>JAJOZX010002117.1:0-632500 GCA_023014485.1 Bathynomus jamesi
GAATACTAGATATATGATGAAGGGAAATTAATGACGGGAAAATGTGACGTCATAGTTATTGAATTTGTACGTATAGTACAAATCATTATTAGGAAGATTTACAAGAACGAATTAGAGACAAAGAGTGGGTAGTAATGACTAAGAAGTACAACTACGGGTTCCAATCCTGTTATATGCAATGTGTATGCATAATCTAGGGTCGAGGGTGAGATGCAAGACAATCATAATTAATTATAATAACTTCTATAACAAATGGAAAATGGATACGACTAAACCATAGATATGGTAGATCGTAGGGTTGTGACACGAACAAAAATAGGAAGCTACAAGTAAAATTATTATCCAAACTCGCGTTAAGCGATTTTGGTTCTTATGTAAAAATGAATATGGATTATTCATTGTTCATTTTTTACATATATATATAGAGAGAGAGAGAGAGAGAGAGAGAGAGAGAGACCGAAAGTTCCTTTCCTCGCCATTCTCAAACATCATGGAATCAAAACAAAAGCTATAAACGTGGGCATGAAACAGGCCCACGGAGAAAACACAGATTTTGTGGTATTTTCCCGAAATGCCCACGAGAGGATGTCACCAAGGCCTATAAAATGCGATTCCTTTCTCAAATCACTCTCACTTGCCATCTTCTCGTTTTTGTCGTTACGTTTCTCTCTCAGCGCCTTCATCAGTAACACCACTCGTCACGCCACCCGCTCTCTGGCGAAAGCCGGAGAGCGACCCGCTGTTCCTTCAAGGCTCCGGTCGAGCCTACACGAAATCTATCATCAAGTAAGGCCCTCTACAATTTCATCCTGCAAGAAGCAACATCACTGCTGCAGGAGTTTCCGTTGGCCCCCGTTTCACAAGTCTCTACCGGCTCTCAACACTCATCCTCTCGCCGGTCAGGCCAATTCGCCTCGAAGCTCAGGTCCGTAAACCTTCTAGTAAGCTACAAACCACAAGCCTACCCTTGCCTTCGTGTTAAGCAATTCCCGCGTAGCCTGCAAAGTGTAACTGTAGCCTAGAGAATAGGCTATACCCAAAAGTGTACGCAAACAACCGGCAATCTAACTCTCTCATTACGACTGCGATAGGCCTGTACAATTATTTTACTGTATTCAATCATCTTACTGTATTTGTATCAGCCTGCTTATTTGCTCATTTGTACATTTCATTTTACTTGCCTAATCCATTTACTATCCCATACCGTACTTTCATTATCTCAGTGATTATTGGCTTAATTACTTATTGTGCGTTCACTGCTGCATATCTCATTAGCCTACCTAAATTAGTGTTTATCATCATTGTACTTAATTAACGATTATACTGTGTAACCATTTCGTATTGCCAATAATCAGTCATTTGTAATAAGCGATAAATACCGTTATAGAATTGTTAATCACTGTGAACAAATAATTAATTTACTTTTCTAATTAAACACAAAACAACAAAGTAATTTCTCTCTCCTTATTAAATATTTTGTTTGGGCTGTAGGCCCAAGCTGGTGACCCCTAATTATTCATTTCAATATCATTCATAAATTATAGTAAGCCTACTTTCTTGGCCACATCAAACTGGTGATCCGTAGGCCACTATATATATATATATATATATATATATATATAATATATATATATATATATATATATATATATATATATATATATATATGTACAGGGTGGGCGGAAAGTAGCTCCCTATTTTGGATTGGTAAAAAAATACGTATATTATCCATTTATTTCAGAAGAAATAATATCAAAAGGTAGGCATGCATGGTAGGTTTTCTCTAAAATTCAATGTGGGCTCCAACTCTTTCCACCAGCTTCTGGAGCCGCCCAGGAATGGCGTCCACTGACTTTAGCAGGAACTCCGGCGGGATGGAGGACATGACTTCCCGAATTCGGTCCTCCAGTTCTTCCAATGTCCTCGGTTTTGTGCGGTAGACTTCTTCCTTTACCCACCCCCAAAGAAAGAAGTCGCACGGTTACCGCTGAAAAACGGCAGAATCGGTTCAGTGTAACGGTGTGGTGTGGTATGACCTCAGATCAGGTTGTGGGCCCGTTCCTTCTGCGCAACACCATGAATGCTGAGCGGTACCTTGCTATGTTGCGAAACGAGGTCTGGCCGGTTGTCAGCACATGGGAGAACATCGACGATCTGATATTTATGCAAGATGGCGCCCCTCCGCACTTCGCTCTTGTTGTCCGTGAGTGGCTGGATGCCCACTTCCCTGGGCGTTGGATGGGTCGTCGTGGTCCACATCAATGGCCAGCCAGGAGCCCCGACTTGACACCGTGCGACTTCTTTCTTTGGGGGTGGGTAAAGGAAGAAGTCTACCGCACCAAACCGAGGACATTGGAAGAACTGGAGGACCGAATTCGGGAAGTCATGTCCTCCATCCCGCCGGAGTTCCTGCTAAAGTCAGTGGATGCCATTCCTGGGCGGCTCCAGAAGCTGGTGGAAAGAGTTGGAGCCCACATTGAATTTTAGAGAAAACCTACCATGTATGCCTACCTTTTCATATTATTTCTTCTGAAATAAATGGATAATATACGTATTTTTTTACCAATCCAAAATAGGGAGCTACTTTCCGCCCACCCTGTACATATATATCAGTGGCGACGGAGGGAGTCAGGCAGGTCAGGCTGAGCCTGACCTGTTATTTCTCTTGCTAGGGACTTAAAAAACTAACATAAAAAACTAACAATACACAATCCCATCTCTTGTCAAGTTGTCAGGCTAAAAATTTCCATCCATCCATCCATCTATCATCTAAACCCCATTTCCCCAGTAAGGGTGGAGAGAGAGAGACGCGAGAAGAGAGGGAAGCTATGTGGCTAAAAATTTTGAGTCAGATATCTTTACTTTATAAAACATGTTATAATGACCATGTTAGGATTTATAAATAAGGTTATATAGCTATTTGCATATACACTGTGACTGTACATAAAATGAATTATTACTGTATTATTATGCATCTTCTCAAATAACAAAGCTTTACAACTCGCATAAAAATGCACAAGTCCACGTCTTTTCAGGCAAACAATTTTAAGCCTGGCGTCTCTCTTTGAAACATGTTATGATGTAATTCTTATGATTTAGTTATAATGTTATAAAGTCATTTGGATATTCATATACGTAAAGTTAATCAGTATTTTGATTTATTTATTATTTTGTATCCAACGAATAACCAAGTTTTTAATGTTTGAAGTCAGGCAAATTTGTATTTGCCTGACGACTTGCTGCTGTGCCAAATGTTCAAAATGCTGCGCTGAATTGCCAAATCTCTTTTTTTTTAAATTTAATCTTGTTTTCAATAATATGCATGTTATATACTTTATAAGGTGGGTTGGGTGGAAAATAATTGGGATCAAGTAAAGATAAGCACCCCCAGCCTTCTTTAATTAGCCTTATAAGGCTAACTAACGAAAATATCACGACCTAACCTAACCAATCGTTAAGTCAACTGTACGCCCTTGACGATTGGTTAGGTTAGGTCGTGATATTTTCGTTAGTTAGCCTTATAAGGCTAATTAAAGAAGGCTGGGGGTGCTTATCTTTACTTGATCCAATAATTGTTCAAGTTACTTAACATTTAAAAATTAATTTACATCAAGGAAAAATTTGGTGAAAGAACTAATTAATAGCCTAATTGCTATTGGTATGACTTCACGTGGTGACGTCAACGCGTTGCATGCGAGTAAGTTGTCCACCCATTCCTCCCCCTACTAAGAGACTTAGAGGAAAAGTGATTAAGTGACAGACTTTAAAGAAATTTACTTTAGCATTCTGAATACCTCTGTAACAGCCTTGAAGAAACGATTTGAATGCATTTAGGAGTTCTCATTTTTTGAGCTGTTGAATTCAATAATGTTTGCAGTATATAAAGAAAATTTCCCCAAAAACGTAATAGAAGCACTTGAATATAAGTACAGTAATCTATTTGACGTAAAAGCTTTAACGTCAGAATTAAAATACATCTATCAGGACTCCGATTTTTGTCAGTGCAAACATGCAGAGCTTCAGCGACGAAAGTCGGAGAACAGAGAGCGAATGGGTAGTGAATTAGAACGGACTCCCGCTTTTATAACCCCTTTGAAGGTGTGACGGTTTGGCGCGAACTTTTCGGGAGTCATAGTGAAATCTGCATTTTTATGTGGGCTTCTGACCACATGTTCGGATTTCACCACTTTGTGTGAGCCGTGAGAAAGGAACCGAGGAAAGACATTTCTGGTCTGTCACCACACATCTATTCAACCTTTCAATTCTGGAACAACCTTCCTCAATCCATCTTTTCCCCTCTCTATGACCTCCAATCTTTCAAATGAAAAGTGGCCAGGCATCTCGAAATTTCTGGCCATTGATTTCTGCTCTTCTTCTCCTTCTATTATGGGGGGGGGGTCGTTTTTGTCCCTTGGCCACTCCCTCCTGCATGAAAAAGTTACTGTAGAATGAGAAAATAAACAACATAGTTTATTGATTAATATTTTTATAATAACTATTATATTAACTCTATATAGCTTTGGCTAGACTTATAGAATAAATTAAGCATTTGAATTAGCTAATATTGACGAGATTTGAGCTAAGTCTGAAGAATGAATAATAAAACATCCTCACTACTGACAGAAATCTTCCGATTTCTTGACTATAAGATGAAGACGCGATAAACCTAGTTTTGGCAGGTGAGCTCGTGCTGAAAATTGAAAGATTTTAGTTCTTAAATATTCCTGAGATTTTTCATGCTCGCATATAAATTTTGAACTTTTCTTTCGTGTGTGCGATATATATATATGAGTATATACCTTTCAGCACTTCAACCTTTTAAATATTCCGTGCGATGATTTCTCATTTCACGGAGGTCAGGCTTATACTGAATATATGTTACGGCCTTTTTGCGAAATCGGCCGTTTTGCAAAAAAGATTGGCCTTTTTGCAAAATGGCCAAAAACCCGGCCTTTTTGCATAATGGCATTAAATGCCAGGCCACGCCGGCATATTGGCCACTTTGCAAAATGGCTGGTAATGCTGTCGGCCATTTTGCGAAACGGCAGAACTTTACATTGAACTGGACAGCGAATGGCCGGTTAGAGCGCCCTTGACGATTGGTTAGGTTAGGGCGTGATATTTTCGTTGTTTAACGAGAATATCACGCCTTAACCTAACCAATCGTCAAGGGTGGACAGTTGACCTAATCGGGTAGTAGTATAGCCGCAAAAGGGTAGAGTGCAGGAATGTTGCAAAATATTACGTAATGTTGCAAATGGGGTGGGGTGTTGCAAACGGGGTGGGGGTGTATACAACATGTTGCAAACGGGGCGTTGGAAAGGGGGGTGGGGTGTTGCAAAAAAAATTCCGCCAAAGTTGCAAAGGGGGTGGGGGATGCTGCAGGTGCAACAAGGAAACTTGGTGGCGGCGTTATCCCCCAAGAGAAAGGAGGAGAGGTGTTCACCTGACAGGAGCCAAGTGCATATTAAGACTTCAGCCGAGTAGGCGTTGTCTTATAGACTCCTAATCAGCCAGTTGGCTTAGAAGGAGCCAAGGGGGGAGGGGTACACCTGAAGGGGTAGGGAAAGAGAGAGAGAGAGAGAGAATATCGGCCTTTGTTGCCGATTGCAAGGGCTTGGAGGCGGAGTTCTCCCCCAAGCTATTTTCCCCAAAGAGTTATACCTAACCTAAGAGGCCTCTAACGGGTTTTTCCAAATGGCCAGAAAGAGAAAGGACCAGAGGTCCTTGCTCGGCTGGGAGCCGAGCTTGTATGACTCCGTCGTCAGCCTCTCGCTCTTTTATAGACCTCTAATCCGGCTGAGTTGCCAGATAGCGCCATGTATTTAATAGAAGGCTGAGTTGCCAATTTGTGCTATATATTTTTCTAATCGAAGATTGCGTTGCCAGATAGCAATATTTATTAAATTAAACCATATATTAATCAAAATACCATAATATATTTATATGATGGTAGTTAATCAATACAGAATTTCTTTTAATTGTTGGAATTAAGAAGATTCATCTGTTTATTAAATAAATAATTTAGACACACGCACTTTACAAATAAATCACTTAATTCCTATTTTATTATAAATATCACAATTAAGGCACGAATAACAGTGGGAAAAACGAAAGGAAAAGAAACCTTACGAAGAAAGTTGAAATAAACGACAATTCAAAACACACGGTCGTCCCCCCTCCTCCCTCATTCCCCCCCCAAACTTCTCACCCCATCTGTGCTTGTATGTATAATAAACGAATGAACAACTCGTGCACACAAACACGCACACACACACACGCACACACACACACACCACACACACGCCTCTGTACATATCATGTGAATGAAAATCAGAAAAAAAATGCCAAACGTATATTAATTTAAATCAAATGAAACTAAATAATTTAAAACAAATGAATTTTCTCCTTTTAGGAGAATCAATTATTATAAGAAATTAATTATTCAATATAAGAAATTAATCATTAAGCGCTGTTTTTTCCTTTCACGAGGAAAGGATTTCCGAGAATCTGGTCAACTCGAAACACACGGTCGTCCCCCCTCCTCCCTCATTCCCCCCAAACTTCTCACCCCATCTGTGCTTATATATATATATATATATATATATATATAATAAACGAATGAACAAATCGTGCACACACACACACACACACACACACACGAGGAAACGATTCCCGACTCGAATCACACCTGTTTGCCCAGAGGTCTTTTTGAAATGACCGCAATTTGACCTTTGTTCCAGTCTACTCGGGATAAACCTCGCTTCACTCCAATTCTTAATTTTGTTGTTGTTATTACTTCTACAATGAGACACATTCTCGAAGCGAAGAAAATGTTTTATATTTTTATTTACGCGTAATTTGTATGGTGTCATATTCTTAGATAACATCTCTGTTATTGAAAGATATACACACAATTATATTAAATAATAATCAGCGAAAGAAATAAGGTGGATGAGGTGGGCAAACCTGAAAGTACTAACAATTGAATGTAATTACGTGTTTTCTGTATAAACGTCTGCAAAAAAAACAGCTTCAGAGTTAATTTACACCATGCGTACACTTATCTCGTGTACACAGTTAGTGGGAAATAAAAACGTACCAATGAAACTATAGATTCATTTTGAATTCATTCACACCAGGCGTACACCTATCTCGTGTGTATATATATATATATATATATATATATATATATATATATATATATATATATATATATATATATATATATATATATATATATATACAGGGTGTCCCGTAAGTCTGGACCCATAGGGAAAAATAATAAAATTACAAAATAGTCCAAAAATTTATTACATAATCTGTTCAAAGTGTCCGCCGTTGTGTCGCACACATAGTTGAAGACGCAATCTCCACTGCGACAGCACTTTCTGAATCACAGTCGCAGAAATTTCTGACCGCTCCACAATGCGTGCTTTAAGGTGGAAAATGTTCTGAAGTTTGACCTCGTACACTTTGGCTTTCAAGTGGCCCCACAAATAAAAATCATAATAAAAAATAATAAAAAATAATAATAATAAAATAATAATAATAATAACATAATAAAAAAATATATTAGAAATCCCTATGGGTCCAGACTTACGGGACACCCTGTATATATATATATATATATATATATATATAATAAAGAAAGAGAGAGAGTTTTGTTCATTCTTTTAAAGTAAATAAAGGAATGGATATATATATATATATATATATATATAGGGTGGTACAAATTACAGTAGTAATAAAAATTAACTCTTTCTCGCCGAATTGGAAATCTTTTCACTCCGCCTCAGACCCACAGTTTAACGTGGAAACCGAATGCTCTTTTATTTCTATCTATCTATCTATCTATCTATATATATATATATATATATATATATATATATAGATAGAGAGAGAGAGAGAGAGAGAGAGAGAGAGAGAGAGAGAGAGAGAGAGAGAGTTTTGTTCATTCTTTTAAAATAAATAAAGGAATGGATATATACAGTATGTCCCACAAAAAAGTACACCCAACTTTAGATTGTACTAACTCCTCCAAAAATTGAGATATTTTGGATCTGTTTGTTTGATTTAATATAGCAAATTATTCTTTGTTAACGTTCAAATTTATCATGTTTAAACGAATTAGTTGTTTAAGCATCTGCTTTTAACTGAAGGGTACAACAAAATGGATTGCGCAAAATTGGTCAATGAAAAAATAATGTGTGCTATCGATGTAATGAAAAGACAAATACATAATAATAGATACTTTAACATAATTTTAATAAGATACAAAGCAGATTTTTCTTTATTCCTTATTACAAAAGTTATGCTTAGTTTCGTTTTCTTTCAACATGACCGCCATTCCTATCGATACAAATCTGGGGTCGAGCTCTCATCTTCCCCATCACTCTTTTGATAAGATCTGGATTGTCTTTTAACAAGTTGATTTCAGCTGTGATGCGAGTCCTCAAATCATCTAAATTGATAGGTTGTGATGCAAATACTCTATTTTTCAAATAACCCCATAAAAAGTAATCACACGGGATCAAGTCAGGGCTTCTGGGAGGCCATTCAATGTCATGGCCTGTAGCAATTACTCTTTGGTGGAAGACTTCCTGCAAGCGTTCCTTCACAATAACTCTCCTGTGAGCAGGAGCTCCGTCTTGCACCCACCAAATACGATTAAATCGGTTTCCATAAGCAATACGTATTTGTGGAAGGATTTCTCGGTTTATCATTTCTAGGTAAGCTTCACCATTTAGATTACCATCGTAAAAGACCGGGCCAATTAACGCTCCATTACCGCACAGTCCTACCCAGAGAGACAGTTTTTGTCTAGAGTTATTCTTTTCATAGATATGATTTTCAGGTGGATGATTTTTTGGTGCATATTGACGGCAGATTTGTCTGTTCACTAGACCATTCATAAAAAAGGCCGCCTCATCTCGAACCACTAATTGTTCCGTGAATCTTTCTGGTTTTTCAAGAAACCAATGGCGGTCATGTTGAAAGAAAACGAAACTAAGCATAACTTTTGTAATAAGGAATAAAGAAAAATCTGCTTTGTATCTTATTAAAATTATGTTAAAGTATCTATTATTATGTATTTGTCTTTTCATTACATCGATAACACACACATCATTTTTTCATTGACCAATTTTGCGCAATCCATTTTGTTGTACCCTTCAGTTAAAAGCAGATGCTTAAACAACTAATTCGTTTGAACATGAATAAATTTGAACGTTAACAAAGAATAATTTGCTATATTAAATCAAACAAACAGATCCAAAATATCTCAATTTTTGGAGGAGTTAGTACAATCTAAAGTTGGGTGTACTTTTTTGTGGGACATACTGTATATATATATATATAGGGTGGTACAAATTACAGTAGTAATAATAATTAACTCTTTCTCGCCGAATTGGAAAGCTTTTCACTCCGCCTTAGACCCACAGTTGAACGTGGAAACCGAATGCTCTTTTCTTTCTATATATATATATATATGTAAAAAATGAACAATGAATAATCCATATTCATTTTTACATAAGAACCAAAATCGCTTAACGCGAGTTTGGATAATAATTTTACTTGTAGCTTCCTATTTTTGTTCGTGTCACAACCCTACGATCTACCATATCTATGGTTTAGTCGTATCCATTTTCCATTTGTTATAGAAGTTATTATAATTAATTATGAATTGTCTTGCATCTCACCCTCGACCCTAGATTATGCATAGACATTGCATGTAACAGGATTGGAACCCGTAGTTGTACTTCTTAGTCATTACTACCCACTCTTTGTCTCTAATTCGTTCTTGTAAATCTTCCTAATAATGATTTGTACTATACGTACAAATTCAATAACTATGACGTCACATTTTCCCGTCATTTATTTCCCTTCATCATATATCTAGTATTCAATGTATGAAAATTCTTTAACATCATACTAAGGACGAAACACTCTATAGAAGTCATTATTTATGTTATGTAGTATAAATATAACTATTATTCGACCATATACCCCGCCCCCATACGTCCATATCTTATCTTGACCATTATCGTATGTCAATTTTATTAAATATTCATTTTTGCTATGAAACGCCAAACTTTAGGCCTTCGTTCGAAAACGCAAAAATACGTTCTCGTATTGTTTTTTTTATTATTTTTTTTCAAGTGCGTTCACCCCTCAAGATATTCATAAATGCTTAGTAAGATCAAATTCCGCTCACTACGACAGATTCGAACGCCTCAAAGATAAAATATCTCCTTTCGCTCTGATTTCAAATTTATAACATATTATAACATATTATAACATATTATGTTGTATATAAATCCAAACCATATGTGCCCATGTACTTTGTATTATATTTCTAACATCTTAATTGTCTATTAATATGAAACACTGTAAAAACAAAACAAAGTTATAGTAACTGTTTAATTGTAATCAACTGTAATACTTTAATTTAATATAACGTAATGTACTTTAATGAAACTGTAATTAATAATAACTTGTAATGTACTTCATTGAAACTGTAATTAAATGTAATGATTTAATTTATAATGTAAGAATGTACTTTAATGGAATTGTAGTTAACGATAATAAATGAATTAATTGGTAATTGTAATCGTAATTGTAATGAACCAAAATTAATACATAATCAGTCATGTACTTAAACTGTACGTATGTACTACTACGAAACTATATCGCCTTCAGAAATGTTGACTCGGCGAAAAATTCAATTAGTTTTTTTATTTTTATTTTTATAATTTTTATTTGGAATCTTTCATCTGATCATGTGTTTAAAAGGGGGAAATTTAACCTTCAACTGTCATCCCCCAAACATTTAGGTTTATAGTATACATGTATTTGTAAAATTAAGACACTTCTTCATTAAGTCACTTCTTCATTATCGTACTTCATTATAGCACTTCATTAGGACTCCTTTGTTAGCAGCCTTGCTGCGAGGAGGGGGCAGAGGCCCCTTGCCTCCTTAATATTTTTAGATTCCGGCCTGAGCCATGGTCGAAAGAGGTCGAACCTCTACCCGTGTAAATTCAGAGCACTACCTGTATATTTTGAGAAGTAAACCACAGTAAAAAGAAGTTTTTATCTTTTCCTTCGAGCCTTGTTCTCTTCAAGAACTTAGTCAGTAAAGTCGATAATTTTAGTATCAGAGAAAGTATCAGAGTATTATAGAAAGAGAAGAATTAAAAATTGGCGACCCTTTGCCCAAATTAAGAGACAACCCAAGCACCATAGAAGATATCGGCATAACAGTCTGGCGAGTCTGTAGCCAAGAGTTTAACAAGAGGCGACCGAAAAGAATTAGAATGTTATAGAAGAAATATCCGTTGCTTGCCTCCTAACTAGAACCCCCGTCGATCCGAACCACCCCAGGGCCATAGACAGAGGGGTTAACATTGTGGCGACCCTGCCAGGATAAGAAAAAGATTTTTAGAAGAAGATTATTTTAAGAAGAAGATTATTTTAAGAAGAAGATTATTCTAAGAAGATTATTTTAACAAGAAGATTTTAACAAGAAGATTTTAACAAGTGGCCACTCTTTGGCCAAGATAGAAATTACCCTGCATCAGGATAAAACCAGTTGACCGGCGTGTCACGACTTCTAGTTCGTAACATCCACCCTTGAACCGGTGTGTCACGACTCCAAGTTCTCCACGCCTAATTTTCATCCAAGAAGAAGTAGGCCAGTAAGACGTCTTCAGGACACGTCTCAAGGATTTCCCCATATAAAATTTTGTTAAGTACAGTTTGTTTTTTTAAGTAATTTATAAACACTTGAAAAGTCAGTATTATTAACAGTTAATATTTAGTATGGAGCCAGAATTTAACACAAAACACAGTGAACACTTCAGACACCAGTGATACATTTGTTTTTATTGAAACAGTAATTTCAAGAGAGTTAATTTCAAAGAGAGTTAATTTCAAAGAGAGTTAATTTCAAAGAGAGTTAATTTCAAGAGAGTTAATTTCAAAGAGAGTTAATTTCAAGAGAGTTAATTTCAAGAGAGTTAATTTCAGAGAGTGAATTTCAGAGTTATTTTCACTATTATATTCAGTATAGAATAATTTTATTTTATGTATCAAACATAATAGTATCGTACCTTCGTGTACATTCGAGTGAAATGTTGTTTACATTTTATATTTTTGTTTGCAAATTTTTTTCAAATTATTGAATTGAATTTACTTGCAAATTAAGAGAGAGTGTTTATAGAGAGTTTATAGATTTAGAGAGATACTTGAAGTCATTTTTTTGAAGTCATTTTTGAAGTCATTTTTGAAGTCAGTTTTTGAAGTCAGAAGGTTGCACCAAGAGGGTCAACCAAAACAGAGGTTAATCGTCTCCACTTGATAGAGATCAAGTGCAGTCATTTTCCATTTTCAGTTAATTTCAAGTTAGACAGTTTAAGTTATAGAGATACTTGATTGCATTTCAAGTAAGTCGGTTGCACCAAGAGGGTCAACCAAAACAGAGGTTAATCGTCTCCACTTGATAGAGATCAAGTGCAGTCATTTTCCGTTTTCAGTTAACCTTCACTTGATAGCAGTTCAAGTGCAAGTCAGTTTAAGTTTCAAGATACTACTTGATAAGAGGTCAAGTCAGAAGGTTGCGCCAAGACGGACAACCGCCCCAGAGATTTATAGAAATACTTGAAGCAGTTTCAAGTTAGACAGTTTAAGTTTCAAGATACTTGACAAGCGTTCAAGTTAGACAGTTTCAGAATACTTGACAAGCGTTCAAGTCAGACAGTTTCAGAATACTTGATAGAGTTCAAGTTAGGTTCAGAATACTTGATAGAGTTCAAGTCAGTTTATTTCGAGTCCCAAGTCAGTTTTATTTCGAGTCCCAAGTCATTTTTATTTCGAGTCCCAAGTCATTTTTATTTCGAGTCCCAAGTCAGTTTTCAATGCAGTCAATTGAATTCAACTTTTCCTTTGTAATTTAAGATAATTTAATTTAAGAAAATGTAATCTAAGAATTTAATTCAACCTTTTTTTTGTGTTGTAAAAGAGAATTTAATTCAACCTGAATTGACCGGGTTGCGTCTTTAGTTTAACTTTTTTTTTGTTTGTAAGAAGGAAATGGACCGATTTGTCTTCTTTTTCATGCCATTGTTGCGTATATAAATATATAGGTAACATGACATTTTATTGTTTGTAACAAAACCGTTTTTACAAAGGTTGTAACGATTTTGGTAATTATTGTAATGTATATGAGGAACATGCCGTCCCTCCGTTTTGTTTCAACTCTTTTAATTTTTGTTCTAAGTAGTGTGACAAGCAATCTTTTTTTAAAGAGCAAAGTGTCACGAAAGACGTATTGTCAATTTCAGACTTATACCCCCGGCTTATTCACTCAATTCCCCCGAATGTCGTACTCCAAACTTTGTCTTTTTATTTTATTTTATTTTAACACCCCCAACCCCAGTTGAACCGTGTCAACCAGAGAAATGGTTCAACCATGGTTAATTCCTCTTTGGTACGATGGAACATAACCTTAATTTAGGTTGTGTTTTTTTATATTACAGTATATGTTTAGTTCATTATAGTTTATAATTGATTTCTATTTTCAATGTTTATATTTTTTATATTTTTTTTTATTCGATTAATAATGAGTAATTATCGTAGTCGAATTTAATTAATTGTGTGTCAAAATATCAAATAATTCAAATTCTATCAACATTCAACGAAAGTATGATTTTTCTACTTAACATGCAAAAATTATTAAACCTTTTTAATATTTTTTTGTATTATATAAAAATAATTTTAAATGTAAAATTTACCTGTAATTTAGAATTTTATAATAATTGACCTTGAGCTTAAAGGATTTTATAATAATAATAATAATGATAATAATAATAACAATAACTGACTTAAACTTAAAAGATTTTATAACCCTAAACCCATCTTAAATTATTATACATTATTTTTAAACTTTGTTAATTCAAAAACCCTCCAAATCCCTACACATTTGACCACAGGTCTATACATCATCCACTACGTAATTCGATTTGTACCTACAACAGTCAATAAAAATGCATGTATGCACATTATATATACTATATATATACAGCCCTTATGCTAAAATCATTGAATATCACAATAAAACTATTTCATTACATAAGTGCAAACTATGCTATTTAGTCTTAATCATTTGTGCTTTC
The DNA here is from genome assembly GCA_023014485.1 of Bathynomus jamesi. Taxonomy (NCBI): domain Eukaryota; kingdom Metazoa; phylum Arthropoda; class Malacostraca; order Isopoda; family Cirolanidae; genus Bathynomus; species Bathynomus jamesi. The sequence continues at coordinate 14,175 of JAJOZX010002117.1, forward strand.
TAATATATCTTGCTCATGCATTTATTCAGTTACTTGAACAATCCTATCAGCTAATCTGTCCCTCGAAATTGTAAAATACACACTTTGCACCTAATACACCCAAATACACACTAGACCACAGGTCTATACATCATCCATTACGTAATTCGATTTTTTACCTACAATAATCAATAAAATTAGTTTATCAAGTGTACTATCATGGAAGCCTCGAAAAATCCATGAACTTTAAAATTTATGTTTTTCCCTTATACCTATTCATTATGAATGTAATTTTCCCCCCAGAAAAAAAAAATTAAAAAAAAAAAAATTTAACAATATCATTCTTTCTAACTTAATTGTTTGTCTAAAATTAAAGTTCTAATCTTTGAATTTTTTTATATTTTGTAAGCAAGTGTCATTTTAAAGATTTGATACTCTGCATTGTACTCAAGTACCCGAACTCGTTCTGTATAAAACTTGTATTGTAAAAAAGAATGTCGTCATCTAACTTGAAGTAGTTAGGATGTTATTTTCTCATTTGTATTGTATTAATGGTACCCTACTAGATTATTGTATAAATATCATTTTAGAGGGGGAACAATGTAAAAAATGAACAATGAATAATCCATATTCATTTTTACATAAGAACCAAAATCGCTTAACGCGAGTTTGGATAATAATTTTACTTGTAGCTTCCTATTTTTGTTCGTGTCACAACCCTACGATCTACCATATCTATGGTTTAGTCGTATCCATTTTCCATTTGTTATAGAAGTTATTATAATTAATTATGAATTGTCTTGCATCTCACCCTCGACCCTAGATTATGCATAGACATTGCATGTAACAGGATTGGAACCCGTAGTTGTACTTCTTAGTCATTACTACCCACTCTTTGTCTCTAATTCGTTCTTGTAAATCTTCCTAATAATGATTTGTACTATACGTAAAAATTCAATAACTATGACGTCACATTTTCCCGCCATTTATTTCCCTTCATCATATATCTAGTATTCAATGTATGAAAATTCTTTAACATCATACTAAGGACGAAACACTATAGAAGTCATTATTTATGTTATGTAGTATAAATATAACTATTATTCGACCATATACCCCGCCCCCATACGTCCATATCTTAACTTGACCATTATCGTATGTCAATTTTATTAAATATTCATTTTTGCTATGAAACGCCAAACTTTAGGCCTTCGTTCGAAAACGCAAAAATACGTTCTCGTATTGTTTTTTTTATTATTTTTTTCAAGTGCGTTCACCCCTCAAGATATTCATAAATGCTTAGTAAGATCAAATTCCGCTCACTACGACAGATTCGAACGCCTCAAAGATAAAATATCTCCTTTCGCTCTGATTTCAAATTTATAACATATTATAACATAATATTATGTTGTATATAAATCCAAACCATATGTGCCCATGTACTTTGTATTATATTTCTAACATCTTAATTGTCTATTAATATGAAACACTGTAAAAACAAAACAAAGTTATAGTAACTGTTTAATTGTAATCAACTGTAATACTTTAATTTAATATAACGTAATGTACTTTAATGAAACTGTAATTAATAATAACTTGTAATGTACTTCATTGAAACTGTAATTAAATGTAATGACTTAATTTATAATGTAAGAATGTACTTTAATGGAATTGTAGTTAACGATAATAAATGAATTAATTGGTAATTGTAATCGTAATTGTAATGAACCAAAATTAATACATACTCAGTCATGTACTTAAACTGTACGTATGTACTACTACGAAACTATATCGCCTTCAGAAATGTTGACGGCGAAAAATTCAATTAGTTTTTTTATTTTTATATTTTTATTTGGAATCTTTCATCTGATCATGTGTTTAAAAGGGGGAAATTTAACCTTCAACTGTCATCCCCCAAACATTTAGGTTTATAGTATACATGTATTTGTAAAATTAAGACACTTCTTCATTAAGTCACTTCTTCATTATCGTACTTCATTAGGACTCCTTTGTTAGCAGCCTTGCTGCGAGGAGGGGGCAGAGGCCCCTTGCCTCCTTAATATTTTTAGATTCCGGCCTGAGCCATGGTCGAAAGAGGTCGAACCTCTACCCCTGTAAATTCAGAGCACTACCTGTATATTTTGAGAAGTAAACCACAGTAAAAAGAAGTTTTTATCTTTTCCTTCGAGCCTTGTTCTCTTCAAGAACTTAGTCAGTAAAGTCGATAATTTTAGTATCAGAGAAAGTATCAGAGTATTATAGAAAGAGAAGAATTAAAAATTGGCGACCCTTTGCCCAAATTAAGAGACAACCCAAGCACCATAGAAGATATCGGCATAACAGTCTGGCGAGTCTGTAGCCAAGAGTTTAACAAGAGGCGACCGAAAAGAATTAGAATGTTATAGAAGAAATATCCGTTGCTTGCCTCCTAACTAGAACCCCCGTCGATCCGAACCACCCCAGGGCCATAGACGGAGGGGTTAACATATATATATATATATATAGAAGAAAGAGAGAGTGAGTTTTGTTTATTCTTTTAAAATAAATAAAGGAATGGATATATATATAGGGTGGTACAAATTACAGTAGTAATAATAATTAACTCTTTCTCGCCGAATTGGAAAGCTTTTCACTCCGCCTTAGTCCTACAGTTTAACGTGGATTCAGAAATACATCTCGTCAGGGAATGATTGCTCACTATTTCATCGAGATAATTAAAGCTCATATACAGGACCTGCATTGTCTATAAGATCTGTGGCGCGTGCAGCCTTCAGAAGCTGTGAACATCTGTTCTGTGGATCAGTTCAAGAAATACATCTCGTCAGGGAGTCGTTGCTCATCATAATTTCAACATAACAGGAACATTTGATTATTGATCCGGGGTAGTATGACCGCAAAACATGCACGATTTTTCTCTTTAGTAATAAAAACAACTAGCTCTTCTGTGGATCAGTTCAAGAAATACATCTCGTCAGGGAGTCGTTGCTCACTCTTCCACATTTCAACATAACAGGAACATTTGATTATTGAACCGGATTTAAAATAACAGGATCATTTGATCCGTGGGTAGTATGACCTCAAAACATGCTAATGCACGATTTTTCTCTTTAGTAATAATAACAACTGGCTCTTCCCCGAATTGTAACAACGGTTAAGGTTTTCACTCCGCCTTAGACCCACAGTTTAACGTGGAAACAGAATGCTCTTTTCTTTTTAAAAAATATAATTAAAGGAATGGATATATTTATAATTTCTTTATTATAAAATGTGGAACATGCAGTCTTCAGAAGATGTGAACAGCTGTTCTGTGGATCAGTTCAAGAAATACATCTCGTCAGGGAGTCGTTGCTCACTCTTCAACATCATAATTTCAACATAACAGGAACATTTGATTATTAGCCAGTTGGCTTAGAAGGCGTAAATGGCTTGTTCAGGTTGAGTTGCCAGATACCACTTTTTATTGTATACATTATTATGGAGAGATGCCAGATACCGTTTTAATTGTATACATTATTATGAAGAGTTGCCAGATACCATTGCTCAGGTACACAGTTGCCAGATTGTACCATTTATTTTCTTAAAAGTTGGTTTAGAATTCCGCTAGTAGGTTTAGAAGGCGTAACATGATATAATTAACCAAAAGAATTAAGTAAAACAACATTGCATCATTCTGTTTATTATAAATATATAGAAAATAAATATACATTTGAATGATCAATAATAATAGAAATATGAACGAGGAATATGCATATAATCATATATCCGTCAATATAACAGTACAGGAGAAATATATATATATATATATATATATTATATATATATATATATATATATAATACACACAAAATTATGGAGATATATAGAAAATAAATATACATTTGAATGATCAATAATAATAGAAATATGAACGAGGAATATGCATATAATCCTTCAATATAACAGTACAGGAGAAATATCACACAAATACGTTAAATATATAAATACATTTCACTTCTTTTTTCAAAATACTAAACTCGCACTTAATCGAGTTTACAATTACATCATTATTGCTCTGCATTACGCAGTATATGCGGTTTAATAATATTTCACCGCTTTAAGTATAAGGAAACCTGTACTCGATATGAAGGGCTTTCATATCGTTCAGTACTATTTTTGTTCCCACTTTACAACCGGTTGGTAAGTCATCTTTAAATACGTCTAGAATACAATCAAAAGCACGCACAAAGAGTTCATCGTTAGCTACATTATTAAACACAAGTTTATAAACACGCTTTTCCAATCGAGGGTTTATTTCTACCGACCCGAGCTTTTCAATCGTGAACTCGTCTTCACTCAACAGAGCGGCAATTGAAATAATCTTCTAAATCGTTACGACAACTGCTCGTTATATAAAGAAATAGTTCTTCAGGGTGAACGGTGTAGGTGAGCTCAGCCTTGTACCGATCAATTGCTTTGTACCAAAGTTCATGGTATTTCAGAGTCTAAACTTTTTAAATAAACGTCCAGCTCTAGACCATTCTCACCTTGTTCAGCCCTACACTCGGTAAACCCATCGAGCAGAGCGGTGTATGCGTATTCAAGTACTGTATCAAAATAAAGCATATCCGTAACACGCGCGTCTAATATAGGTTTCAGCTTGCGGAATCCGACGATTTCAAACATTCTGTCGAGGATGAAATGGTTTCGCGTAGGAACAAGAGCGTTATTATCAGAAGCATTCTTCCACATCAGCCGTATATCAATGCATGGCCGATCGTTATTTATACACAACGTACATACAACGGCGTATGAGGGTGCATCACTAATCTGCTCTCTTCTTGTACCTACGTTAGCAAGTATTTTATAACGATCTTCACTCCACTTCTCAACTATCACGAAGATTCTATTCATCTCCTCGACACTTAAATAAACCCGTTTGTTTGTTTGTCTACATTCCGTTTCCAGTACATAGCTAACGGTACCGGATTTACGCCTGAACACGCGCAACGATTTCGTCACGGACACATCGTACGAGGCGTTGAGAATGCTGCTCAAAGGAAGTTCCATCGTATTCGAGGAGCGCGCGTCCACTCGGTTCAAGCTCTGAAATAACTATGAGCCGTGTGAGGCACGCAGGTAGGCAGGAACGGTTCGATGGGCGGCTGACTCGATGATACGTGAATGGGCTTGTTCGAACTCGTATGATCAACGAGTCGCACCATAATCAACGTGTGCGGCGAATTGTTGTACATATTGGGTAGGTGTTTTTCCGGTACAAGAATTAATTTCGGTTTTATCACTACCAGACTACGCACCAGACAGTTTCCCTCAGGATAATTTTCACGAACTAGGCACATTTTACAATGTTTTACTAAACATCTTCACACTCCGGCGCACTGTTTGAAAGGAACATATGCTCATATTTTTCCTTTCTGCCCAGCAAACGATACTCGTCTCTAAAGTCTGCTAAAAACTCACGCAGGGCACTAGCCACAACCTCACTACGAGCCTCATCATGATATACATTAATATAGTGATAAAAATACTTAAGATTGTCCATGATGACGACATTTACATTTTCAACCGAAGTGTACGAGTTAACAATAGACACATCAGTGATTATATTCAAGACATATATATTTAAAAACACGTGATAAATAAGTTAACAATTGAAATTATGTTAACACAAGAAATAACAGAAAACACAAGAAAAAACAAATGCATAGATTTGGTGATCACAAACAACAGTAACCTAATACTTTAAAGAAAGCATTCTATTAAATACTTTTAACCTATGTTCACGAATTAATACCGGTTTTAAAATAGATTCGAGACGAAGACCGTCTGGACTGATTTTATAGAAATTCAAGGATTCCAAGTTGATAACGAGAGAAGTTATGTAGTCATCTTCCATGCTGCAAAATCTCGTCGTTTGCCTGTCTGCTCAGAACACCAACAAGAGGTAAGATCGAATCCACATCAACACAAAATTTTAGTCGCTAAAATAACAGCCTGAGCATTGTTCATGTTCTAAATTATCTTTGATTCGTTTTGGTAAAATTAAGTAAACTGCAGCCTTTGTTTCCTGATCAGAAACTCTCCGTCTTTTTCTGGTATGGTGGAAGGTTTCGTTGCAACCATATTCACTGCTCGAGTCTACTTCACAGTCGTTGTCTTCTAATCTAGATTTACACTCTTCACTAATGCATTCAATGGATGAATAATCATCTTGGTTGATATTATTGACACCACAATCGAGAGGGCTCACTGGGGTAACGGACACTTCAGGTAATGGTGCGGGCGCTTGAGGTGGGTCGGGGACAATCTCCTCAGGTTGCCCTTGTGGCGGGGAAAATATTGTGTGGAGGTAATTATGTGCTGCTTCTAAGTAAACAAAACGGGCTTTATGTAACACAATGGCAACTAATAATGATTTATGCAAAGATGCACCAGCTCTTCTGGAACGTCTGGATGCAATTTTACCGAGCGATATATTTATCAACTTGTGCTTCAAACCCGTTTGGAACGTCAGATATCATGTTCACCACCTAGGAATTGGTCAAGGCACAGAGAGCTAACTAACACGACTCTATCCTCTATTTCCAATCTTGTAATGAGTTAAAGTGAAAGTTTCGCCTGCCTTTATACAATGTCGTTCTGATGTCGTTATCAAGCTCCACGCAGGGAATTTCCAGGTAGTAGCATGAATCACGTTGCTGTTCTTTCACCTGTGCACACACACATTGACATATTCCAGTGGACGATAATGGATTGGCATGTATGACATACGTTTCAGGACTCTCTTGAATCATTGGAGCACCGCCAGGCGATTCTCATCTCCGGAGCTCCCCAATGCACAGAAGGAAAGTTGCTGGCCGTTCCGACTGTTGTTGACGGCACCGGTCTGTCCCAGGCCCAGGCGACCTTTCGTGCTCTCAAAGACTGGGGATGCGAGAACAACGTGATTGGACTGTGCTTCGACACAACTTCCTCCAATACGGGGAGGGTGCAGGGTGCGGTGGTCCGGCTGGAGAACATGCTTGGTAAACCGCTCTTCCAGCTGGGCTGTCGCCATCACGTTATGGAGCTCATCGTGGGGGCAGTGGTCATCACCGCGTTTGGAAGAACCACAGCACCAACTGAACCTTTGTTCCAGTATCTGAGAAGAAGGTGAATTTCAAGTCTAAGGCGCATTTGTTTTCTCCAATGATTTTTTGCCTTCAGAGCAATTGAGATATCAGCGTCCTTCTACTAATGATGTTAATAGCAGTCGAAAAGGGAAACTTCAGTCGTTTTCATGCAATATTTTCATAACTCCCCTTTCAAGTGGGACAAGCTCGACCTCTCGACTTATCGCGAGCTGGAGATCGAGCATTTGGCGGTGACGACGTGGCTGATGGAGCTCCGAGATGAGGCAGTCAAGTTCCTCGGCACCGCTTCTGGTCTTGTCAAAGACTACCGAGAAGTGGCGGAGATTACACTCCTGGTACTCGGGGCCTAGCCACGTCGTGGCACACACTTCATGCCCCCAGGAGCCTACCATCATGCGAGGTGGATGGCCAAGGTTGGTATTTTGAATTAGAAGTTAAATATTGTATTGCCTTCTGCAAACAGCCATTTGAAGTCCTTACCAGAAAAAATAAGATAAATAATTTACCATTAAACAAACTTATATGGAGTGGTATCGGTATTTATACATCACAGTGCGTATTCGTTTCAGATCATCTACTACACGAAGCTCCTGATGTTCAGCGGTCAGCTGGAGTTCGACGACGAGCTGGTACAGAAACTTCAGAGAGTGGTACTATTTACTGCACTCCTCTACGCACCTGCCTGGCTGGCGGCTCCTGTCGCAGCTGATGCCCCGCTGAATGACCTTGTGTTGTACCAACGTCTTCTGCAGTACAGGGCTGTGGATCGCGAGATTGCAGAGGCTTCACTGGCAGTGATCAGGCGGCACTTGTAGTATCTGAGGCCTCAGACCGTCGTTTTCGCCCTCTGCAGTGACAAAGTGGAAGAACCTGTGAAGCACGAGATGGCAAAGAAGCTGTGCCGCCTCGCTGTGCCCGAGGACTTCACGTATGACAACGTCTCGGTTGATGACACGACGCGCCTTCCGGACCTGATCGATGAGTCATCGTGGTTCGTGTTCACAGGCCTGCAGGTGTGCGCGTCTACGTGGCTCACTCTGCCGGTGAATAAGTGGGATCAAGATAAGAACTACTGTGATCTGAAGAATGTCATCTCGCATCTGAAAGTTACCAACGACGTGGCAGAGAGAGGGATAAAACTGATAGAAGATTACGCGAACACTGTCACAAAAGACGAGTCACAGCTGCAGGGTCTTCTTCAGCTCGTGGAAAAGAGCCGGAAAGAACTCGGTGACTTCAAGAAGTCGTCACTTGCCAAGATGACGTAGCGCAGAGGGAAAGGGAGTTAGCAGAGAGAGTACATGGCGCACGCCTTAAGATGACGTGTGTTCTAACCACGATTCATACAGTTTTTGAACCTAGTTAGGGGCACCGGAGTAAGTGCCTTTAGTGATATCGGTAAACCGTTTTAATACAAAATACATTTGATCTTTCCTTATTCGTTTTATCTTATCCTAAAAAGCAGACAATGGCAGACAGCATATGGAGGTACGGGGACAAATACGGTATTTTAAATTTTAATGCTATCTCAAGGTGAGTATAACTTCTAAACCACTTGTCCTATCAACTTGGTAAGTATCTGAGAGGATTTCTTTCCCTGAGAGGATTCAGAAAATATGGTCATTTGATGATTTATCTTTATTCAGTAAAAAATTGTCAATTGGGCCAAATTTCCAAAATTGAAATTTTCAAGGTCGATGCGCGACCCCTAAATATTGATCGATTTTGGTAAAAATGGTGTCAGTGTACTTCCACTGAACCAAATCATGGGAAAAACTTTGACCAGCTATAATTTTTAAAAAAAAGTGAAAAGTGATCCACCCTAATTGTACACAGACGGTAAATTCATTCGCGGTCTTTAAAGAAATGGAGATAGCAGACTCGAATGTTACAGAAAAGAATGAAATAATGGGGGGACAAGGGTCCGGAATTGTCCCAACGAAAAACCGGGTGGAAGAGAGAGAGAGGACGAAATAACGAATAACAGCATAATAACGAACAATAATTTAATAACGAATAAAAATATAATAACGGAAGGAAGACATAGATGAAAGGAAAGAAATAAGTAAAAGTTGCGAAGTAGTCAAACGGTCCAACGAGCGAAATGATAAAAAGATAACTAAAAACGTAGAAAATAAACAGCCAAAGAGAAATAATGATAATACCAAAATTAAGAACTTTGAAAATAATAAAAAAAAAACGAAATAGAAGCGGAAAGAACTAGTCTCGGCTCGAACACGCATAAATCTGCCACCTTCTCCATTCTGCTGGGCCGAAATGATGGGTAAGATTCTCCGAGTCCCGTTTTACCACAGGTGACATGATCATTCCCGCGTTGAATTGTGGCGACATTTATAGATATCTTTGCGTTGAGATTGGGATGATCGGATCAAAGTCAGGGGCCTTATCCACAACACGCTACAGGCACTATTTTGTGCAAGGTCCCCTGGATGCACTGGACCGCTTGGTCCGGGATCGCATGCGGCAGTGGTTCCATCTTCCGAAGGATGTTCCACTCGTTTTCTTATACGCAGTGTGGCGGATGGAGAGCTCGGCATTCCCTGTCTACACTATAAGGTCCCTATAATAATAATCAAACAGATAACTGGACTGGTTCATAGCTCAGATCCGCTCGCCAGGGCTGTATCTGTGCATCCCCTAGGAGATCGTCAAATCGTCTCATCGCCTCGTGTCCTCCGGCCAGAATTAGAGACCTGGAACTTCGAACACCTGAAAAAAAAATCAATGACCAACTTCGCCTGAAACTCTACAGTTCTGTTGACGGTAGAAGGCTGAGCGGGGATGGTATGGTATCCCATATGTCGATTCACGACGGCACATGTCTCATGAAAGGTGGCGACTTTATATACACCATCGAAGTCCGAGACGGAGTGATTCTCACGATAAAAAGGCGGGTACAGGGTCGTCAGGGAGTCCCGGCACCACGTTGTGAGGCAGTGTCCTGTGGGAGATGGCCTCGGGCATCTCCTGCAGGACTGCCTCAACATCCACCGACTCCGCGTAAAGAGTCATAACCGTGTCGTGAGATTAGCGCGGAGGTTCGTCGCGATGCTGAAGCTACCGTTGTGGTAGAATCCGTCGTCTCCATTCCGTTGGGCCTTGGCGACCTGACCCGTTTGTTGTACGGGACGGTGAGGTCATCATCATCATCATCGCACAGATCATAGCAAACTCCAACTGTACGACTCTTGAAGCGGCTCACCTACGGAAGATTCGTCGTTACGATGAGCCTGACGTTAGGCAATGGGCCCCCCAATTGGGCACGGCAGTTGAATGAGCCCTATCAGTTTGGTAGAGTAACGACATTAACTGTGTCGTGGCGAGAACTAATATATCTCGGCTTCTGCGAGAACCTCCGAGTAGAACTCAGGATATTGAAACTGCGTGTGGTCCTTAACTTGGAAATGTCATCCTACATCTGGAATTGGCGAAAATGGAGGGGTATCAGGGACGGACATCGACGGGATCGGCCGCCCGAAGCTGAGCCACCCGGTCCTAGAGGCAGGCTACTTCCGCCACTGTTCGATGGGCTTCAAGTTCTAAGCCCTGGAACAAGTTCATCGGTAGAGGTCGCGGCTGTGCACGAGACTACAACGATCAACCAAGATCTATGCCAAGTGTCCTCTACTGATGGCCCTACTACTATTCAGTATGCCAGGATATAAAGCAAACATTGGAAATAAATAGTCAAATGCCTGGTCATCTAATTAGTGACGCCCATGAATGGATTAACGAGATTCCGACTGTCCTTATCTATTGTTTAGCAAACCTACAGGCAGGGAAACGTCCCTGTGAGACTGCGGGGAAAGTAGACCCTGGCTCTAATTCGACATTATAGAGAGAGACGAGAGGTATAACGTAAGTGGGAGGCTGGGCCGTGTCCCGGGCGCAGATCGGGGCGCTTTTCCAGCTCGCTCAGACCTTCCCTGCCGTCGTTGGAATACCACTACTGTTGTCGTTTCTCCACTAACTTTGGTGTTTGGTGTTTGGTGTTTGGTGCACCATCATCATTGTACCGAATGTATCGCATGTTCGGTGATGTCAGATGTTAAAAAGAAAAAAGGGCTCTATTCAAAACTCCGGATAGAAACTTGGGTACAACCTTTATGATTCAAAGAAACACAAATCCTTAGTTTTAAAAATTACATACGTATAATAGCTATTTCTACTCTGCCATTTTCACTGGATCGTAACCCTCAAGATTCGAGCAGTAAAAAAAATAGAAACCATGATAACCACCAGTAAAAATTCATCTTTTGGAAAGCCTCCACTATTGAATTAATATACATTTCTTTAAAATCTTTATATTGTACATGTTCAGTATTTTAAAAGTCCTCAATAAACAATTTTTTTAATTTAATTAAAAACTTAAAATAATGGTAAAACACAATATGGAGAACTATTTACAGGTTCTTATTAATACAAATTGTAATGTACATTCATGGATACACTAACTAAGCACCAGTTTTAGGTTTAAAACTCCATGCATGATCCTTTAATAAGCTAAACAGAACTAGACCAAATTTTAAAGTGTCTGATTAAATTAACATTTGTCCATACTAAAAGAAAGATTAAAGGAAATCACATTTATCTTTATTAACTATATCCCTACCGAATTCAAGACATTTATTTTCGATTTTATCCACTTCTGATAAGCGAATTTTGAAACACAGCTGAAAATTATTAATATAAAGTCATAATAAAAAATTATATTTCTAAACAACTGATCCAACAAAGAAATATTAAAATTATAATTGCATTTAGATGCAAAATCAAGTTTAGGACATTTTACAATTCATTTTTCTTACGGGTTTATGTTTTGTAGTGCAGTCTCGTTTATAACATTTAAATGTTGTTTTCGCATAACGTAATTCATGTCTCTTGAAATTACTTTTGTCATTCGTACCATAATCACATTCAGAACATTTAAATTCTTTCGTTTTTGTATGAGTTAATATATGTCTCCTCAAGTTATATTTGTCATATGTACCATAATCACATTCAGAACATTTCAATTTTGTTTTCACGTGAACTAATTCGTGCTTCTCGGAGTGATTATTTTTACTCGTATCATAATCCCATTCAGAACATTTAAATTTAGTTTTCGCGTGACCTAATTCGTGTCTCTTGAAGAGACTTTTCTTACTCGTACCATAATCACATTCAGGACATTTATACGATAATGTTACACGATTTAGTTTCTGATCCTTAAAATCACGTTTACCAAAAATATCATAATTACGCACGGAACATTTACGTAATTTGGAGCTTAAATGTTTTCTTTGATGTCTCCATAAATTACTGTTGTCATTAGTAGCATATTCACATTTCGAACATTGCAATCGTTTGGTTTTTGAATGAATTGGTTCGTGTCTTTTTATGTTACTTCGTTTTTTAGTAAAATAGTCACATTTAGAACAGTTAAATAACTTCCCTCCCAAATGAATCAATTCGTGTCTCCTGAATTGCCGTTCGTAAATAGATTTGTAATCACATTTAGAACATTTATAAAGATTTGTTTCCGAATGATATAATTCGTGTCTCTTGAAATCCTTCTTATAGTTAGTACTATAATCACATTTACGGCAATTATATAATTTTGTTTTAGAATGTTTTAATTCGTGTTTCTTTAAATTACTACAGTACTTACTAACATAATCACATTCGGAGCATTCAAAAATATTTGCTTTTAAATATGTTATGTCACTCTTAATTTCGATGTGATGTCTAGTTTTGTTCCAGTATTCAGGCTTTGGTGAAGTGTTTTCAGAGTCTTTCAGCTTTTCATAATTTCCAATATTTAATTTTTCGAGTTTAACTATTGGATACCTAGAGTTTACAATGCTACTGAAGAGGGTTCTGTCACTCAGTGAATTATCATTTTCATTTTCATTTTTCGCGCTTTCTTTTTCTGTTTCCTTATGAGGAGAAGAATTTGCCATATCAAGAGGCAAATTAGAGACAAAATCGTGAGTCTCTTCTTCAGTTGATGCTTTTGAACCCTGAAATATATTTACAGTACATTAACTAAAGTACACACACACACACACACACACACACACACACACGAAAGAAAATAATGACCAGAAAGGTCTCGCAATTTGAGGACAAAATTTTCAATAGCGAGATGTATGTAAAAGCAAAAACATGTTTCCACTATAAATGGGAACCAAACGTATAATAAGTTAAAAATAGATACGAATAATAGAGCCTAGAGCCCTACGGCCTACGAGAAACCTAATAAATATCACACAACCGACTGGTTGTGTCAATTACAAAATCCTGTTGATAGATTGAAATTCGCGATAAAAATAGTGCAACGACCTCAACAAATCTAGATTATTTTTCTCAGTAGATCTAAAACGAAATTTTGTTGCGAGTTTGCAACCCAATTATTAAGACTGATTATTTGTTATAAGAAAAGAAAAAATAAGACTTAGAAGCACCAGTATGCATTGCATGCTTATGGATTTAATTTCTGCTTCCGGTCTGAATTTCCTTCACCCATTTAATCACACTACAAATTTTGCTTATGAGATGAACATGAATGGTTTTATCTATCTATCTATCTATCTATCTATCTATCAAAATGAATCTTTTCCTTTTGACATACTGAATTATTGAAATATAAACACGTTTTTCTGGAACAGTTTTTAACGCTGATTACAGTGATGATAATCATTTCTTGGAGAAATGCTTCTTTTTTGAGTTAACCCCTTTTTAACCCACATGCTGTAGTTTCAGTGACTTCTCAATAAACTTATCACATTTATTGCATTTCAAATGAACAAAAACGCATAGACAGTTTGGAAATTGTGGTTATTTAAATGTGATCGTATTGCGATTTATAATATATTGTGATTATTTAAACGTGATTTACACATTTTTCCAATTGTTTCAGAAATAAGATGAATTTGCAAAGATTATATAATATTAATAAGAACCGAAAGAGATGCTATTTATTTTTCTCAAATCCATGGAATTATACCAAAGGAAAAAATTGTCGGAGAAAATGTTTAAGTTTGGGATATCAGAAATCTGGACGCAATGAAAAAGTATCAGTTAGGAAGAACACATGGTTGCAAGGCACGACAATTCCTTTGTGCAAAATAATTATATTTATTTACGCTTCGAGTAAGGAATAAAGTTTTGTGATGAAGTTGAATTTAACCTAATTTAACCCTTTATTGCCCAAATATTTTGTAGGGTTAAGTTATGAATGCGTGTATTTGAAAGGTCAGAAATTTGACCCTTCTTTTTAGTTTCGGGACCCTTCTTTTTCTTTTTAGTTTCGGGACCCTTCTTTTTCTTTTTAGTTTCGGGACCCTTCTTTTTCTTTTTAGTTTCGGGACCCTTCTTTTTCTTTTTAGTTTCGGGACCCTTCTTTTTCTTTTTAGTTTCGGGACCCTTCTTTTTCTTTTTAGTTTCGGGACCCTTCTTTTTCTTTTTAGTTTCGGGACCCTTCTTTTTCTTTTTAGTTTCGGGACCCTTCTTTTTCTTTTTAGTTTCGGGACCCTTCTTTTTCTTTTTAGTTTCGGGACCCTTCTTTTTCTTTTTAGTTTCGGGACCCTTCTTTTTCTTTTTAGTTTCGGGACCCTTCTTTTTCTTTTTAGTTTCGGGACCCTTCTTTTTCTTTTTAGTTTCGGGACCCTTCTTTTTCTTTTTAGTTTCGGGACCCTTCTTTTTCTTTTTAGTTTCGGGACCCTTCTTTTTCTTTTTAGTTTCGGGACCCTTCTTTTTCTTTTTAGTTTCGGGACCCTTCTTTTTCTTTTTAGTTTCGGGACCCTTCTTTTTCTTTTTAGTTTCGGGACCCTTTTTTTCTTTTTAGTTTCGGGACCCTTCTTTTTCTTTTTAGTTTCGGGACCCTTCTTTTTCTTTTTAGTTTCGGGACCCTTCTTTTTCTTTTTAGTTTCGGGACCCTTCTTTTTTTTTCTTTTTAGTTTCGGGACCCTTCTTTTTTTTCTTTTTAGTTTCGGGACCCTTCTTTTTCTTTTTAGTTTCAGGACCTTTTTTGTTTCAGGTGTGTGCAGAAGCTTTATTGAAAAATCCTATAGTCATAGGAGGGCCCAATACAACTGTCAAGATAGATAAAATGCTATATTCCAAAATGCTACATTCCAAAATGCTACATTCCAAAAGAAAATATAATCGAGGGCGTATGCTTCTAGAGCAGTGGGTGTTTGGAGGAATATGCAGGGAAACGCGAAATTGTTTTTTATATGCAGCGCTTCGGCGGGAGGCATAAAAACAAAAATGCATAAAAACAGACTGGGACAAAAATTATATCCGACATGTGGAAATCTTATAAAGACCTGGAGAATCTGCAAAGTTATGACTACCAACATCTTACAGTTAATCAGTGAGAATTTTATAGATCCGATAACAAATGCTCTCACACAGACAAGCGAGGCATTATGGAATGTAGCCAAACAACGGAATAAGCGTCACTGGGGCAACCACAAAAAGTTAATCGATTCATATCTCTGAGTTTATGTGGAGACAAAGGAACAGAGGAAAAGACTTGTTCACTGAAATCCCGAAAGCAATTTCTGATTTTCAAGTGTATTAAATCCTACTTTCAATTTTTTTGGTTTCTCCAAAAAAATAATATTTGTAAAAATCAGCAGATAAAACTGGTCTAGAAAAACGTGTTTATATTTCAATAATTCATAGTCCGTCAAACAGAAAAGAGCCATATACATATACATACATACATACATACTAACAAAACGGTGGAAGGAAGGAAGGAAATAGCAGTGCTTCACCGGCGCTTCGACTGCCGAGGTCATATCGCGCCCAGACAGACAGACAGACAGACAGACAGACAAGGAACTGGGAGTGAGCAACAACGAAAGCAGAACAGCTGCAGCTGGTTAGGGCTACTGAATGGTAGTTAACCGAGACGTCGGGTTCTTATCGGGCTTAAGAAAGGGGAGTACCACTGCCTCCGTCCAACAGGAAGGGGAAGTTTTTTATGCAGGAAGGAGTGGCCAAGGGCGAATGTCTGCAAAAACGCACCCCCATCCCCCATAGAAGAAGAGAGCCAAATCAAGGTCCGGGGTTCTCGGGATGCCTAGATGCACTGCGTTTGAAAGATGGGAGGTCATAGACAGGAGGAAAGATGCATTGAGGAAGATTGCTCCACAGTTGGCCGGTTGAGTAGATGAAAAGATTGAAAATACTGATTAACTCTTGCATTAGAGAGTTGGACAGAAAAGGAATGAGTGTGTAGAAAGTCTGGTGCTGCGTGCTCTACTTAAAGGAGGAGGTATGAAGTTAGAGGGTTCAGAAGAGCAATGTCCGTTATAATAGCAATAGTAGAGAGAGAGAGTGAGGCAACATTGCGGCGGAGAGAGAGAGAGATTGAAGTGTGTCAGTAAGAGGCGGAGAATTTAAGAGGTGGGGAATTGAAGAGACGAAAAGCCTTTGATTCCACCCGGTCAAGTACGGCTGTGTGGGTTGAGCCACCAAACACATGAGAAGCATACTCCATACAGGGGCGAACCAGACCCCTGTACAGACACAGCAACTGAGTGGGGGTGAAGAAACCGCAGAGGTGATACAGCACACCTAACCTCTTAGAAGCTGTTTTAGAAAAATAGTATACGTGATCTTTCCAGGAAAGATCACGGGAAAAAGAAACGCCAGAAATATTAAAAGAGGAGGAAGGATTGAGTTGTGTGTTGTTGAAGGTAACGGCATAGTCGTGTGGAAGGTTGTGGCGACTAGACAGATGGAGGAACCGAGTTTTTGAGGCATTGAAAGCATCAAGATTTTCTCTGCCCCCAATCAGAGATAGCAGAAAGATCAGAGGTTAGGGGCTCCATAGCGGCCCCACGCGAATCATGGAGTGACTGCTGTGAGGGACGCTTTGGGAAGCGAGTGGAGAAGTGAAGAGTGGAATCATCGGCATAGGAGTGAGTAGGACAGGAAGTACCAATTAAAAGATCATTAATAAATAAAAGGAAAAGAGTGGGTGACAGGACAGAACCCTGAGGAACACAACTGTTAACAGCTTTAAAACAACAGTGGTCATCTACAACCGCAACTATAGATAGGCCAGAAAGGAAGTTAGAGATAAAGGCACAGATAGAAGGATAGAAACTGAAGGAGAGCAGTTTGAAAATTAAAGATTTGTGCCAGACTCTACCAAAAGCTTTCGATATGTCTAGCGCAATAGCAAAAGTTTCACCGAAATCCCGAAAGGAGGATGACCAAAAGTCAGATATATATGCAAGAAGATCGCTAGTAGAGTGTCCCTTGCGAACCCATACTGACGATCTGAAAGAAGATTGTGAGAAGAGAGGTGTTTAAGAATCTTCCTATTAAGAATAGATTCAAAAACTTTGGAAAGGCAAGAATTCAAAGCAAATGGGCGATAGTTGGATGGTTGAGAGCGGTCACCCTTCTTTGGGACAGGCTGAATGGAAGCGAACTTCCAGCAGGAAGGAAAAGTACCAGATGAGAGACGAAGACGAAAGAGTTTGCCTAGGCAAGGTATCAGCACAGAAGCACAGTTCTTAAGAACAACAGGAGGAACACCATTTGGACCGTACGCCTTCCTAGAGTTGAGCACAGATATGGCAGAAAGAACATCTTTAGAAGAGATTCTAATTTCAGACATAATACAGTAAAGTCAGAGGGGGAGGAGATTGAGGAACAGCACCGGAATCGTCCAGGGTTGAATTGTAAGCGAAAGTTTGAGTGAAGAGTTCAGCTTTGTCAGGAGAAGAGACGGCAACTGAGCTGTCGGAATGGAAAAAAGGGGGGAAAGAAGAGGAAGTAAAGTTGTTGAAGAAGTTCTTAAGCTAGATGCTAGAAAGAGCAAGAATTAGAATTGCATAGGTTTTCACATTTTTGTCGGATGAAGAACAGATTTTGCACGATTCCGGGAAGAAATATAAGCCGAGTGAGTCAGGAGTTGGATAGCGACGGTACCTTCTTAAAGGATCCTCTCTGTTGCGGATAGCATTAGAACAAGTGAAGTTAAACCAAAGTTTTTTTTGCATTAGTAGTAGGAATAGAATATAGAATGTACGCCTCCATGCCCGAAAGAATCACCTCCGTGATGCGCTCAGCACACTCGGAAGGGCCCTGCCCACGGAAGCAGTAATCATTCAATGGGAAATCACAGAAGTACTGCCTAAAGGCCTCCCAATCAGCCCTGCCAAAGTGCCAAAGGCGCCTCCTCTTGGGGAGATCCAAAAGCCGAATTGGAGCGATAGGACAGGAAACAGATATAAGATTGCGATCGGAAGAGCCCAACGGGGAAAAAAGTTTCACAGAGTAAGGAGGATGATGAGAGGTAAGAAATAAATCCAGAATGTTTGACTTATATCGAAGGCGATCGGAGATACGAGTAGGGTGCTGTACAATCTGCTCCAGGTCATTTAGGATAGAAAAGTTGTAAGCTCGTTCACCAGGGATGTTGGTGAAATGGGAGGAAAGCCAAAGGTGGTAGTGAACATTAAAATCTTCTAAAATGGAGATTTCAGCAAAGGAAGAGCGGGAAAGAATGTATTCCACTTTGGAAGCGAGGTAGTCAAAGAATTTTAGATAGTCTGTAGAATTAGGGGAACGGTAAACAGCGAAGATGCATTTAGTTTGAGAGTGGCATGTAAGCCGTAGCCAGAGGGCATAGAATTCGAAAGATTCAAGTTCGGGAATACGAGAACAAGTTAGGTCATTGCGTACATATACGCAACATCCACCTTTGGAGTGAAATTGAGTATAGAGAAAGTAAGAGGGTACAGAAAAGGGGTTGCTGTCAGTCGTCCCAGACACCGAGTTTCAGTGAGGAAAAGATGAGGTTTAGAAGAGAGGTGGTGTTAATAGATTAAAAGTTGGAAAAAAGGCCACGAATGTTGCAGAAGTTTAAAAAAAGTGAATCAGACAGAGGCCCAGAACATCTCGAATGGGCGGTAGCAGATCCAGCCCCGCTGCCCGGGTCTGCCTTCCCGGTATCGGCAGCGGGGGAGCCAGAAGTGGGGACATTTATGGTCCCCTCCCGAGGGGACTCCGAGGCTCTTGAAGTCGATGCCATTTTCCTTTTCTTAATTTTGAAAAGATTATGTAGCGTGTAAGATGCATGTATATGTAGTGAGGAATATGGAGAGAAATGCGTGTTTGAGAGCATGCTGGACTGCTCACAGGGTAGATGAGACACGGAAAAAGATCAGCTAAGGAGGACAGTGACAGGAGAAACGAGAGTTCCAGCACTCCCTATCTTCTGTCTAACGCCCCACTCCCCAACTGGAGTACTTCCCTGGTCGATTGGTGTCTCCTACCACTCTACCCAGACCCAATTATAGAGGGTGAGTAGGAAGAAGAGAGTCGTCGGGTGTAGATGACGAATCATTTGAAAATGAATGCCGTAGCGGCCGGGAGCAGACTTGCCGCAAGAAGCCAACACAGAGTGTAGGTTCAACATTGAAAAAAGAGAGTGTGTTGTAAGGGAAATTATTGGGAATCTGAGAAAGAGGAGGGAAACGAGTAAGCCAAACCTTACGCCGGAGGAAAGCGGGATCACGGTAATCATATCAGGCGATTGAAGCAATAGACGAGGCCAAGACCTCGGCGACCACAGCAGGGGGATAACACGACGTCCGTCTATCATAACGACTGTGGGAGGGCGAGAGGAGGGTTTACCGTAGATCTTTCGAATCTTGTCGAAGATTCGGGAAGAGGGTGTGTGGGAAGCGAGGGAAAAAATGTAGATTCGCCAGGAAAAGGGACGGGCTTCACGGACCGTGCGACGGGCCTAAGCCCGCGCTCGTTTGAAAGCTATTGAGTTAACAAGCGATGAGTTGCGCTGAAATCGGCAAAAGGCAGACTTCTTAGTACGAATGGTCAGAGCGCATGCCGGGGTCCACCATGGAACCGAAGAGGTGGATGAGCGGGAAAATGCGCTGACTTGGGAATGGAAGACAGAGTGGCACAAGTGATGTGATCGGTGAGGTAGGTAGAGGGCAGCGTCGACCGACAAAGTTACCTGGAACTAAGGAGGTTCGAGGGTGAACCTGAAAGAGAGGTCAGTCAGCCTTGGCGAGAAACCAACGGTAGGAAGAGCGGAGGAGCCAAAGGCCTGGGACGTACGGAGATCTAATGGAAGAAAGGAAACATTGCCCCAGCTTGGACAATTCACAATTAGTAGGCGCAGTTGACGGAATCTCAAACTCAGCATGATCTGAATATATGTTAGTGAGAGATGTCCAGGCCCCGCCTTCGTATTGGGATACTTCTTTAAAAGGGATGGGTTTATCAACGGTCACCCAAGAAAGTGAAACATTTTCAGACGCTATTCCGTTACTATTCTGTAAGGAAGCTCACTAACGCTAAGTATTTTATTAATTTTCTTTGTACCTGAAGGGAGATGGTTTCAGATTTACTACAGTCTCTTTTCTTATCGTGAAAATGGTTTGAATAATCTTGAGTTTCTTCTTTAAGGATTCCACTCAAATTAACTGCGTCATCTTTCGCTCCTTCGAGAAATATAAAAAAAAAGCAAATTACAATTTTTCTTATAATTAAAAACTAATGTAAAAATGAACTTCGAATCATCAACAAATTTTGGATTGCCATTACTTTAACAATGAAATAGGTTTGATAATTAAAATCAACGAAATATTAACAAGTATTCAAAAAGATGCTTTCCTGCAGGGACTGACAACAGACAGTGTGGTGTATAGGGCTCATAATTTGTACGTACGAATGCAGAAGTAAAACTAACCCATCGAAAATAAAATTTTAAACTCTGCCCCAACAGCCTTAGGCACACTTACAGAAATTACAAGAAAGCTGATTGGGAACAGTTCAAAATACAGACTGAAGAACAATTCACCACATTAAGCAGCACATCCATCATAAACATCAATACAACACTCAAGACATTTAATCAGATCATTAATAATGCAAACAAATACATACCCAAGGGCAACATTAGGAAATACAACCCAAATTACACTAAAGAAATAGCCCACCTCATAAAGCAACGTAACAACCTCAAACAAACACCACACACAGAAGCCATAAAACAGCAGATAAAACAGTTCAACACAGAAATAAACAACAAACTTAAAGAAAAACAAACAAACAGGGTGATTCATAACACTAAACCACTCCACAGATACATCCAGGCGATACAAGACTATAAACAGCATTACCCACTCTAACAGTGGCATTCACACCTCACACGCGGCTATCTGCCGCAACCAAAATAATATCCCAAAATATACACAAGTTAACATTCTAGCTAATCACTACGCAAAGATAAGTCACTTAAACAGAGACAACCAGAAACACGCAGACAGACAAACAGCCAGACACAAGAAAACCTACAGACTCGACACGACCATTACACCCTTCAATACAGACCAGACAACAAGATCATCAAAAACATTAAGAATTCGAAGGCTACTGGACCAGACAACATATCTAACATACACCTTAAACACTGGCCCACAGGGAATACTAGCTCTCACAAACATCAGCACATATTCATACCAACACTATTATTCCTGACATATGGAAACAAGGTAAAATTATTACATTAATCAAACCAAACAAAAATCCAACAGAACCAGCTTCCTATAGACCCGTTACTTTACTATCCACACCTTCCAAAGTAACAAAAACTAATCTTACAGATCATCAACCCACACATACCACTATCGCCTACTCAACATGGATTCAGACCTCACCACTCAACCACGACATTACTCACTAACCTCACGCAGCACATCATGGATGGCATCAACTCCAGACGACCAGCTCAACGTACACTATTAGCAACAATAGACATTAATAAAGCATTTGATGCTATCCCACGCTTCCCTCTCATAAACAAAATACTCAACAGATAACTCCACAGCTTACACTAAGCAACACCAACATTCCACACACTCACAGGACCAAAATACTTGGGGTCACAGACAACATCATTATCTTTTGCAAACCACATTCAGGACATTAAAAACAAGTGTACGTCAAGACTTCGTATCAGTAAAGGATGTACTCAAACAAGACCAATAGAACACATGCACACAGAAACAAAAATACTGAAAGTTGGGGAACATTTAGATACGAGGGGAACAATTCATGGCAGCAGCGACAACTAACCTACAACACCCTTGCCACTACATGTACAATCATGCACCAACACCTCGCACCATTAAGGTAACACCAGAGACATTATAACCAAATATTCCATTCCATACCACGCCCGACAGACATCAGTACAGAAAACACACACACACACACACACACACACACACACACACACACAACACACAACCACAAAGCACTGACACGACTCGGTCCGAATGCGGTCCTAGGTGCGAAGCCGCCACCCATTAACAGGACAGAGACCAGCCTGAGCAGATCGGATCGAGTTAACTTAGCACGATTCCGATGTGGGCATCAACCCAAACTTACAGACATACAGTATAAACACAGACTACAGAACTCCATATACGACACCTGCCACTTGTGCCAGGACACACCACAAACAATTGAACATATTATGACAGACTGTACCGCTCTAGCACAACATAGAACACAACACAACATCACTAGTGCGCTGAACCTCTGGTCCACTCCGGAGAGGGCGATCGGTTACCTGCGTGCCGGCGGCTCGCTCGATCAGGGTGGGCTGATCGGCTAACTAACAACAACTGTACAAGCATTCAAACAAAGGTTGCCTATATATCCAGTCAGTCTACGCTTCTATGAAGTTTCATACAATTTTCCGAGAGCTAGAGAAGCCTGTAAGTCAACAAATTCATGAAAGAACACAGCCATCGAGATTTTGAGCTTCACATCCAAAGCCAGGAAGTGAAAATCGTGAAGCTGCATTAAAATTTACGAGCCATGTGGATTAAAAGTCGGTGTTGAACTACAGATTGCATGATAACCAGATAGGAGCTAAATGCAGTCAGAAATATATTTCTAAAAAATTATTAATCTTTAATCGATACAGAAATGAAAGTCGTTATACTTATACAATGTAAATAACCCGACCATTTTTAAGAAAAATTCTTAGCAACAGTTGGTTGCTAGGCAAATTAATTTATGTAAAGGTGATCTTTCTGGTTAATTAATTAATTTGTAATTAAACTCTCTGGCTTTAAATTTACCTTCAAAATTCTTTGTATGAAAAATTCAATTTTTTTTTAATGCGAGCCTGAAGTGACTAGATGCAAGTAGACTTTCATTCAAATCCCGTCTGTTTCTAACCCGAAACACATTAAAAAACAAATTAAGATGATAATGTTAACCGCAAAGATCACGTGACGAAGGGAATCTAGTTTTACGTGGGGTCTGAACCATCTAAAGGTCTACATCTGAACGCAGAAGTCGGTCACCCATCCAACTCTCGAACGGACACGACGTCGATTAACTCCGCTGATCAAACGGGAAGTGGGGGTTGCGACGCAGCAACTAGGTAACTCAAACAAATTAAATTGCAATAGTCTCATCTTTGCATCACTTAAAAATGTTGTACGCACAAACATTTAAACGCTATTTATTATTACATAAGCAAAGAATTTGTATTGAGAGAATATATATTAAGTACAAAAGTAAGAGATACATAAAAAGGCCCTAAATTTGCAATGGAAAACAGAAAAAAATTATGTGAATAGCAAACTGTGCTAAAACTCTATTTCATTAAAGAATATTTATTAAATAAATTGGTCATTCGCATCAATTATACATTTTTTCATTCTTTTATATTAACACGAATTTATCCAATTATGAGTACCTATAATCATCTTACAAAGAAAAAGGGTCAAACGCTTAGATATTTTGCTTCGTACAGACTACGTGTCGGGAACGGAGCCTTTTTAATAGCATGAGCCACATCAAAATGATAATACACTTACAAACCCTCAATCTTAAGAAAATATAGGAAATAAATAGGCCAGTCCTGTAAAGTTGCTTATATATATACTTATTTACAATAATATAGTGAATATATTTACAATGAATCAAATTCTCTACCTGTCTGAAACACAAAATATCATTATGAAAGTAGAGTATGTAGTGACTACATATTGTACTTTCATAGTCTTTAGATTTCCAAACACCTGAACGACTACAATGTAGTCGTTCAGGTGTTTGAAAATCTAGACACTACTTTTTTTTTTTTATTATGATGGCTGTGCGCGAGCCGCAGGTTCCCGACCAATGGTATAAGACCAATATTTTCCTACAGTACTTAGAAAAAACCCCCTTTTTTTATATCTTACAGAAAAACACCATAAATACTGAACAATAAAAACCCTAAAATACTGAAGATTATTTCACTATAATATCGACAGAGGTCAGAAAAGAGAGATCAGAAAACAAGCTGAGGAACAGAGAGGATTTGGAGAGAGCATTACAAGGGAGTTATACAGGGGAAAAACCTTATGGTAGATGAAAAAGAATACCCGGAATTACAGGTGGAAAACGGAAGAGAAACGGAGCAGCAACTGGCCTTCCTACCAAATAGAAAGACCTCAGGAATTGACGGCGTGACGGCAGAGATGCTGAAAACAGGAGATAAAATAGCTATCTGGCTGAATAGCTTAAACCAGCGAATTCTAGATGGTGGAAACTTACCGGAAGACTGGATAAACAGTGTAATAATACCGATACATAAGAAAGGGGATAAAGCAATGTGTGGTAATTACAGACCAGCGAGTCTGCTACCACACGCCTACAAGATACTGGTGAAGATTATCTAGAGGAGAATGCAACAAAAGGAAAAAGTTTTGCTAGGAGAGGAACAGGCAGGATTTAGACCAGTCAGGGGCACATCTGAACAAATATTTAATCTAGGCCAACTGAAAAAGAAAATGTGGGAATATGGCAAAGCGGTATACTGTGTTTTCATAGATTTTCGACAGGCCCTTGACTCGGTGTGGAGAAGGGGATTGTACCAGGTTCTGATGCGTTTTGGTTTCGAGGAAAATATTGTTAATTTGATAAAAAGATTGTATGAGAATACCAGAACAAGAGTGAGGAAGGGAAAAATGATAACTGATGACTTCAGAACTAACCAAGGAGTGATACAGGGATGCCCGTTGTCACCCTATCTTTTCTATAGATATAGATAGATATAGAGAGATATAGAGAGATAGAGTTACAAGTTACAAGGACAAGAGGAAGCCTGAAAGACCTTTCGGTCCACTCTGGGAGGTTCCTGTTATTAAAAGTTTATTTTTCTTTCAACTATCCTAGCAGTAGTAGAAAACTGGATAGAAAAGTAGAAGGCTCTCTCCCCACCCTCCCTGCCTGCCAGAGGCAGGTACGGAAAAAGGTTGAAGAAAATACCTTGACCCTGGAAAAGTAGCCAAGGAAATTTTTATAGGAAAGTGGAGAATATATAGAGATAGAGAGAGAGATAGAGAGATAGAGAGAGAGAGATATATATATAGGGTGGTTGAAAAAAAAAAAATTCCTTTCTCCACAAGGGTATTTTTATTCCTTTATACATAACTGAAAATCACAAAATATTTTCCCCAAGAAACAGTATTTAGGGGTCGCCCCATGTGGAATCCATAAATCAGGGGTCTCACGCAGCAGAAAACAGTTATGCACTTGAAAAACTATGACATTAGAGCCGCCTTTGATGGAGTGGGGAGCTTCTTTCGGTGGTTTGCCACCAGTCGAAGGAGGAACTGTTTCTGCTCTTCGTCCTTCGTCAGCGTGTTGTTGTATTTTTGGATCAGGCTGATACCCCGTTCCGCCGTGTCGTTTACTACTTCCATCCGAGAGGACCGATCCCGAAGTTCGTTGAAAAAAATCGTCCGTCCACTGTCCGGGGGATTTCTTCAGAAAGGATTGAGATTTCGCTTTTCCTCCTTCCATCAAAACATCAAAGAAGGAACTGGTCCTTTTAGTTACAAGGTCCTCCAACTTCATGTCTTCCACTTCATCCTTGATCTCTAGACGTTGAGGAGGGCCGGGTAACCGCGGACGCTGTAGGTTCCGGAGCACCCTTTCCTTTGTCGCCGTGGTCACTCGTTCGTCGAGAAAGGCTAGGGCAACCAGGTGCTCGGAGAGAAACCAAAGATGCCTGGAAAAGGCCGCGGACGCTTTACTTACTGGCCACAGTCGGATTTGGGTAAGTCTTGAGCAGAGACAGAAGTTCGATGTCGTTGTAGGGGGCTCGAATTCCAAGGGACGCTTCGTTCCATTATCTGATGTAAACGAGACTCACAAACAGAGCGAAGTCGGTTATGTTCCTGGCTTCTCGTGGTGTCAGCTTGAATTGAGCTTGGAAAAGGAATATCTTCAACACATAAATTCCTTTCCCCATCCAACGAGCGTGGTGTGTTGGGCCGGGAGCTCGAAATGACTCGTTCCCACTTCCTCCGCCAAGGAACAAGAGAGATAAACGCAAGAATTCTTGATAATCGTCCCTTGGTTGCTGCGCTTCGAGTGCATGTGGCAAATAATCCAGCATCTCTTTCCGCAATCTGCTCAATACCGGATCCTGGAAGAGTTCGTCGGTTGCTGCAACACACGCATCTCGATTTATCGATGGCCATTGTTTCTGAAATCGCTTGAAGAGTCCGGATTCTGGACCTCCAGATGGACCGAAGATACAGGAGAAGACGTCGGATAGCATGATTTCCATGACATGGTGACGGGAAGCAATCCAGACCAGTTCGGTTCCTAGAGCTTCTTCGATTCTGATGCAAGCTCCTTTGTGAAGCCCTGTGTTGCTGGCTGTCGTATCAAATACGAGTCCTTTGATTTGAGACCCGAGATTCCATTTCTCAATTGCTTCAACACAAGCATTCGCCTGAGACTCCCCAGTACCTTTGTCCATCTTCGGAATTCCCAAAAGCTTCTCGTGGCCGTTTCCAGTGACAAGGACAGCAATTCTATCAACGGTTGCCTTGGATCCGTCGATATCTGGCAATAGTTTGCCATCCCAGTGTAAAAGAAGAGGTCCCTCGAAAGAACATTCCTGGTCTTCTGCTGCTGCCGTTTCCTGTCTTCCTTGTCTTCTAGACCGCCTGATTGAACTTCGGGGTGTGTGAGCTCTGAAAGATTATGTCCAAGCGCCTCAACAACGGCTCCAGCCACAAACACAGCTCCGCGATCTGGAAGATTGACGCGATCCAAGGCGCCGACGACTTCGGGCGAGTTGAAGACATTCTTAAGTCTCTTTGGCGTTGAAGAAGCAGCAGCTGCCGCAGATGTTGACGCAGAAGGTCTATATTCGTCTTCGCTTTCAGATTCCCGAGATGATGATGATGTGGAAGAAAGTTCTGCTGTTGTCCCCATCCTGGATTTGGTTTCCCTTCCTTCGTATCTCGCTTTTGCCATCCTTTCTTTTTCTTCTCGTTGTCTCTTTCTGCTTTCTTTTGCAGGCGTCTTTTGGTCAGCCCCACTCATGCTACAGGAAAAGACGTCTTCTCTTTGCTTCCGAAGGAATTCCCGGTCTTCCTCGTTCTTGATTACGGACATTGCATCTTTTGTAGATATATCAAACAGCTCTTCCAGATCACCTTTGAACACTTCCTCGTTCATTCTGTCACTTTCTCGTTGTCGAGTTCGGTGCTTCTTGAGGGCTAGATACTTCTCGTACAGCTTTGACAGTTTCCGGACACACGAATCTATCCATTGGGAAGGAATTCTGGCGCGCTGCCATACAGCGACAACTGCTTCACAGGCCAACTTGTAACTCGTGAGCAGGGTTCTTCCTTCGTCCAGGTGGTTGTACTGGGCCAGTCGGAGCACGTCCAGTACACGGGGTAGTCTTGCTGTCGATAACTGAGAGTTCGGCCTCCCAAGGAGGCAGTTTTCAGGCGCAGATCTCCTACTAGACGACGTCATAATCACTTCTACAAAGAAAAAAAAACGAACTGTTTAGTATGGGGCAACCCCTAAATATCCACCAATCAAGCTCAAATTCCACATACAAGTAAGTCGACCCTAGTGGACAAAAACAAGGCATGTGGAGAAACGATTCGACCAACATAGTTTTTTACTATAATATTTTGGACCACCCTAATATATATATACGTATATATATATATATATATATATATATATATATAATATATATATATTATATATATATATATATATATATATATATATATATATATATGTTGGCACTACGCGATAAATAAATTATTTGGAGTTCACTGTTCGAAGTTTTACAGATCTACAGAAGCTAAGGCTAACAAAAACCCTAAGATCCACTCTAAGGTTTTTTGTAATGACTAAGTCTTTGTTAGAAGTAATGATTGTTGTGTAATCTACGTACTGCTAAATGGACGAATTAGTCATTGATGGACGGAAGACATTTATGTCGAGGAGGAGCAAGCAAGGTGTCAAAATGCTCCCTTCAGGCATTCCGTGGAATGCAGATCTTGTCGGTGAAGTATATGTACTTTTCAATTTAAATTCACTCATACTGAAAGTCAAACTGGAAAACAAAAATATTCATGTCGAAGTAAAATTTCAAAGTCAAAAGAAATATTTAAAATCGGAGCCAGTAAAAATTCAAGTCAAATTTACTGTACCAAGGTTAAGATTGAAGCTCAAAAATTGTTCAAAATGTCCCATACCGATTATAAAGAAACCTAATTCCGAACATACGTTCTTTTTTTTAAGGAAAAATGAACACTTTCTATTAAAAAGGTATTCATAAAATGTAAAACATATTCACAGAAACTAAATTCGCAAATGTGAAAGTTTAAATATTCTTAGGTAGACGTTAGGCAGGAGACGGAGTTTTGCAACTCTCGTTTCTCCGGTCATTGTCCTCCTCAGCTGGTCTTTTTCCGCGTTTCCCCTCTTACATATTTGGCAACACTATCCTACCATTTGAAAATAGTTTACGCATGTATAATCTCGCAGAGAAATCTTAGTGCGTTCAATTGTGAAAAGGAGGCCGCGCGAAAGTAAGAACCATTTATGTATCAGGCGCGGGTTCAAGGGGGGGGGGGCATGGCCCCCCCTCTTGGACCCACTAAGTGTCCATGAGCTTAAGAGTAAAAAAAAACGCGAACACGATATCATGCGTTGGTGACAAAAATAAATTTATGACCAAAATCACAAATGAGAGAGTAATCTAGTCTAAACTAAATATTTAAGTTTTACTCCAATATTTATTAAAAGAAAATCTAAGTTTTTCTTAAATTCAACTAAAAATTTTAAATAATTTATTTTCGTAATAATGGCAAATTTGAATGATTAAATTATTTTGACAATACAGTATATGTTATTGTTAATTGAACATATATATATATATATATATATATATATATGATGAATAAAACCACGAAGGAAAAAAGAAACACAAAGGGGTGCTCAAGCGATTTCGTCTAATGACATCCTCAGGAACACTGGAGTGAAAGGACAGATCAAGGCAATATATAGGTTACAAAAATAAACATACATACATACATATTCACATATATATACATATATATATATATACATATATATATATATATATAAACATATACATATATATAGTAAGCATAGAAAAAAATTGTGGGAGGAGCCAACATTTATATGGTCACAGAAGAATAAAGAAATAAAAATAAATATAAATATAAATTGAGAAAAAATTAATTACAAAATAGTGCCTTAGTGATATATATGTCACAGCCTAAATAATCATAAAGAAATAAACAGGCAATAAAAAAAACCCATAAATACATATACATACATATATATATATATATATACATATATATACACATATATGAAAAATTATTTCACGAAAGTGACACGTGAAAAGTATTATGATGAATAAAACCACGAAGGAAAAAGAAACACAAAGGGGTGCTCAAGCGCTTTCGTCTAATGACATCCTCAGGAACACTGGAGTGAAAGGACAGATCAAGGCAATATATAGGTTACAAAAAAACATACATACATACATATTCACATATATATACATATATATATATATACATATATATATACATATATAAACATATACATATATATAGTAAGCATAGAAAAAAATTGGGAGGAGCCAACATTTATATGGTCACAGAAGAATAAAGAAATAAAAATAAATATAAATATAAATTGAGAAAAAATTAATTACAAAATAGTGCCTTAGTGATATATATGTCACAGCCTAAATAATCATAAAGAAATAAACAGGCAAATAAAAAAACCCATAAATACATATACAATATATATATATATATATACATATATATACACATATATATATATATATATATATATATATATATAAAGACACTTTTAGCACTTTGGCCGACCTTCCATATAAATTCAAATGGCTTTTTTATGGAACAGGTCACAAAAGAATAAAGAAATAAAAATAAATATAAATATTGTAAGTGGAGTCTACCAATTCAAGCTCAAGAGGGAGGTTTTACAATCGATTTAATAGATGCTGCCAAATTGATATATATGTCACATTATTAAAAAATAAAAATTGAAAGATAAATTTTAAGAGAGGCACACCAATTTATAAGGGAAAAATTACCACATATGCATATTATAGTCACAAACGAATACAAAAATACAAGTAAATATAAATTGGAAAACAAAATGATCCCTAGATGATATATAAAGAACAATAAAATATATATACGACATATTACGGTATATATACGAAATATAACGCAATATATACAGAATATATATATATATATATATGCATAAGGGAAAAAAATTACCAAATTTGTTTTTATAATTATTGTCTGAGAAAACGGTAGGTCGCAAAAGAATAAAGAAAAAAAATAAATATAACTTGAAAAAATTACAAATAATACACGTACACATATATACCCGCATACCCAAATATATAATACATATACACACATATATACAAACACACACACACACACCCACACATATATATATATATATATATATACAAGCTTGACCTTCACGAAATGAGAAATCATCCCGCAGAACCTTTGTGAGGTTGTAAGGTAAGGTAAGGTACATACACATATACATATATATATATATATTTAACTGCATACATACATACATACATACATATACACACATACATACATACATATACACACATATACATACAAACACATTTAACTGCAATGACCACACACATACGCACATACACATACATACATACACATACACTCATACAGCAAAAAATTGAAAAATAAAATTGTAAGGGAAACAACAGACAAAAACAAATTTTTTACCAAAGATTTAACAACCTGCCCTTTTTGTTTAAATCCATTCTGAAGGAATTCAGAGCAACGGGATCAAGTTGAAACAGACCTTTACTCATGTTAAGGTTATTTGTAAGTTGAATTATAGCCGACTCAAGAATATTTCTATTAACAATGTTGCTAGA
The DNA here is from genome assembly GCA_023014485.1 of Bathynomus jamesi. Lineage (NCBI taxonomy): Eukaryota > Metazoa > Arthropoda > Malacostraca > Isopoda > Cirolanidae > Bathynomus > Bathynomus jamesi. Next base: position 45,630 of record JAJOZX010002117.1, read on the forward strand.
GTGAAACAAAACTGAAACATTATTCCAATCAATACAATGGGATAACTCTGACAAATGGACAAAAAGGGCACTGGACAACTGTCCCGTTCTAACGGAATATTGATGCTGTTTTACACGCGTTTGCAAATCCTTTCCCGTCTGACCTATGTAAAAGGAATCACATTGCTTACACCCAATTTTATAGATAATGCCTAAATTATTGGTAGGGCTATTTTTTACTATGATGTTTTTCACAATATTGTTATATGAAAAAACTACACTGATATCCAAAAGTTTAAGTACATTAGCAATGCCTAAGAAGCCCGGGAAAAATGGAAGTACTAAAATATTCTTTGACAAGGTGCGAGTGTTATTATTCACACGATAGAAGGTTCGTTTAGCCTTATTAAGACAAGATTCCATGAACGCAGATGGGTAACACAACTCACTTCCAATACCGTTGATATTTTCCAATTCGGCATCGATGTATTCAGGACTGGCGATCCTAAGAGCGCGGAGAAACATTGAGGAAAATATGGCCTTTTTAATAGGGGTGTCATGTCCAGAGTAAAAGTGTACGTAGGACAAATTGTTTGTTTTTTTCCGATATATACTAAACTTAAAACACGGGCTATCCCTATGAACACGCACATCCAAAAACGGGATTGAGTTGTCTTGTTCCACTTCTAAAGTAAATTTAATGGAGGGGACTTGGTCATTTAACTGAAGGAGGAAGTCATCCAGGTCACGATTCATGGGCCAGATACACAAAATATCGTCGACGTACCGAACCAAGGGATGCCAACCCCCAGGATTCTCGGAATGTAAGTAATTTCGAAAAACTCCATATAAATATTGGAGAGAAGGGGCGACAAAGGGTTGCCCATGGCAACCTTACCTTACAACCTCACAAAGGTTCTGCGGGATGATTTCTCATTTCGTGAAGGTCAAGCTTGTATATATATATATATATATATATGTGTGGGTGTGTGTGTGTGTGTTTGTATATATGTGTGTATATGTATATATATATTTGGGTATGCGGGTATATATGTGTACGTGTATTATTTGTAATTTTTTCAAGTTATATTTATTTTTATTTCTTTATTCTTTTGCGACCTACCGTTTTCTCAGACAATAATTATAAAAACAAATTTGGTAATTTTTTTCCCTTATGCATATATATATATATATATATATTCTGTATATATTGCGTTTATATTTCGTATATATACCGTAAATATGTCGTATATATATTTTATTGTTCTTTATATATCATCTAGGGATCATTTTGTTTTCCAATTTATATTTACTTGTTTTTTGTATTCGTTTGTGACTATAATATGCATATGTGGTAATTTTTCCCTTATAAATTGGTGTGCCTCTCTTAAAATTTATCTTTCAATTTTTATTTTTTAATAATGTGACATATATATCAATTTGGCAGCATCTATTAAATCGATTGTAAAACCTCCCTCTTGAGCTTGAATTGGTAGACTCCACTTACAATATTTATATTTATTTTATTTCTTTATTCTTTTGTGACCTGTTCCAAAAAAAGCCATTTGAATTTATATGGAAGGTCGGCCAAAGTGCTAAAAGTGTCTTTATATATATATATATATATTATATATATATATGTGTATATATATGTATATATATATATATATATGTATGTATATGTATTTATGGGTTTTTTATTTGCCTGTTTATTTCTTTATGATTATTTAGGCTGTGACATATATATCACTAAGGCACTTTTGTAATTAATTTTTTCTCAATTTATATTTATATTTATTTTTATTTCTTTATTCTTCTGTGACCATATAAATGTTGGCTCCTCCCACAATTTTTTTCTATGCTTACTATATATATGTATATGTTTATATATGTATATATATATGTATATATATATATATGTATATATATGTGAATATGTATGTATGTATGTTTATTTTTGTAACCTATATATTGCCTTGATCTGTCCTTTCACTCCAGTGTTCCTGAGGATGTCATTAGACGAAAGCGCTTGAGCACCCCTTTGTGTTTCTTTTTCCTTCGTGGTTTTATTCATCATACACATATATATATATATATATATAACAATATATGAAACAATATTGTGAAAAACATCATAGTAAAAAATAGCCCTACCAATAATTTAGGCATTATCTATAAAATTGGGTGTAAGCAATGTGATTCCTTTTACATAGGTCAGACGGGAAAGGATTTGCAAACGCGTGTAAAACAGCATCAATATTCCGTTAGAACGGGACAGTTGTCCAGTGCCCTTTTTGTCCATTTGTCAGAGTTATCCCATTGTATTGATTGGAATAATGTTTCAGTTTTGTTTCACTCTAGCAATTGTTAATAGAAATATTCTTGAGTCGGCTATAATTCAACTTACAAATAACCTTAACATGAGTAAAGGTCTGTTTCAACTTGATCCCGTTGCTCTGAATTCCTTCAGAATGGATTTAAACAAAAAGGGCAGGTTGTTAAATCTTTGGTAAAAAATTTGTTTTGTCTGTTGTTTCCCTTACAATTTTATTTTTCAATTTTTGCTGTATGAGTGTATGTGTATGTATGTATGTGTATGTGCGTATGTGTGTGGTCATTGCAGTTAAATGTGTTTGTATGTATAGTGTGTATATGTATGTATGTATGTGTGTATATGTATGTATGTATGTATGTATGCAGTTAAATATATATATATATATATGTATATGTGTATGTACCTTACCTTACCTTACAACCTCACAAAGGTTCTGCGGGATGATTTCTCATTTCGTGAAGGTCAAGCTTGTATATATATATATATATATATGTGTGGGTGTGTGTGTTTGTATATATGTGTGTATATGTATATATATATTTGGGTATGCGGGTATATATGTGTACGTGTATTATTTGTAATTTTTTCAAGTTATTTATTTTTATTTCTTTATTCTTTTGCGACCTACCGTTTTCTCAGACAATAATTATAAAAACAAATTTGGTTTTTTTTCCCTTATGCATATATATATATATATATATATATTCTGTATATATTGCGTTTATATTTCGTATATATACCGTAAATATGTCGTATATATATTTTATTGTCTTTATATATCATCTAGGGATCATTTTGTTTTCCAATTTATATTACTTGTATTTTTGTATTCGTTTGTGACTATAATATGCATATGTGGTAATTTTTCCCTTATAAATTGGTGTGCCTCTCTTAAAATTTATCTTTCAATTTTATTTTTTAATAATGTGACATATATATCAATTTGGCAGCATCTATTAAATCGATTGTAAAACCTCCCTCTTGAGCTTGAATTGGTAGACTCCACTTACAATATTTATATTTATTTTTATTTCTTTATTCTTTTGTGACCTGTTCCATAAAAAAGCCATTTGAATTTATATGGAAGGTCGGCCAAAGTGCTAAAAGTGTCTTTATATATATATATATTATATATATATATATGTGTATATATATATATATGTATATATATATATATATGTATGTATATGTATTTATGGGTTTTTTTATTTGCCTGTTTATTTCTTTATGATTATTTAGGCTGTGACATATATATCACTAAGGCACTATTTTGTAATTAATTTTTTCTCAATTTATATTTATATTTATTTTTATTTCTTTATTCTTCTGTGACCATATAAATGTTGGCTCCTCCCACAATTTTTTTCTATGTACTATATATATGTATATGTTTATATATATATATAGTATATATATATATATGTATATATATGTGAATATGTATGTATGTATGTTTATTTTTGTAACCTATATATTGCCTTGATCTGTCCTTTCACTCCAGTGTTCCTGAGGATGTCATTAGACGAAAGCGCTTGAGCACCCCTTTGTGTTTCTTTTTCCTTCGTGGTTTTATTCATCATAAATACTTTTCACGTGTCACTTTCGTGAAATAATTTTTCATATATATATATATATATATATATATATATATATATATACAGGGTGGGCGGAAAGTAGCTCCCTATTTTGGATTGGTAAAAAAATACGTATATTATCCATTTATTTCAGAAGAAATAATATGAAAAGGTAGGCATACATGGTAGGTTTTCTCTAAAATTCAATGTGGGCTCCAACTCTTTCCACCAGCTTCTGGAGCCGCCCAGGAATGGCGTCCACTGACTTTAGCAGGAACTCCGGCGGGATGGAGGACATGACTTCCGAATTCGGTCCTCCAGTTCTTCCAATGTCCTCGGTTTGGTGCGGTAGACTTCTTCCTTTACCCACCCCCAAAGAAAGAAGTCGCACTGTGTCAAGTCGGGGCTCCTGGCTGGCCATTGATGTGGACCACGACGACCCATCCAACGCCAGTTCAGCTCCTTCTTCAGCACAGTTCGCACTGAGTAGCGGGAGAGTCCACTTTCCCGAGCTGCCTGGCGAGTTGACTTTCGTGGACTCGTGAACATTTCCTGAACTGCCTGCACCGTCTCCTGGGCCTGGATGTCGAAGGGCGACCACATCTTCGAACATCTGCCACAGACCCCGTGGTCATGAGCTTCGAGTGGCAGTTCTTGATTGTTTTCGGGTCCACTTGGGCACGTGGTCCGTGAATGGCCCGCCACCATCTTTGAACTCGAACGACAGATTGCCAAACTTCGTACCGTGCCGCCAACTGGGCACGCTCCTGCAGTGTTAAACGCTCAGCCATGTTACCCTTCAATCTGAAATGAAAAAAAAAAATGAACGTTACAATTGTACCACTTTAGAGAACACTTTAGAGAAAAAAAGATTACCGTTACAATTGTACCACTTTAGAGAACACACCATAACAATATAACAATACAATCACAATTTATACATAATGTATATGTAATTTAAATTAGGGAGCTACTTTCCGCCCACCCTGTATATATATATATATATATATATATACTGTATTATATATATATATATATACAGGGTGTCCCATAAGTCTGGCATCATGGAGAGAAATTCATATTTTTCTATTTCTACAAACCATAATTCATATTTTTCTCTTTCTACAGGCCTAATGTCTGTGAGCAAGAAGAACGAATCCAGATAATTCTACTCATAGGAATCGGAGTCAGAGAGAGGCCGCTGCTGAATTTAACAGACTGCATCCAGACCGCGAGCCAATAACACAGAGTTGTGTTAGCAGACTTGTTGCAAAGTTTAAGGAAACAGGATCCATAGAAGATAAACCACGATGATACAGCGACTGCTATCCTGGCTCATTTTAACAGAAGTCCCAATAAGTCTCTTCGGCGATTGTCCGCTGAGACAGGAGTGTCGAAAAGTAGCATCCATCGCATTCTTCAGGCTCACAAATGGCATCATATAAACTTCAGATCCTACAGAAATTAAGCGATGATGATTCCGACCGGCGGATGGAATTTTGTGAATGAGCTACGGAACAATAAAACAATGGTGGACATATTGAGCACGTTCTGTAAATAAAAGCTTTGTTTTGCCTTTTTTTATTATTTTCTATGATGCCGGACTTATGGAATAAAAAATAAATAAATAAATAACAGGGTACAAGCGCGCGCAGACAGACAGACAGACAGACAGACAGACAGACAGATATATATATATATATATATATATATTATATATATATATGTCTGTGCGTGAGTGCGTGTGCGTGTGCGCGCGCGCTTGTACCCTGTGTTGAATGGACGTGCTGTCTCTCTCTATTTAACACCCAAATTTGAAGGGAAAAAGTACTCGGCGGTTATTCTGTTTACAGCCGAAAGTGCATACAGTTTACATAATTTATCACCAGTTTTAACATATATATTCAAAACGAAATACTGTTGTCATTCGAGAAAGTTTGAAACAAGGAGGAAAAAGGTCATAAAACGCAAAGGTCAGAAAACCCTCGAAAAACCCTCGACCATCGAAAGGAAAGAAATAGAAATAAAAATAAATAAATAAAGAATGAATTTGTGTGGGTATTTCTCTTATCGTTAATAAAGGAATAGTGTGGCTATGGGTCCAAATTCTCACTTAATTTGTAATTTGTGTAATCTGGAAACAACGGAAAACTCGGCGATTAGATATGATTTCTGTCAATGACTGCATGATGACTATCTGCATGAATTGGAATGATAGGGAAATAACTCGTCTCGAACGCGAAACACGTCGTGGGGATCAAATTTCTATGTGGCGCATGTACACAGACGGTAAATTCATTCGCGGTCTTTAAAGAAATGGAGATAGCAGACTCGAATGTTACAGAAAAGAATGAAATAATGGGGACACACGGGTGCGGAATTGTCCCAACGAAAAACCGGGTGGAAAAGAGAGAGCACGAAATAACGAATAACAGCATAATAACGAACAATAATTTAATAACGAATAACAATATAAACAATATAATAACGGAAGGAAGACATAGATAAAAGAAAAGAAATAAGTAAAAGTTGCGAAGTAGTCAAACGGTCCAATGAGCGAAATGATAAAAAGATAACTAAAAACGTAGAAAATAAGCAGCCAAAGAGAAATAATGATAATACCAAATTAAGAACTTTGAAAATAATAAAAAAAACAAGTAGTAGAAGCGTAGAAATATCGTATGTAAATACTACGCGAAAGGGAACTGCAGATATCGGGATGGGCAATGCATATATGCACATCTCACATTATGCAACACGCATTACACAAGTGGATACTGCAAATTTGATAAGAAATGCAGTCTGCAACACCTATGCAAGATATGGGAGTTGCAAATACGGAAAAAATGCCGTTACCACCACCCTCAAAGGAAAGCAACGAGTGAACAGGAAAACGAACATCAAAGAAGAGTGCCAATTTTTTAGATGCAACCAACACAATCCAGCTGCTAAATACTATCCAGCAATTACAAAACCAGCTGACAATATAGGAATCAGAGAGCCGGACAGAAGGCACGCGCAAAGGCACTTCATGCGTTATCGGGACAAAACGTACCGACAAAGATAAAAGAGGAAAACTCTCGGAGGACCACAAGGCAACGAAACGGGCACCCCCATTGGAAAACAAATCGGAACCACCTGTATGCGAAAACGAAAGAAAAATAAAAATAATCCTAGCCAACATTCAGGGCCTTAAATCAAACCATTCCCCGAACAAAGTTTTATACCTGAAAGGACTCATGCAAGAAGCCGGAGCAGACTTTGCATGCCTCACGGAAACTCATCTAAAGGACTACCAGCGAACTGTGAAAATTGTGAGTCCTGTATTGACAAAAAAGAAATACAAATTGACAACTATAACATACTCCGAGCCGACAGAACAGTGAGACGTAAAGGAGGATGTGCTATTACACACGCGAAAGGCATATGGCAGAAATGACTAAGTATCTCAACAGCTACGTAGAATGTGTAGCAGCAAAAGTTGAAAATTAATATGGTACTAACTGTAATGTACAGACCCCCAAACACGCCAACCTCAAAATTTTCAGATTCCATTAAAGAGGTAAGAAACTGGGTAAAAGACCTACACTCTCCAACCCCAAATATTTTCTCTGTGGTGATTTTAATTTCCATTCATGAAATATGAAAGGATAGGAAAAAATATACGTATACACCAGGACAAGGGGGACACGCGAGAAGACCAGGAGCAGGTAAAAATGCTACTAGCTCTAGCTGATGAATTTATGTTAACGCAAGAAATAACAGAAAACACAAGAAAAACAACTGCTAGATTTGGTATTCACAAATAACGGTAATCTACTTGATAATGTGCAAATATCCCCAACTATGATATCGGGCCACATCATCATTGAAATAACTATACAGGGTGTCCCAAAAGTCCCTATCTATTTTGTTGAAATAGGCTGAATTTCAATTGAATGTTTTAATGACATGATTGCATGCACCTTTCTAGACAAATACATGCATTAGATATCTATTTTAATTATTTTTAGATTTTTAAATTTTTTATAATTTTAGAACCTCAACTTCTTGAAGATGGCATTCTCGACAATGTAGTCTTTCAGCAGGATTAGGCACCATGTCATTATGCCAGAATTGTTCAGACAAACCTAAACGAGCGTTTTCCAAATCGTGGATTGGACGTGGGGGAAATAGGCCCTGGGCAGCGCGATCTCCGGATTTGACCCCATTGGATTTCTTGCTTGGGGTTTCATTAAATCAGAGGTCTATCGCAGAAATATTCGAGATTTACCAGATCTGCGAGATCGCATTAGGCAAGCAGTTGAGAAAATAACCCCTGAAATGCTCGGAAATGTGTTCCGCAATGTAGCTCACGCTTTGAGATTTGCAGAGATACAGATGGAGCACATGTGGAAACTACTAATTAAAGATTTTAATGGTGTAATACTTGTAATTTTTTGATAAATACATCTTATTCAGGTCAGTGTGACATTTATTTGAAATTCAGCCTATTTCAACAAAATAGATAGGGACTTTTGGGACACCCTGTATAAAGGCAACAGGAAAGGAAAGAACACGCACAACAGAAAGAAGCAAATTCGAAATTTTTTATTTTCACTCTAAATCTATAAACTGGGAAGATGTGACATCCAGCATGGAAGTAATAGATTAGAAAACCATTTTCGAGGCCAAGACAACGGAAGAGATGCTAATGACGTTAGATGAGACGTTAGAAATTGTGGAAAAACATGTCCCAAAAATACAACAAAGAGGAAAGAGAAGCAGGTTCGAGAGACAAAAGAGGGCATTGTTTCGAAAGAGAGAGTGACTGCAAAAATAAGTAACTAAAGATATCAGAAAAATATTAAATGATAAACTGCAAAGCATCGATGACGTCATACAGGAACTAATCAAGAAGCATACAGAAACAGAAGAATACGACGCTATAGAAGCGATAAAGGCTAACTCAAAGTATTTCTATAATTTCGCAAAAAGAAAGTCAAAAAACCATGTGACTATCGGACCTTTAAAAAACGAGAACAGTGCTTTATCTGATGATCTAACAGAAGTAGCTGAAATACTAAGAGCTCAATACGAATCATCTTTCAGTATCCCAAAAACAAAGTGATATGCGATAGAAACGCGTTCTTTGAAGAACTACTACAAGGGAAAAGTATAACTTCGACTTCACGACAGATGATATTACACAAGCTATAGGGAAACTAAAAGTACACTCAGCGGCAGGACCGGACAAATGGAATGCCACACTGATCAAAAATGCAAGAATGCAATCGCTGAGCCCCTATATTGGATATGGAGATGATCGCTAAACACGGGAGAAATACGGGCATCCTGAAGAGAACGAACATAGATTCAATATATAAAGGGGTAGATCGATCCGAGGCCCAAAAACACTTGCCCAGTGTTGCTTACATCTCATCTCACTAAAATATTTGAAAGAATAGTTAGACAGAAAATCTATGACTTTTGGAAACTCGGAAAAAATTAAATGATAACCAACATGGATTCGGGTCAGGCAGATCATGCTTATTACAACTAATGGAACACAACAACATTATTGATGCACTTTAAAGTAATGAAAACTTCATACACAGACTTTGCCAAGGCGTTCGATAAGTGTAACCATGGAATCACAATACAAACTGAAATAAATGAGAACAACAGAAAAAGTAGGGAAATAGGTATATAATTTCCTTAGTGAGCGGTGGCAAGTCGTTACAGTTCAAGGAATATCATCTTCAGAATCAGAGGTCCTCAGCTCAGTATCACAAGGAACAGTATTAGCTTCGTTACTCTTCATAATCATGGTAACTGACAGATGAGAACGTTACCAGGGCCAGCACAGTAACAGCCTTTGCCGATCACAAAGATTAGTAGAAAAATAAGAGACCCAGAAGATATAGGATCTCTACAAACAGACATGACCAGAATCTATAAGTGGTCGGAAGACAATATGAAATTTAATACTGAGAAATTTGAACTGTTAAGGTACAGAAAAAGGTAGGACCTGAAAACCATGGAATACTATACTTTTTGTCCTAGAACTCGGGTGGTGGGCAACCAGGCCCCCCCTCCCCCCGAGTCCTCTACCACTGGAAGACCACGACTTGAGGAGATTGTCCCTCCTATGGCAGCGGTACACTTGCACTCTTCTCTTACTGACCCCAGCCTATACCTTGAACATGCTCTTGGACATACACCCTCTGGAGCAGGGGTCTCGCCCCAGCCCACCTCAGCCACCTTCGTGTAAGTCAAGTTCCACCCAAGACTTGCCTCCAAAACCCGGCTTCTTGCTCTTCCCACATGCCCCCCTCCCACCTGCCGTCGGCCCGCCTCCCCACGGAGAGCCCCCCGCGGCGGATGGAAAAGTCCGCATTCACGTCTATTCTATCGACCGTTGGATATCCCAGTCCACTTCGATTCTACAGCCTCCCGATCCCTTCCAAGTATTCACAAATTCCGTCCCTTCCGACCAACTCTGAACGGACGTTTCAGGCGATCCGAGCCCGCAGCGACTACAGCCGCTATGATGTGCGACCACAGAGGGATGGCTCCCTCATAAAATCACGCTCAGCCACAGAGACGAAGGCCCTACTCTCCCTCACTGAGGTCCTTGGATGCTCGGTGTCCGTCTCCCCACACCCTCGCCTGAACCAGAGTCAGGGCACTATTTACGCCACCCGCCTATTAACGATCACAGTGAACGAGCTCCTGGAGGACCTCGCACCCAGGGTGTCACTAAGATCCATCGCTTCACATTCCAACATGGAGGCACCCCCTCCCCTACCCCGCGCCTACTTCTTACCTTCAATACCTTAGTTCCTCCCGATCGTATTGTATGGGGTCGTGCGAGTTCACTGTCCGTCCATACATCCCAGACCTGACCCGTTGCTTTAAATGCAACAAGTTCGGACACGTCAGCTCAGTTTGCCGATAACCGCACGAACTGTGTTCGTTGCGGAGAAATCGCTCACCCAGACAAGTGCCCCAACACACCCAAATGCTCCAATTGCGAAGCGCACACCCCTCTTCATCCCGCGAATGCCTTTTCTTCAAGTTCGAGGAGGAGGTCCAAGGCATGCAGGTAGCGGACTTCCTTAGCCTCCGAGAGGTGACGACGGAAGTAGGGCATGATTAATTAATAATTTTTAGGAAAAAGTGATGAATGATGAAATTTTCTAATTAATCAATGATTGACTGATTAAAAATGAATAAAAATTAAATACTTCTGAAAAGAGTAAGAAAGAGCTTTGTTTCTGTTGCGTGAGATAGACCGAAAACAACATTTTGCTCAAACATTTAGTTTCCTTTTTTAGCTCAAGAAATCAGGCATGGGCGGATTAGACTGTTTATACATGCAAAAAGGTGCCAAATTCAAATGATACACTACAAAATTTAAGGTAAAATGATGGTGAAATTATAAGGAAAATTAATAATTTCCCATCATTTTCTAAAAATCTTTTTTTGACCAATTAATGATTAAATTCGAAACGATTAACTGGTTAATCAGAACAATGCCCTAGATGGGAATATCTTACGCTGCTGCCCTCAGCTCTGTTCACTCGGCACGCCGCCCTGGTTTGCCGCTCAAACCCCCTTTGACCACTGTTTCCCATCCCTCCCAAACGGACTCCTCGCTGGACCCGACAACCTCCTGTCCCCCTACCATCCTTCATCTTCACGCACCTCACCTACTAAAGATTCCCCAGGAATCTCGGACCAGGACACCTAGGCCCCGTCCACCTCGAACCCTGCCCTCCCAGCACTCTCTGGCACACACCCGAAGCTAACACCCAGGGTAAACCGACAAGGCGGAGACGCCGGAGGAGGTCGCCAGGCTCTGCGACCTTTCAACAGGCCTCTCCCTCTTCCCACAGATCTAAGAAGACGGCTCAGACCCTTAAACCCTCCATTTCGTCTATGAAGACCATATCACCCTACCGCAGAAGTCCCTCCAATCTACCCCCCCCCCCAGGGTGTGACAATAGTAGCCGAGTTACATGACCTGCCTCCTCTCCCGCGAGGATCCAGTGGATGCGGCACTGGCGCATCTACATGGTGTGACCAAGGGGAGCTCGGCCGCGCCCATGCGTCTTATGGATCTGCCCTTGCCTCCTGGTGCCATTTTTTCCACCCCTCCACGAGAACACACTGGTTCATCTTCTACCCGAACAGTACCTGCTCCCCCAACACCCCCGGTCCCCTCCTTGTCAGACACCCTGAGCGCGTCCTCCCTCCCACCTGCCCGTTCCTTCTGGTACCCCCTATCGCCACCCAGGGTCCACCGTGAGACCCCAGACAGGCTGGGAAGTGCCACGATGGAAAATAAAGCGCTCCCTCCTAGCCCAAACACAGAAACCCACCAAGAAACCCCTCACCCTCTGAGCTCACGACGTTCCCCTAGCTGCCGTGATCTACGCCTCCGGTCTCGCTCGGACTAACGACGGACTTCCATACGAGCCCAAATCGGTGGCAAACCACCTAGTTTCTCCCTCCGCGGACAGTTCCCTCGTACTCGCCCCTAACAATAGCTCCTCTTCACCGTCCCAAGACAGCACATACAATCGATTGTTCGCCATTCGTGAACTACAGGCGGCACTGGCCTCACGACAATCCCCTTGCACCGCCCCGGATGGTATCCCGTACAGCATGATCCAGCACATCCACCCTACCTTACAAATTTTCCTACTAGACCTGTACAACCATATATGGATAGAGGGCACCTTCACCTCAAGGTGGAGGGGGCCCCATGTAATCCCCATCCCCAAACCTGGTAAAGATTCCCTCGATCCCAGAAACTACAGACCTGTCGCCCTAACGTGTTGTGCCTGCGAAATCTTAGAAAAAATGGCCGCTACGCGACTATCCTTCCTCCTCGAAAATAGTGATTCCTTCCTGGCTACCTAGTCCGGCTTCAGACAATTCCGCTCCACTACTGATTCCCTCCTGCTCCTCAGCAGAGACATACAGAATGCCTTCGACAGTGGACAGTTCGACTTATTTTTTTTTTTTTTACATATAAAAGGCCTACGACACCACCGTGTCGGAAAATAATCCTTAGTCAGCTCCAAAATCTGGGTCTCGTCGCAGCCCTGCCGACTTTCATCAGGGGCTTCCTCTCCTCCCAAGCCTTTAAAGTTCGGGTGGGCCCAGTTCCTCTCAGACACCTTCGTGCAGGAGGACGTGGTTCCACAGGGAAATATCCTCAGTGTTCTATGCTTTCCCATAGTAATGAACAGTCTCAAAATGCCTTCCACCCACCATCCGTTCTTCCCTCTACGCGGATAACCTCGCGATCTACTTCGCGGGGCTGGAGCCGTCCGTCGTTTAACGGCAAATTGAGCTCGCCATTTATCGGGTGGAAAGGTGGGCGACGTCGGTGGGGTTCCGCCTCTCCATCCCTTCAGCAGAAGAAGACCCGCAACCCTTCCCGTCAGAGGGGACGGGAAGGATTGAGGTGGTACCCTCCACGTGATTTCTGGGCATGATTCTGGACCGACGGCTCAACTGGGTTCCCCATCTCAAACACCTGAACAATCTCTCCAACGTTCCCTCGCTCTCCTGGATCACCTCTCCCACACCACATAGAGCGCAGACCGACGCTCTCTCCTTCGCCTTTAAACTTCCATGGTCCAGTCGAAGTTGGACTATGGCAGTGTCGTATACGGCTCAGCCTCCAACGCCTGCCTCCGTATCTTGGACCCGGTACTGAATAGAGGCCTCCGCCTCGCCACTGGTGCCTTCCGCTCTTCCCCAGCCTCCAAGAGGAATGCAATTACCTCCCTCTCGCCCTCCGACGGGGTTTGCTCCTCATGAGGACATACCTTCGTGCGCAGAGACTACACTTTTCGCTTCTATGCGCGGCGATTTCTGAACTCCTACCCCAGGGACGGAGCTAGCACTTCACTGAAGCGGCCCGCTCTTTCCTGGACCTTTTCAGCATGCCCGCCCCCTCAATTATCCCCATCTCATACAGCATCCACCCTCCCTGGTTCTTCACCCGTATCAAGTTTTGCAAGGACCTGTGTGCCCTACCAAAGACTACCACGATCGCTACGGTATACAGGTCACTCTTCCGAGAACACGCAACCCAACACTCGGACACTGTCCTCATTTATTTATACAGATGGCTCCTGCTCGGAGGCTGGTACGGCCGCTGCAGCGGTGATACTGGCCCAGCTGCTTTCTCGAGGCGTCAGCCTGCCCCGCGAGGCCTCGGTTTTCTCAGCAGAACTCTTCGCGATTATGGAGGCCCTCGACATTGTGCGCACCCACCCTGCCAGCTCCTGTGTCATTTATTCACACTCCTAAAGCACACACATCTCCCTCGAGAGATTTACCCGCCCCCCTATCCGCTCGTCTGCACCATCCAGCAAACCTTCCATTTTTTAACTTCCCGACACAAGACAATCGCCTTCTGCTGGGTCCCGGCACATGTCGGCATCCAGGGTAAAGAGGCGGCGGACCGCACGGAAAAGATGGCCTGCTTACTGCCGGCCTCTTCCCAGCCCCTCCTTCTCCGACTTCTTCCAAACTCTCCGCTCCCACTACCACTACCACTCCATCTGGCAACGGAAATGGGACACACACAAACTCCACAAGATCAAACCGCAATTAGGATACTGGCCTCCTCATTCCACGTGTCCCGCCATAAAGAAGTGATTTTATCCCGTCTCCGCCTCGTACACACACGCATTACACATGGTCACCTTATGTCTAAATCGCCAGCCCTGCTGTGCCCTACCTGCCATACCCCTATCACCGTCGTACACCTCCTGGTCGAATGCCCGAACCTGTATTTCCATACCCGACGTCTACAATCCATACTCGCCGAAGGCCCCAACTTCTCAGCGGAACCGATTTTCCTCTTTCTCACCCATTCCCATCTGCTCATCGTATCCAAATCCATATCCCTCCTACCGCCTATCCAGCAATTGAACCTTCCTTACCACCCATTGTCTCGCCGAGATATGTATCACTCTCCCTAGGTACGAATCGGCATTAAATTAATAAAAAAAAAATCACACACATATATATATATATATATATATAACCTTTGGTTAGCTTCCGCCCGAATTGTTTATTCTAACGAAGGTCAAGCTTTTCACTCCACCTTAGACCTACAATTTAATGTGGAACCTGAACCACGCCCCACCAGCAGCCCAGCGTCTTAACCACCAGGCCACCCAGGGTACCCATTTATCTACCAACCACTTTTTGTGTGGAAGGATGAACAGCTGGGTTTTGTTGCGTGCCGGCTGCCGTCACCGGGTCTCGAACCCGGGGCCGATGGATTCGTAGTCAGCGACGTTAACCACTACACCACCGAGGCGTATTGTGTGTGTATATATATATATATATACACACACACACACACATATATATATATATATATATATATACACTATATATATATATATATACACACTATATATATATATACTACCCACTATATATATATATATATATACACACTATATATAATTATATATACACAATATATATATATATATACACAATATATATACAATATATATATACAATATATATATATACACAGTGTATATATATATATATATATATACACAGTATATATATATATATATATATATATACACAGTATATATATATACATACACAGTATATATATATACATATACACAGTATATATATATATATAATATATATATATATATATATATATATATATATATATATATATATATATATAGATATATATATAATACAATGGAATAATTAACACTACGAACCTTTCAATGCTGGTTCCGAGGCACGAGTAATTTAAAACAAAACAAAACAGGAAACAAGCTATGGGTTGGGCGGTTGGAGTTATAAGTTAGGGGAGGGGGAATTATAAAAAATTGGGGAGGGGGAGGGGAGTCGGGGAGGGGGGTTTATAAAAAAATTTAGAGGGACAGCTGAGGAATCCACGTTTAGAGAAGGGGTCAATGTTTTAATATAAAGAGATTCCAAAATTCTAAGTGAGTTAGGACAAGAATTACAACCGAGAATTTTAAAATGATCTAAAGTGACATCAGTTTTACATTTTATACTGTGTTCCCGAATACTGGAGGCTTCCTTTGGTACTTACATTGGCAGCACCGTGCGCTCCCTCAGGACTAGATTTTATTCGCATATGGGAATAAGTTGCCGAACAGGTAAATTTTAAATAAAAAGGCGCCTCCAGTATTCGGGAACACAGTATAAAATGTAAAACTGATGTCACTTTAGATCATTTTAAAATTCTCGGTTGTAATTCTTGTCCTAACTCACTTAGAATTTTGGAATCTCTTTATATTAAAACATTGACCCCTTCTCTAAACGTGGATTCCTCAGCTGTCCCTCTAAATTTTTTATAAACCCCCCTCCCCGACTCCCCTCCCCAATTTTTTATAATCCCCCCTCCCCTTAACTTAACTCCAACCGCCCAACCCATAGCTTGTTTCCTGTTTTTTGTTTTGTTTTAAATTACTCGTGCCTCGGAACCAGCATTGAAAGGTTCGTAGTGTTAATTATTCCATTGTATTAGTGTTAATTATTCCAGTGTACTAATTTCAAATTTACTATATGTAATTTAAAAATAGCTTTTTAAATTTCTGGTTAATTTTATATGTAAATTTTTATAACTTTATATATATATATATATATATATATATATATATATATATATATATATATATATATATACACACACAGCATATATATATATATAATATTATATATATATAGTGTACAGGGTGGGCCGTAAGTTTCCATACATAGGAAAAATAAACATTTTTTTATGGACAACCATTTTTATTTATATAATATGCTCTACATGGTTGCCATTGTTTTGAAAACACATTTCAAAACGTGTTCCCCACTGTTGATGAACACGCATTAGCACAGTTGACGTTATGCTTGTAATGGCGTTGGTGATACGTTCCTTTAGATGATTTATGTCTCGTATCTTTTCCTGATACACCATGGCCTTCAAGTGCCCCCAAAGATAGAAATCAAGGGGGTGAGATCTGGGGATCTGGGAGGCCACTCCACAGGACCACGCCGACCAATCCAAGCATCCGGAAACTGCTGATCCAAATACCGACGCACGTGAAGACCATAATGAGGTGGAGCTCCATCTTGCTGGAAGTAAACTGGGAAGTTACCTTCCTCGTTTAGCAGGGATGGGAAAATCTCTTCTTGCAACATGTTAAGATACCTTTCGGCATTAAGATTTCCACTGACAAAAATTGGTCCAATAATTCTGTCACCCCATATCCCGGCCCACACCATCACTTTACCGGCACCTTGCATCTTCGTCGGACTCAGCCAGTTAGGGTTAGCATTACTCCAATAACGTATGTTTTGCCGATAACCTCTCCATTGACGTAAAAATTTGCTTCATCAGTAAACAAGATCTTACGTCAAACGCATATTCTTAGGGTATCTGAAACATAAAAACAAACGTTTAATTTTTCCTATGTATGGAAACTTACGGCCCACCCTGTATATATATATATACATACACACAGTATATATATATATATAATATATATATACACAGTATATATATATATATATACACAGTATATATATATATACACACACAGTACATATATATATACACAGTGTATATATATATATATATGTTAAACACAGACCGTGCATGGCACAAGGAACTCTTCTGGGAAAATTAAATCCAATATAGTCCGAATAAGTAATGATAAATGACAAATACCATAGTTTTTTTCCTTTTTCATGATTTTAGCCCGACGTGGGCAACGGGTCTCTCGCAAAGAGATCCCATAAATATAGCTTCCCTCACCAGCTATCTGCAAAGCAGACAGGATCCAGCTTTGGGACGTGGATCTAGGGTTTAAAGCAAACCTAGATCCCTACACTCAGAACCTCTATATAAGTAAAAGACTCGTTGCATTCACGTCGTGTTGAATACATCAAAGAAAAAGGGGGTAACTATTGTATTTTTAGCCAAAAAAACCAAAACTTAAACCTCAACCGGGACATTGAGCGTCCACTTTTCAAGGCACGAAACACGTCCGTTTAGTATACACAAACTCAGAATGGTTCCCTGAGAACAATATATGTTAAACACAGACCGTGCATGGCACAAGGAACTCTTCTGGGAAAATTAAATCCAATATAGTCCGAATAAGTAATGATAAATGACAAATACCATAGTTTAAGTTTTGGTTTTTTTGGCTAAAAATACAATAGTTACCCCCTTTTTCTTTGATGTATTCAACACGACGTGAATGCAACGAGTCTTTTACTTATATAGAGGTTCTGAGTGTAGGGATCTAGGTTTGCTTTAAACCCTAGATCCACGTCCCAAAGCTGGATCCTGTCTGCTTTGCAGATAGCTGGTGAGGGAAGCTATATTTATGGGATCTCTTTGCGAGAGACCCGTTGCCCACGTCGGGCTAAAATCATGAAAAAGGAAAAAAACTATGGTATTTGTCATTTATCATTACTTATTCGGACTATATTGGATTTAATTTTCCCAGAAGAGTTCCTTGTGCCATGCACGGTCTGTGTTTAACATATATTGTTCTCAGGGAACCATTCTGAGTTTGTGTATACTAAACGGACGTGTTTCGTGCCTTGAAAAGTGGACGCTCAATGTCCCGGTTGAGGTTTAAGTTTTGGTTTTTTTGGCTAAAAATACAATAGTTACCCCCTTTTTCTTTGATGTATTCAACACGACGTGAATGCAACGAGTCTTTTACTTATATAGAGGTTCTGAGTGTAGGGATCTAGGTTTGCTTTAAACCCTAGATCCACGTCCCAAAGCTGGATCCTGTCTGCTTTGCAGATAGCTGGTGAGGGAAGCTATATTTATGGATCTCTTTGCGAGAGACCCGTTGCCCACGTCGGGCTAAAATCATGAAAAAGGAAAAAACTATGGTATTTGTCATTTATCATTACTTATTCGGACTATATTGGATTTAATTTTCCCAGAAGAGTTCCTTGTGCCATGCACGGTCTGTGTTTAACATATATTGTTCTCAGGGAACCATTCTGAGTTTGTGTATACTAAACGGACGTGTTTCGTGCCTTGAAAAGTGGATGCTCAATGTCCCGGTTGAGGTTTAAGTTTGGTTTTTTTGGCTAAAAATACAATAGTTACCCCCTTTTTCTTGATGTATTCAACACGACGTGAATGCAACGAGTCTTTTACTTATATAGAGGTTCTGAGTGTAGGGATCTAGGTTTGCTTTAAACCCTAGATCCACGTCCCAAAGCTGGATCCTGTCTGCTTTGCAGATAGCTGGTGAGGGAAGCTATATTTATGGGATCTCTTTGCGAGAGACCGTTGCCCACGTCGGGCTAAAATCATGAAAAAGGAAAAAAACTATGGTATTTGTCATTTATCATTACTTATTCGGACTATATTGGATTTAATTTTCCCAGAAGAGTTCCTTGTGCCATGCACGGTCTGTTTTAACATATATTGTTCTCAGGGAACCATTCTGAGTTTGTGTATACTAAACGGACGTGTTTCGTGCCTTGAAAAGTGGACGCTCAATGTCCCGGTTGAGGTTTAAGTTTTGGTTTTTTTGGCTAAAAATACAATAGTTACCCCCTTTTTCTTTGATGTATTCAACACGACGTGAATGCAACGAGTCTTTACTTATATAGAGGTTCTGAGTGTAGGGATCTAGGTTTGCTTTAAACCCTAGATCCACGTCCCAAAGCTGGATCCTGTCTGCTTTGCAGATAGCTGGTGAGGGAAGCTATATTTATGGGATCTCTTTGCGAGAGACCCGTTGCCCACGTCGGGCTAAAATCATGAAAAAGGAAAAAACTATGGTATTTGTCATTTATCATTACTTATTCGGACTATATTGGATTTAATTTTCCCAGAAGAGTTCCTTGTGCCATGCACGGTCTGTGTTTAACATATATTGTTCTCAGGGAACCATTCTGAGTTTGTGTATACTAAACGGACGTGTTTCGTGCCTTGAAAAGTGGACGCTCAATGTCCCGGTTGAGGTTTAAGTTTTGGTTTTTTTGGCTAAAAATACAATAGTTACCCCCTTTTTCTTTGATGTATTCAACACGACGTGAATGCAACGAGTCTTTTACTTATATAGAGGTTCTGAGTGTAGGGATCTAGGTTTGCTTTAAACCCTAGATCCACGTCCCAAAGCTGGATCCTGTCTGCTTTGCAGATAGCTGGTGAGGGAAGCTATATTTATGGGATCTCTTTGCGAGAGACCCGTTGCCCACGTCGGGCTAAAATCATGAAAAAGGAAAAAAACTATGGTATTTGTCATTTATCATTACTTATTCGGACTATATTGGATTTAATTTTCCAGAAGAGTTCCTTGTGCCATGCACGGTCTGTGTTTAACATATATTGTTCTCAGGGAACCATTCTGAGTTTGTGTATACTAAACGGACGTGTTTCGTGCCTTGAAAAGTGGACGCTCAATGTCCCGGTTGAGGTTTAAGTTTTGGTTTTTTTGGCTAAAAATACAATAGTTACCCCTTTTTCTTTGATGTATTCAACACGACGTGAATGCAACGAGTCTTTTACTTATATAGAGGTTCTGAGTGTAGGGATCTAGGTTTGCTTTAAACCCTAGATCCACGTCCCAAAGCTGGATCCTGTCTGCTTTGCAGATAGCTGGTGAGGGAAGCTATATTTATGGGATCTTTTGCGAGAGACCCGTTGCCCACGTCGGGCTAAAATCATGAAAAGGAAAAAACTATGGTATTTGTCATTTATCATTACTTATTCGGACTATATTGGATTTAATTTTCCCAGAAGAGTTCCTTGTGCCATGCACGGTCTGTGTTTAACATATATTGTTCTCAGGGAACCATTCTGAGTTTGTGTATATATATATATATATATATATATATACACAGTGTCTATATATATATACACACACCACACACACACAGTACATATATATATATTATACATATATATATATATACACACTGTATATATATAGTGGAATCCGCTTATTATGATCACTGAGACGGGGTTTTAGATAACAATAACCGGCTGATAACATTAAGCAAAGGATATAAAAAATTGGAATAATTTACATTCATTGTTATAAATTTACATTCATTGTTATAAATTCATTATGTTATGTTATTAAATTCATTGTTATAAACAACTTTACATTATAAACAATTAATAAGAAACAATATAGATTTATTTTAAAAGCTTATTTATTTAAAAAAAACTTATTTAAACTCATTTATTTGACTTATTAAAACTTTTTTTTTTTTAAAACTTTCTAGTGTTGTCTGTCTACTGTTTGCGTTTAGTAGTTCATTAATAAATTGCTCATACTCGTAATGCTTTTGAAATTCTGTTGATCTATGTTGCACGTCGCGACGAAGTATTTTTAGAGCTTCTCGAATCTGGGCATTGGTTGGAGGAGCTTCTGAAATTTCTTCTTCTAGATTTGGTTCAATCTCTTCTTCTAATT
Source organism: Bathynomus jamesi (assembly GCA_023014485.1). Classification (NCBI taxonomy): domain Eukaryota; kingdom Metazoa; phylum Arthropoda; class Malacostraca; order Isopoda; family Cirolanidae; genus Bathynomus; species Bathynomus jamesi. The sequence continues at coordinate 66,998 of JAJOZX010002117.1, forward strand.
CAGAGTCTACATCGGTAACAGCTTGACATATTTCCGACACAGTCATTGTAGCTGCCACTTCAACTTTGTCGTCAATAGCCAACCAATTTTCAAACTCTTCTTTTGACATATTGTCGGGGGTTCTATCAAGAATTTCATTTGTAATAAGCTCTAATTCTTCGTTAGCAGGAGTTTCTGTGCTTGTTTTAGAAAATCCACCTTTTTTGAAACAGTTTTTTGATAATAACCGGAACTTTGATTATAGTAGGCGGATAATTTTTAATTCATTTTAAATAAAGTGTTTTGGGACCGACTGGTTTTGATAACAATAACGTTTGATAACATTTTCCGTGATTATAAAGCGGATTCAACTGTATATACACACATAGTGTGTGTGTGTATGTGTGTATATATATGTGTGTATATATATATATATATATATATATGAAAATTATTTCACGAAAGTAACACGTGAAAAATATTTATGATGAATAAACCACGAAGGAAAGGAAACACAAAATGGTGCTCAAGCGCTTTCGTCTAATGACATCCTCAGGAACACTGAAGTACATAAAAAGGTTACAGCCTATATATACGTTACAGAAAGAAAAAAAAGAAAAAATAAATAACATACATACACACACACACACACATATATATATATATACATATACATACATACATACATATCTATATATACAAATACATACATACATATCTATATATACAAATACATACATACATATCTATATATACAAATACATACATACATATCTATATATACAAATACATACATACATACATATATATATGCAATAAACAGAGAAGTAAAAATAAAAAATTAAAAATTAAAACCTTAAAGGATTACCAGTGAGGCGTACAGATTTGTAAGGAAAAATATCGATTTTTAGCACAAGATCAAATGGATTATAAAAATACAAATTTATACTGGAACTCTGCCCGGGTTTTAACACACTGCTGCCTATGGTCAGGTTTCGATATATATAAAAAATAAAATGCAAATTAAAAGTTAATAAAGTAGCAGACATGTTTACCAAAGATTTAATGTTTTACCCTTCTTATCTAAATCTGTTTTAAAGGAATTCAAAATAACAGGATCGAGTTGAAAAAGACTTTGCTTATGTTGAAGTTATTTGAAAGTTGGATAATGGCAGACTCAAGAATATTTCTATTAACAATGTTGCTTGAATGGAATAAAACTGAAGCATTATTCCAATCAATACAGTGGGCTAACTCTGACAAATGGACAAAAAGGGCACTGGACAACTGTCCTGTTCTAACGGAATATTGATGCTGTTTTATACATGTGTGCAAATCCTTTCCCGTCTGACCTATGTAAAAGGAATCACATTGTTTACAGCCAATTTTTAGATAATGCCTGAATTATTGGTAGGGCTATTTTTTATTATGATATTTTTCACAATATTGTTATATGAAAATACTACATTAATATCCAAAAGTTTAAGTACATTAGCAATGCCTAAAAAGCCCGGGAAAAATGGAAGTACTAAAAATTTTTTGACAAAGTACGAGTGTTAATATTGACACGATAGAAAGTTCGTTTTGCCTTGTTGAGACAAGATTCCATAAACGCAGATGGATAACACAAATCACTTCCAATACCGTTGATTTTTTCCAATTCGGCATCGATGTATTCCGGACTGGCGATCCTAAGGGCGCGGAGAAACATTGATGAAAATATGGCCTTCTTAGTGGGGGTATCATGTCCCGAGTAAAAGTGTACGTAGGACAAATTGTTTGTCGTTTTCCGATAGATACTAAACTTAAAACCTGGGCTTTCCCTATGTACACGCACATCCAAAAATGGGATTGAATTGTCTTGCTCCACTTCTAAAGTAAACTTAATGGAGGGGACTTGATCATTTAACTGAAGGAGGAAGCTATCCAGGTCACGATTCATGGGCCAGATACACATGTCCACTTCACCTGCTCTGCCCTACCTTTACGGTCTTATTAAAACACACAAACCTGGTAACCCTATGCGCCCTATTATTAGCTCGGTGGGCTCTATTACTTATAAACTCTCCAAATGGCTTGTCAAAGTCTTGTCCCCCATTCTCGGAACTATCTCTGATTCACATGTAAAAAATTCCATGGATCTTACGGAAAAATTGAATAATGCACGTACTGAAACTAACGATAAATTGATCAGTTTTGATGTTTGTTCATTGTTTACAAAAGTGCCGATTGACGATATGCTTGACTTTCTCTCCCAAGAATTACATAAGTATGACCTGCCACTACCTTCACACATTGTTTTGGAACTCATTAAGCTTTGCATCAAAGACTGTAAATTCACTTTCAATAACGAGTATTATCAACAAGTTTTTGGGATGGCTATGGGCAACCCCTTATCGCCCCTCCTCTCCAATATTTATATGGAGTTTTTCGAAATTACCTATATTCCGAGAATCCTGGGGTTGGCATCCCTTGGTTGCGGTACGTCGACGATATTTTGTGTATCTGGCTCATGAATCGTGACCTGGATAGCTTCCTCCTTCAGTTAAATGATCAAGTCCCCTCCATTAAGTTTACTTTAGAAGTGGAGCAAGACAATTCAATCCCATTTTTGGATGTGCGTGTACATAGGGAAAGCCCAGGTTTTAAGTTTAGTATCTATCGGAAAACGACAAACAATTTGTCCTACGTACACTTTTACTCGGGACATGATACCCCCACTAAGAAGGCCATATTTTCATCAATGTTTCTCCGCGCCCTTAGGATCGCCAGTCCGGAATACATCGATGCCGAATTGGAAAAAATCAACGGTATTGGAAGTGATTTGTGTTATCCATCTGCGTTTATGGAATCTTGTCTCAACAAGGCAAAACGAACTTTCTATCGTGTCAATATTAACACTCGTACTTTGTCAAAAAATATTTTAGTACTTCCATTTTTCCCGGGCTTTTTAGGCATTGCTAATGTACTTAAACTTTTGGATATTAATGTAGTATTTTCATATAACAATATTGTGAAAAATATCATAATAAAAATAGCCCTACCAATAATTCAGGCATTATCTATAAAATTGGCTGTAAACAATGTGATTCCTTTTACATAGGTCAGACGGGAAAGGATTTGCACACACGTATAAAACAGCATCAATATTCCGTTAGAACAGGACAGTTGTCCAGTGCCCTTTTTGTCCATTTGTCAGAGTTAGCCCACTGTATTGATTGGAATAATGCTTCAGTTTTATTCCATTCAGCAACATTGTTAATAGAAATATTCTTGAGTCTGCCATTATCCAACTTTCAAATAACTTCAACATAAGCAAAGGTCTTTTTCAACTCGATCCTGTTATTTTGAATTCCTTTAAAACAGATTTAGATAAGAATGGTAAAACATTAAATCTTTGGTAAACTTGTCTGCTACTTTATTAACTTTTAATTTGCATTTTATTTTTTATATATATATCGAAACCTGACCATAGGCAGCAGTGTGTTAAAACCCGGGCAGAGTTCCAGTATAAATTTGTATTTTTATAATCCATTTGATCTTGTGCTAAAAATCGATATTTTTCCTTACAAATCTGTACGCCTCACTGGTAATCCTTTAAGGTTTTAATTTTTAATTTTTTATTTTTACTTCTCTGTTTATTGCATATATATATGTATGTATGTATGTATGTATGTATGTATGTATTTGTATATATAGATATGTATGTATATATCAGTGGCGATTTCTTAATGAATGCAACGCATGCAATGCATGTGTTAAATATGTTCTCTTTTCAGATCTAAGTAAGGATTATAATTGACAAAAATAATTTTCAGAAACTAAAAATAGTCTAAAGCTTCAATCACGCATGTACTGGCTATTGGGCGTAAGCAAAATTATGTCTTATTTCATTAGACAATTAAGAACATTTTTCTGTACACAGATCGAAATACTTGTAGCTAACGCATTCACTAATTCAGTCTGGGTACAGAAAAATGTTCTTAATTGTCTAGTGAAATAAGACATGATTTTGTTTACACCGCCTTGTCTTGGGCAATTTTTTAAGGAGACTTCTCACTATCCATAAGATATTTGTTTTGAGCCTCATAGCTAAATTCAAAAGGCAATATGTTTTAAAATATGCTTAGAAAATTTACTTAATATTTTTACTAAAAATAATTAAAAAGCTTTGTTCTGATTTTTTTAATTAATGAAAATAATACGGCATGCATTCAGTTTTTAGGTGCATTCACCAAAAGTAACATCTGGCAATTCTGACAAGGCTTCTTTCCAGTACCACCGCCGCAAGCATCCACTTGTGTTCGGTGTTCCCTTTTGTGCTTTAATTATTTTGGATAATCAGTTAAATAAATTATAGCATTGTAGTGCCCATAATGACTGACGATGTGTTTAATCAATTGAAGACTAGAAGATTTTACTCACTCTCTTTTGATGAGAAAAAGCGCATATTGAATAATGGCAGACCGATTCCACATTTGAATTTAAGCAAAGAAAATAAAGGCTTCACTAGGAAATTTAATCCTAAGCTGTATGATGATGTTCCCTGGTTATGTGGAAATATTTCAAATAACAAATTGTACTGTTGGTCGTGTTTCCTATTTTCAAGAGATAACTCTGTGTGGAATTCTGTTAGTCGTGGATACGACGATTTAAACAATTTACATACTGCAATTTCTCGCCATGAAAAATCTCTTGCTCACATAAATGCATTTGTTGATCTTAAAACATTTGGAAAGTCAGAAAGAATTGATTTAATACTCGACAAGCAGAAATCAGTTGCCATTTCCAGACATAACGAAGAAGTTAATAAGAATCGAGAAATTTTGAAACGTTTGATTAGGATAACATGTTTTTTAGGTATGCAAGAATTAGCATTTCGCGGTCACAATGAAGAAGAAAACGCTGACAATAGGGGTAACTATATTGAATTGGTATTTTGTATGGGAGAATTCGATGAAAAGCTTCAAAACCATTTAAAAACTGCGACTGTTTTTAAGGGAACATCATCTGCTGTTCAGAATGACATAATTCAATCTATTAGTGCAGTTATGTTAGAACAAATAAAACGTGAGCTTATCGACTGCATGTATGTGGCGATTTTATTAGATGAAACATCTGATGTCAGCTGTTTTTCTCAACTCTCTACTGTTGTTCGTTATGTTAATAAACATGGAGAGATTTGTGAACGATTTATAAAATTCAATGACGTCAGCAATGATAGAAGTGCAGGAGCGATTTCTGATTTATCTATAAGGCAACTAGGTGAACTGGGCTGTTTGAAAAAATTAGTTGCTCAAACCTACGACGGTGCTGCTGTTATGGGGAGCGATCTTAATGGAGTACAAACAAAGATTAGAGAAACTGTACCAGAGGCTATTTTTCTTCACTGCTACGCCCATAAACTTAACCTTGTTTTATCCCAAGCTGTCGCTGAAATTTCCGAATGTAATAATTTTTTTTCAGTATTAGGAAGTTTGTCATCATTTTTCAGCAGTTCAACTAAGCGAACTTCAATGCTTGACAAAGTTGTTGGAAAGCGTTTCCCTAAACTGGCTCCAACGCGGTGGAACTATTCATCTCGTCTAGTTGAAAGAGTTAAGGAAAATAAAGAAGATTTAATAGATCTTTTAAAAAGCATTCTTGAAAACCCAAAGAAATTTGATGAAAAAACAAAAAATAGTGCACGCGGATTGCTGCAATCCGCACGGTACTGGTATCGATACTTTCGATTTTAATTTTTTATTAGAAGTATTTTCTTCAATTTTTCCTTTTACTGAATATCTATTTAATGTGCTGCAAACAAAATCTATGGATATTGTGTATAGCTCAATCACCGTTGAAAGCACTATGAAAAAAATCAACAAATAAGGGATACAAAATTTGCAGATATGTGGGACTTGATAACAGAAAGATGTGGTGAACCTGTATGTAAAAGGAAACAGAGTCTTTCTCCACAAGAGAAGTATAGTCAACTATTTCATGAAATATTCGATAATATACTTCTTCAAATAAAAGAGCGTTTCAGTTCAATGGAAAAATTGGAATTCATTGAGCTTTTAGATTGCAAAAAATTTGAGTTCTATGATGTTACTTTCCCAGAGAGAGCTTTTGAATCTTTGAAAAGAAGCTACAATTCATTTTTTGAGTTTCCTCGTCTCCGTTCTGAATTGTGTGTTTTATATTCGCACAAATCTTTTGCCAAAAAGAATGTTGCTGAGCTCCTAAAATATCTACTGGAAAGCGAAATGCACAAAGGTCTTAAGGAAATATATAAATTGACGAATTTGATTCTAACTATACCAATATCGACAGCAAGTGTTGAGCGATCATTTTCTGCGCTTAAAAGAATTAAAAGTTATTTACGGAGTTCCCAAAGTGAAGAAAGGCTATCTAATCTTGCCTTAATTTCAATTGAAAAAAATTTCCTCAAGAAGCTTATGGAGAATCGAGAGTACTTTTACAATTTGGTCATCGAAGAATTTTGCAGGAAAACTAGGAGAGCAGAATTTCAATTCAAATAATGCTTCACAATTATTTAAGGTAAATTTTAAATTTGTATCTTTTTCTTTAGATCAATTCGGTAACTACTATATATAAATATGTCTAATTTTTTGTTCGCATATTTAAGCCTAACATTAAATGAACTTTCCTTCAAAGAGGTCCCCAAAAGTTTGTAAAACACCTTTAACTTGCTAAGTTCTATGTAAACAATATGCAAAGTTTGGGCAAGAGGGTTAGGCGGATGTTTTTTCTTCCATTCCATAACATTGCATGCCTGAACAAAAATGTCACGAGTCGCCACTGGTATATATATATATATATATATATATATATATATATATATATATATATATATATATATATATGTGTTGTGTGTGTGTATGTGTTATTTATTTTTTCTTTTTTTTCTTTCTGTAACCTATATATAGGCTGTAACCTTTTTATGTACTTCAGTGTTCCTGAGGATGTCATTAGACGAAAGCGCTTGAGCACCATTTTGTGTTTCCTTTCCTTCGTGGTTTTTATTCATCATATATATATATATATATATATATATATATACAGTACACACACACACACACACTGCAAATTAAGTTTGGCCCCTCCTCTAAGAAATTTCTGCACACGGCCCTGTTATCAAATTTGTTGAACAATGGTTTTTTCCTTTCATATTTCATTCCGTACAAGGTAGTAAACCTCATATGAACGTAGGGATATTTTAATACGATTGATCACTTCTGTAGTTAGTTTCCTTCGCATTTCATGTATAATTTTGGTGCAGGTAACATAAAGAGCATCGGGTATCATGCCAAGACTGAAGTAGTTCTCGAATGACCTACGAAGGGCCATTGTCAATGCTCATTCATCTGGAGAGGGGTACGAGACGTTATGAGCGAGATATGGAATCAGTGTGTCAACTGCTCGTCGAATTATTTACAAATGGAAGGACAAAGACGACGACAGCCTTGCCGAGGAGTGGCAGACCACCGAAGATTTCACCCAGGATGATTAGGAGACTCGTTCGTAAGGTTAGTAGTAATCCAAGAGTGAAATCTAAAAACCTTGAAGGATCTTTGACAAGCGACAACACGCGCGTTCATCGTTCCATAACAGAAAACCCCGAACCGACGAGGATTTAATGGACGCGTCGCACGACGAAATCTACTGTTATCAAGAAACACAGTCGACAGCAGACGAAACTTCAATAAGGGTTACCTGAGAAAAAATAGTACTTTTTCCCAAGTGGCTCTCTTTTTCGCACAACTGTATCCCAACTTGCAAGGTAAAAAAGTAATCTTTGACTTCTCAAATAATTCGCTCAGTATATTACATAATTTTTCAAAACAACAACAACAAGAACCACCACAACGTAAAATGTAACCGACTCGACACTATAATGACGTACGGCATACACCATATTTTGGTCAGACTATAATTAGTTCGATCTCGGCAAAAAGGATTAACATAGTTTCTTTTCATCCTTCGGTTGGTTCACAAAAATAAAATATATTTTAAATGAAAAAAATATTACTGAAATTCAACGATCATTTAAATAATATCTAAATGTTATATCCTACAAAATTTTTGAAACATTTCATTCATCCTTTAACGAACTACATTTTGTATTAATTTCTCTAATTAATAACGATTCAGACAAAAGGAGTGCGCATTGCTTCAACCCCAAATAAAATTTCAAATTTTCACAACAAATGAAGAGTTGGATTTTAGCTGAATTTAAATTCTTTTGAGCTACAGTAACTCCTCATAATCTTAAACCTAACACTTTTTTTCATGAGATATTTAGTTTCATTCTTCCTATTTATATTTACTGTAGGTTTGCTATTTATAAAAATGTTCGTCTGAAAATGTCTAAACTCTAAAGTATGCAGATGGAAACTACTGTAAAGAATTTCCTATTAAATTTATGTAATGCTCCAAAGAAATCTCGTTAGAGACAAATTATTCATGAAACCCAAGCCTAGTCTAACTTCCTTAAAATGTGAATTTTAGCAAGAAGGTAAAGTAATGTATATTATGCATTTTCTTTTTTGTGACACAAGTCATCTTACGAGCATCTACAGTGTTTGTCAAGTACTCTGGGTCATGTAGTTGTAGGTCAAAACACAATTACTTCCAAATAAATCCAATGAATACTTCCCCCAAATTTTTTTTTATACGTACCACAATTATCAGAATCAAAACAGTCATTTAGTTTTTCTTGTCTTTCGTTTTCTTCCATTCTTTGTCCAAAATCATTTTCACATTCTAGGCCAGATCCAGTAGATTGACTTATGAAAGATGAAGGCTGGGTCTTTAAATGTGAAGAGGAATATTGAGTATCTGGATACGAAGGGTGGCCATCTGAAGTTGAAGATCGTTTCCCTGAAATTGAATGCTGGGTACCTGAAGATGAAGATGTGCATTCAGAAAGAGACCTATCCATTTGTCGAAACGGGGATTTATTTGCCGTTTTGAAGGTTCCAGCCAATGTGGTTTTATATTCTTCATCTGGATTTTGATAAACAAAATTTTCTAGCAATGACTTGGTTTCTTTATAAATTTTCCATAGAGATTCAATGTGGTCATCTTTTTCAGGATCACTGGACTGATTATACCACTGTTCAAACTGAGATTTAAGTTTATCACTAAGGTTTTCCTCCACAATTTCAAAACATCTTTTGGTAGCAGCTTCTGCTGCACCTATATGCATATGTCTGTGTTCAGCATTGGTCAGTGTCTCATTACTGGTATTGGTTCCAAACAAGCGTAACTTTTTAATATTGAAAGGTACAAGACCCGCTTCCCTAAAACCTGATGTCACATTCTTTGGTTTCGTAGCTTTTGTCCAAGCTGAATAAAAAATTCTTAGAAAATCGCTCTTAGACAATGAGCTACCAGGATTATTTTCAGACCAAGTTCTTAAGGTGTCATTCCAGCGCCTCTTCAATAGTGCATAAACAGATATATTTAGTGGCTGGAGGAGATGGCTCGTATGAGGAGGAAAACAGTAAATGATTATATTATTATCCTTGCAAAACTGCGTGATAGTCAAATTCAGATGTAACGAGTGACCGTCCAAAAACAATATAATTGGGAATATGACAGTATCCTTAATTTCAGGAAAAAAAACATTACTTAACCAGTCAGAAAATATATCTGGTGAAATCCGTCCATTACTCGAAAAAGCAACACAAAAGTGTGAGGCATTTCTGTCAGAACTCTCATTTAGATGATGTTCCCCAGGGTAAGTTACTAACGGTTTACAGAAATGCCCACTGGCTGCTGCGCAGCTCAAAACTGATATTCGATGTCCAGTATTAGAATGAACATTATAAATGTTCACGTAACTCTTTAGGAACATAAGTTTTGCTTCAGAATGAGTCTCATTTAGTGGAAACGATGTTTCGCTGCAGTGGTAAATACGGCTGCCATTTTCAGGTGCTAAAAAATCTTTGGCATTTAATCCCATCTCACGGCTGAGAAAATCTTCTAATTTTTTAAACCAAGTCTTAATACCTTCTTCAGTAATGCAACTTCTCCGAAAGCTTGAATATTCTGGAATCGTACTGTTCAGTTCTGGATGTTTTTGCAGAAATGTGTAGACCCAAGCAATGGATGGTTTATTATTTATAAAATGGCTTTTAATGTTAGCTTTGTCTAAAATTTCTTTAACAATGTCAGGAATATCCTTTTTAATTCTTCCATAACCCATGACAGCCATTTGCAAAATCCAATTAGTGAGCTCCTTTTCTTCGTCAGGATAGAGACCTCTTCCAGATCCTGTTTTAAAATAAAATTTAAAAACTAGAATTAAAATATTATACACACTGGGCAAGAATTTATAAAATTGTGTAAATAATGTATATATTAACCAAGACTTTAGTAATGTAGGCTACTTCAGTAACTTTGTAAATAAGTTTAACGATAATTAGGCCTATTTGATTGAAATTTATATATAACTTTGCAAAATTATTATAAAATGTAGCTTTAGGTCATCTATCTGACTTAGAAGATAACCTCGATAGGCGCGAGTGGCTTCATGTTGTTAAAATGTAATGTATAAGCCAACGTTTCGTTATGTATTATAACGAAACCTTTTTCCTATGAGTACATACTATCAGGACATCCCATAAGTAATGTCGTTTTTTAGATCGGAATTTGAAGGACAAAAAAAAACTCAACTGAAACTTTTTAATCTAGTATATATTTTCCATCGGAATCAATGACACTCTGCCAACGTCTTACAAGCTTTTCAATGCCATGTTTATAAAATTCAGGCGGTTTTGAGGCAAAAAACGTACAAAGACTGGTGTGCAGGTCATCTAAAGAAGTATACTGTTTCTCGTCAAGATAGTTTTGCAGACTCCTGAAGAGATGATAATCTGAAGGCGCAAGGTCTTTTTTTTTTTTTTTTTTTCTCTCTGATTTACCGCTGATTCGTACCTAAAGAGAGCGGTACATATCTCGGCGAGGCAGTGAGTGGGTGATGTTACTGTGCTGGGGTGGTAGACTAGGGGAGTGAGTAAGGGTCAGTCGCTGGATAGTGAGTAGGAGGGGTACGGTTTTAGATGCGATGGAGCAGATGGGAGTGAGTAAGGAAGAAGAGAATCGCTTCCGTTGAAAAGTGGGGGCCGTCGGCGAGTATGGATCGTAGGCGGTCGGGTATGGGATTTTCGGCCGAGAGAAGGAAACACCTGCGACGAAGAGCGGACAACTTTGGGCATTCCACCAGGAGGTGTATGACAGTGATAGGGGTATGGCAGGTAGGGCAAAGCGGGGCTAGCGATTTCGCCATAAGGTGTCCGTGGGTGATGCGGGTGTGGCCTAGGCGGAGACGGGCTAGGATTACTTCTTTATGGCGGGACCGGTGGAATGAGGAGGCCCAGTATCCTATTTGTGGCTTGATCGTGTGGAGTTTATTTTGTGTGGCCTGGTTCCATTCCTGCTGCCATATGGAGCGGAAGTGGGAGCGGAAAGTCGGGAAGAAGTCGGAGAAGGGGAGGGGTGGGGAGGGGTCGGAGAGGAGGCCGGCAGTGAGCAGGCCGTCTTTGCTGTGCGGTCCGCCACCTCGTTACCCTGGATGCCATGAGCCGGGGCCCAGCAGAATGCGACTGTCTTGTGTTGAAAAGTCGTTAAAAAGTGGAAGGTTTGCTGGATGGTACAGACGAGCGGGTGAGGGGAGTTAAATCTTTCTAGGGAGAGAAGTGCACTTTGGGAATCTGAATAAATGACGAAAGAGCTGGCAGAGTGGGTGCGCACAATATCGAGGGCCTCCGTAATCGCGAAAAGTTCCGCCGAAAAAACGGAGGCCTCGCGGGGCAGGCCGACGCCCCGAGAAAGCGGCTGGGACAGAATCACCGCTGAGGAGGCCACACCAGCTTCCGAGCGGGAACCATCTGTGTAAATGGCGACTGCGTTCGGGTGTTAGGTTGCGTGTTCGCGGAAGAGTGACCTGTATATCATGGCGCTCGTGGTAGTCTTCGGTAGGGCACACAGATCTTTGCAAAACTTGATAGGGGTAAGGATCCAGGGGGGGATGCTGAATGAAATGGGGATAACTGAGGGGGCGGGCATGTTGAAAAGATCAAGGAAAGAGCGGACCGCTTCAGTGAAGTGCCAGCTCCGTCCCTGAGGTGGTAGTTCTGAAACCGCCGTGCTCAGAAGCGAAGAAGGTAGCCTCTGTGCACGGAGGTATGTCCTCATGAGGAGAAGACCCCGTCGGAGGGCGAGAGGGAGATGATCGCATTCCACTTGGAGGCTGGAGGCTGGGGAGGGGCGGAAAGCACGGGTGGCGAGGCGGAGGCCTCTATTAAGTACCGGGTCCAGGATTCGGAGGCGGGCGGTGGAGGCTGAACCATAAACTGCACTACCATAGTCCAGCTTTGACTGTACTATGGAAGTGTAAAGGCGAAGATGAGAGCGTCGATCTGCACCCCATGTGGTGTGAGAGAGGTGATCCAGGAGAGCGAGGGGGCGTCGAAGGGATTGCTTTAGGTGCTTGAGATGGGGAACCCAATTGAGCCGTCGGTCTAGGGTCATGCCCAGAAAACGCGTGGAGGGTACCACCTCAAGAGGACTGCCGTATAATGTGACAGAGGGTAGAGGAAGGGTTGTGGGTCTTTTTCTGCTGAAGACCATACACTTGGACTTAGGGATGAAGAGGCGGAAACCCACCGACGTCGCCCACCTCTCCACCCGGTAGATGGCGAGCTGCATTTGCCGTTGAACGACAGACGGTTCTCGCCCTGCGAAGTAGATTGCAAGGTCATCCGCGTAAATGGAAGAGCGGATGGTGGGTGGAAGGCATTGTGAGACCGTGCTCATCACGACGGAGAAGCAGAGAATACTGAGGATGCTTCCCTGTGGGACCCCGTCCTCCTGTATAAAGGTGTCAGAGAGGACTGAGCCCACCCGGACTTTAAAGGTCCGGGAAGAAAGGAAGCCCCTGATGAGGGTCGGCATGGCTCCGACGAGGCCCAGATGTCGGAGCTGACCGAGGATCATTGCTCGACGTGTGGTGTCATAGGCCTTCTGGATGTCAAAAAAAATTGACAATACGAACTGTCCATTGTCGAAGGCATCCTGTATGTCTCGGCTGAGAAGCAGGAGGGGATCAGTGGTGGAGCGGAATTGTCTGAAGCCGGACTGGGTAGACGGGAAGGAATTGCTATGTTCAAGGACGAACGATAATCGCGTAGCGACCATTTTCTTGAGGATCTTGCAGGCACAACACGTCAGGGCGATTGGTCTGTAGTTTGTGGGGTCCAGGGAATCTTTGCCGGGTTTGGGGATAGGGATGACGTGGGCCTCCTTCCACCCAGAGGGGAAGGCGCCCTCTATCCATATGCGATTGTATAGGTCTAGCAGGAAAATTTGTAAGGTAGAGTGGATGTGCTGGATCATGCCGTACGGAATACCGTCCGGACCGGGACAAGGGGATCGTCGAGAGGCCAGTGCCGCCTGTAGTTCACGCATGGTAAACAATCGGTTGTAGGTGCTGTCTATGGACGGTGGAGAGGGGCGATCGTCAGGGGAGGGTACGGAATTGGCTGCAGAGGAAGAAACGGCGGCGAAGGTAGAAGCAAGGTGGTTTGCCACCGACTTGGGCTCACATAGGAGTCCGTCGTTAGTCCGGAGGACCGGGGGTCGGGAGGGGAAATGTCGCCTCTCGACGCCCCGTACCTTCTTCCAGATGGTAGCCGAAGGCGTGTTGGCGGTGATGCCGGACACAAAGGCACGCCAAGAGGCTCGGCGCGCTATCTTCATTGTGCGGCGGGCGATGGCCCTGACCCGCTGCATCTCCGTGCGATGGATGGGGAGTCGCGTCCGGTAGAAGCGCCGAGTTGCCTTCCTCTTGGCGCGCACGGCCTCCGCGCACTCCGGGGTCCACCAAGGCACCCGTCGGGCGCGGGGGTAGGCGGAGGATTGTGGTACGCTAGTGCTTGCGGCCGCTAAAACGACAGATTCGAAGTATGTGATGCACTCGTCGATGGATGGGAAGTGGGCAGTTGTAAGTGGTATACGTGTTGTCGCGGAAGCGGGCCCAATTCGCGTTGGTAGTAACCCACCTTACCGGTACCCGAACAGTCTGGTCGGGTCGATTGAGGGTGAGTTGAATGGGGAGATGGTCACTTCCATGGTCCTCTCGGAGGACTTGCCACGTGAAGTCTAGGAGGGCATCAGTTGAAACGAGGGACAGGTCTATACAGGATGGAGTGCAGGTGGTGGCATGGTAGAATGTAGGAGAGCCATCCTTGAGGCATTCGAAGGAGAGCTCGGTCATGACAGATATCAGGGTTGGGGCCATATAGGTGGAGTGTGTGTCGCCCCACAAAGGGTGGCGACTATTGAAATCGCCCAGTAGTAGGAAGGGCCTAGGGAGTTGTTCTACGACTTCCACCAGGTCGTCGCGGGAGACTTGAGCGTGGGGGGGAGGTAGATTGAGCAGACGGTGTACTGTCTATCCAGGGAGAGCCGGACGGCAGTCACCTGTAGCGGGGACCGGATGGAGGGATTGTAGAAGGGGACTGCGTAGTGTACGAGGATGGCAGCTCCCCTTCGAGTGCAGGTAGGGGCGGGGTGGCGATGCAAAAATAACCAGTAGGGCAGGGCATGGGCCTGGTCCCCAGGATTAGCTCCTGGAGACAGACACACACCGGACGGGAAGTGGCAATCAAGGAGTTAAGGCCTTCATAGTTCGCAAATATTCCTCGACAGTTCCAGTGGACTATTGTGGTTTTCGGGGGATCCATTAGTTGATGAAGGGGGATGGGTAAAGGTGTAGGCGCTAGGAGGTTGGAGTGTGAAGGGAGATCTGGAGTTCGCGAAATTGAAGGCTGGGTCGGGAGCATGGCTGGCTATCTACCGTTCACCAGGGAAGGAATCGGTCGGCCCGTCGAACCCCGCGGAGGTTGCGGGGTCGAGTCGGCCGAGCGAGACCCGAGGCGTGGATCACCGCAGGCAGAGGAACATCGTGGGCTGAGAGGGTCAGAAGTGCTTTGACGGGCTTCTATGGTCGGGCCAGGAGGGGGTACGTTAACCTCAAAAGTGGCGCTACCCCGCCTGTCCGGGGTCTCACGGCGGACCCTAGGTGGTGACAGGGGGTATCAAAAGAACCGGGCGAGTGGGAGGGAGGGCGTACTCAGGGTGGCTGACAAGGAGGGGGCTGGGGATGTTGGGGGGGTAGGTACTATGGAGGTGGAAGGAGGTGAACCAGAGTGGTCTCGTGGAGGGGTGGAGAAAATGACACCAGGAGGCAAGGGCAGATCCATGAGACTCGTGGGCGTGGGCGCGGCCGAGCTTCCCTCAGCCACACCGTGCAGCTGCGCCAGGGCCGCATCCACTGGATCCTCGGGGGAGAGGATATTGTTCGGACTAGCTCTCGTCGTACGGCGGGTCGTGGATTTCAGCCACTATTGTCAGAGTCTGTGGGGGTAGAGTGGTGGGACTTCTGCGATGGGGAGAGATGGACATAGTAGACGTGGTGGGCGGTGTGAGGGTCCGAGCCGTCTTCTTGGTTCTAGGGGAAGAGGAAGAGAGAAGTTGGAAGGCCGGAGGGTCCGGCGACACGCTCCGGCGTCTCCACCTGAACGGCTTGCTCCGGGCGGCAGGTTCGGGCGTGTGCAGGGAGTACTCGGAAGGCAGGGTTTGAGGTGGATGGGACCTGGGTGTCCTGGTCCCAGACTCCTGGGGGATTCGTGGCAGGTAAGGTGCGGGAAGAGGAGGAATGGTGGGGGGACAGGAGACCGTCGGGTCCTGCGAGGATTTTCTTTGGGGGAACAGGGAGCAGTGGCTGGGGGGGGGGGGAGTGCCGAGATGATAGAGCCGAGAGCAGCGGCATAGGACACCCCCGGCTTCACCTCCCGACTCCGCACCCTGTCTCGTGCCTCACGGGGGCTAAGGAAGTCCGTCACTTGTAGGCCTCGGACCTCCTTCTCGAACTTGAAGAAAAGGCAGTCGCGGGATGAAGAGGGGTGTGCGCCTTCACAGTTGGAGCATTTGGGTGTGTTGGGGCACCTGTCAGGGTAAGCGAGTCGTCCACAGTGAACACACAGTTGATGCGGCTGCCGACAAACGGAGCTAACGTGTCCAAACTTATTGCATTTAAAGCAACGGGTCGGGTCTGGGATGTATGGGCGGATAGAGAACTCGCATGACGCGCGGTCTCCCATACCCCATACAATGCGGCCGGGGGGGATTAGTGTATTGAAAGTAAGGAGCAGACGTGGGGTGGGGGAGGGGTGCCTTCCTGTCGGGATTTGAAGCGATAGATCTTAGTGACTCCTTGGGGTGCGAGGTCCTTCAGGAGCTCGCTCACTGCGATCGACAATAGGCGGGTGGCGTAAATAGTGCCCTGACTCTGGTTCAGGCGGGGGTGTGGGGAAACGGACACCGAGCATCCAAGGACCTCAGTAACGGAAAGTAGGGCTTTTGTCTCTGCGGCTGAGCGTGATTTTACGAGGAGGGAGCCATCCCTCTGTGGGCGTACGTCATAGTGGATGGAGTTGCTGTGGGTTCGGATCGCCTGGAACGTCCGTTCAGAGTTGGTCGGGAGGGACCCAGATGTAGGCCGAATCACCAGGAATTTGTGGATACTTGGAAGGGAGAGGGAGGCTGTAGAGTCGAAATGGACTGGGATATTCAACGGTCGATAGGACGGCCGTGAATGCCGGCTCCCCCGTCCGCCGCGAGGCTCTCTCCGTGGGGAGGTGGGCTGACGGCGGGTGAGGGGGGCATATGGGGAGAGCAAGAAGCCGGGTTGTGGGGCAAGTCCTCGGTGGAACTTGACTTGCCCGAAGGTGGCTGAAGTGGGCTGGGGCGAGACCCCTGCTCCAGAGTGTGTAGGTCCAAGGGCATAGTCGAGGGACGGACTGGGGTCGGCAACGGAAAAGGAGAGTGCAAGCGTTCCGCTTCCACAGGGGGGTCAACCCCATTAGGTTGCGGTCTTCCAGTGGTAAAGGACTCGAGGGCCTGGTTGCCCACCACCCGAGTGTTGAGAGTAGTAGTAGTCCGGGAATGAGAAGTAGTCGTCGTAAGCCGAGGGGGAGAAGTATCCATAGCGAAACAAAAGAGAACTTCATCCCCCGCGCGCATCCAGCCACCACCGACTCCAACAAGGGAAAGGCGAATCGTGGGCACACTTGGTCCCACCGCCGATAGATGTCACGCAGGGGAGATACACCCGTACCCAGTCCCTGTGCCTGAAAGGCGGCCACTCTCATCCAACGCGCGGTGAAAAGTGGCAGGGACAGGGTTTGGGTTTGGTTGGAAAGCGACAAGGGTGCAGGGCAACCACCTCCCACACCAAGGGCCAAGGAAGGGGTCAAAATCAAGGTCCAAAGAACAACGCCAAAAAACAAGAGAAGCCAGAAAGAATGGGTTAAAGGAGAAAGAAAGAAAAAGAAGCAGGAGATCAGCCGGGTCCCCAAACGGATCCAATGGTCCACGAGGGCAGAGAAAGCCCTTACACCGAAGAAAGGTGTATTCCCACATTCGCCACAGAGGGACGCGCCCTATCGCTCCGGACAAAGCAAAGGGAGGCGCAAGGTCTGGAGAATATGGAGGATGTGGAAGTTTTTCCCACCCAAACTCCTCAATTTTTGCAGAATTGATCCGAGCGGTATGAGGACGTGCGTTGTCGTGGTGGAACACGATTCCTTTCCGATTAACCAAAGAAGGTCTCTTTTCTTTTAGTGCAGTGTCCAATCGATCCAGTTGTTGACAGTAGACTTGAGCGGTGATTGTTTGGTTGTGTGGTAAGGTTTCAAAGTGTATTATACCACCTTTATCCCACCAAACACTAAGCAACACCTTCCGAGGGTGAAGATTTGGTTTTGGCTGTGGTGTCGCTGGTTCTCCGACACAAACCCACTGTCGACGGCGCTTAACATTCTGGTACAGTATCCACTTTTCATCACCAGTCACTAAACGGTGCAAAAACGGATCTTGGAGTAAACGGGAATGAAGAGCTGCGCTAATGTTTATCCGCACCCTCAGATTGTCGACCGACAATTCATGTGACACCCATTTTCCTAACTTAGGCACTTTCCCGAGTTGTTGCAAATGTCGATAGATGGTGGACGGGGATGAATTGAGTTTCTGGGCCAATTCTTCGACAGTTTTTGAACAATCTTCTTCAAGTGCGGCTAACAGCAAGTCATCATGAAACTCAGCAGGGCGTCCAGAGCGTGCTGCATCTGTCAAACAACAGTCACCATTCCTAAACTTTTGAAACCATCTTTGACATTTCCTCACATGCAGAATATCGTTGCCATAAACGTCCTGAATGTTTCGCGTTGCTTCTGTAGCATTATTCCCTTTTTTGAACTCGTAAAGCATTATATGCCTGATATGCTCTTCTGATACCGCCATATTTATGAGGGGTTCACATAAAGCAAAACACACGTCTTCACTGGTGAAGGTCTGTAAAGTATGTAGCGAAACACGATAGAACTCCTCTTAGATATAACCTTCGGAAAATTTATGCTTAAACAGAGTAGGACTAATTTAAACTCAATCTATCGTAAAAAACGACATTACTTATGGGATGACCTGATAGAATCAGTACTCGGGTAATTCCTTAATTTAAGGATTAAGAGTGTGAAACGCTGAAGGTTAGATAAAAGCTACATTTTTCATAGAAGATTTCAGATTTGAGACAAGACTTCTGAGTAAGGGACTTAAAATAATAGCAAAGGCCGTCCAGACGGGTTCATCGACCGGACTCATTCATTATAATAAGAGTAATGTAAAAAAGCTTTCAGGATACACATGTTTTATCACGATACAGAATGACTTAGGCTAGTGTAGGATTAGGCTAATGAATATTTTCTCTGGTGTTTTTCATACAGTTACAACGCCATCCCTACGATATTACAATAATTGAAAACATGGAGCCCACGAAAGAGCATATTCGACATGTGATGCTTTACGAGTTCCATAAAGGATCTAACGCTAGTGAATCCGTAAGAAACATTCAGAGTTTATGGAAATGATGATGTGAGCAAATGGATGTGTAGGAGATGGTTTGAGAAGTTCAGAAATGGAGACTTCAGTCTGAAAGATTATCAACGAACAGGACGACCAAATGAGTTAGATAAGAGTTGCTGAAAGCAGCAGTGGAGGAAAACCTAACGGTAACTAAGAAAACTTGGCCTGCAACTAGGCGTTAGCCATATGACCATTCATCGTCATTTGAAGCTGTTAGGAAAAGTAGTGGAGGTTGAAAAATGAGTTCCGCATGATTTGTCACAAACGAATCTTCAACATCAAATCGATATTTGCACATCACTGCATTCTCGGCAACTGCAGGCACCGTTTTTGAATCGGATCGTCACTGGGGATGAAAAACGAGTCCTCTATAATAATAAGCGTCGACATCAGTGGCTTAGCCGTGAAACAAAGCCTGAACCTCAGCCAAGAAATGGACCCCATCCAAAGAAAATTTTGCTATGCGTTTGGTGGGATATGCAAGGAATTATTCATTTTGAGCTTCTGCCAGATAACCAAACAATCACAGCTGAAGTCTACTGCCAACAACTCCAACGAGTGAAGATGCCCAACGAGTGAAGATGCCCAACGAGTGAAGATGCCCAACGAGTGAAGATGCCCAACGAGTGAAGATGCCCAACGAGTGAAGATGCCCAACGAGTGAAGATGCCCAACGAGTGAAGATGCCCAACGAGTGAAGATGCCCAACGAGTGAAGATGCCCAACGAGTGAAGATGCCCAACGAGTGAAGATGCCCAACGAGTGAAGATGCATAACAAGAAAAACGTCCTGCAAAAAATCGCAGAGGTGTTCTATTCCACCAGGATAACGCGCGCCCTCACACTGCTCGATTCACCACTGCCCAATTGGAGGCATTTGGTTGGGAAAACATGCCTCATCCACCTTATTCTCCGGACATCGCACCGTCAGACTACCATTTATTCAGAAGTCTGCAACACCACCTAGATGGACAAAAGTTGCAATCCAGGGAATCTATCGAAAACGAAGTGATCGCTTTTTTTTAACTCGAAACGAAGGGATTTCTTCGAACGTGACAAACTTTTCTACAGGTGGGAGAAGGTTATAGAAAAAGAAGGAATTATATTGATGATTAATTTGTCATTATGTCATTTAATTTTCGTTCTGAATGAACTAAAAACGAGCAGAATATATATTACAACTTTATACTTTACTTCTAAGGATATATATATATATATATATATATATTATATATATATATATATATATATATATACATATACACGCAGAACAATTTTTAAGTCCCTATACAGGCAACAAATTTGCTTAAAAAAAACCAACCTTATCTTTAGTTTTCAAAACAAGATTGCGCAATGACTAGAAATTACAGTTTTCAAAATGAAATAATTAGAAGGGTCCTTTCCAACATAGGGCGAAAATTTAGAAATTCAAGAGTTCACACATCGACCTTCAGAGTCGGTGAATAATAATAATGTATAAAAGCAGTTATTGTTTTATTACCTTCATCGATAAAGGAATTTTAAATGCAAAAACCGAAGTTAAGGTGCAAAAGAAAAACAAGCAATAAATTAGGAACTAGGGGCTTGTAGGACTCGAACCCGTGTCCCGTGGTTTCAGTCAAAGCTTCTTCCGATCATGCCACTCATAACCCACGAGAAAGCTCGTTCAAGCGAGGACAATAATTAGTAGG
Organism: Bathynomus jamesi; assembly: GCA_023014485.1. Taxonomy (NCBI): domain Eukaryota; kingdom Metazoa; phylum Arthropoda; class Malacostraca; order Isopoda; family Cirolanidae; genus Bathynomus; species Bathynomus jamesi. The sequence continues at coordinate 87,660 of JAJOZX010002117.1, forward strand.
ATGTTTGTCCATTATCCATTCAACTTCTTCAACTCTACGGAGGATATGAATGCTTTTGAAGCACGACAACCGCACTTAAATAAGATGGGAAGGAACCAGAAAAAATAGGAACGGATTCGAATCCCAATAGCTCATAGTTCTGTACTTTACTGCCCCCTCCTTTTCTACCTTCATTGATGTAGTACTTTGTGCGATATATATTTCATGCCAGTAAAAATGATCATCGTATGGAATATATCACGCATGAACACGCACGATTTTGCATAATATAAAAATTACCCCACAATCTATGGAAAACACCTCTGGAGGCAAAAGCGTTGAGTATTCCCTTGGCTATTAAAATCTCCACCAAGTCGTACTAACGTTTATTCTGTCGTAGCGTGGTACTAGCGCATTCGTCTTCTACTCAAAAAGACTGAGTTCGAATCCTTGCATTATGTAAAATCGTGAGTGTTCGTGCATGATATATATATATATATATATAGGGTGTCCGAGAATTATCTGTACAAGTTTTGGCTGTTATTAAAAGTCAACCATGAAGTGTAGAAATTCCAGTTTGTCCCATTTCACAGAGAATCTCATTAAGTTTTTTCTGATACCAAATTTTGACAAGTTTTTTAGAAATTCCAGTGTGTCCGAAAATTATCTGTACAATTTCATCTTTTAATAAAATTCTTGATAACACACGTAAAATTCTTAAACAAGATTATTTAGAATTTGTATTTTCAAAAGTTTCTTTTATTAAAGTAACGTTGTTACAAACATTCGATATGTGCACCATCAGTGATTCGCAAAACATCCAATCGATAATCCAAATGTTGCCATGTACGCTGCAGCATATCCACATCAATTCGCTCAATAGCAGCTGTGATTCTTGCTTTTAAATCATTAATGTCTGTCACCCGCGTACAAAAAAGAAAAAACTTGTCAAAACTTGTTATCAGAAAAAACTTAATGAGATTCTCTCTAAAATGGGACAACACTGGAATTTCTACACTTCATGGTTGACTTTTAATAACAGCCAAAAATTGTACAGATAATTCTCGGACACCCGATAGATAGATAGATAGATAGATAGATAGATAGATAGATAGATAGATAGATAGATAGATAGATAGATAGATAGATACACAGGGTGTCCCAGAATTAACTATCTATTTCAATGAAATCTGACAAATTTTTTAAAAACACACTTTTATTTATGTTTATCATGTTTATCATGTGTTAAAAATGTGTAAATTTCTAAATTTTTTTCATAATTTTTTCATTATCTGGTCCAATGAAAGACCGTTTGAAGTCATAGAATGGCAAAGAGACTCTCCAAAAGTTAACGTGTGGCTTGGAATGACCAAATCCAAAATTTATGGCCCATTCTTCTTTGCGGAAGCAACTGTAACAGGTACCGTCTACCTTGATATGCTTCAGCAGTTTCTCGAACCACAGCTTCTTGATGATGGCATTCTTGATAATGTTGTGTTTCAACAAGATGGAGCACCATGTCATTATGCTCTAATTGTTCGAGAATACCTCAACAGACGCCTTCCGAATCGGTGGATTGGACGTGGAGGACCTCGACCTTGGCCTCCGCGTTCTCCGGATTTGACACCCCTGGATTTCTTTGCATGGGGTTTCATAAAAACAAAGGTTTATCGCCAAAAGATCATAGTTTAGCTGAACTTAAAGAACGCATCCAGTTGGCAGTGGGGGAGATAACACCTGAAATGCTTCAAAATGTGTTTCGCAGCGCTGAGGATAGATTTGAAATTTGCAGAGATACAGACGGTGCACATATTGAAACTTCTCAATGAAGTTTTGACTTTGATTTATAAATCTATTTGTTTTTGTATCATAATTTAGTAATAAACACAAAATTATGTCAATTTTTATTAAATTTGTCCGATTTCATTGAAATAGATAGTTAATTCTGGGACACCCTGTATATATATATATATATATATATATATATATATATATATATATTCCGCGCAAGATGAGGAGGGAGAACGAACAAATGAAAAAATGAGGTAACCACCCGGGATCTTCCGATTGCCGGTCAGATATGATAACCACTACACCATGGTCCTCACTCGATCAGAAGTCTTAATTCTCCTACATACGCGCAGAAACCAATGCCCCGAGGGGGGCACCTCCCGCATGCCGCAACTATATACACATTTCAACTGCAAAGAACACGCAGTATAATTAACGCAAAGAACGACGCTTGTATAGGAGAACATTCCGCGCAAGATGAAGAGGGAGAACGAACAAATGAAAAAAATGTGTGTGTGTGTATATATATATATATATAAATATATATATATATATATATAAAATATATATATATATATATATATATATACAGGGTGTCCATAAATGATCACCCTGATTAAAGCATGCTATGACTTTTAAATAAACACTCGTATTCAAACACAGTTTTAATCATAAGTAGATAAACATACAAAGTTTTGATACATAGTTAATGAACTTAATAAGCTTCCACATGTGCACCCCTAGTGACACGTCACGTAAAATGTCTAAACGGTATTCACACTCACGCCACACATTTTCCAACATTTGTGGGTTAACTGTTGCAATTGCATCCGTAATGCGTTCTCGCAATGTCCTGATATCTGGAACAACTGTTGCATAAACCAAATCTTTAACATGACCCAAGAGAAAGAAATCCAGCGGGGTAATGTCTGGTGATCTTGGGGGCCATGGGATTGGCCCGTCCCTGCCAATCCATCGATTTGGAAATGTTGCGTCGAGAGTTTCACGAACAACATGCGCTCAATGAAGGGGTGCCCAATCTTGTTGGAAGACGACAGTTGGCTGCCTGTGTTGCAGCTGGGGGATGGCGTAATTGGTGAGCATATCCAGGTACACAGGTGCGGAAACAGTGTTTTCAGCGAAGAAGAAAGGACCAATTATCTGGTCATGCATTAGTCCACACCAGACATTGATCTTCGGACTGCCCGAATATGCTCCCTTACGGCAGGTGGGTTTTCCGATCCCCAAATACGCACATTGTGTCTATTGACTCTACCACTAAGATGAAACGTAGCCTCGTCTGAAAAGCAGACATGTAACAAGAAGCCATTATCCTCGTCAATGCTGTTCAAAATGTCAATAGCGAATTGTTCACGTTTTGGACGATCATCAGACCAGTTCTTGAACAATTTGTACCTTGTAGGCGTGTAACTTCAAACGTTTGTGTAACACCTTGTGCACCGTAGACTTCGGTATCTTTAGTTGGCATGAAGCTTGTCTCACCGATTTCCTTGGTGACCGTGTGAAAGCAGTTTGAATGTTTTCCACCGTCCCATCGGAAACTGATGGTCTACCACTGCTCTTTTCCTTTTCCACGTTTCCAGTTTCCAAGAATTTTTTCATCCATGACTTAATTAACTTCACATCAGGTGGATTCTTTCCATATTTTGTTCTGAACCTTCGCTGAACACTGACAGGAGATTTTAGCCACACAACACATTGTGCCTTCTCTGTCACAGACGCCATCTTAACTGAACAGCTACTACAGCGCTCCTAGCGGAGAATGCGGTAGACGAAACACACCAGCACAGAAACTCTATGCGTGTACGAGATCACCTGTAAAAAGAAAACGGATGCAAGATTCATCATTAAAACATGAGAGCATACTGTTTTCAGGGTAAACATTTATGGACACCCTGTATATATATATATATAAATACAGGGCGTCCCAAAAAATGTACACACACTTTAAATAATTATAAAGGCAGTGTTTATTAAAATACATTTCATTTTCAAAATGTAATAGAATCTACAGACATTATTTAATTGTTTTGTCAACGCCTGTTTTCAAACTGACGTCCGTTCTGGTCCAGGCACTGCTGATAACGCGAAGCAATGGAATCGCAAACATCACGAAACATTTCGTTTGGTATTTGTGTGCATTCTCGTTCAATGGCTGCTCTCAATTCAGCGACTGTTGCAGGTTTTATAGCGTAGACTTTGTCTTTTAAGTATCCCCATAAAAAAAGTCTAGTGGTGTGAGGTCTGGTGAACGCGGAGGGTATTCTACGAAACCCCTTCGTCCAATCCACATCCACATCGTGCCAAGTACCACTCGCAATACTCCACTCTTCTTCGGTCCGGATCATCTTCATTAATAGCATGGACTAATCTTGGAATGTAACTTTTCCATTGACAGCGCTTCAAAATGCGTTGGACAGACGATTCTGAAATTCCTACCTCACGACTCGCTTGCCGCACAGATTTTCTTGGACTTTGGTGATACGTTTCCAGTACTCTTTCTTGCTTTGTGGGGCTTGTCGATGTCCGTGGTCTTCCGGAACGCTTCTTGTGGACATTCTGAACAGTTCCATCGGCTTCAAACTTATCTCTAATTCGAGTGATGGTAAGTCGCGTTGGTGGATCTGTTTGAAACTCCCTCCTAAACTGTCTTTGCACTTCAACTGCGTTTTCACACTTCCAGTAGCATTTTAGAATGAATTTCCTTTGTTCAAAGCTTAGTCTGACTGCCATTATTAATTCTAATGGGTTTAACTTGGAAAGAAAGAAACATCAATTGAGCTATCAGCTGTTAAAGTGTGTATACATTTTTTTGGGACGCCCTGTATATATATTTAAAAAAAAAAAAAATATATTATATATATATAATATACTGTATATACGCTATTCGTGGTGGCGTTTCCAGGCTTTGTCAAAAATAAGAGAATCGAGAACTTGCATACCCCCCCCTAATCAGGAGTGGACTGACAGCAACCTGGGCCCTCGGGCATAATGAAGTCCTGGGCCCCTTCAAATCAGATTTTTTTCATATTAACCTTTGTTAGCTTCCACCCGAATTATTCATTCTGACGAAGGTCAAGCTTTCACCCCACCTTAGACCTACAGTTTAACGTGGAATCCGAACCACGCCCCACCAGCAGCCCAGCGTCTTAACCACTAGGCCACCTAGGGTACCATTTATCTACCAACCACTTTCTTTATTGTATGGAAGGATGAACAGCTGGGTTTTGCTGCGCGCCGGCTGCCGTCACCAGGTCTCGAACCCGGGGTCGATGGATTCGTAGTCAGCGACGCTAACCACACCACCACCGAAGCGCATAACCACTACAATCCGATTAGACACTCGACACAATTGAGAACACACTCGCTGTTTTACGATGACTGCCGGGCCCCCTAATGGCCCGGGCTCTCAGTCCATGCCAGATTGCCCGACCGGTCAGTCCGCCCCTACCCCTAACAAACCTCTTCCATTTCAACCTACTTGCAATCACTTTCTCGTGCGTCACCCAGATCACGTCCTCACGCAGTCACTCACCATTCTCGACCTCCCTCCCTCTCCTCCTACCTTCGCAAACACTCTTATACTCTCTTTCCACAACTCTGTCATTTTCCATTCTTTCAACACGTCCAAACGACCTAAACACACTTTCCTCAATTTTCAGTGCCACTAACTTCTGACCACCACATCTATCCAGAACCACACGATTTCTCACTATCAATCTGGCGCACACCACACACACACACACACACACACACACACACACACACACACCTCAGGTTATCCATCTCAACTGCTTTTACTCTCGACTTCTCCCTTTCGTGCCATGTCACTGTTTCACATCCAAACAAAAGTGTCGGTACTAACACACCTTCATGTAAAAATCTCGCAGCATCTCTATCCAGTCTCCACTTCCTCACAACCGCTTTTAACGAACCCGCTACCTTTTTCCTCACAACCGCTTTCAACGAACCCGCTACCTTTTTTCCTCGATTCACTCTACTATTAACTTCATCCGCACTAGTACCTCTTTTGCTCAAAACACATCCCAAATACTTAAAAGACCACCACCTCTAGTACTTCACTATTTACCACCACACAACAGTCCGAATTTCCCCCTCTTCACAATCAATAACTTGCTTTTACCACATTTACTTCCAACAGTCTTCTCCCACACACCGCCACAAAACTCTTAACAGTCTCTTGCATAACACATCCACTCCGAGCAAATAGCACAGCATCATCCATATACAGCAGATTCGACAGGCCCCACCTATTCCCATCACACACCAGATTCGACAGACTCGACCTATTCTCATCACACACCAGATTCAATCGTCTTTCTAGCACTCACACTTTCACCTCTCTCATCACTCCATCCATAAACAGATTGAACAGCCACGGAGACGTCACACATCCTTGACGCACAACACTTGTATCAAGCCATTCATTCAGTTCTTTATTTGCTCTCATATATGCACTGCTTCCATCATAGAAACCCCTCACCGGATTCACGAGTCTACCACCAACCCCACATATACCCAAAACCTGCCACAATGGGGCTAAAATACGTCGTAGCCTATCTCGTAACACTGCTTCCCGTTGATCAGGGAAGTTAAGCGACACTGGGTCGGACAGTAGTTGGATAAAAGACGGATCGGATCCCATGCAAAGCTGTGGGTCCCCTCCGTCATAAGAACTTAGATGTTGCTGAGGTGGTTAAACAACTCCATTATTGCATTTTTACCTGCCACAATGCTTCTCTTTACTCTCCACACAGACTCTTCCATCTCCGAACCCTCCTTGCTCGTTGCTCACCAAGCACTCTGTAATGTCACGAATTCTTTCTATCACTATCCTACCATACACCTTCCAACTACACTCAACGGACTTGTACCTTTGTAATTCTTAAATTCACGCCTTTCACCTTTCATTTTGTAGAATGGAACAATTGTTGCTTTCTTCCGGTTTTCAGGCATACTCCCATTTGTCCATGCTCTTTGACATATGTACCGCGAGAGCCGAAAGGGTAGACTCCACACGAACATGAAACATGCGGTCCGCCCAAATGTACGAAGCTAGCTGTTTCAAAATGTCATAACTCCAAGCAGTGATGTAGGATTTCTGTAGGTCGAAAAGAGAGAGAATGCTGCTTGGAGACAAAGGCCTCGCATTTTAGACAGAAAACTTCAACTGGATTAGGTTGCCAGCGGTAGTATACAACCTCCTGGAACCACACTGGGAAAGAGAGATAAAACCTCCCTTTTCCTGATACCAGACTAACCGAACGTTTACCATCTTCCCCAAAACCTTGTACAAGCACTAGGTTAAATCCATGGGACGCTAGTTCACTGGATGGCTAGAGACTAGGAAACTAGAGTCGCTTTACAGAGATGGCAGAGCTTCGCATATGGGACATCGACAAGGGTAGAAGACGTGCTCCACAGGAAGGGAAAGCAGATCGGAGCTCCCGTAGGAAAAAAGGAAGATTGTAACTCTCTGCTCCACCAGACGAGAAGTCCAAAATCCGTAACTCCTGCACTCGTCGGTGTCTGCCGAGTAACGGGGAAACTTCAGCCCTGCTCGACACAGCCACAAAGTAGATGGCGAACACGTTTGCCACAGCACTCGACTTGGCAACAAGCACACTATCCAAATTCATAACAGGAACCCGGGAATTCATCGTCGCCACGAACGACGACCAAGACCGACGGCGAGTCTCCTCCTCCAGTCGACGGGTACGAACCTTCGCCTGACGAAAAAGGACCAGTTAGTGGTCACATTTGTGATGACGATAACAGGTGTACCAAGGTTGCCACTCCAAAATCTTGAAATAAAGCCATTTTAAAGAACTATGTAAAAATTAATATACTGATCAAATACATACGAGTAGATAGCAAAAACAGTGCGCGCGTAGTGCAGCGTGCTCATGCAGCTGGTCAAATACACTGTGAATGTTTGGAAATTATCTGCCATGTCATAGAAATTGGGAGTCGTTTTAAAGACCACTACCAACGGGACAGATGAAATAAAAGCCGAAATAATTGCCATTTACAGATGTAAAGTCAATCTATGAAACCAGTAATTTTACGTAATTCCTAAAAATTTCAGGCATTTCGCGTAATTCGATTAAGCGATTAATGACTTCGTGAAGGTTAGGTTAGTAATGCATATTACCCGTGTTTAAGGGTCACAGGTATTACGCGAAATGCCTGAAATTTTTAGGCATTACGTGAAATGACTGGTTTTACAGACTGACTAACAGTTTTAAATTTGAATCTGTATCCATATCGAACTTTATACTTGTATAGTACTGATGTGTTGGCAAAGGGCCGTAAGAATATTATTGCCCTGTGCCACGACATTATTGAATTTGATTACACAGTGTAACAATATATACAGTATATTTCATCATAATAGGGAGGGGGGTGGAAACACTCATTTAGGATGCTTCTTGTACGCAGAATATGTCGGGCATTCAGATGGAATGCCAGCAGCTCAGAGAGGCAATATGTGTAAGATACAAAGCCATTTTAAAGCTCCCCAGACCGAAAAAGCGTCGTGGCAAAACTCACAGTGGCAAAACTCACAGTGGCAAAACTCACAGTGGCAAAACTCACAGTGGCAAAACTCACAGTGGCAAAACTCACAGTGGCAAAACTCACAGTGGCAAAACTCACAGTGGCAAAACTCACAGTGGCAAAACTCACAGTGGCAAAACTCACAGTGGCAAAACTCACAGTGGCAAAACTCACAGTGGCAAAACTCACAGTGGCAAAACTCACAGTGGCAAAACTCACAGTGGCAAAACTCACAGTGGCAAAACTCACAGTGGCAAAACTCATAGTGGCAAAACTCATAGTGGCAAAACTCATAGTGGCAAAACTCATAGTGGCAAAACTCATAGTGGCAAAACTCATAGTGGCAACCTCGGGTGTACGCAGCCTTATCGCCAGGCGAGTCATGCGGTTGCCATCTGAACACAATGGAACCTCTAATTTATCCAGCTACTAGAGGTACAGACTGAAGATCTACTGCATCAAGAATGAAAGCAAAACATTCTACAGCTTCATCGGCAATTCCTCCACAACTGACGACTGTCGCGAGGCCCCTAAATAGTGACCAATCGGCCTTGTCCAGGCGCCAACGAGGGACACGATAACAAGGTTGGCTCCTAGCTAGGAAGAGAGAAATGGGAAAGTGGTCGCTGCCATAAAGGTTATCGCCGCTTCGAGTACAATCCAATCGAGTGTCAGGGAAGCAGAAAGATCGGTCGATAGCTGTGAAGGAACGAGTTTGTACATGAAAGGGGATCGGTGCACACGTGTTAAAATTTTCAAGTCCAAATCTTTGTCTAGCGATGCCAGCAAAGTGCCTCTAGTATTGGCCAAGGAACTATCCCAGAGGGGATGACGGCCATACCATTTGTAACCACATTATAATCTACCTGCCAATACACGTGAGCCATACTACGAAATTTGTGATTCGACTTATGTTAAAGGTCGATATAACCAGTTTAGATGTATTACTGTACTGTGAGCTAGTGTAAGTGCAGTTAATATTTGTATGTACACTTATCCAAAAACCCATTTTCCATTCTCCACTGGGTGTTACGACGTCTAAACTTGGGACCCAAAACATTCGAGTCAATTATACATACAATGATACATAGGCAATTATTATATGAGGAATGTTCAATGACATACTTTATACTTCCTGAATATTCATGGATAATTGTGGCTCTTATTTAATATCGCAACACCATTTAACACCAAAACAAATATACAATATATATTTATTAATTATAGCGGGTGATTTTTTAAACCTCTAATTTTTTATTATTAACTAAAATAAAAGCATGGATTTTAATTGTATATTCTCTACACATGGGGAATTAGTTCCCTAGTGCAAAACATGCTCCATGTGATGTCCTCTCAGCTCACGATACTTGCGCGATACTTTCTATGTTTTGTCCTCTCAGTTTCACTGCACACGAACAACAAAATTTTATAGTACTCTGGACAGAGTACAGTATCTGTTGAAATAAGAGAAATTTCTTGTTCACTTGAGGCTTTCAATTCTTCTATTACACTGGTATGCATATGAAATTTTTTTGTCTGCTGTGAGGGTTTTTTCAACTCGTATTATATAATTCGACCATGCTGAATTCGAAAATGACATTGGTTTTCCTCAATCAGGTCAGGTTTTTTCTCTATTGGCCATTTATTATAAGTCCAATTTTATCCCCAAATTTATTGATTTTTTTAGCTTAAACACTGTAGATACGAGTAATATTATAAGAACACTCGTGAAAATGAAAACATTGTGTGAATAAATACTTTTATTCATACAATGAATATGGAAAAAAGTTTATTGAGGAAGGAATGAAGTTTTTTTGGCTTTCCGTCTGTGTTTTTCTTCGGGCACGTCTCGCTTCAAACACCAGCAATAGTCCGCCAGCATATTGATATCCCAGTTTCCCTGGTACCTCTCTTCCATTATTTTGATATCTTGGTGAAATCGTTCACCCTGTTCCTCACTATAATCCCCGCAATTTTCAGGAAAATAGTCCAAGTGGGACCACAAAAAGTGCATTTTTATGGACATGCGCGACCCATGAGCTTTGAAAGCTTCCATCAAGTTTTCGACAACGGACTCTTATTCTGGACTTCTACGCTTGCCAAGAAAATCAGTGACAACTGATTTGAATGCCTGCCAGGCATTCTTCTCAGTTGGAGTCATTGCGTTTTCGAACTGAATATCCTTGATCAAAGTTCGAATTTGAGGACCATCAAAAACCCCAGCATTTAGTTTAGCATCAGATATATGAGGAAATTTACTCTCGAGATATCGGAATGCTGAACCCTCCTTATTCATTGATTTGATGAAATTTTTCATCAAGCCCAGCTTAATATGAAGTGGTGGGAGCAAAATTTTTGTTGGTGGTACAAGGGGCACTGAAACGACATTATGCGACCCAGGTTCAAAATTCTCTCTGGATGCCCATTCACGCTGTGCATAGTGCTTCTCATCCGCTCGGCTATCGCATTTGCAGAGGAAACATGGGTATTTCGTGTATCTCCCTTGCATTCCCAATACAAATGCCACAATCTGAAAAAAAATGAAAATATTTAAAGAATTTAGAGAATTTGTTCTATCAGATAAAAAAATCTATGCATTGGACTGTATCACTTCTGTGGGGAAGTTGTGTTCTTATACGCTCTCAAACAACCTTTGGAAAAACAACATAGTCAATAGCAATAGTTTACTTATGATATTAGTATTACCTTCAAATCTCCACACATCCTCCAGTTATGTTGGTCGTATACGAGAGCATCAGTAAAATTTTCATGTTATCGTAGCTCTCAGTAAGTTGTACGGAATGTGCTACAGGGACTGATGCAACCCTATTCCCAATGTTAAGAAGTACTACTTTCAAACTTCGTTTAGACGAGTCTATAAATAGCCTCCATTCTGATGCGTTATATGGCAGGCCCAAAGATTCGATTAGCCCTCAACATTGCAGCAGTACACTAAGGAAGAGGTATTTTCGTGCACTGCAAAAAACGTGCGGAATTCTTCCTCTCGTTTCCTATACCAGGAGAATGTTGTTCCCGGAGCCAGCAAGTTGTCCTCTCGAAGTCGTGAGCCAAGATCTCGGCAGCTAATTTGGAAAGTCCTAAATCCCTGGTAAGATCATTAAGTTTGGCCTGGTTGAGAGCCTCGGCTCATTTGAAGCGGTATTTTGAGGTATATACGACTGGGACTGGTCATTGGTCATTGATTCATCATCAGAATCATCGAAGTCCAGGGTTTGAGGTGGGTCGGGTATTGGAACTCCAGGACCATGGGGTACAGGTCTCATAGCAGAAGGAATGTCAGGGTATAAAACAATGTGTTTATTCTTCTTGTTAACTCCTGAAAATAGAAACACAGAAACATGGATATAAAACTTGCATATGAAATAGAAGAAGCATTCAGACAGTGGCGGCTCGTGAGGGAAGGCTGCGGTCTGTAAGATATGAAATAGGTCGATGGAGTCTGTATATTTTCTTTCTTTTTCATTCATATTGTCCCTTCGGGGACAATATGAATGAAAAAGAAAATATACAATCATTGTATATGTAAATGTAACTTGTATAACAATATGTATGTGTAAATGTATTTTCTATAACAATATGTATATGTAAATGTATGATTACCATTATGGTGAATATTATGCTATATATGGTGAATATTACATTATGGTGAATATTATGTCAAGTTTCATACGAGGATTTCAAAATATTTAAGAAAAATAAATTTATAAGCCCACCTTGGAGGTTTGTCATGCAGAAATAGCAATCTGTCACGTGATCCTTTCCTTCTCTTCAAATCATGGGAATTCCAAAGGCAAAGATTTCGCTCTGCCTTTGCTCCATCTTCTCAAATTTTCAATGCACGTCTTGCAGCACATATGAGGGGCGAAATTTTTGTCCTGGTCCCCTAGCTTAATTCCAAAGTATGCTCTATACATTGTCTTCACAAATTTAGTGATTTGGGACTGGTTATTTGGCATGGTAACCGTCCCACATATGTAGCAGAATTTATTGGGATCATTTTTACACGCTCTATTCATTATGAAATATTTTATCTATATGCCTGAAAAGTAAAAAAAGATATTATACAAGTGAAACAAGTGATGATAGATGTTACTGTTCCAATTCCGCTTTGACAAAATCATGAAAAATTCTATTTTACTTATGAGGCCATAGCCGGATAACCTGAGCTGATTGAGAAAAACGGATTGCAGATTCGAAATCAGCAGGAAAAACACTATAAGAATCACTTACAAAACCCTTGACAGCAAAATTGATGCATACCAGTGTTATGTGTGAATTATGTTTAAACACAAAAGTTACAGGGGTTTAGGTCTGATGATGTTGGTGGCCATAATATTTCTTTAGCATAAACCGCAGAAAATTTGTTGGACAGGGTTCTTTCGTCGAAATTATTGTGCAAGTATCGTGAATTTAGAGGACATCACATAGAGCATGTTTTGCACTAGTGATTAGGGGTACTAATTCCCCATGTGTAGAGAAAATACAGTAAAGCGTTCGTGCTTCTATTTCAATTAATAAAAAGTTACAAACCTTTTGAAGTGTCAGATGTTTAAAAAATTACCCGATACATTGATAATGGTCGACTCGAAGTTCAATAAATGTTTTGAGTGTAATACAAGTTGTTAAGTTTCAAAAGAAATTTTCCAAATTAACTACGGTTTTGCCCAAAATTTTAATTAAAGATTTTGTTTTCGCCGAAACACTTGACCAAAAATAAAAATCTTTAATCTAATTTACCTATGAATTTTATCGAGTTTTCCCACATAAGGGTAATTAATTTAAAAATTTTCTAGTACTTAAATTATTATGCTCAGGACTTAATTTTGGACAGAACTGGCCAGAATGTAGTTTCGGAAACTATTTATGCATGCTAAGGTGTGTAGCAAAATTATTCTTCGGTTTTTAAGGATTTTTTTTTTTTTTTTGTAGTTTTGAAATATGATATCAATGTAACAATTTTTCATAATCTAAACTCGGACAATGACCCAGGAACTCGCACGAATTAAATTCCTGCGAAAATCTGGGTGTAATTGTCAAACAACGAGTTGAAGTAGCTCTCTGCAGTATTTGAATAAACCCATACCTAAATTTAAGTGAAACGTTGGTCAGAATTCTCAAATAGGTTTTGCAAAACATTGAAACTGACAGTTTGGTCGAATCTTGTCTTCCTTTCAAAATCGTGTTAAATTGGTATTGGAAGAATAAAGAAATAATACTGGTGGTTGGAGTTTGTCAGTTTTTAAATTTATTAAAATATTTCTGTTATTCCCCAAAAACTGGTAAATAATTTGTAACATCCCTTACAGATATTTCTTATGCCTTCGTGTACTGGCGTTGGAAAATTTTCCAAGAGAAATGATCGAATTTATGTAAAAATATAAATTTAGGTTTAACAATAAAAACTATCGCAAATTTATTTACCGCATTTATTATAGGAATACAGATCACCCTCGCTTTATGCGGGGGTTGCGTTCCAAAAATAGTTCGCATAAGACCCACATTTATTACATGTATTTAATAGGGATGCGTTCCAGGACCTCTCCTGACCCCACTAAAAAAACCTTTAAAACACTTCCTTAATAAATCCAATGAAAAATCACCTAATAAAAAAATCGTCTGACATTATACAAAAAAAAAACCTTAAAAGAAATAACAGCTAAGAAGTTAGGTGTGCTGTACCGCCTCTGCAGCTTCTTCCCCGCTCATTTTCTATCTCTGTACAGGGGTCTTGTCCGCCCCTGTACGGAGTATGCTTCTTATGTATGGGGTGGCAGCCACCCGGTGACTCAACCCGTACTTCACCGGGTGGAATCAAATTCATTTCGTCTCATCAATTCCCCGCCTCTGACTGACTGTTCTTCAATCCCTCTCTCTCTCTTCGCTATCGCTATTATAACGGACACTTCTCTTCTGAACTATCTAACTGCATGCCTCCTCCTTTAAGGAGAGCAAACACCATCAGACTTTCGACATTCTCATTCTTTTTCTGTCCACCTCTCTAACGTAAGAGTTGGATCAACATTTTCAAGCCTTCATCTACTCGACCGGTGAACTCTGGAATGTCGTGTATTGGTTTTTTAATAATGATGATAATGACTAATAAGAATTTAATAAAGATAATAATGTTTAAGAAATTTAATGATGCTTTGTACGTAAATAAAAATTTAATATGTTTTGTATGAAATTAAAAATATAAAAGACTAGCTGGCAATACCCGAAATGTGCCGAGGCTGGAGGCTGAGTGAAATGCCCACTTCAATCCTCGGACGGGGTGTGCCCTAGTTAGGTGGTTTTTCGTATTAGTATGTTATTGTGAATTTAAAATGTGTATCTCCGCGATAAAATGTTAATGATGGGTCCGCACTCGTGTTCCCAGGTTTGTTCAATTGTTTCGGCGTAAATAAGAAGTCAGTATATAGTAATAATAGTGTAAAATTATCCCTGGTTCCTTGGCTTTGTTCGAAATTTTAATGGCGCCCACCGGCTCAAGCGGTCTACCCGCGTTTATAAAGTACAGCGGAGCGAGGGTAAAGAGAAGAAAGAGCAATGATAAAAGTAATAAAGTAAAGTAAATAACGAAAAAAAATGTTGAATTGTTCACTACAGGAACAATCTTCCTTAATCCATCTTTCCCTGTCTATGATCTTCAATCTTTCAAACGCAGTGTGTCTGGCCATCTCAAAAACCCTGAACCTTGATTTTGGCTCTTCTCCTACTGGGGGAGCGCTTTTGCAAGCATTCGACCTTGGCCCCTCCTTCCTGCATACAAAAAGTATTTACTTGAATACTCATTGCAGTGATGTAGTCGAGACCACCAAGTCCGAGACCGAGACCTGATCCTGTGAGACCAAGATCGAGACCGAGATCAAAGGTTCGAGATCGAGATCTACCTTCCGAGATCGAGACCCTTAAAATTCGAGACTGAGATCGAGATCGAGACCAAGCTCATGCCCTTTCAATTTGTTTTACACTACTATGGAAATTAGGTATATTAATAAACTAATAACTACTTTCTCAGATGTAGCGTGTTGAATGCAAAAAGTGTAGCTTATAAATTAACAAATGAATATAGTATATATACACGTACTTTTTATTTATTTACTTATTTTATATGTTACTTGTGCATTTATTTAAAGCATGACAGGTGCTCATTACACTTAAGGAACATCAGCATGCTCAGAAGATCTGTTGAAGTTCGACTTCTGTGGGGCCTCATTATTATGCCTCCATGGCTAAATACACGCTCAAGTGGAGCACTAGAGGCAGGCACTGTTAAAACAGTCATGGCAATATTAGCCAGTGATTGGAATTTATCCCTTTTCTGGTGCCAAAACTTTATTGGAGAGCAGTTGTCTAAAATATGAGATTCATCGATCTCTAAGAGGTACCGCCGCAACTGTTCCCTGCGGTTCAAAATCTTCCCAGTTTCAACGTTCTTCTGCTTGGACCGATAGCTTTGATATTTTGCCATTAGTCTCGGAACCTTGGTTTGACTCTGTTTTATTTCGTCATCGCTGCTGTGAAAATGAACGCTGTCTCTCTGTATCTGCTCATTCTCCGTGCTTGAGTTTCCTGTATAGCATTTTTCCAACACCATTTCTATGAAAAATAAATTGACATATCGGTACTATAAACAGAGGCATGGCAATTAGCATAAGGTCTAAATAATATATATATATATATATATATATATATATATATATATATATATATATGACTAATTCAACATCCACTCAAACAGGGTGACTGATTAGTGAATACCTAGAGTCCCTTACTTTTACAAACTTTCATAAACATTCTGAATTGTGTCTGTTCAACCAAGCCACCATCATGAGTATGCCAATAACATGTATTTTTCATTACAGTCTCGAGAGGTCTCGAAAGGTCTCGGGGAGAAAAACCGAGACCGCGTCTGTCGAGACCGAGATCGAGACCGAGATCTAAATAGCGGAGACCGAGACCGAGATCGAGATCTGCAAATTGGGTCTCGAGATTGGTCTCGAGACCGAGACCGATCTCGAGACCTACATCACTGACTCATTGCACTAAAGTCAACAGTAATGGCAAATCCACACACTACAAGATGAGAGCGATTAGCGTAAGCCCACGCACAACAATGGACAATGCGACACTGAGTGAGGGAGATTGAGGAAGCGACCCTAAATCTAGCGTATTTTACCCTAAAATGGAAGCCCTGGGAAGCGTGCGGGCTACGTCAACGCTCCACCCGCACCAACTGCATAGCGGAGTCCGCGGGCACCTACATTGGTGGCACAAGCTTCGCACATCCAATCCGGCCAGTCGCATAATTGCAAATTTTTCTCGCACAAAGCGTGTGTGTGATAGAAGTAGGGTCGTCGCATAATAGCGAAATCCCATTAAGAGAAGTCGCATAAAGCGAGGGTGACCTGTACAGAGTAAATATAGGATTATTATGGATACGCCTACTTTATACTCCGCTCTAATGATAATATCTTACGCCGGTAATATCTACGACAGCGTTTCAAATTTTAAGACCGTGCCACCTATTCTGATAACCTGTCTTTATGGAATCTTGTGATGTGACGGGCAGGTTGAGAGAGTGAAAAAACAACTTAGAAATATGGTGGGATATTTGGCAATGAAACTAATGTAATACGCTTCAAGAACATTACATAGGCACAAGTAGTGTAATTTATTGTAGTTACAATTTGGCTTAATTACTTTTCTTTTTGGATAAATCTTCCATTTTCATAATCTAATGTTTTACCAAGTTTCTCGTAAAACTCGAAATCACCGCCCTACGGCAAGTCAGCCTAGTAACGTCGTTCGGTAAAATATCAAGCGAGAAATTAATATTGGTCTCATTCATATAACAATCATAATTAGACCAACGTTACTCTTCATGCAAACTTTTTTTAAAAACTTCAAGTAGACAGTGACCCAAGAAGCGTTATTTTAATAAAAATCCAGAAAAAAATTCAGTAGACGAGAACGGAAACAGATTTTGATAGGTTTCTGTACTGGAATTACACTTCTGATGAATGAGAGTTAAGAAAAAATATATCTCGTATATACATATACAGGGTGTACATAAAGTCAGGATCTATTTTTGTGAAGCACTTGGAAATTATATGGAATTCAATCATAAAATGATAAAGTGGTAACATTTATTAAATAATTAAGAGTAGGATTCGACGTGACGCCCATCAGTATCCCTGCACAGCTCAAATCGTTCCGCAGCATTTCTAAACACATTCTGGAGCATTTGCGGGGTTATGTTATCTGCAGCAGTTCGTATACGTGTACGTAAGTTTTCAAGACTCGTAATCTTCGTCTGATAGACGTGCGACTCGATAAAGCCCCATGCAAAGAAATCTAAAGGGGTTAAATCTGGTCATCTCGCTGGCCAAGGTCTGTTGCTTCCGCGTCCGATCCAGCGATTTGGAAAACGTCCATTTAGATAATCCTGAACAATTTTGGCATAGTGACAAGGAGCACCATCATGTTGATAGACGACGGGGATAGGATTGTTAGTACCGTCGTCTATCAACATGATGGTGCTCCTTGTCACTATGCCAAAATTGTTCAGAATTATCTAAATGGACGTTTTCCAAATCGCTGGATCGGACGCGGAAGCAACAGACCTTGGCCAGCGAGATGACCAGATTTAACCTCTTTAGATTTCTTTGCATGGGGCTTTATCGAGTCGCACGTCTATCAGACGAAGATTACGAGTCTTGAAAACTTACGTACACGTATACGAACTGCTGCAGATAACATAACCCCGCAAATGCTCCAGAATGTGTTTAGAAATGCTGCGGAACGATTTGAGCTGTGCAGGGATACTGATGGGCGTCACGTCGAATCCTACTCTTAATTATTTAATAAATGTTACCACTTTATCATTTTATGATTGAATTCCATATAATTTCCAAGTGCTTCACAAAAATAGATCCTGACTTTATGTACACCCTGTATATATACACAATTACACATACAGGCATTGTCCGCAATTACGAATCAATTGGTTCCTTGGAAACCGTTCGTAAAGCGAAAATTCGTAAAGTGAACATAATTTTTCCATACGAATTAATGTAATACGGCTTAATTCGTTCCTGACTCGGCTCCCAAGACCTAAAAATTCACGAACATACACAAATTTTTGCATTTTAAGAGGAGGAATAAGCATACAAATATTAAAAAACTAATAATATTAAATCAATTTCATATTAAATAAAAGACATGAAAGCTACTTTAAAACATTCATTTCAAGAAAGCTTGGATGGACTTCCAGGGGTAGTGCTCTTTGCTGGAGTGGGAGGTTCACTTGTGGGATTCCTGGAAGAGGAGTCCAAAGAAGTTTGTCTGGCCTTGTTTCCTCCTCTCTCAAAATCTCCTTATAGCATGCAATGTTATTGTGGACTCCACTGGCAACTTTGCTGCTCCTTTCAAAGTTGGGATCCTCTCTTTCCAGAATCGCCAGTCTTTGTTCGAAGAGTTTAAGGGCCTCAGTTAAACTCTTCGTGGAGAGAGCCTCTTGCAGAACTCTCTGGAATTGGGGTGGCCTCTGCTGTAACTTGTCGTTCTTGCAGCTCCACAGTTCTTCGTTGCTGAGCTCTTGAGAATGGGAAGCCAGCAACTCTGCAACATTCTGAGGCTCAACCTCCTCCAAATTAAGCCTGGAAGCCATCTTCACAACTTCCGAGGCGACTTCCTCAACAGGTTTCTCCTTTTCCGCGAAGCCTTTAAAGTTCTGAACAAAATTAGGACAAAGCTTCCTCCACACTGCATTCATATTGGATTCCTTCACTTCTTCCCAAGCTTGGCCTATGATCTTCACAGAATCAAGGATGTTAAACTTCTTACCGAACTCCAAGGTTGGGGCATATCAGTAGCAGCAATGGCCTGAGCAAAAGTCCTCCTCAGATAGTAGGGCTTGAAGGTTGCTATCACTCCTTGATCCATAGGCTGAAGGGAGGTAGGTTGTGTTGGGGGACAGGAACACAACTTCCACATCGGGATGAAAGTCCACTAGATTCTGAAGATGTCTGGGGGTATTATCGAGCAATAAAAGTCTTGAAAGCAGTTATTGTCCTTGAAATATTTCTCCACAGCTGGCACAAAAAAGTCTGTGAACCACTCCTCAAATAACGCACCAGTCACCCACGCTCTGGAATCCGATTTCCATATTACAGGAAGGCTACCCTTCACAAGCTCCTCCTCCGCAATGTAGGTTCTGGAAGGCATCTTTTTCCAGAAAAGCCCTGTCTCGTCTACATTAAAGATCTTCGAGTGTGTTTCAAGGAACTCTTCAGCTGCAGCAACATCTGCACTTGCCGCTTCGCCCTGCACCTTGATGTTATGCAGTTGGTATCTTGCTTGCTTTAAAAGACTTCCTGAGAGCACTCGTCATGCTGCTCTTTGGCCGTCTCATACAGGCTCAAAGGTTTAGCCTGAATGATAAAAAGGCTTAAAGGCACGTAGCGCTGAGTCTGGTCTTGAATCCAGAGAAAAAGTAGCTTTTCCATTTCTGAAATTAATCCACTTCGCTGCCTTATTAAGTAGATTTCAAACAAGCTGCCTTCTTAACTTCCTCCAGAATCTTATCCTCGTCCTTCAAAATTGTAGCAACGGGGCAGTCCAAACTTCAAGGAAATGTCTTTGTTGCGGCCACCATTCTCATAGAGTTTAAGAATCTCATGCTTAATTTCTAAACTCAAAGCCTTCCTTTTCTTATTGCTACTTTCACTGTCACTAGCACTCGCTGCAGGTCTTTTAGAACTCGTATTGAATAATGCGGGCGCGTCATTAGGACATGTTCGCATTGAATTATAATTGGTGTAAATTAGGGTCATTCGTAATTGCGGATTTTCGTAAAGCGAATGTTCGTAAAGTGGTCATTGCCTGTGTGTATATATGTTACAGTCAAAGTGTGTAACCAGCCATTTCGCGAAATAGCTTTCACTTGGTCATTTCGCGAAATGACTAAAATCTTCAGCCATTACGCGAAATGGCTGAAATTCCACCTTTGTCATTTCGTACAAGATCATATGCCCGGTTAGGTCAACTGTATGCCCTTGACAATTGGTTAGGTTAAGTGGTGTTATTTTCGTTAGTTTAAAAAAAAATAACAACTTAACCTAACCAATTGTCAAGGGCATACAGTTGACCTAACCTGTCCTTCAATGGCGGATATCGGAATAACATTGAAGGTCCGGTTAGTATTTGAAAACCACTACATTGAAAATTCAAATTTGTTCAAATGTTCAATCTGTATTTGAAGTGTGTTTCTCACTTATTTGAACAGACCTGTGGATGTATATATGTTTTAGCAGATTTAGTTAGTTAAATAAAGGTTTCTAATTTTATTGTGATGTTTGTTATTTCTATGAATTCATAACAAAAGTCATTTTAGCCATTTCACGAAATGACCAAAGTGGAATTTCAACCATTTCGCGTAATAGCTGAAGATTTTAGTCATTTCGCGAAATGGCTGGTTACACGCTTTGACTAATATACAGGTGACCCTCGGTATACACGGGGATTAGATTCCTGAAAACGCCCGTGTAAACGGAAACCGTGCATATGGGGACTAATACCTTATGGGAAAAAATACAATCAATCCCTAAACCAACTGACCCCCTCCCTATGACCAACTATATTTCCTCATACATCACTAAAACACGTAGAGAAACACCAAAACACATACTTACTACTATACATGTATTTATATATTATTGCAGTAACAAGAAAAAATGATTTAACTTACAAATAAAGGTAGGCAGATTGGGTAGAGTTGCTGCGGACGATGTTTACTGGTGAGTGTGTTGTTATTTATTGTGATTATTTGTTGTGATTTATTTTAATTGTAGTACTAATAAAGTATAAAAATACATTGTAAAGAAGTTAAAATCATTAGAGATGTATATATTTAACATAACGATTAATTAAAATATCGGATAACATCCTTTATGTGATGTATAATTTGTAAATTTGCAAAATTGGTAATAGAATCCTCGCCACAATTAGGGTAGGGGGGAGGGGATAGAGTGACAGCTGTGTGTGGTGGCCTGTGTCGGCTCTGGAAACCGTGTATGGACGAGATCCTCTCCCGTGTATACGGGGGGTGGGGAGCAATACCAAAACAGTGTATAGCTGAAACCGTGTATACAGAGGGTCACCTGTGTATATATATATATATATATATATATATATATATATATATATATATATATATATATATATATATATATATATAATATACAGGGTGTCCCATAAGTCCGGCATCATAGGAGAAATTCATATTTTTCTATTTCTACAAACCATAATTCATATTTTTCTCTTTCTACAGGTCATAATGTCTGTTAGCAAGGAAGAATGAATCCAGATAATTCTACTCATACGAAATCGGAGTCAAAGAGAGGCCGCTGCCGAATTTAACAGACTACATCCAGACCGCGAGCCAATAACACAGTTGTGTTAGCAGACATGTTGCAAAGTTTAAGGAAACAGGATCCATAGAAGATAAACCACGCAGTGGACCTTCAAGGAGGTCCACTGACGATGATACAGCGACTGCTATCCTGGCTCATTTTAACAGAAGTCCCAGTAAGCCTCTTCGGCGATTGTCCGCCGAGACAGGAGTGTCGAAAAGTAGCATCCATTGCATTCTTCAAGCTCACAAATGGCATCCATATAAACTTCAGATCCTACAGAAATTAAGCGAAGATGATCCCGACCGGCGGATGGAATTTTGTGAATGGGCTACGGAACAATATGCTCAGGATGCCAATTTCCCGTCCACCATTTTGTTCAGTGACGAGGTTGTTTATGGAAATGGTGAGGTAAATCGACAGAACACCCGCTACTGGTCTCAAAACTACCCTCACTGGTATACCTCTTCAAAGGAACAAGGTGCATCTCGGGTGATGGTATGGTGTGGCATTTAGAAGGATCGCATCATAGGCCCCCCTCTTTTTCGATGAACATGTCACTGGAGGCACCTACCTACGTATGCTCAAGGAAGAAGCATTTCCCAGTGTCTTGAACGAAGAAGGAAATTTCCCAACATGGTTCCAGCAAGACGGCGCTCTTGCACATTACAGCACCCAAGGGAATACCTGTACCAACAATTCCCTGGTCATTGGATAAGACGTCGAGGGCCAATGGAATGGCCAGCTAGAAGCTCGGATCTCACGCCACTAGATTTTTATCTCTAGGGCCACTTGAAAGCGCTGGTATACGCAGAGAAAATTAGGAGTGTTGAACATTTGCGGCAGCGCATTATTGGGGCATGTAACACCATTACTCCTGACATCATTCACCGTGTTCTTGCTGACTGGGTATCACGTCTGAACTTGTGTATTGAAAACAATGGTGGACATATTGAGCACGTTCTGTAAATAAAAGCTTTTGTTTTGCCTTTTTTTATTATTTTTCCTATGATGCCGGACTTTTGGGACACCCTGTATATATATACCATATGTCCCACAAAAAAGTACACCCAACTTTAGATTGTACTAACTCCTCCAAAAATTGAGATATTTTGGATCTGTTTGTTTGATTTAATATAGCAAATTATTCTTTGTTAACGTTCAAAATTTATTCATATTTAAACGATTTAGTGTTTAAGCATCTGCTTTTAACTGAAGGGTACAACAAAATGGATTGCGCAAAATTGGTCAATGAAAAAATAATGTGTGTGCTATCGATGTAATGAAAAGACAAATACATAATAATAGATACTTTAACATAATTTTAATAAGATACAAAGCAGATTTTTCTTTATTCCTTATTGCAAAAGTTATGCTTAGTTTCGTTTTCTTTCAACATGACCGCCATTCCTATCGATACAAATCTGGAGTCGAGCTCTCATCTTCCCCATCACTCTTTTGATAAGATCTGGATTGTCTTTTAACAAGTTTATTTCAGCTGTGATGCGAGTCCTCAAATCATCTAAATTGATAGGTTGTGATGCAAATACTCTATTTTTCAAATGACCCCATAAAAAGTAATCACACGGGGTCAAGTCAGGGCTGAATGCTGAATGTTCTCGTCTGTTCTTGCCGTCTTCGGATGGCCTGAACGTCCTTTGTTCAAATTGAGGACCGTTCCTTCTTCTTTGTATTTCCGAACATTCTTCAAAATTGTATGTTTAGTTGGAGAAGCTCTATCGGGAAATTGCAGTTCGAAGGTATTCTGAACTTGTTTTAAGCTTTTAGTTTGCAGATAAGTTGTTACCATGAGAACGCGCTGCCTTCGTGTAAACTGCTTGATAAGAGTTTCAAAGTTATTTATAAATTTAGGAATTCAGATTCTTCATTTATATGTATGACTCGTATCTTAGATACAAAAGTTCGAATTATTTAAAAAAAATATTTGCAATATCCTTCGACGTAAAAAGTAGCACATTGGTTAAAGCAAGAGGAGCTATCTGGCTGGGAGAAATGATCATTCGGCGCAACCCATTTTGCCGTACCCTTCAGTTAAAAGCAGATGCTTAAACACTAAATCGTTTAAACATGAATAAATTTTGAACGTTAACAAAGAATAATTTGCTATATTAAATCAAACAAACAGATCCAAATATCTCAATTTTTGGAGGAGTTAGTACAATCTAAAGTTGGGTGTACTTTTTTGTGGGACATATGGTATATATATATATATATATTTTTTTTTTCAAAGTATGACCGCTCATGGCCACCAAAAGAAAGGTGGATAGCAGAGCGAACACAGGACGAAGACTATGAAACAGCGAACGGAAGTGAACAATAGACGGGGAGGAGGAGGGGGGGGGGGAGAAAAAATATCAGTCACAACCGGTAAAGAAGTCGGGAGCGAAGGAGGAAGGAGAACAACCCGGTTACCGAAAAGTAGGGACCTTCCGATAGAATAGCGCCAAGCCTATCACAAGGCCCGACGCTCTCCAAAAAGGGAAAATACTCTGCGCGCAGCGCAGAGTAAAGCGGACACCACCAATTTTGAGTAAGCTGTTACAATCGGGACATCGGGGCACCCGATCCCCGGCCATCAAATAGCCATGGGTCAGGTGGGTGTGGCCAATACGGAGGCGGGCCAAAGCCACCTCCTTATGGCGCGACCGATGGAAGGAAGAGGCCCAACATCCCAATTTGGGTTTAATCTTGCAGAGTTTGTTATTTGTAGCGCCATCCCAGCGACTCTGCCACCGGGAGCGCAAAAACCTACGGAAGCCAGGGATATAATCGGAAAAGGGGAGGGACACGGGTGAAACCTGTAGTCGGCACACGGAACGGGCATCTCGATCGGCAGCCTCATTTCCAGCCACGTTAACATGTGCAGGAACCCAGCAAAATACCACCTCCTTGCCACCAGAAGTGACAAGGATATGGCACAGTAGCTGGATTCGTCGGACCAGTGGGTGGACAGGGTCAAAACACTCCAGGCCATCCAGGGCACTGCGGGAATCCGAATAGATGACAAACGACCCATCCGGATGCTCCCGTACCACCTCCAGAGCGCTCAGAATGGCATAGAGCTCCGCCGTGAAAACGGAACCTCATCAGGGAGACGGGTACATCGGGGAGCAAGGGCAAACGACTGGGGAACAGCCGCGGCCCCAACGCCCCCCGACGACCTCGAGCCATCTGTGAAGACCGCAACACATGCAGAGTGACACGCTGCATGCTGAAGGAACAGAGACCGAAGTAAGGCAGAGTCAGAATCGGCCCTGCGAACGGGGCGCAACGCCCTACAGCACGCAACAGGGGTGCTCTCCCAAGGTGCAACACCCCTGAAAGAGACCGGTATAACGGATGGAGGAGGAGTGCCCATACCATCGAGGAGGGAGGTCACCGTGTCGGTGAAATACCAACCCCCATCCCGGCAGAACGCCCTCTCAACCACCTGGAACAGAGGAGAGGTGGGAAGACGGAGGATCCGGAGATAGTGCTTAGCAATGAGGAACGACCTCCGATCCTCCAAGGGAGGGATGTCGCACTCAACCTGCAGACTATCAACCGGAGAGGAGCGGAAGGCGCCAGATGACATGCGCAGTCCTCTAGAGAGGACCGGATCCAGTATCCGAAGGGCCGTGCGGGAGGCGGAGCCATACACCACACTCCCATAGTCTAATTTGGACTGTACCAGGGACACGTACAAACGGAGGAGTGTCCGCCTATCCGCGCCCCATGTAGTATGCGACAGATGTCCCAGCAAATCCAGGGTACGTCTCGCGGACTCGCGCAGCCGGCGAAGGTGGGGAACCCAGCTCAAACGGCTGTCGAAAACCATACCCAAGAAGCGTACTGATGGAACGAGGGCCAGAGGCTGACCCCCGAGTGTAAGGTTAAAGGCCGGGATGGCGCCGGATCCCCGTCTCCTCGACGGAAGGAAGGCCACACACGAAGTCTTCGGGGAAGACAGCGTAAGGCCCACCGACGACGCCCAGCGTTCAACCCGATTGACCGCGAGTTGGACTTGCCTCTCCACGAGGGGGGGACTCGTCCCCGCGGCATAGACAGCCAGATCATCTGCGTAGATGGAACAGCGCACCGAGGGCGGAAGAGCTCCCGGTAGCGCAGACATAACCAGATTGAAGCAGGAGACGCTCAAAACACACCCCTGGGGCACCCCCTCCTCCTGAACATACAGGTCAGATAGGGCCGCCCCATTACGGACGCGGAAAGTGCGACGGCAGAGGAAGTTGCGAAGAAACGTGGGCAAAAAGCCCACAAAACCAAGAGACTTCAAACGGTCCATGACAACTCCCCGACGGGTCGTGTCATAGGCCTTTTGGACGTCGAAAAAGACGGCCAGAACAAGATTCCGGCGGGAAAATGCCTCCCGTACATCATGGCCAAGGAGGAGAAGGGGGTCCAGAGTACCCCGAAATCGACGAAAGCCATACTGGGTCGGGGGGTATAACCCAAGCGACTCCAGTGTAAAGGAAAGTCGGACGGCCACCATCTTTTCAAGGAGCTTGCATAAGCAGCTCGTCAAGGCAATAGGCCGATAGCCCGCCACCTCCGCCGGATCCTTCCCCGGCTTAGGTATCGGGACCACAATCGCCTCCCTCCAACGGGAAGGGAACGACCCCTCAACCCACACCCGGTTGAAAAGATCCAGCAAGAAGTGCAGGGCCATCGGGTGCAGATTCCAAATAAAGTCATACGGAATGTCATCAGGGCCAGGGGCGGAAGAACGACGGGTTGCCAAGGCAGCCCGAAGTTCCCGCATCGTAAAGAGATGGTTATAGGGCTCGTTCCCAGGGGGCGGGAACGTGACCTCCGATAAAGGACGATCCGCAGCTGAAGGCGAACGGGAAACCGCAGCAAAAGCACCGGCCAGCCGATCGGCCACAGCAGCAGGATCCGAAAGGAAGCCGTCCCCGTCCCGAAGGACAGGGCGACTAGCAGGGACCGGCTTCCCCTCGATACTACGTACCTTCCGCCACACAGCAGCAGAAGGGGTAGATGAGGAAATGCCGGACACAAAAGCACGCCAAGAGGCCCGACGGGCCAACTTGAGAGTCCGGCGGGCGAAAGCCTTCGCCCGCCGCATCTCAATCAAGTGGTCCGCGCGCCGGGTGCGGTGGAAGCGGCGCGTTGCCCTCTTCCTCTCGCACACCGCCTGGTGACATGCTGGAGTCCACCACGGGACGCTACGCGTCCGCGGGTTACCGGAAGATCGAGGAATACAGTCCTCCGCGACGCCCATCACCACCCGCTCGAAGAACTCCAAGCTCTCATCCACAGAGCCAAAGCTCAATACCGAACGGACAATGACGGAACGAGCTCTGAAAGATGGCCAGTCAGCCCGCGCAAGGCACCACCTCGGTCGAGACGAGACGCCCGGCTGCGGTCCGACCGGCTCAAGACAGACTGGGTAATGATCACTGCCATAAGAGTCCCCCAACACCTTCCACGAAAAATCGAGTAAGGCATCGAGGGACACCAAGGAGAGATCAATACAGGTAGATGAACCCGTGGGTTCGTGGAAGTAGGTAGGTTCGCCGGAATTGAGGCACGCGAAGGAAAGGTCCTCCATTAAGGAGAGCAACATACCAGCAACATTAGTCGACCGGACATCTCCCCAAGCCGGGTCGCGACTGTTAAAGTCCCCGAGGAGGAGAAACGGTCGAGGCAGTTGCAACACCAACTCGCGAACCGCGTCGCGAGAAGGAGGGTCATGAGGAGGAATATAAATCGAGCAGGCAGTGTACTGGCGATCTAAAAAGAGCCGCACAGCCACAGCCTGCAAGGAAGTATGAAGAGGCACACCTCGCGAGGGTAATGAATGGTGTACATAAATCGCTGCACCCCGCCGGCGTGTGCGCTCATCCGGGGTGCAAGGGAAGCCAACATAGCCAGAGGGACGAGGGAGCCCACGCGCAGCCAGGATAGTCTCCTGGAGACAAACACAGGAAGGCCGCTCGCTCTCCAGCAGGGAGGCAAGGTTCTCCCCCCTGTGTGTATATATATATATAACAGATCTGACAAAGTGCCTACAGAATATTACAAGGTTCAATGTACTTTTACTGAATCAGCAACTATAACGTTGATGTCAGTCATAAAACTGAAAAAATACTGTCTGGAAAGAGGAGCAAACAATGAATAATAAATTTAGTCTTCGCTTACTTTTCTTTTTCTTTCCATCTTCAACACACAAATTCTTAAAAAACGAACTTTCTTCAACTCCTTTTCTCGTCAGCACTCGGGGATACCTACAGTAAATAGAGACAATAGGAAATTAGACACACACCGCTTTCTATTGAAACCCTTTATATTTCTGGCTTAATTGCAAAAAAATTAATAGAAATACAGGGAGGGAACAAATAACCCTCTTCGCCCCCGTGCAGATCCCCCCCCATATTTTATATATATATATATATATGAAAATTATTTCACAAAAGTAACACGTGAAAAATACTTATGATGAATAAAACCACGAAGGAAAGGAAACACAAAACGGTGCTCAAGCGCTTTCGTCTAATGACATCCTCCTGAGGATGTCATTAGACGAAAGCGCTTGAGCACCGTTTTGTGTTTCCTTTCCTTCGTGGTTTTATTCATCATATATATATATATATATATATATATATATATATATATATATATATGAAGGGAATTATAAAATATGTAGAAAAAATATTTATCTAGAGTAAAATTTATAAATAAATAATTTACAAACTCGCCTACAGCGAGGGCACGTTAGGGTTACCCTTTGAGGGGAGGTCATTCTCCCTCTCCCCCCAAAAAACCCCTCACCCACCTTGCTCCAAAAATTTGACCAATTTGTAGGGGGGGGGGTAAATTTGTAGGGTTTTTTATGTTTAAGGATATTTATCGATAACATTTAGAAATTTTTTTTCCCAAATAATATTAAGAAATAATACTTAAGTCAAATAAAATATAGAAATAATTTCTAACAAAATATTTATGAAAAATTATTTAGAAACGCTTATCGAAAAAACAGTATCCTAAATATTTTGGGCCTCCCTCGTTATGGGACGCGTAATGGGCGTAAGGGGTAATCTGGCCCGATCCATACCTTCATTTCTCCAGTCTGTAGTACATGCTATGAATAGAAAAGGCTTTTGAAATACCACAAAATTCAAAAGAAAAGTTTCCCAAACTGTTGGGAGGGCTCACCCTCCTGGAAGGAGTGAGGGTGTCTCCAAAATAAAGGAAGAAACAGAGGCAAATCACTACTACTATACACGCAAGAATGGAAGTGATAAGAAAGCCGAGTTGGAGTCAAACGACTGACTCCATAGTTATTGGCTAGCCACATAATAGGCATTTTCAGTACATATTTTGTAGTAGGACCTAGTACTGTACTGTGAAAAACGAAGTACGGTTGAGGGGGCGTAGTAAGATTGCATCTTTCAAAGGGGGTTGAAGCGTGAAAAAGTTTGGGAAACAGTTTCAAAACTAATCGCAAACCTCAAAATTCTCTTTATGGTCACCAAAAGAATATATTCTCGTTTTATTTCAGGTTTTTTAAATGATTTACTAAATTATATGAAATACATTTAATGAAATAAATATGAAAATGGAAAAGCTGCCAAGGTATCATCAGATATTAACAAGATGTGTATAAAGGCTTTTGAAATACCCAAAAATTCAAAAGAAATTGACCTTAATGTCTTAAAAACTTTCAGCACCAACTTCAAAATTCTCTTTGTAATTATTAAAAGAATTGGTTCCTTGGTTTTTATAAGGTGGCAGAAATAATGTAGTAAATTATATGAAATAAGAAAACAATACCCCACTAGGATTTGAGCTATCATTACACTACAAAAGAATACAGTACGACAGAATTAGAAGTGAACGCAACCTGCCATATATTGTATATATACACCTTAACTTTATATAAGCAATGCTGCATCAATCAGCTTAGTCATCATATCGCTTTGGGACAACAATGGCTTTTCCTCTTCTAGATTTTCTAACAATAACAACTGTACCAACTTGGTACAGTTAGTTATAGACTAGACACTACCCTACCCTAATCTTAATTCATGGCTGATAAGCTAAAAATGTACGGTTGGATGACTAACAAGAAATATTTAAGAATTTTTCTGTCAACAAAATATGGTTGAAAGGAAAGGCAATTTGTCACATTTTTAGTCAATAAGGTGGCTCATGGAGAGGGAAGGGAAGGGCCAGCCCACCACTGCTTCCAAGTGGCACAAAAATATTGGTAAACGTCGGCTCAAGTGGTGAGCCCACAGCCATACCATCAGTCTCTTTATAAAGGGTTTCATTAAAAATATAAAGTATATCCAGCACTGCAACTTCTAAGAGAGATTTGGTAACATCATAACCCAATCCACTGAAAATGAGGGAACGGTCAGGAAAAAGTTTACTTAAAAATTAAATCAACAGTTTCATGGAGACATTCCTAAATAATGACGTCATAACTGACCATAACACGTTGTGAATCTTGATTAAGTATTAATTCGTCAAATTCATAGGAATTTTTAGGTGTATAATTACTGGTAGTAAATTTTGAAAGTAACGGGGACGAAGAAGTTAGCAGTAAGATAATTGAAAGATTTATAAGCGGCAAAAATAGGACGTTTTGGGATATTTTGTTTGTGGGTTTTAGACAGCCCATACAGGGTGCCAAAAGAGGAACCGGTAGAATACAGAGAATTTTAAACTTCTTCAGAGATAAAATTATTTTTTAAATTTCTTATTAAGTTTTATTAGTTTTATCTTGAGTAAGAAAAATAAGGTTCAAATATGAAAGAGTTACCTCTTCAAATTTACTATTCCCATTTAAAATATATAAAACTTTATGAACATAATCAGTGTGGTTCAAAAGAACAACTTTTATCTGGTTTCACAACGACTAGATATTTGTTGTTGGCTAACTTCTTTAACATTTTCAAATCTTGTTTTCTAAAAAATCGGGAGCCAATGGGACGAGCTGTTAAGCGAAAAGTAAGTTTTGTAAGAGACCTTGAATTAGGTTACGAGCTACTTCAGAATTTTTGGTTTTATACAGGGTGTCTCAAAAGTCACTATCTATTTCGGTGACATTAGATGTTTTTTTTTAAAATGCTATGCTGGCATAAAGATATGTACTTCTGGTGCAAATTTGTGTATTTAAAAAAAGTTAATTGGTTTATTATCTTGACATGCTTGAACAATTCCTCGAACCTCAACTTCTTACAGATGGCAGTCTTGACACAGTAGTTTTTCAGCAGGATTGAGCACCGTGCCATTATGCAATAATTGTACGTGATTATCTTGACAGACGCTTCCCCGGTGGCTGGATTGGTCGTGGAGGAACACAACCATGGGCAGCACGTTCACCCGATTTAACACCATTAGATTTTTTCGCCTGGGGTTTCATTAAGTCTAAGGTGTACACTGGTAGAAGAATTAGTGATGTAGCCGAACTTCGAAATCGTATTACCGATGCAGTTCAGAAAATAACACCTCAAATGCTGGAAAGTGTGTTCCGGGAAACAACTTATCGCTTTGACCTCTGTAGACACACTGATGGTCGCCATGTGGAGACAGATAAATAAATAGCACTAATTCTTTGTGGCACTTACTTTGAAATAAATATATTTTTCATGTCTTAAACCAGTTTTTCGTAATTCCCATTATTTTTCAAAATAGATAGTGACTTTTGAGACACCCTATATATATAGTATATTTATATAATATATACTCCCTGGTTACCTTGGTTTGCTTCCGCCCGAATTAATTATTTATCGTGACGAAGGTCAAGCTTGTTGCTCTACCTTATACCTACAACTTAACGTGGAATCCTAATCACGCCCCACCACGGGTGGTCAGAAATTAGTCCTCACCCGGACTCGATCTCACGACCCCAAGATTAGCAGCCCAGCATCTTAACCACTAGGGTACCAATTTATCTACCAGCACGGGATTTGAACCCAGGGCAAGTGGATTATATATTAGTTCAAATTTGTTACATGGATTCTAATTGTCCGAAAGTTGATGACGTCATCAATAGGCTTTGCCATTATTGGCCGAGAGCTCGATTACGTCATGCTTTCAGTAGGATTACCATACGTCCTGAGCAACTATCTTTCAGGAAGATACTCACATGTCACATTTAATGGCAAGTCATCCAAAAACAAGCTTTTTCCGAACGGGATCCCTCAAGGCTCTGTTCTCTCACCAACACTGCTCAACTTATACATGCATGACATTCCAACACCCATAGATAAGCTTACCTTATCATATGCAGATGACATCACTAACATCCACCAACAACAACATCGACACCGCTACAAATAACCTACAAATATACATAAACAGTATACAAGACTGGCTCACGCACAACAGACTCAAAGTAGCGCCCACAAAATCAACCATCACCTTGCTTACAAGCAACACAAAAGAACACCAGATAACTCCACAGATTACACTAAACACCACCAACATTCCACACACTCACAGGACCAAAATACTTGGGGTCACATACAACACATTATCTTTTGGAAACCACATTCAGTACATTAAAAACAAATGTACATCAAGACTTAACACGTTTAGGGTACTAATAGGCACAAACTTTGGACACCAACAGGACACAACATGACTCATATGCAAACAATATATTCACTCAGTTATGGACTATGCTAGCCCATGCTGGGCACCCATTATCTCGAACACACAAACACCTTACAGACATTACAAAACAACGCACTTCGTATCATTACAGGATGCACTCAACAACACCAATAGAACACCTGCACACAGAAACAAAAATACTGAAAGTTAGGGAACATTTAGACATGAGGGGAACACAATTCATAGCAGCAGCGACAACTAACCCACAACACCCTTGCTACTACATGTACAATCATGCACCGACACCTCGCACCATTAAGGTAACACCAGACACACATTATAACCAAATACTCCATTCCATACCACGCCCCGCAGACATCACAGAGTGCAGAAAACACACACACACACCTAACCCACAAAGCACTGACACGACTTGGTCCGAATGCGGTCCTAGGTGCGAAGCCGCCACCCATTAACAGGTCAGAGATCAGCCTGAGCAGATCGAGTTAACTTAGTACGATTCCGATGTGGACATCACCCCAATTTACGGACATATAAACACAGACTAGACAACTCCACAGACGACATCTGCCACCTGTGCCAGGACACACCACAAACAATTGAACACATTATGACAGACTGTACCGCTCTAGCACAACAACGAACACAACACAACACATCACTAGTGCGCTGAACCTCTGGTCCACTCCGGAGAGAGCGATCGGTTACCTGCGTGCTGCCGGCTTGCTTGATCAGGGTAGGCTGATCGGCTAACAACAACAACAGAGGTCCCGATTTGACCAGGACAGTCCCGGTTTTGAGCTCTTGTCCCGGCCGGCTTGTAATTCTGTCCCGGTTTATAATTGTTACAATTATAAACTGGGATAGAATTACAAGCCGGCCGGGACAAGAGCTCAAAACCGGGATTGTCCCGGTCAAATCGGGGCGTATGGTAAGCCTACTTTCAGCCAATTAAGATCTGTTAGAAAACTGGTGGCCTCAAAACTGAATATTTACGCATGTCAGCTATGGACAGACTACCTATATCTAGTTGGGTCACTCTCATACAAAATTTCATAAATTTCTATCAAATCGATGAAAAGCCAGCAAGACCATGTATTTACTAAAATACCACCGCCATCAAAATTTTGAGCTTCACATCCAAAGTCATAGTTCAAACTTCTGAAGCTACACTCAAAATGTAAGTGGTTTATGAGCTTGAAGTAAATGTTGCGCGCTCATAGGTTTAAAAATTTGTTTAAAATGGTTTGTATGAAATTAGTTATATGTTAAAATGCGAGTGTATGCTAATCAGATATTGGTAACCTTTGCTATGAAGTTCTAATTTCTTTTTGTCTCCGAATCCTCATTAAGAGACTAATTCGTAGGGCGGAGCGAAAAACTTTTTTTCAGAAGTACACTTTACTGTTGTGTGAAAATGTTGCCAAATAGTGCAAACAATATTCATGCCAAATGTCACTTTATTCTGAGGTTATTTAAGTCTGCCACAGAGGGTGTACTGTATGTATTTCAAAGAAATTGCCAGTTTCATTAAGTTATCACTCTTGCGTATGCGTGTTACCTTGAGGCGTGTGTGATAAATTTGGCTTTTGTTATAGCTTTATGCACGTTTAATATGTATTCTCTGTAATTTACTGTAACTTCATGCATTTTATATAATTAATGCTTTTAATTTCTCTTCAGATATTTCAGAAGCATTGTGTGTAATATTAATCGATCTGATAAATAACTCGCAAATTTCCAAACTTTGTTTGGATCTCTATTGTTTAAAAACAATCTTAAAATGTCTACCCAAAAACTTTTGAAGACGAGAATAGATTTGGAGTATCCGGTTTTCGGTGCTTCACAGGATTTAAGTTCACATGTATTTCCTATCTATTCAAAAATTACGAGATACTATAACTTTCTGCAACATGAATTACATCTTTCTATACTTTCAACAACCACTATCTGTATTCAAAGTTACTGGAGAAATAGCTTTAAAACTACAGGAAGTATGGCGGAAGGCATCTATCCCAACTGTTTCTCACTATAGAATGCAACAGATTTATTATAAACCACTACAACAAATATAGAAGTTTTCTGAAACCCTACAAGCAAAGGAAATCGAAATGCTGCATAACATTGCTAAAATAGAGAAATTTATAGACCAGTCAAATAAATTATGACATTGCAGCATCCAAGTGCAAATATTTCCACAATTGTCACTGCAAAAGAGAATCAAAGGTTCCACCAGTTGAAAGATTGTTCCTCAGTGATCAACAAAATGAAAAAAATGTTCATGGGTGTAATTGACAAAGATAAATCTGATAAAATTGAAAAGGGAGAAGAGAAAGAAACTTCAATCTATATAAACTGATAAATGAAAAGAAACCTATAGATTCCTTACTAGGTGGAAAATATTTCCTCTGAAGAGGAAGAATTATTGACAATGTTCAAATGAGCCATCTTGCAGCAATATTCAAATGAGAGTGCCTCTTAAAAGAGGCAGTAGCGAGAGTTTGCGACCGCTATGGGGTTTCAGATAGGTCAGCAGCAGCAATAACATCTGCTGCACTTCAAGACGGATTATTTCAGAATCTGACAAATCAAAAGTAATTGACAGGAGCAAGATTCGAAGGGAGCGTAATAAAAAAGATCAAGCCTCCAGAATACCTAGGATCCAGTCATTTTGAATGGTTTCTACTTCGATGGAAGGAAGGATCAGACAAGAGTACAACAGAAGGAAGGCGAAAACTATTATTATTGAACAATGACGAAAAACACGTTGCATTTGTGAATGAACCAGGTTCAAAGTCCATCCATCTATCCATCGTGTTCTGCCTATCAGGCAGGTCCAACTCATGTGTCCCGCCAGTGTTCTATCCTGAGCTATCCTTTTCATCTCATGGTAGCTCCTGCCTGC
Organism: Bathynomus jamesi; assembly: GCA_023014485.1. NCBI lineage: Eukaryota > Metazoa > Arthropoda > Malacostraca > Isopoda > Cirolanidae > Bathynomus > Bathynomus jamesi. Next base: position 123,000 of record JAJOZX010002117.1, read on the forward strand.
CTTCAAATCATCCAGCATTGCTTTCCTTTTCCTTCCCCTCGGCCTTCTACCTTCAAATCTACCATCTATCACCACCTTCAACAATCCTTCTCCTCTCAACACATGTCCGATCCAATTCTTCTGTCTTTCTCTCATCACCTTAATGAATCTTCTTTCCTCCCTCACCTGTTGCAGTACTTCATTACTTTGGTGTTCCCTTCAGTTTATCTTTAGGATTCTTCTCCAAATCCACATTTCAAAACTTTCCAGGAGTTTCTTTTCAGTTGTTTTCAGTGTCCATGTTTCTGCTCCATACAGTACCACACTCCATATCAAGCTTTTTACTAACCTTTCCTTCAGCTTCAAGTTGGTTTACCTGCAAGTAGTCTTTTCCGTCTCTCAAAAGCTACCTTACCCATACCAATTCTAGATCTTACTTCCTTATTGCAATCTCCATTGTTGGTTAATAAACTTCCCTGATATTTAAACTGCTCAGCTTCTTCCAAGGTCCGATTTCCTATCGTTAGGTTCATTTGTGCTCCTTTCCCTATTGCAATTTTCATTACCTTTGTCTTGGTCTCATTTATTCTCATTCCGAATTTTTCCGCCGTTGTCGAGCTATTGACCATTCTTTGCAGTCCTTTCTCAGTACTACAAACAAACGCCTTGTCATCTACAAACCTTACAGATTTGACCAATTTACCTCCCACTCTGATTCCCTCTTCCAAATCTGAGTGTGCTTCTATTATCATTGCTTCCGCATAGATGTTAAATAACACGGGGGACAGGGAGCAGCATCCTTGCCTGACCCCTCTCCCAACCAATCCAGGCTCTGATTCTCCTCCTGCAACTCTTAACATTCACAGTCTGGCCAAGATATAGATTTTTTTTATCAGCCTATGGTCCCTCCAGTCAACATCAATATTCTTCAATATTTCCATTAGTTTCCTCCATTGGACTCTGTCAAAAGCTTTTTCATAGTCAATAAAACAAAAGTTTCCTGATCATGTTCCAGCACACACACTCCCATCATTCTCATAATACCAACAGCTTCTCTTGTTTCGCATTTTGACCTAAATCCAAACTAATCCTCTCCAATGTACTGCTCAGCTATGTTCGTTAGTCTTCTGGTTAGTATCCTTAGCATTATTTTTGAGGCATGGCTGACCAAGTTTATGGTTCGAAATTCTGAACACTTGGTGGCTCTCGATTTCTTGGGGATAATAATCATAGAGACTCTCGTAAAGTCAGCAGGCTAGTCTCCACTTTCATACATGTTTCTGGACATTCACCTACTCCCTAGCATCACCTTCAAGACTTTTCAGAAGTTCTGTTGGTCCTGGGGCCTTGCCATTTCTTAGGTCATATTGCACTGTAATCGGAAAATGCTAAAAACATAGCAAATGAAATAAAAGATTTTTTACAATACATGAAGTCAACCAAAACCATTTAATTGTAATTGGTTGTGATGGCACAAATGTTAACACTGTGGCTAAAGGAGGAGTTATAAAGCTTCTCGAAGAGTATCTAAAGAGACCACTTCAGTAGCAAATATGTTTACTCCATGCCAGCAAGCTTCCCCTCAGACACTTTTTGAAACACCTCGTTAGTAACACCCTCGGTCCACAGCTCTCATCAGGTCCACTTGGCAAAGCCCTTGGAAATTGTGAGAATAGTGATGTAGCTGAGTTTGAGCCTATCAGAATTAATCTCTCGTCAATTGATGTAGAGCTTAGTACAGACCAACAGTATCTTTTTTTTATATTAGCCACACAGTGTCAAGTTGATTTAGGCACGTCGAAATCCTGGAAAAATGATTCATTCTATGTGGCTGACGACAGCCAATAGAATCTTACGGCTTTACAGTATATTGGGAGTGATGAGCCATCATCAAACCTGAAATGTTTAGCAGAATATGTTGCTAAGGTGTATTCTCCAATGTGGTTTATGATAAAAACAATCATTTTGCACCGGAGGAGGAAAAAATTTGTTTGAAATTATTCAACGCTCAAGATACCTTAATGATAACCTGAAAGCAATAACTGATCCTGTCATTAGAAGAAATGCGTTTCATGCTCATCCTGAGAATCTTTTATTATCAATGTTAACCGATAAGAGTATTGTAGTACGAAAACTAGCTTTAAAGAGGATGCTAGATGCTAGAAGTGAAAGACACAAGAAACCTACAAGAGGACCACGAATTTTTAGAGTGCCTTCTCTCAATTTTGACGCTAAGGACTACACAGAACTAATAACCTGGAACGAGTGAGGGAGATTGGAGCCGCCACTAACAAAGCACCTAAGCGAAGACTATCTCCAAAATTTTATTGATTCCCTTAATACTCCAAAAAAAAATGGAGTTTCAAAACTTCCCACGTCACATACAATCAGTCGAGAGAGCGGTGCATTTGGTGACAGGTGCAATGGTGGTGTGTAGAATGAAGCAGAGAGACGCTTATATCAAAAGTAGAATCGAATCAAGAAGGGCAATGCAAAAATTTAACACTAAAAAAGAGTTCAATTGCTGAACGACTTCTATGCATATCGATGTATTATTAAGGAAATTCAATATTTTTAGCATGATAGAGGGAGGAAATCGAAGAGCACCCACCACTACGTAGTAAGTTCTGGGTATTTTGCGTGATTGGAAATAGATAACGCAAAATAGCTGACACCTGCTCAGAATATAAATATTATATACGTTTTGACCCTTCCTAAAAATGTGAAATTTGGTGAAATTTCATCCTTGTGGCAGACCTAAATATACGAATGGCTGAAAAATATTGTCAATGGTTACTGTAAGTGGTACCATATGGCAACTTTTTCTAATTATAGTAAATCGAAACAATGAAATTTTTTTCGTTCTATATTTGATCACTCCACCCAACAAATTAGGATTTAGTGACGAATGAAATACTTGAAAGTAACTTACCTCTGAAGGTAGTTTAAACTCCGTAGCAGTCGATGAAACGGACCACCGTTTTCATCTAGAAACTTGTCATTAGTTTTCACTCTTGACAAGTTTTTATCACCTTCCATTTTTTGATTAACAGTTTAGTCACAAGTAAATAGAATTCTGAAATTAAAATGAACATTTAATTTATGAAAAGCATTTTACTTTGAAAAAATTGCTTAAAATTAAAAATTTCCCGGTGGTTACCTCATTTTTCATTTGTTTCGTTCTCTCTCTCTCTCATCTTACACGAAATATTCTCCTATACAAGCGTCGTTCTTTACGTTAATTATACTGCGTGTTTGCAGTTATATATATATATATATATATATATATATATATATTATATATAATTGGTAAATATTAAGTTTCGAGGACACCAGTTTTTTTGGACCTCTGATTAGCCGAATGTTCGTGGCGTAGGAAATAACTAACCAAACAAAAACAACCACCTAACTAGTATAACTTACTCTTGTTGTAAAAGTCACCCTAATTGGCCAGAAGTATGAAATGAGAGAATCACCGAAATCTGGTGTCCTCAAAACTTAATATTAACCATGAAATTTTCTTACAAAACTGAAGTCTTTTTAATAGGTAACTTGGCCTGGCCCAGCTGCACCTAAGCGTATTCAAATGTATTCTAGATTTAGTTATCAACGTATGTACTGGAGATTAGGATTAGTCTAGCCATAGTCCCTAGATTTTTTTAATATTTTATAATAAATTTCTTCGATACCATCCTTATAGATAGTGCCTGCAGGACTACTGCCGTATAAAAAGTATCAGTACTGTACAAATCAAAATTACTACGGTACAAATCAGTAGATACAATTTAATTTGCTACGAAACAGTTGGATCAAAACTTTAAATTAGTAATTTCTTATTTATTTGTTGAGTAAATTATTCCCCTTCATAATTTTTTTTTTATTTCGTAACTTTAAGCGTTTACTTCTTTAAGGTTGATAAAACGCTTGCACTGCACTGCTTACAACCTATTTGTTGTACGATTCTTCCCTTCAATATTTTATTATCTGCAACCAGGAATACATTCAAGAAATCATCCGTGTAGCTATGATTTTCATATCTAGTCTTACAAGATGCAGTCAATAAATGCCCAAAATTGTTTCATTTAAAAAAGTCAATGCATTTACTTAAACTTCAAAACAATGCAATGGAAATTTATTAATATACTGATACACACGTACACCTGTATTCTAACTACCGCAGTGTGAGCCTATCTTTTATCAGCTTCCAACAAAAAAAAAAAAAAAAAAAAAAAGTTTAAAACCTATAAACGATCAACTTTTACTTACTGAGACCATCTTCTCCAACAGTGAAGAACGTATGAAAATAAAATTGAAAATGAAAAATTGGTTGGTTAGATATTTTACAGATAATTGGTTTGGTTATTGTTCCGTTTTGCGTCCTCCTTCGTCCAACTGAGGGCATTGAGATAGGCGGAAACGTCACCAACCAAGAAAAATAAGTCTCCTTTAACCCTGGATAGCAGTGGCGGCTCCTCAGAGGCATGGAAGGCCGGGCCGGGCCTCTCTTATTGTAATGCGCAGGTTTTATTATATAAATATCTAAATAATAAGCAATATTTCTCATCTTTCATAATATTAAGAAAAGTTTTCTTCTATATAATATTTTCATCTGCTTTTACTAACATTTTGTTGATGATTACAATTAATTTGTAGTTAATTCGATGTCTTAAATATATCGAATTTTGAAAATACTCTACTTAACATAATATACAATCTGGCATGAAAGCCGAACTTGCGGGAGCCTCTCTGATTGCCATGGTAACGGCATTAAAAGCATGAGAAAACGTGTCTGACGGTCAATGTGGCTGCGAGGCTATGGGCGAATATATATATATATATATGTTAACCCCTCCGTCTATGGCCCTGGGTTGGTTCGAAGTCGACGGGGGTTCTGGTTAGGAGGCAGCATCGGATCTGTTACTTGCAGTAGTTTCTTCTATACTACTCCGAGTTCTTCTTTAGTGGCTCGGAGGATTCTGAGAGGCTTATTAAATTCTTTGAGGTTTCTCTCCGATTCTTCTTGTAGCTTATCGGGAGATTCTAATGACTAAGTTTTCTGAAGAGAGCACGGCTCGAAGGAGAAGATAAAGACTTTTTCTTACTGTGTTTTACTCCTAAACTGTTACAGGTAATGCTCAGCCTCGTAGTTGGTATCAGAACGAACATGGAAGAAATTTGTGGGGTTTATATACCCCGATTCTATTAACATCATCATTATTAAATGTTGAAGAGGCTGCATTATTTTTGCACAATATTTGAAAATAAAGTAAATCTTTTAGCTGTGGTAAGCTTTAAACGAATAAACAAGATATTTGAAGATGAAGCCATATTTTTATCTTAAATTGCGTAATTTCAGATCTGATGTTATCATGATCTGCCAAGTTAACTAAAAGTGGAAATTGAACTATGCATCTTTACACTAAAATATGCATACGAGTAAAAATTAAAGATTTAAGATTTACAATTAAATGCTTAGGCAAGACATGACTTCATCTTTTATAACGAAGAAAGAATGTATACAAAACATGACATGGCAAAAGTTACTCAGGATTCATTATTAAGCTAAATCTAAAAAAATGATTATGAGATTTTAGAAAACAGGTCATCAATTATTTGGCAAAGTAGAAAGCACATCAAAATTTATTCCAACGGAAAAATAATGTCGGGTCGGTCATTGAGTACATTGTAATTTTGGACTACTGTAACTATGATTATAATTACCAATTCATTTATTATCGTTAACTACAATTCCATTAAAGTACATTGACTACGTCATTTAGTACATTACATCATTAAGTACAGTTTCATTAAAGTACATTACATTATATTAAATTAAAGTATTAGAGTTAATTATAATTAAACAGTTACTATAACTTTGTTTTGTTACAGTGTTTCATATTAATAGACAATTAAGATGTTAGAAATATAATACAAAGTACATGGGCACATACGGTATGGATGAATATGGTTGAATAATAATATTTATACGACATAACATATAAATAATGACTTCTATAGAGTGTACAGTTTTTATTATGATGTTAAAGAATTTTCATACATTGAATACTAGATATATGATGAAGGGAAATTAATGACGGGAAAATGTGACGTCATAGTTATTGAATTTGTACGTATAGTACAAATCATTATTAGGAAGATTTACAAGAACGAATTAGAGACAAAGAGTGGGTAGTAATGACTAAGAAGTACAACTACGGGTTCCAATCCTGTTATATGCAATGTGTATGCATAATCTAGGGTCGAGGGTGAGATGCAAGACAATCATAATTAATTATAATAACTTCTATAACAAATGGAAAATGGATACGACTAAACCATAGATATGGTAGATCGTAGGGTTGTGACACGAACAAAAATAGGAAGCTACAAGTAAAATTATTATCCAAACTCGCGTTAAGCGATTTTGGTTCTTATGTAAAAATGAATATGGATTATTCATTGTTCATTTTTTACATTGCTCTCCCCTTTAAAATGATATTTATACAATAATCTAGTAGGGTACCATTAATACAATACAAATGAGAAAATAACATCCTAACAGGGTACCATTAATACAATACAAATGAGAAAATAACATCCTAACTTCTCCAAGTTAGATGACGAATTTTTCTTTACATTACAAATTTTTATACAGAACAAGTGAGTTATTATGTAATATACAAAAATTCAAAGATTAATACTTTAATTGAGACAAACATTTAAGTTAGACAAAGAATGATATTGTTAAATTTTTAGCAAAATTTTATTTTTCTGTGGGGAAAATTACATTCATAATGAATAGGTAAAAGGGAAAAATATAAATTTTAAAGTTCATGGATTTTTCAAGGTTACCATGATAATACAATTCATAAACTAATTTTTTTTATTGACTATTGTAGGTAAAAAATCGAATTATGTAATGGATGATGTATAGACCTGTGGTCAAGTGTGTATTTGGGTGTATTAGGTGCAAAGTGTGTATTTTACAATTTCGAGGGACAGATTAGCTGATAGGATTGTTCAAGTAACTAATAAATGCATGAGCAAGATATATTAGAAAGCACAAATGATTAAGACTAAACAGCATAGTTTGCACTTACGTAATGAAATAGTTTTATTGTGATATTCAATGATTTTAGCATAAGGGCTATATATATAGTATATATAATGTACATACATGCATTTTTATTGACTGTTGTAGGTACAAATCGAATTACGTAGTGGATGATGTGTATATACCTGTGGTCAAATGTGTAGGGATTTGGAAGGTTTTTGAATTAACAAAGTTTAAAAATAATGTATAATAATTTAAGATGGGTTTAGGGTTATAAAATCTTTTAAGTTTAAGTCAGTTATTGTTATTATTATTATCATTATTATTATTATAAAATCCTTTAAGCTCAAGGTCAATTATTATAAAATTCTAAATTACAGGTATGTTTAATGATGGTGTATGCATATGAGTTTAATGTGAAAGTGACTGGAGGGACGGAACGTAAATGAATTCGAATGTGTCAAAAGTAATAAAATTCAATTAGGATTTAGATTTTACATAATTAATCAGTTACACGTATAAGGTAATTAAAAAAACGAACTTAGAGGACCTTACAGTTAATGAAAGTAGATCTCACGGTTTTAAAATTGAATTTTGAAGATGGAATTAAATTCGACTAGTAACATTCCTAGCTATATATGAACTATATAACCATTAACATTAACCAGAAGTATCGGTACGATAATTAAATTAAGAAAATTAAGAATACAGATTAAAAATAGAAATCAATTATGCATTTCAATGAGCTAAACATAATTTTATAATACTCTTGAAAATAAAAGTAAATCGAACCTTAGATGAGTTTCGGCCAAGAATAAAAAAGTTATTGAAATGGAAGGAAAGCATTTCGAGCAATCTTTTCTTTTAATCATTTCAGGTAAATTTTACATTAAAAATTATTTTTATATGATAAAAAAAAATATTAAAAAGGTTTAATAATTTTTGCATGTTAAGTAGAAAAATCATACTCGTTCGTTGAATGTTGATAGAATTTGAATTATTTGATATTTTAGTCTGAAATTGACAATTACGTTTTTTTTTTTTTTTTTTTTTTTTTTAAAGGAAAGAGATTGCTTGTCACACTACTTAAACAAAAATTAAGAGAATTGAAACAAAACGGAGGGACGGTATGTTCCTCAGCATAGTCATTTAAAAGGAGTCATTGGGACAAGATCGATTAATTAATTATTACACAACTATTATATTTATATACGCAACAATGGCATGAAAAGAAAAGACAAATCGGTCAATTTCCTTCTTACAAACAAACAAAAAAAAAAAGTTTAAACTAAAGACGCAAACCGGTCAATTCTGGTAGAATTTAATTCTCTTTTACAACAAAAAAAAAGGTTGAATTAAATTCCCTTAAATTACATTTTCTTAAATTAAATTCTCTTAAATTACAAAGGAAAAGTTGAATTCAATTGACTGCATTGAAAACTGACTTGGGACTCGGAATACTTGGGACTCCGAATACTTGGGATAAAACTGACTTGGAATAAAACTGTCTGACTTGAACTCTATCAAGTATTCTTGAAACTAACTTGAACTCTATCAAGTATTCTTGAAACTAACTTGAACTCTATCAAGTATTCTTGAAACTAACTTGAACTCTATCAAGTATTCTTGAAACTAACTTGAACTCTATCAAGTATTCTTGAAACTAACTTGAACTCTATCAAGTATTCTTGAAACTAACTTGAACTCTTATCAAGTATTCTGAAACTAACTTGAACTCTTATCAAGTATCTTGAAACTCTATAAACTCTCTGTAAACTCTCTCTTTCTTAATTTGCAAGTCAATTCAATTCAATAATTTGAAAAAATTTGCAAACAAAAATAAAAAAATGTAAATAATATTTCACTCTAATGTACGCGAAGGTACTGTACTATTATGTTTAGTACATAAAATAAAATTATACTATACTAACTAGAATAGTAAAAATAACTGAAAATAACTGTGACAATAATTCTGTGACAATAATTCTGTGAAAATACTGTTTTCAATAAAAAGAATGTATCACTGGTGTCTGAAGTGTTCACTGTGTTTTGCGTTAATTCTGGCTTAATACTAAATATTAATTGTTAATAATAATGACTTTTCAAATGTTTGGAAATTATTTTAAAAAAGAGTTTTGTACTTAACAAGATTCCTACGGCGAAATCCTTAGGGACGTGTCCTGAAGACGTGTCTTGCTGGCCACTTGTCCTTGGATGAAAACGAGGCGTGGAGAACTTGGAGTCGTGACACACCGGTTCAAGGGTGGATGTTACGAACTGGAAGTCGTGACACGCCGGTCAAATGGTTTTATCCTGATGCAGGGTAATTTCTATCCTGGCCAAAGAGTGGCCAATTGTTAAAATCCTCTTCTTAAAATCTTCTTCTAATCCTGGTAGTAGGTTCGCCAGACTGTTAACCCCTCCGTCTATGGCCCTGGGTTGGTTCGAAGTCGACGGGGGTTCTGGTTAGGAGGCAGCAACGGATCTGTTACTTGCAGTAGTTTCTTCTATACTACTCCGAGTTCTTCTTTTAGTGGCTCGGAGGATTCTGAGAGGCTTATTAAATTCTTTGAGGTTTCTCTCCGATTCTTCTTGTAGCTTATCGGGAGATTCTAATGACTAAGTTTTCTGAAGAGAGCACGGCTCGAAGGAGAAGATAAAGACTTTTTCTTACTGTGTTTTACTCCTAAACTGTTACAGGTAATGCTCAGCCTCGTAGTTGGTATCAGAACGAACATGGAAGAAATTTGTGGGGTTTATATACCCCGATTCTATTAACATCATCATTATTAAATGTTGAAGAGGCTGCATTATTTTTGCACAATATTTGAAAATAAAGTAAATCTTTTAGCTGTGGTAAGCTTTAAACGAATAAACAAGATATTTGAAGATGAAGCCATATTTTTATCTTAAATTGCGTAATTTCAGATCTGATGTTATCATGATCTGCCAAGTTAACTAAAAGTGGAAATTGAACTATGCATCTTTACACTAAAATATGCATACGAGTAAAAATTAAAGATTTAAGATTTACAATTAAATGCTTAGGCAAGACATGACTTCATCTTTTATAACGAAGAAAGAATGTATACAAAACATGACATGGCAAAAGTTACTCAGGATTCATTATTAAGCTAAATCTAAAAAAATGATTATGAGATTTTAGAAAACAGGTCATCAATTATTTGGCAAAGTAGAAAGCACATCAAAATTTATTCCAACGGAAAAATAATAATAAAAAAAATAACAACAGTATCGCCGATTCTACATTCCTTATGGCGACATAATGTCGGGTCGGACATTGAGTACATTGTAATTTTGGTCTACTGTAACTATGATTATAATTACCAATTCATTTATTATCGTTAACTACAATTCCATTTAGTACATTACATCATTAAGTACAGTTTCATTAAAGTACATTACATTATATTAAATTAAAGTATTACAGTTAATTATAATTAAACAGTTACTATAACTTTGTTTTGTTACAGTGTTTCATATTAATAGACAATTAAGATGTTAGAAATATAATACAAAGTACATGGGCACATACGGTATGGATGAATATGGTTGAATAATAATATTTATACTACATAACATATAAATAATGACTTCTATAGAGTGTACAGTTTTTATTATGATGTTAAAGAATTTTCATACATTGAATACTAGATATATGATGAAGGGAAATTAATGACGGGAAAATGTGACGTCATAGTTATTGAATTTGTACGTATAGTACAAATCATTATTAGGAAGATTTACAAGAACGAATTAGAGACAAAGAGTGGGTAGTAATGACTAAGAAGTACAACTACGGGTTCCAATCCTGTTATATGCAATGTGTATGCATAATCTAGGGTCGAGGGTGAGATGCAAGACAATCATAATTAATTATAATAACTTCTATAACAAATGGAAAATGGATACGACTAAACCATAGATATGGTAGATCGTAGGGTTGTGACACGAACAAAAATAGGAAGCTACAAGTAAAATTATTATCCAAACTCGCGTTAAGCGATTTTGGTTCTTATGTAAAAATGAATATGGATTATTCATTGTTCATTTTTTACATATATATATATATATATAGAGAGAGAGAGAGAGAGAGAGAGAGAGAGAGAGAGAGAGACCGAAAGTTCCTTTCCTCGCCATTCTCAAACATCATGGAATCAAAACAAAAGCTATAAACGTGGGCATGAAACAGGCCCACGGAGAAAACACAGATTTTGTGGTATTTTCCCGAAATGCCCACGAGAGGATGTCACCAAGGCCTATAAAATGCGATTCCTTTCTCAAATCACTCTCACTTGCCATCTTCTCGTTTTTGTCGTTACGTTTCTCTCTCAGCGCCTTCATCAGTAACACCACTCGTCACGCCACCCGCTCTCTGGCGAAAGCCGGAGAGCGACCCGCTGTTCCTTCAAGGCTCCGGTCGAGCCTACACGAAATCTATCATCAAGTAAGGCCCTCTACAATTTCATCCTGCAAGAAGCAACATCACTGCTGCAGGAGTTTCCGTTGGCCCCCGTTTCACAAGTCTCTACCGGCTCTCAACACTCATCCTCTCGCCGGTCAGGCCAATTCGCCTCGAAGCTCAGGTCCGTAAACCTTCTAGTAAGCTACAAACCACAAGCCTACCCTTGCCTTCGTGTTAAGCAATTCCCGCGTAGCCTGCAAAGTGTAACTGTAGCCTAGAGAATAGGCTATACCCAAAAGTGTACGCAAACAACCGGCAATCTAACTCTCTCATTACGACTGCGATAGGCCTGTACAATTATTTTACTGTATTCAATCATCTTACTGTATTTGTATCAGCCTGCTTATTTGCTCATTTGTACATTTCATTTTACTTGCCTAATCCATTTACTATCCCATACCGTACTTTCATTATCTCAGTGATTATTGGCTTAATTACTTATTGTGCGTTCACTGCTGCATATCTCATTAGCCTACCTAAATTAGTGTTTATCATCATTGTACTTAATTAACGATTATACTGTGTAACCATTTCGTATTGCCAATAATCAGTCATTTGTAATAAGCGATAAATACCGTTATAGAATTGTTAATCACTGTGAACAAATAATTAATTTACTTTTCTAATTAAACACAAAACAACAAAGTAATTTCTCTCTCCTTATTAAATATTTTGTTTGGGCTGTAGGCCCAAGCTGGTGACCCCTAATTATTCATTTCAATATCATTCATAAATTATAGTAAGCCTACTTTCTTGGCCACATCAAACTGGTGATCCGTAGGCCACTATATATATATATATATATATATATATATATATATATATATATATATATATGTACAGGGTGGGCGGAAAGTAGCTCCCTATTTTGGATTGGTAAAAAAATACGTATATTATCCATTTATTTCAGAAGAAATAATATCAAAAGGTAGGCATGCATGGTAGGTTTTCTCTAAAATTCAATGTGGGCTCCAACTCTTTCCACCAGCTTCTGGAGCCGCCCAGGAATGGCGTCCACTGACTTTAGCAGGAACTCCGGCGGGATGGAGGACATGACTTCCCGAATTCGGTCCTCCAGTTCTTCCAATGTCCTCGGTTTGTGCGGTAGACTTCTTCCTTTACCCACCCCCAAAGAAAGAAGTCGCCCGGTTACCGCTGAAAAACGGCAGAATCGGTTCAGTGTAACGGTGTGGTGTGGTATGACCTCAGATCAGGTTGTGGGCCCGTTCCTTCTGCGCAACACCATGAATGCTGAGCGGTACCTTGCTATGTTGCGAAACGAGGTCTGGCCGGTTGTCAGCACATGGGAGAACATCGACGATCTGATATTTATGCAAGATGGCGCCCCTCCGCACTTCGCTCTTGTTGTCCGTGAGTGGCTGGATGCCCACTTCCCTGGGCGTTGGATGGGTCGTCGTGGTCCACATCAATGGCCAGCCAGGAGCCCCGACTTGACACCGTGCGACTTCTTTCTTTGGGGGTGGGTAAAGGAAGAAGTCTACCGCACCAAACCGAGGACATTGGAAGAACTGGAGGACCGAATTCGGGAAGTCATGTCCTCCATCCCGCCGGAGTTCCTGCTAAAGTCAGTGGATGCCATTCCTGGGCGGCTCCAGAAGCTGGTGGAAAGAGTTGGAGCCCACATTGAATTTTAGAGAAAACCTACCATGTATGCCTACCTTTTCATATTATTTCTTCTGAAATAAATGGATAATATACGTATTTTTTTACCAATCCAAAATAGGGAGCTACTTTCCGCCCACCCTGTACATATATATCAGTGGCGACGGAGGGAGTCAGGCAGGTCAGGCTGAGCCTGACCTGTTATTTCTCTTGCTAGGGACTTAAAAAACTAACATAAAAAACTAACAATACACAATCCCATCTCTTGTCAAGTTGTCAGGCTAAAAATTTCCATCCATCCATCCATCTATCATCTAAACCCCATTTCCCCAGTAAGGGTGGAGAGAGAGAGACGCGAGAAGAGAGGGAAGCTATGTGGCTAAAAATTTTGAGTCAGATATCTTTACTTTATAAAACATGTTATAATGACCATGTTAGGATTTATAAATAAGGTTATATAGCTATTTGCATATACACTGTGACTGTACATAAAATGAATTATTACTGTATTATTATGCATCTTCTCAAATAACAAAGCTTTACAACTCGCATAAAAATGCACAAGTCCACGTCTTTTCAGGCAAACAATTTTAAGCCTGGCGTCTCTCTTTGAAACATGTTATGATGTAATTCTTATGATTTAGTTATAATGTTATAAAGTCATTTGGATATTCATATACGTAAAGTTAATCAGTATTTTGATTTATTTATTATTTTGTATCCAACGAATAACCAAGTTTTTAATGTTTGAAGTCAGGCAAATTTGTATTTGCCTGACGACTTGCTGCTGTGCCAAATGTTCAAAATGCTGCGCTGAATTGCCAAATCTCTTTTTTTTTAAATTTAATCTTGTTTTCAATAATATGCATGTTATATACTTTATAAGGTGGGTTGGGTGGAAAATAATTGGGATCAAGTAAAGATAAGCACCCCCAGCCTTCTTTAATTAGCCTTATAAGGCTAACTAACGAAAATATCACGACCTAACCTAACCAATCGTTAAGTCAACTGTACGCCCTTGACGATTGGTTAGGTTAGGTCGTGATATTTTCGTTAGTTAGCCTTATAAGGCTAATTAAAGAAGGCTGGGGGTGCTTATCTTTACTTGATCCAATAATTGTTCAAGTTACTTAACATTTAAAAATTAATTTACATCAAGGAAAAATTTGGTGAAAGAACTAATTAATAGCCTAATTGCTATTGGTATGACTTCACGTGGTGACGTCAACGCGTTGCATGCGAGTAAGTTGTCCACCCATTCCTCCCCCTACTAAGAGACTTAGAGGAAAAGTGATTAAGTGACAGACTTTAAAGAAATTTACTTTAGCATTCTGAATACCTCTGTAACAGCCTTGAAGAAACGATTTGAATGCATTTAGGAGTTCTCATTTTTTGAGCTGTTGAATTCAATAATGTTTGCAGTATATAAAGAAAATTTCCCCAAAAACGTAATAGAAGCACTTGAATATAAGTACAGTAATCTATTTGACGTAAAAGCTTTAACGTCAGAATTAAAATACATCTATCAGGACTCCGATTTTTGTCAGTGCAAACATGCAGAGCTTCAGCGACGAAAGTCGGAGAACAGAGAGCGAATGGGTAGTGAATTAGAACGGACTCCCGCTTTTATAACCCCTTTGAAGGTGTGACGGTTTGGCGCGAACTTTTCGGGAGTCATAGTGAAATCTGCATTTTTATGTGGGCTTCTGACCACATGTTCGGATTTCACCACTTTGTGTGAGCCGTGAGAAAGGAACCGAGGAAAGACATTTCTGGTCTGTCACCACACATCTATTCAACCTTTCAATTCTGGAACAACCTTCCTCAATCCATCTTTTCCCCTCTCTATGACCTCCAATCTTTCAAATGAAAAGTGGCCAGGCATCTCGAAATTTCTGGCCATTGATTTTTGCTCTTCTTCTCCTTCTATTATGGGGGGGGGGTCGTTTTTGTCCCTTGGCCACTCCCTCCTGCATGAAAAAGTTACTGTAGAATGAGAAAATAAACAACATAGTTTATTGATTAATATTTTTATAATAACTATTATATTAACTCTATATAGCTTTGGCTAGACTTATAGAATAAATTAAGCATTTGAATTAGCTAATATTGACGAGATTTGAGCTAAGTCTGAAGAATGAATAATAAAACATCCTCACTACTGACAGAAATCTTCCGATTTCTTGACTATAAGATGAAGACGCGATAAACCTAGTTTTGGCAGGTGAGCTCGTGCTGAAAATTGAAAGATTTTAGTTCTTAAATATTCCTGAGATTTTTCATGCTCGCATATAAATTTTGAACTTTTCTTTCGTGTGTGCGATATATATATATGAGTATATACCTTTCAGCACTTCAACCTTTTAAATATTCCGTGCGATGATTTCTCATTTCACGGAGGTCAGGCTTATACTGAATATATGTTACGGCCTTTTTGCGAAATCGGCCGTTTTGCAAAAAAGATTGGCCTTTTTGCAAAATGGCCAAAAACCCGGCCTTTTTGCATAATGGCATTAAATGCCAGGCCACGCCGGCATATTGGCCACTTTGCAAAATGGCTGGTAATGCTGTCGGCCATTTTGCGAAACGGCAGAACTTTACATTGAACTGGACAGCGAATGGCCGGTTAGAGCGCCCTTGACGATTGGTTAGGTTAGGGCGTGATATTTTCGTTGTTTAACGAGAATATCACGCCTTAACCTAACCAATCGTCAAGGGTGGACAGTTGACCTAATCGGGTAGTAGTATAGCCGCAAAAGGGTAGAGTGCAGGAATGTTGCAAAATATTACGTAATGTTGCAAATGGGGTGGGGTGTTGCAAACGGGGTGGGGGTGTTATGCAACATGTTGCAAACGGGGCGTTGGAAAGGGGGGTGGGGTGTTGCAAAAAAAATTCCGCCAAAGTTGCAAAGGGGGTGGGGGATGCTGCAGGTGCAACAAGGAAACTTGGTGGCGGCGTTATCCCCCAAGAGAAAGGAGGAGAGGTGTTCACCTGACAGGAGCCAAGTGCATATTAAGACTTCAGCCGAGTAGGCGTTGTCTTATAGACTCCTAATCAGCCAGTTGGCTTAGAAGGAGCCAAGGGGGGAGGGGTACACCTGAAGGGGTAGGGAAAGAGAGAGAGAGAGAGAGAATATCGGCCTTTGTTGCCGATTGCAAGGGCTTGGAGGCGGAGTTCTCCCCCAAGCTATTTTCCCCAAAGAGTTATACCTAACCTAAGAGGCCTCTAACGGGTTTTTCCAAATGGCCAGAAAGAGAAAGGACCAGAGGTCCTTGCTCGGCTGGGAGCCGAGCTTGTATGACTCCGTCGTCAGCCTCTCGCTCTTTTATAGACCTCTAATCCGGCTGAGTTGCCAGATAGCGCCATGTATTTAATAGAAGGCTGAGTTGCCAATTTGTGCTATATATTTTTCTAATCGAAGATTGCGTTGCCAGATAGCAATATTTATTAAATTAAACCATATATTAATCAAAATACCATAATATATTTATATGATGGTAGTTAATCAATACAGAATTTCTTTTAATTGTTGGAATTAAGAAGATTCATCTGTTTATTAAATAAATAATTTAGACACACGCACTTTACACAATAAATCACTTAATTCCTATTTTATTATAAATATCACAATTAAGGCACGAATAACAGTGGGAAAAACGAAAGGAAAAGAAACCTTACGAAGAAAGTTGAAATAAACGACAATTCAAAACACACGGTCGTCCCCCCTCCTCCCTCATTCCCCCCCAAACTTCTCACCCCATCTGTGCTTGTATGTATAATAAACGAATGAACAACTCGTGCACACAAACACGCACACACACACGCACACACACACACACACACACACGCCTCTGTACATATCATGTGAATGAAAATCAGAAAAAAAATGCCAAACGTATATTAATTTAAATCAAATGAAACTAAATAATTTAAAACAAATGAATTTTCTCCTTTTAGGAGAATCAATTATTATAAGAAATTAATTATTCAATATAAGAAATTAATCATTAAGCGCTGTTTTTTCCTTTCACGAGGAAAGGATTTCCGAGAATCTGGTCAACTCGAAACACACGGTCGTCCCCCCTCCTCCCTCATTCCCCCCAAACTTCTCACCCCATCTGTGCTATATATATATATATATATATATATATATATATATAATAAACGAATGAACAAATCGTGCACACACACACACACACACACACACACACGAGGAAACGATTCCCGACTCGAATCACACCTGTTTGCCCAGAGGTCTTTTTGAAATGACCGCAATTTGACCTTTGTTCCAGTCTACTCGGGATAAACCTCGCTTCACTCCAATTCTTAATTTTGTTGTTGTTATTACTTCTACAATGAGACACATTCTCGAAGCGAAGAAAATGTTTTATATTTTTATTTACGCGTAATTTGTATGGTGTCATATTCTTAGATAACATCTCTGTTATTGAAAGATATACACACAATTATATTAAATAATAATCAGCGAAAGAAATAAGGTGGATGAGGTGGGCAAACCTGAAAGTACTAACAATTGAATGTAATTACGTGTTTTCTGTATAAACGTCTGCAAAAAAAACACCTATCTCGTGTGTATATATATTATATATATATATATATTATATATATATATATTATATAATATAATATATATATATATACAGGGTGTCCCGTAAGTCTGGACCCATAGGGAAAAATAATAAAATTACAAAATAGTCCAAAAATTTATTACATAATCTGTTCAAAGTGTCCGCCGTTGTGTCGCACACATAGTTGAAGACGCAATCTCCACTGCGACAGCACTTTCTGAATCACAGTCGCAGAAATTTCTTGACACGCCTCCACAATGCGTGCTTTAAGGTGGAAAATGTTCTGAAGTTTGACCTCGTACACTTTGGCTTTCAAGTGGCCCCACAAATAAAAATCATAATAAAAAATAATAAAAAAATAATAATAATAAAATAATAATAATAATAACATAATAAAAAAATATATTATAAATCCCTATGGGTCCAGACTTACGGGACACCCTGTATATATATATAAAGAAAGAGAGAGAGTTTTGTTCATTCTTTTAAAGTAAATAAAGGAATGGATATATATATATATATATATATATATAGGGTGGTACAAATTACAGTAGTAATAAAAATTAACTCTTTCTCGCCGAATTGGAAATCTTTTCACTCCGCCTCAGACCCACAGTTTAACGTGGAAACCGAATGCTCTTTTATTTCTATCTATCTATATCTATATATATATATATATATATATATATATATATATAGAGAGAGAGAGAGAGAGAGAGAGAGAGAGAGAGAGAGAGAGAGAGAGAGAGAGAGTTTTGTTCATTCTTTTAAAATAAATAAAGGAATGGATATATACAGTATGTCCCACAAAAAAGTACACCCAACTTTAGATTGTACTAACTCCTCCAAAAATTGAGATATTTTGGATCTGTTTGTTTGATTTAATATAGCAAATTATTCTTTGTTAACGTTCAAATTTATCATGTTTAAACGAATTAGTTGTTTAAGCATCTGCTTTTAACTGAAGGGTACAACAAAATGGATTGCGCAAAATTGGTCAATGAAAAAATAATGTGTGCTATCGATGTAATGAAAAGACAAATACATAATAATAGATACTTTAACATAATTTTAATAAGATACAAAGCAGATTTTTCTTTATTCCTTATTACAAAAGTTATGCTTAGTTTCGTTTTCTTTCAACATGACCGCCATTCCTATCGATACAAATCTGGGGTCGAGCTCTCATCTTCCCCATCACTCTTTTGATAAGATCTGGATTGTCTTTTAACAAGTTGATTTCAGCTGTGATGCGAGTCCTCAAATCATCTAAATTGATAGGTTGTGATGCAAATACTCTATTTTTCAAATAACCCCATAAAAAGTAATCACACGGGATCAAGTCAGGGCTTCTGGGAGGCCATTCAATGTCATGGCCTGTAGCAATTACTCTTTGGTGGAAGACTTCCTGCAAGCGTTCCTTCACAATAACTCTCCTGTGAGCAGGAGCTCCGTCTTGCACCCACCAAATACGATTAAATCGGTTTCCATAAGCAATACGTATTTGTGGAAGGATTTCTCGGTTTATCATTTCTAGGTAAGCTTCACCATTTAGATTACCATCGTAAAAGACCGGGCCAATTAACGCTCCATTACCGCACAGTCCTACCCAGAGAGACAGTTTTTGTCTAGAGTTATTCTTTTCATAGATATGATTTTCAGGTGGATGATTTTTGGTGCATATTGACGGCAGATTTGTCTGTTCACTAGACCATTCATAAAAAAGGCCGCCTCATCTCGAACCACTAATTGTTCCGTGAATCTTTCTGGTTTTTCAAGAAACCAATGGCGGTCATGTTGAAAGAAAACGAAACTAAGCATAACTTTTGTAATAAGGAATAAAGAAAAATCTGCTTTGTATCTTATTAAAATTATGTTAAAGTATCTATTATTATGTATTTGTCTTTTCATTACATCGATAACACACACATCATTTTTTCATTGACCAATTTTGCGCAATCCATTTTGTTGTACCCTTCAGTTAAAAGCAGATGCTTAAACAACTAATTCGTTTGAACATGAATAAATTTGAACGTTAACAAAGAATAATTTGCTATATTAAATCAAACAAACAGATCCAAAATATCTCAATTTTTGGAGGAGTTAGTACAATCTAAAGTTGGGTGTACTTTTTTGTGGGACATACTGTATATATATATATATAGGGTGGTACAAATTACAGTAGTAATAATAATTAACTCTTTCTCGCCGAATTGGAAAGCTTTTCACTCCGCCTTAGACCCACAGTTGAACGTGGAAACCGAATGCTCTTTTCTTTCTATATATATATATATATGTAAAAAATGAACAATGAATAATCCATATTCATTTTTACATAAGAACCAAAATCGCTTAACGCGAGTTTGGATAATAATTTTACTTGTAGCTTCCTATTTTTGTTCGTGTCACAACCCTACGATCTACCATATCTATGGTTTAGTCGTATCCATTTTCCATTTGTTATAGAAGTTATTATAATTAATTATGAATTGTCTTGCATCTCACCCTCGACCCTAGATTATGCATAGACATTGCATGTAACAGGATTGGAACCCGTAGTTGTACTTCTTAGTCATTACTACCCACTCTTTGTCTCTAATTCGTTCTTGTAAATCTTCCTAATAATGATTTGTACTATACGTACAAATTCAATAACTATGACGTCACATTTTCCCGTCATTTATTTCCCTTCATCATATATCTAGTATTCAATGTATGAAAATTCTTTAACATCATACTAAGGACGAAACACTCTATAGAAGTCATTATTTATGTTATGTAGTATAAATATAACTATTATTCGACCATATACCCCGCCCCCATACGTCCATATCTTATCTTGACCATTATCGTATGTCAATTTTATTAAATATTCATTTTTGCTATGAAACGCCAAACTTTAGGCCTTCGTTCGAAAACGCAAAAATACGTTCTCGTATTGTTTTTTTATTATTTTTTTTCAAGTGCGTTCACCCCTCAAGATATTCATAAATGCTTAGTAAGATCAAATTCCGCTCACTACGACAGATTCGAACGCCTCAAAGATAAAATATCTCCTTTCGCTCTGATTTCAAATTTATAACATATTATAACATATTATAACATATTATGTTGTATATAAATCCAAACCATATGTGCCCATGTACTTTGTATTATATTTCTAACATCTTAATTGTCTATTAATATGAAACACTGTAAAAACAAAACAAAGTTATAGTAACTGTTTAATTGTAATCAACTGTAATACTTTAATTTAATATAACGTAATGTACTTTAATGAAACTGTAATTAATAATAACTTGTAATGTACTTCATTGAAACTGTAATTAAATGTAATGATTTAATTTATAATGTAAGAATGTACTTTAATGGAATTGTAGTTAACGATAATAAATGAATTAATTGGTAATTGTAATCGTAATTGTAATGAACCAAAATTAATACATAATCAGTCATGTACTTAAACTGTACGTATGTACTACTACGAAACTATATCGCCTTCAGAAATGTTGACTCGGCGAAAAATTCAATTAGTTTTTTTATTTTTATTTTTATAATTTTTATTTGGAATCTTTCATCTGATCATGTGTTTAAAAGGGGGAAATTTAACCTTCAACTGTCATCCCCCAAACATTTAGGTTTATAGTATACATGTATTTGTAAAATTAAGACACTTCTTCATTAAGTCACTTCTTCATTATCGTACTTCATTATAGCACTTCATTAGGACTCCTTTGTTAGCAGCCTTGCTGCGAGGAGGGGGCAGAGGCCCCTTGCCTCCTTAATATTTTTAGATTCCGGCCTGAGCCATGGTCGAAAGAGGTCGAACCTCTACCCGTGTAAATTCAGAGCACTACCTGTATATTTTGAGAAGTAAACCACAGTAAAAAGAAGTTTTTATCTTTTCCTTCGAGCCTTGTTCTCTTCAAGAACTTAGTCAGTAAAGTCGATAATTTTAGTATCAGAGAAAGTATCAGAGTATTATAGAAAGAGAAGAATTAAAAATTGGCGACCCTTTGCCCAAATTAAGAGACAACCCAAGCACCATAGAAGATATCGGCATAACAGTCTGGCGAGTCTGTAGCCAAGAGTTTAACAAGAGGCGACCGAAAAGAATTAGAATGTTATAGAAGAAATATCCGTTGCTTGCCTCCTAACTAGAACCCCCGTCGATCCGAACCACCCCAGGGCCATAGACAGAGGGGTTAACATTGTGGCGACCCTGCCAGGATAAGAAAAAGATTTTTAGAAGAAGATTATTTTAAGAAGAAGATTATTTTAACAAGAAGATTTTAACAAGAAGATTTTAACAAGTGGCCACTCTTTGGCCAAGATAGAAATTACCCTGCATCAGGATAAAACCAGTTGACCGGCGTGTCACGACTTCTAGTTCGTAACATCCACCCTTGAACCGGTGTGTCACGACTCCAAGTTCTCCACGCCTAATTTTCATCCAAGAAGAAGTAGGCCAGTAAGACGTCTTCAGGACACGTCTCAAGGATTTCCCCATATAAAATTTTGTTAAGTACAGTTTGTTTTTTTAAGTAATTTATAAACACTTGAAAAGTCAGTATTATTAACAGTTAATATTTAGTATGGAGCCAGAATTTAACACAAAACACAGTGAACACTTCAGACACCAGTGATACATTTGTTTTTATTGAAACAGTAATTTCAAGAGAGTTAATTTCAAAGAGAGTTAATTTCAAAGAGAGTTAATTTCAAAGAGAGTTAATTTCAAGAGAGTTAATTTCAAAGAGAGTTAATTTCAAGAGAGTTAATTTCAAGAGAGTTAATTTCAGAGAGTGAATTTCAGAGTTATTTTCACTATTATATTCAGTATAGAATAATTTTATTTTATGTATCAAACATAATAGTATCGTACCTTCGTGTACATTCGAGTGAAATGTTGTTTACATTTTATATTTTTGTTTGCAAATTTTTTTCAAATTATTGAATTGAATTTACTTGCAAATTAAGAGAGAGAGTGTTTATAGAGAGTTTATAGATTTAGAGAGATACTTGAAGTCATTTTTTTGAAGTCATTTTTGAAGTCATTTTTGAAGTCAGTTTTTGAAGTCAGAAGGTTGCACCAAGAGGGTCAACCAAAACAGAGGTTAATCGTCTCCACTTGATAGAGATCAAGTGCAGTCATTTTCCGTTTTCAGTTAACCTTCACTTGATAGCAGTTCAAGTGCAAGTCAGTTTAAGTTTCAAGATACTACTTGATAAGAGGTCAAGTCAGAAGGTTGCGCCAAGACGGACAACCGCCCCAGAGATTTATAGAAATACTTGAAGCAGTTTCAAGTTAGACAGTTTAAGTTTCAAGATACTTGACAAGCGTTCAAGTTAGACAGTTTCAGAATACTTGACAAGCGTTCAAGTCAGACAGTTTCAGAATACTTGATAGAGTTCAAGTTAGGTTCAGAATACTTGATAGAGTTCAAGTCAGTTTTATTTCGAGTCCCAAGTCAGTTTTATTTCGAGTCCCAAGTCATTTTATTTCGAGTCCCAAGTCATTTTTATTCGAGTCCCAAGTCAGTTTTCAATGCAGTCAATTGAATTCAACTTTTCCTTTGTAATTTAA
The DNA here is from genome assembly GCA_023014485.1 of Bathynomus jamesi. Taxonomy (NCBI): domain Eukaryota; kingdom Metazoa; phylum Arthropoda; class Malacostraca; order Isopoda; family Cirolanidae; genus Bathynomus; species Bathynomus jamesi. The sequence goes on from JAJOZX010002117.1 coordinate 146,319, forward strand.
GATAATTTAATTTAAGAAAATGTAATCTAAGAATTTAATTCAACCTTTTTTTTGTGTTGTAAAAGAGAATTTAATTCAACCTGAATTGACCGGGTTGCGTCTTTAGTTTAACTTTTTTTTTGTTTGTAAGAAGGAAATGGACCGATTTGTCTTCTTTTTCATGCCATTGTTGCGTATATAAATATAGGTAACATGACATTTTATTGTTTGTAACAAAACCGTTTTTACAAAGGTTGTAACGATTTTGGTAATTATTGTAATGTATATGAGGAACATGCCGTCCCTCCGTTTTGTTTCAACTCTTTTAATTTTTGTTCTAAGTAGTGTGACAAGCAATCTTTTTTTAAAGAGCAAAGTGTCACGAAAGACGTATTGTCAATTTCAGACTTATACCCCCCGCTTATTCACTCAATTCCCCCGAATGTCGTACTCCAAACTTTGTCTTTTTATTTTATTTTATTTTAACACCCCAACCCCAGTTGAACCGTGTCAACCAGAGAAATGGTTCAACCATGGTTAATTCCTCTTTGGTACGATGGAACATAACCTTAATTTAGGTTGTGTTTTTTTATATTACAGTATATGTTTAGTTCATTATAGTTTATAATTGATTTCTATTTTCAATGTTTATATTTTTTATATTTTTTTTTATTCGATTAATAATGAGTAATTATCGTAGTCGAATTTAATTAATTGTGTGTCAAATATCAAATAATTCAAATTCTATCAACATTCAACGAAAGTATGATTTTTCTACTTAACATGCAAAAATTATTAAACCTTTTTAATATATTTTTGTATTATATAAAAATAATTTTAAATGTAAAATTTACCTGTAATTTAGAATTTTATAATAATTGACCTTGAGCTTAAAGGATTTTATAATAATAATAATAATGATAATAATAATAACAATAACTGACTTAAACTTAAAAGATTTTATAACCCTAAACCCATCTTAAATTATTATACATTATTTTTAAACTTTGTTAATTCAAAAACCCTCCAAATCCCTACACATTTGACCACAGGTCTATACATCATCCACTACGTAATTCGATTTGTACCTACAACAGTCAATAAAAATGCATGTATGCACATTATATATACTATATATATACAGCCCTTATGCTAAAATCATTGAATATCACAATAAAACTATTTCATTACATAAGTGCAAACTATGCTATTTAGTCTTAATCATTTGTGCTTTCTAATATATCTTGCTCATGCATTTATTCAGTTACTTGAACAATCCTATCAGCTAATCTGTCCCTCGAAATTGTAAAATACACACTTTGCACCTAATACACCCAAATACACACTAGACCACAGGTCTATACATCATCCATTACGTAATTCGATTTTTTACCTACAATAATCAATAAAATTAGTTTATCAAGTGTACTATCATGGAAGCCTCGAAAAATCCATGAACTTTAAAATTTATGTTTTTCCCTTATACCTATTCATTATGAATGTAATTTTCCCCCCAGAAAAAAAAAATTTAAAAAAAAAAAAATTTAACAATATCATTCTTTCTCTAACTTAATTGTTTGTCTAAAATTAAAGTTCTAATCTTTGAATTTTTTTATATTTTGTAAGCAAGTGTCATTTTAAAGATTTGATACTCTGCATTGTACTCAAGTACCCGAACTCGTTCTGTATAAAACTTGTATTGTAAAAAAGAATGTCGTCATCTAACTTGAAGTAGTTAGGATGTTATTTTCTCATTTGTATTGTATTAATGGTACCCTACTAGATTATTGTATAAATATCATTTTAGAGGGGGAACAATGTAAAAAATGAACAATGAATAATCCATATTCATTTTTACATAAGAACCAAAATCGCTTAACGCGAGTTTGGATAATAATTTTACTTGTAGCTTCCTATTTTTGTTCGTGTCACAACCCTACGATCTACCATATCTATGGTTTAGTCGTATCCATTTTCCATTTGTTATAGAAGTTATTATAATTAATTATGAATTGTCTTGCATCTCACCCTCGACCCTAGATTATGCATAGACATTGCATGTAACAGGATTGGAACCCGTAGTTGTACTTCTTAGTCATTACTACCCACTCTTTGTCTCTAATTCGTTCTTGTAAATCTTCCTAATAATGATTTGTACTATACGTAAAAATTCAATAACTATGACGTCACATTTTCCCGCCATTTATTTCCCTTCATCATATATCTAGTATTCAATGTATGAAAATTCTTTAACATCATACTAAGGACGAAACTATAGAAGTCATTATTTATGTTATGTAGTATAAATATAACTATTATTCGACCATATACCCCGCCCCCATACGTCCATATCTTAACTTGACCATTATCGTATGTCAATTTTTTAAATATTCATTTTTGCTATGAAACGCCAAACTTTAGGCTTCGTTCGAAAACGCAAAAATACGTTCTCGTATTGTTTTTTTTATTATTTTTTTCAAGTGCGTTCACCCCTCAAGATATTCATAAATGCTTAGTAAGATCAAATTCCGCTCACTACGACAGATTCGAACGCCTCAAAGATAAAATATCTCCTTTCGCTCTGATTTCAAATTATAACATATTATAACATAAGCACACCGGACAAAAAATTAGTCACCCTAATAGCACCGATAGTAGGAAGTTCAAGGTCACACAGAGGGCGCTGATGTAGCATTGGTAAGTGACAAGTAGCGGTGACGTAGCACACAGGATCAGATCTGTTCGTGAGGTGGTGAAGAACAAAGTGTGTGTTGGATATAGTCTGCAAAATGGGTCGTGAGGCAGACGTTACTCAGTGGCAAAAAGGAGCCATCGTGTTTGGCAGAGCCCACGGACACAAAATGTCTGAAGTAGCCCAATTTGTTGGTGTGTCAACGCGTACTGTCCAGCGAGTTTACAAAGAGTGGTGTAGTTCGCAATCAACTGAAAATCGACGGCGTAACTGTGGCCGGAAAACAATTTTCGACAATAGGGGCCGCCGCCATGTTTCTCGTCTAGTAACTGCAAATCGTTTTTCGTTTTCAAACCAGAGAACAATTGCTCCAAGAAACTAAAGAGGTTCTCCAGCGACCAATTTCCGAACGGACATTGCGACGAGAACTGCATGCGATGGACATCTGGAGCAGGGTACCACGGAAGAGGCCGCTGTTAACAAGTCACAAATTGGCACGTTATAAATGGGCTCAGAGGCACAAAACTGGACTGCGGCAGATTGGAAACGTGTAATTTGGTCCGATGAGTCCCGTTTTGTTGTTCTCCAATGATGGGGGCGGACGAGTACATCGCAGGTCCAATGAAGCCTTTAATCCTGAATGCGTCGAAGGTGTTGTTCAGGCTGGAAACAAAAGTGAAGCGCAGGAATAGACACCCACGGACTCTGGCGGAACTTCGGGACCGGCTGATGAACGAGTGGCAGCAAATCGATGTTCAGTACATGCACAACCTCGTAGAGTCTCTGCCTCGCCGGATTCGTGCGGTTATCAAGGCCAGAGGCGCCGTCACACGTTATTAGGTACATTCTGAGAGGGGTGACTAATTTTTTGTCCGGTGTGCTTATTATGTTGTATATAAATCCAAACCATATGTGCCCATGTACTTTGTATTATATTTCTAACATCTTAATTGTCTATTAATATGAAACACTGTAAAAACAAAACAAAGTTATAGTAACTGTTTAATTGTAATCAACTGTAATACTTTAATTTAATATAACGTAATGTACTTTAATGAAACTGTAATTAATAATAACTTGTAATGTACTTCATTGAAACTGTAATTAAATGTAATGACTTAATTTATAATGTAAGAATGTACTTTAATGGAATTGTAGTTAACGATAATAAATGAATTAATTGGTAATTGTAATCGTAATTGTAATGAACCAAAATTAATACATACTCAGTCATGTACTTAAACTGTACGTATGTACTACTACGAAACTATATCGCCTTCAGAAATGTTGACGGCGAAAAATTCAATTAGTTTTTATTTTTATTTATAATTTTTATTTGGAATCTTTCATCTGATCATGTGTTTAAAAGGGGGGAAATTTAACCTTCAACTGTCATCCCCCAAACATTTAGGTTTATAGTATACATGTATTTGTAAAATTAAGACACTTCTTCATTAAGTCACTTCTTCATTATCGTACTTCATTAGGACTCCTTTGTTAGCAGCCTTGCTGCGAGGAGGGGGCAGAGGCCCCTTGCCTCCTTAATATTTTTAGATTCCGGCCTGAGCCATGGTCGAAAGAGGTCGAACCTCTACCCCTGTAAATTCAGAGCACTACCTGTATATTTTGAGAAGTAAACCACAGTAAAAAGAAGTTTTTATCTTTTCCTTCGAGCCTTGTTCTCTTCAAGAACTTAGTCAGTAAAGTCGATAATTTTAGTATCAGAGAAAGTATCAGAGTATTATAGAAAGAGAAGAATTAAAAATTGGCGACCCTTTGCCCAAATTAAGAGACAACCCAAGCACCATAGAAGATATCGGCATAACAGTCTGGCGAGTCTGTAGCCAAGAGTTTAACAAGAGGCGACCGAAAAGAATTAGAATGTTATAGAAGAAATATCCGTTGCTTGCCTCCTAACTAGAACCCCCGTCGATCCGAACCACCCCAGGGCCATAGACGGAGGGGTTAATATATATATATATATATATATATATAGAAAGAAAGAGAGTGAGTTTTGTTTATTCTTTTAAAATAAATAAAGGAATGGATATATATATAGGGTGGTACAAATTACAGTAGTAATAATAATTAACTCTTTCTCGCCGAATTGGAAAGCTTTTCACTCCGCCTTAGTCCTACAGTTTAACGTGGATTCAGAAATACATCTCGTCAGGGAATGATTGCTCACTATTTCATCGAGATAATTAAAGCTCATATACAGGACCTGCATTGTCTATAAGATCTGTGGCGCGTGCAGCCTTCAGAAGCTGTGAACATCTGTTCTGTGGATCAGTTCAAGAAATACATCTCGTCAGGGAGTCGTTGCTCATCATAATTTCAACATAACAGGAACATTTGATTATTGATCCGGGGTAGTATGACCGCAAAACATGCACGATTTTTCTCTTTAGTAATAAAAACAACTAGCTCTTCTGTGGATCAGTTCAAGAAATACATCTCGTCAGGGAGTCGTTGCTCACTCTTCCACATTTCAACATAACAGGAACATTTGATTATTGAACCGGATTTAAAATAACAGGATCATTTGATCCGTGGGTAGTATGACCTCAAAACATGCTAATGCACGATTTTTCTCTTTAGTAATAATAACAACTGGCTCTTCCCCGAATTGTAACAACGGTTAAGGTTTTCACTCCGCCTTAGACCCACAGTTTAACGTGGAAACAGAATGCTCTTTTCTTTTAAAAATATAATTAAAGGAATGGATATATTTATAATTTCTTTATTATAAAATGTGGAACATGCAGTCTTCAGAAGATGTGAACAGCTGTTCTGTGGATCAGTTCAAGAAATACATCTCGTCAGGGAGTCGTTGCTCACTCTTCAACATCATAATTTCAACATAACAGGAACATTTGATTATTAGCCAGTTGGCTTAGAAGGCGTAAATGGCTTGTTCAGGTTGAGTTGCCAGATACCACTTTTTATTGTATACATTATTATGGAGAGATGCCAGATACCGTTTTAATTGTATACATTATTATGAAGAGTTGCCAGATACCATTGCTCAGGTACACAGTTGCCAGATTGTACCATTTATTTTCTTAAAAGTTGGTTTAGAATTCCGCTAGTAGGTTTAGAAGGCGTAACATGATATAATTAACCAAAAGAATTAAGTAAAACAACATTGCATCATTCTGTTTATTATAAATATATAGAAAATAAATATACATTTGAATGATCAATAATAATAGAAATATGAACGAGGAATATGCATATAATCATATATCCGTCAATATAACAGTACAGGAGAAATATATATAATATATATATATATATATACACACAAAATTATGGAGATATATAGAAAATAAATATACATTTGAATGATCAATAATAATAGAAATATGAACGAGGAATATGCATATAATCCTTCAATATAACAGTACAGGAGAAATATCACACAAATACGTTAAATATATAAATACATTTCACTTCTTTTTTCAAAATACTAAACTCGCACTTAATCGAGTTTACAATTACATCATTATTGCTCTGCATTACGCAGTATATGCGGTTTAATAATATTTCACCGCTTTAAGTATAAGGAAACCTGTACTCGATATGAAGGGCTTTCATATCGTTCAGTACTATTTTTGTTCCCACTTTACAACCGGTTGGTAAGTCATCTTTAAATACGTCTAGAATACAATCAAAAGCACGCACAAAGAGTTCATCGTTAGCTACATTATTAAACACAAGTTTATAAACACGCTTTTCCAATCGAGGGTTTATTTCTACCGACCCGAGCTTTTCAATCGTGAACTCGTCTTCACTCAACAGAGCGGCAATTGAAATAATCTTCTAAATCGTTACGACAACTGCTCGTTATATAAAGAAATAGTTCTTCAGGGTGAACGGTGTAGGTGAGCTCAGCCTTGTACCGATCAATTGCTTTGTACCAAAGTTCATGGTATTTCAAAGAGTCTAAACTTTTTAAATAAACGTCCAGCTCTAGACCATTCTCACCTTGTTCAGCCCTACACTCGGTAAACCCATCGAGCAGAGCGGTGTATGCGTATTCAAGTACTGTATCAAAATAAAGCATATCCGTAACACGCGCGTCTAATATAGGTTTCAGCTTGCGGAATCCGACGATTTCAAACATTCTGTCGAGGATGAAATGGTTTCGCGTAGGAACAAGAGCGTTATTATCAGAAGCATTCTTCCACATCAGCCGTATATCAATGCATGGCCGATCGTTATTTATACACAACGTACATACAACGGCGTATGAGGGTGCATCACTAATCTGCTCTCTTCTTGTACCTACGTTAGCAAGTATTTTATAACGATCTTCACTCCACTTCTCAACTATCACGAAGATTCTATTCATCTCCTCGACACTTAAATAAACCCGTTTGTTTGTTTGTCTACATTCCGTTTCCAGTACATAGCTAACGGTACCGGATTTACGCCTGAACACGCGCAACGATTTCGTCACGGACACATCGTACGAGGCGTTGAGAATGCTGCTCAAAGGAAGTTCCATCGTATTCGAGGAGCGCGCGTCCACTCGGTTCAAGCTCTGAAATAACTATGAGCCGTGTGAGGCACGCAGGTAGGCAGGAACGGTTCGATGGGCGGCTGACTCGATGATACGTGAATGGGCTTGTTCGAACTCGTATGATCAACGAGTCGCACCATAATCAACGTGTGCGGCGAATTGTTGTACATATTGGGTAGGTGTTTTTCCGGTACAAGAATTAATTTCGGTTTTATCACTACCAGACTACGCACCAGACAGTTTCCCTCAGGATAATTTTCACGAACTAGGCACATTTTACAATGTTTTACTAAACATCTTCACACTCCGGCGCACTGTTTGAAAGGAACATATGCTCATATTTTTCCTTTCTGCCCAGCAAACGATACTCGTCTCTAAAGTCTGCTAAAAACTCACGCAGGGCACTAGCCACAACCTCACTACGAGCCTCATCATGATATACATTAATATAGTGATAAAAATACTTAAGATTGTCCATGATGACGACATTTACATTTTCAACCGAAGTGTACGAGTTAACAATAGACACATCAGTGATTATATTCAAGACATATATATTTAAAAACACGTGATAAATAAGTTAACAATTGAAATTATGTTAACACAAGAAATAACAGAAAACACAAGAAAAAACAAATGCATAGATTTGGTGATCACAAACAACAGTAACCTAATACTTTAAAGAAAGCATTCTATTAAATACTTTTAACCTATGTTCACGAATTAATACCGGTTTTAAAATAGATTCGAGACGAAGACCGTCTGGACTGATTTTATAGAAATTCAAGGATTCCAAGTTGATCACGAGAGAAGTTATGTAGTCATCTTCCATGCTGCAAAATCTCGTCGTTTGCCTGTCTGCTCAGAACACCAACAAGAGGTAAGATCGAATCCACATCAACACAAAATTTTAGTCGCTAAAATAACAGCCTGAGCATTGTTCATGTTCTAAATTATCTTTGATTCGTTTTGGTAAAATTAAGTAAACTGCAGCCTTTGTTTCCTGATCAGAAACTCTCCGTCTTTTTCTGGTATGGTGGAAGGTTTCGTTGCAACCATATTCACTGCTCGAGTCTACTTCACAGTCGTTGTCTTCTAATCTAGATTTACACTCTTCACTAATGCATTCAATGGATGAATAATCATCTTGGTTGATATTATTGACACCACAATCGAGAGGGCTCACTGGGGTAACGGACACTTCAGGTAATGGTGCGGGCGCTTGAGGTGGGTCGGGGACAATCTCCTCAGGTTGCCCTTGTGGCGGGGAAAATATTGTGTGGAGGTAATTATGTGCTGCTTCTAAGTAAACAAAACGGGCTTTATGTAACACAATGGCAACTAATAATGATTTATGCAAAGATGCACCAGCTCTTCTGGAACGTCTGGATGCAATTTTACCGAGCGATATATTTATCAACTTGTGCTTCAAACCCGTTTGGAACGTCAGATATCATGTTCACCACCTAGGAATTGGTCAAGGCACAGAGAGCTAACTAACACGACTCTATCCTCTATTTCCAATCTTGTAATGAGTTAAAGTGAAAGTTTCGCCTGCCTTTATACAATGTCGTTCTGATGTCGTTATCAAGCTCCACGCAGGGAATTTCCAGGTAGTAGCATGAATCACGTTGCTGTTCTTTCACCTGTGCACACACACATTGACATATTCCAGTGGACGATAATGGATTGGCATGTATGACATACGTTTCAGGACTCTCTTGAATCATTGGAGCACCGCCAGGCGATTCTCATCTCCGGAGCTCCCCAATGCACAGAAGGAAAGTTGCTGGCCGTTCCGACTGTTGTTGACGGCACCGGTCTGTCCCAGGCCCAGGCGACCTTTCGTGCTCTCAAAGACTGGGGATGCGAGAACAACGTGATTGGACTGTGCTTCGACACAACTTCCTCCAATACGGGGAGGGTGCAGGGTGCGGTGGTCCGGCTGGAGAACATGCTTGGTAAACCGCTCTTCCAGCTGGGCTGTCGCCATCACGTTATGGAGCTCATCGTGGGGGCAGTGGTCATCACCGCGTTTGGAAGAACCACAGCACCAACTGAACCTTTGTTCCAGTATCTGAGAAGAAGGTGAATTTCAAGTCTAAGGCGCATTTGTTTTCTCCAATGATTTTTTGCCTTCAGAGCAATTGAGATATCAGCGTCCTTCTACTAATGATGTTAATAGCAGTCGAAAAGGGAAACTTCAGTCGTTTTCATGCAATATTTTCATAACTCCCCTTTCAAGTGGGACAAGCTCGACCTCTCGACTTATCGCGAGCTGGAGATCGAGCATTTGGCGGTGACGACGTGGCTGATGGAGCTCCGAGATGAGGCAGTCAAGTTCCTCGGCACCGCTTCTGGTCTTGTCAAAGACTACCGAGAAGTGGCGGAGATTACACTCCTGGTACTCGGGGCCTAGCCACGTCGTGGCACACACTTCATGCCCCCAGGAGCCTACCATCATGCGAGGTGGATGGCCAAGGTTGGTATTTTGAATTAGAAGTTAAATATTGTATTGCCTTCTGCAAACAGCCATTTGAAGTCCTTACCAGAAAAAATAAGATAAATAATTTACCATTAAACAAACTTATATGGAGTGGTATCGGTATTTATACATCACAGTGCGTATTCGTTTCAGATCATCTACTACACGAAGCTCCTGATGTTCAGCGGTCAGCTGGAGTTCGACGACGAGCTGGTACAGAAACTTCAGAGAGTGGTACTATTTACTGCACTCCTCTACGCACCTGCCTGGCTGGCGGCTCCTGTCGCAGCTGATGCCCCGCTGAATGACCTTGTGTTGTACCAACGTCTTCTGCAGTACAGGGCTGTGGATCGCGAGATTGCAGAGGCTTCACTGGCAGTGATCAGGCGGCACTTGTAGTATCTGAGGCCTCAGACCGTCGTTTTCGCCCTCTGCAGTGACAAAGTGGAAGAACCTGTGAAGCACGAGATGGCAAAGAAGCTGTGCCGCCTCGCTGTGCCCGAGGACTTCACGTATGACAACGTCTCGGTTGATGACACGACGCGCCTTCCGGACCTGATCGATGAGTCATCGTGGTTCGTGTTCACAGCTGCAGGTGTGCGCGTCTACGTGGCTCACTCTGCCGGTGAATAAGTGGGATCAAGATAAGAACTACTGTGATCTGAAGAATGTCATCTCGCATCTGAAAGTTACCAACGACGTGGCAGAGAGAGGGATAAAACTGATAGAAGATTACGCGAACACTGTCACAAAAGACGAGTCACAGCTGCAGGGTCTTCTTCAGCTCGTGGAAAAGAGCCGGAAAGAACTCGGTGACTTCAAGAAGTCGTCACTTGCCAAGATGACGTAGCGCAGAGGGAAAGGGAGTTAGCAGAGAGAGTACATGGCGCACGCCTTAAGATGACGTGTGTTCTAACCACGATTCATACAGTTTTTGAACCTAGTTAGGGGCACCGGAGTAAGTGCCTTTAGTGATATCGGTAAACCGTTTTAATACAAAATACATTTGATCTTTCCTTATTCGTTTTATCTTATCCTAAAAAGCAGACAATGGCAGACAGCATATGGAGGTACGGGGACAAATACGGTATTTTAAATTTTAATGCTATCTCAAGGTGAGTATAACTTCTAAACCACTTGTCCTATCAACTTGGTAAGTATCTGAGAGGATTTCTTTCCCTGAGAGGATTCAGAAAATATGGTCATTTGATGATTTATCTTTATTCAGTAAAAAATTGTCAATTGGGCCAAATTTCCAAAATTGAAATTTTCAAGGTCGATGCGCGACCCCTAAATATTGATCGATTTTGGTAAAAATGGTGTCAGTGTACTTCCACTGAACCAAATCATGGGAAAAACTTTGACCAGCTATAATTTTTAAAAAAAAGTGAAAAGTGATCCACCCTAATTGTACACAGACGGTAAATTCATTCGCGGTCTTTAAAGAAATGGAGATAGCAGACTCGAATGTTACAGAAAAGAATGAAATAATGGGGACAAGGGTCCGGAATTGTCCCAACGAAAAACCGGGTGGAAGAGAGAGAGAGGACGAAATAACGAATAACAGCATAATAACGAACAATAATTTAATAACGAATAAAAATATAATAACGGAAGGAAGACATAGATGAAAGGAAAGAAATAAGTAAAAGTTGCGAAGTAGTCAAACGGTCCAACGAGCGAAATGATAAAAAGATAACTAAAAACGTAGAAAATAAACAGCCAAAGAGAAATAATGATAATACCAAAATTAAGAACTTTGAAAATAATAAAAAAAAAACGAAATAGAAGCGGAAAGAACTAGTCTCGGCTCGAACACGCATAAATCTGCCACCTTCTCCATTCTGCTGGGCCGAAATGATGGGTAAGATTCTCCGAGTCCCGTTTTACCACAGGTGACATGATCATTCCCGCGTTGAATTGTGGCGACATTTATAGATATCTTTGCGTTGAGATTGGGATGATCGGATCAAAGTCAGGGGCCTTATCCACAACACGCTACAGGCACTATTTTGTGCAAGGTCCCCTGGATGCACTGGACCGCTTGGTCCGGGATCGCATGCGGCAGTGGTTCCATCTTCCGAAGGATGTTCCACTCGTTTTCTTATACGCAGTGTGGCGGATGGAGAGCTCGGCATTCCCTGTCTACACTATAAGGTCCCTATAATAATAATCAAACAGATAACTGGACTGGTTCATAGCTCAGATCCGCTCGCCAGGGCTGTATCTGTGCATCCCCTAGGAGATCGTCAAATCGTCTCATCGCCTCGTGTCCTCCGGCCAGAATTAGAGACCTGGAACTTCGAACACCTGAAAAAAAAATCAATGACCAACTTCGCCTGAAACTCTACAGTTCTGTTGACGGTAGAAGGCTGAGCGGGGATGGTATGGTATCCCATATGTCGATTCACGACGGCACATGTCTCATGAAAGGTGGCGACTTTATATACACCATCGAAGTCCGAGACGGAGTGATTCTCACGATAAAAAGGCGGGTACAGGGTCGTCAGGGAGTCCCGGCACCACGTTGTGAGGCAGTGTCCTGTGGGAGATGGCCTCGGGCATCTCCTGCAGGACTGCCTCAACATCCACCGACTCCGCGTAAAGAGTCATAACCGTGTCGTGAGATTAGCGCGGAGGTTCGTCGCGATGCTGAAGCTACCGTTGTGGTAGAATCCGTCGTCTCCATTCCGTTGGGCCTTGGCGACCTGACCCGTTTGTTGTACGGGACGGTGAGGTCATCATCATCATCGCACAGATCATAGCAAACTCCAACTGTACGACTCTTGAAGCGGCTCACCTACGGAAGATTCGTCGTTACGATGAGCCTGACGTTAGGCAATGGGCCCCCCAATTGGGCACGGCAGTTGAATGAGCCCTATCAGTTTGGTAGAGTAACGACATTAACTGTGTCGTGGCGAGAACTAATATATCTCGGCTTCTGCGAGAACCTCCGAGTAGAACTCAGGATATTGAAACTGCGTGTGGTCCTTAACTTGGAAATGTCATCCTACATCTGGAATTGGCGAAAATGGAGGGGTATCAGGGACGGACATCGACGGGATCGGCCGCCCGAAGCTGAGCCACCCGGTCCTAGAGGCAGGCTACTTCCGCCACTGTTCGATGGGCTTCAAGTTCTAAGCCCTGGAACAAGTTCATCGGTAGAGGTCGCGGCTGTGCACGAGACTACAACGATCAACCAAGATCTATGCCAAGTGTCCTCTACTGATGGCCCTACTACTATTCAGTATGCCAGGATATAAAGCAAACATTGGAAATAAATAGTCAAATGCCTGGTCATCTAATTAGTGACGCCCATGAATGGATTAACGAGATTCCGACTGTCCTTATCTATTGTTTAGCAAACCTACAGGCAGGGAAACGTCCCTGTGAGACTGCGGGGAAAGTAGACCCTGGCTCTAATTCGACATTATAGAGAGAGACGAGAGGTATAACGTAAGTGGGAGGCTGGGCCGTGTCCCGGGCGCAGATCGGGGCGCTTTTCCAGCTCGCTCAGACCTTCCCTGCCGTCGTTGGAATACCACTACTGTTGTCGTTTCTCCACTAACTGGGTGAGATGGATGGGCGTGCAGCTCGTTGGTGTTGGTGTTGGTGTTGGTGTTGGTGTTGGTGTTGGTGTTGGTGTTGGTGTTGGTGCACCATCATCATTGTACCGAATGTATCGCATGTTCGGTGATGTCAGATGTTAAAAAGAAAAAAGGGCTCTATTCAAAACTCCGGATAGAAACTTGGGTACAACCTTTATGATTCAAAGAAACACAAATCCTTAGTTTTAAAAATTACATACGTATAATAGCTATTTCTACTCTGCCATTTTCACTGGATCGTAACCCTCAAGATTCGAGCAGTAAAAAATAGAAACCATGATAACCACCAGTAAAAATTCATCTTTTGGAAAGCCTCCACTATTGAATTAATATACATTTCTTTAAAATTTATATTGTACATGTTCAGTATTTTAAAAGTCCTCAATAAACAATTTTTTTAATTTAATTAAAAACTTAAAATAATGGTAAAACACAATATGGAGAACTATTTACAGGTTCTTATTAATACAAATTGTAATGTACATTCATGGATACACTAACTAAGCACCAGTTTATAGGTTTAAAACTCCATGCATGATCCTTTAATAAGCTAAACAGAACTAGACCAAATTTTAAAGTGTCTGATTAAATTAACATTTGTCCATAATAAAAGAAAGATTAAAGGAAATCACATTTATCTTTATTAACTATATCCCTACCGAATTCAAGACATTTATTTTCGATTTTATCCACTTCTGATAAGCGAATTTTGAAACACAGCTGAAAATTATTAATATAAAGTCATAATAAAAAATTATATTTCTAAACAACTGATCCAACAAAGAAATACTAAAATTATAATTGCATTTAGATGCAAAATCAAGTTTAGGACATTTTACAATTCATTTTTCTTACGAGTTTATGTTTAGTAGTGCAGTCTCGTTTATAACATTTAAATGTTGTTTTCGCATAACGTAATTCATGTCTCTTGAAATTACTTTTGTCATTCGTACCATAATCACATTCAGAACATTTAAATTCTTTCGTTTTTGTATGAGTTAATATATGTCTCCTCAAGTTATATTTGTCATATGTACCATAATCACATTCAGAACATTTCAATGTTGTTTTCGCGTGAACTAATTCGTGCTTCTCGGAGTGATTATTTTTACTCGTATCATAATCCCATTCAGAACGTTTAAATTTAGTTTTCGCGTGACCTAATTCGTGTCTCTTGAAGAGACTTTTCTTACTCGTACCATAATCACATTCAGGACATTTATACGATAATGTTACACGATTTAGTTTCTGATCCTTAAAATCACGTTTACCAAAAATATCATAATTACGCACGGAACATTTACGTAATTTGGAGCTTAAATGTTCTCTTTGATGTCTCCATAAATTACTGTTGTCATTAGTAGCATATTCACATTTCGAACATTGCAATCGTTTGGTTTTTGAATGAATTGGTTCGTGTCTTTTTATGTTACTTCGTTTTTTAGTAAAATAGTCACATTTAGAACAGTTAAATAACTTCCCTCCCAAATGAATCAATTCGTGTCTCCTGAATTGCCGTTCGTAAATAGATTTGTAATCACATTTAGAACATTTATAAAGATTTGTTTCCGAATGATATAATTCGTGTCTCTTGAAATCCTTCTTATAGTTAGTACTATAATCACATTTACGGCAATTATATAATTTTGTTTTAGAATGTTTTAATTCGTGTTTCTTTAAATTACTACAGTACTTACTAACATAATCACATTCGGAGCATTCAAAAATCTTTGCTTTTAAATATGTTATGTCACTCTTAATTTCGAGGTGATGTCTAGTTTTGTTCCAGTATTCAGGCTTTGGTGAAGTGTTTTCAGAGTCTTTCAGCTTTTCATAATTTCCAATATTTAATTTTTCGAGTTTAACTATTGGATACCTGGAGTTTACAATGCTACTGAAGAGGGTTCTGTCACTCAGTGAATTATCATTTTCATTTTCATTTTTCGCGCTTTCTTTTTCTGTTTCCTTATGAGGAGAAGAATTTGCCATATCAAGAGGCAAATTAGAGACAAAATCGTGAGTCTCTTCTTCAGTTGATGCTTTTGAACCCTGAAATATATTTACAGTACATTAACTAAAGTACACACACACACACACAAGAAAGAAAATAATGACCAGAAAGGTCTCGCAATTTGAGGACAAAATTTTCAATAGCGAGATGTATGTAAAAGCAAAAACATGTTTCCACTATAAATGGGAACCAAACGTATAATAAGTTAAAAATAGATACGAATAATAGAGCCTAGAGCCCTACGGCCTACGAGAAACCTAATAAATATCACACAACCGACTGGTTGTGTCAATTACAAAATCCTGTTGATAGATTGAAATTCGCGATAAAAATAGTGCAACGACCTCAACAAATCTAGATTATTTTTCTCAGTAGATCTAAAACGAAATTTTGTTGCGAGTTTGCAACCCAATTATTAAGACTGATTATTTGTTATAAGAAAAGAAAAATAAGACTTAGAAGCACCAGTATGCATTGCATGCTTATGGATTTAATTTCTGCTTCCGGTCTGAATTTCCTTCACCCATTTAATCACACTACAAATTTTGCTTATGAGATGAACATGAATGGTTTTATCTATCTATCTATCTATCTATCTATCTATCAAAATGAATCTTTTCCTTTTGACATACTGAATTATTGAAATATAAACACGTTTTTCTGGAACAGTTTTTAACGCTGATTACAGTGATGATAATCATTTCTTGGAGAAATGCTTCTTTTTTGAGTTAACCCCTTTTTAACCCACATGCTGTAGTTTCAGTGACTTCTCAATAAACTTATCACATTTATTGCATTTCAAATGAACAAAAACGCATAGACAGTTTGGAAATTGTGGTTATTTAAATGTGATCGTATTGCGATTTATAATATATTGTGATTATTTAAACGTGATTTACACATTTTTCCAATTGTTTCAGAAATAAGATGAATTTGCAAAGATTATATAATATAATAAGAACCGAAAGAGATGCTATTTATTTTTCTCAAATCCATGGAATTATACCAAAGGAAAAAATTGTCGGAGAAAATGTTTAAGTTTGGCGATATCAGAAATCTGGACGCAATGAAAAAGTATCAGTTAGGAAGAACACATGGTTGCAAGGCACGACAATTCCTTTGTGCAAAATAATTATATTTATTTACGCTTCGAGTAAGGAATAAAGTTTTGTGATGAAGTTGAATTTAACCTAATTTAACCCTTTATTGCCCAAATATTTTGTAGGGTTAAGTTATGAATGCGTGTATTTGAAAGGTCAGAAATTTGACCCTTCTTTTTAGTTTCGGGACCCTTCTTTTTCTTTTTAGTTTCGGGACCCTTCTTTTTCTTTTTAGTTTCGGGACCCTTCTTTTTCTTTTTAGTTTCGGGACCCTTCTTTTTCTTTTTAGTTTCGGGACCCTTCTTTTTCTTTTTAGTTTCGGGACCCTTCTTTTTCTTTTTAGTTTCGGGACCCTTCTTTTTCTTTTTAGTTTCGGGACCCTTCTTTTTCTTTTTAGTTTCGGGACCCTTCTTTTTCTTTTTAGTTTCGGGACCCTTCTTTTTCTTTTTAGTTTCGGGACCCTTCTTTTTCTTTTTAGTTTCGGGACCCTTCTTTTTCTTTTTAGTTTCGGGACCCTTCTTTTTCTTTTTAGTTTCGGGACCCTTCTTTTTCTTTTTAGTTTCGGGACCCTTCTTTTTCTTTTTAGTTTCGGGACCCTTCTTTTTCTTTTTAGTTTCGGGACCCTTCTTTTTCTTTTTAGTTTCGGGACCCTTCTTTTTCTTTTTAGTTTCGGGACCCTTCTTTTTCTTTTTAGTTTCGGGACCCTTCTTTTTCTTTTTAGTTTCGGGACCCTTCTTTTTCTTTTTAGTTTCGGGACCCTTCTTTTTCTTTTTAGTTTCGGGACCCTTCTTTTTCTTTTTAGTTTCGGGACCCTTCTTTTTCTTTTTAGTTTCGGGACCCTTCTTTTTTTTTTCTTTTTAGTTTCGGGACCCTTCTTTTTTTTTCTTTTTAGTTTCGGGACCCTTCTTTTTTTTTCTTTTTAGTTTCGGGACCCTTCTTTTTTTTCTTTTTAGTTTCAGGACCTTTTTTGTTTCAGGTGTGTGCAGAAGCTTTATTGAAAAATCCTATAGTCATAGGAGGGCCCAATACAACTGTCAAGATAGATAAAATGCTATATTCCAAAATGCTACATTCCAAAATGCTACATTCCAAAAGAAAATATAATCGAGGGCGTATGCTTCTAGAGCAGTGGGTGTTTGGAGGAATATGCAGGGAAACGCGAAATTGTTTTTTATATGCAGCGCTTCGGCGGGAGGCATAAAAACAAAAATGCATAAAAAAGACTGGGACAAAAATTATATCCGACATGTGGAAATCTTATAAAGACCTGGAGAATCTGCAAAGTTATGACTACCAACATCTTACAGTTAATCAGTGAGAATTTTATAGATCCGATAACAAATGCTCTCACACAGACAAGCGAGGCATTATGGAATGTAGCCAAACAACGGAATAAGCGTCACTGGGGCAACCACAAAAAGTTAATCGATTCATATCTCTGAGTTTATGTGGAGACAAAGGAACAGAGGAAAAGACTTGTTCACTGAAATCCCGAAAGCAATTTCTGATTTTCAAGTGTATTAAATCCTACTTTCAATTTTTTTGGTTTCTCCAAAAAAATAATATTTGTAAAAATCAGCAGATAAAACTGGTCTAGAAAAACGTGTTTATATTTCAATAATTCATAGTCCGTCAAACAGAAAAGAGCCATATACATATATACATACATACATACATACTAACAAAACGGTGGAAGGAAGGAAGGAAATAGCAGTGCTTCACCGGCGCTTCGACTGCCGAGGTCATATCGCCCCCAAACAGACAGACAGACAGACAGACAGACAGACAGACAGACAGACAGACAAGGAACTGGGAGTGAGCAACAACGAAAGCAGAACAGCTGCAGCTGGTTAGGGCTACTGAATGGTAGTTAACCGAGACGTCGGGTTCTTATCGGGCTTAAGAAAGGGGAGTACCACTGCCTCCGTCCAACAGGAAGGGGAAGTTTTTTATGCAGGAAGGAGTGGCCAAGGGCGAATGTCTGCAAAAACGCACCCCCATCCCCCATAGAAGAAGAGAGCCAAATCAAGGTCCGGGGTTCTCGGGATGCCTAGATGCACTGCGTTTGAAAGATGGGAGGTCATAGACAGGAGGAAAGATGCATTGAGGAAGATTGCTCCACAGTTGGCCGGTTGAGTAGATGAAAAGATTGAAAATACTGATTAACTCTTGCATTAGAGAGTTGGACAGAAAAGGAATGAGTGTGTAGAAAGTCTGGTGCTGCGTGCTCTACTTAAAGGAGGAGGTATGAAGTTAGAGGGTTCAGAAGAGCAATGTCCGTTATAATAGCAATAGTAGAGAGAGAGAGTGAGGCAACATTGCGGCGGAGAGAGAGAGAGATTGAAGTGTGTCAGTAAGAGGCGGAGAATTTAAGAGGTGGGGAATTGAAGAGACGAAAAGCCTTTGATTCCACCCGGTCAAGTACGGCTGTGTGGGTTGAGCCACCAAACACATGAGAAGCATACTCCATACAGGGGCGAACCAGACCCCTGTACAGACACAGCAACTGAGTGGGGGTGAAGAAACCGCAGAGGTGATACAGCACACCTAACCTCTTAGAAGCTGTTTTAGAAAAATAGTATACGTGATCTTTCCAGGAAAGATCACGGGAAAAAGAAACGCCAGAAATATTAAAAGAGAGGAAGGATTGAGTTGTGTGTTGTTGAAGGTAACGGCATAGTCGTGTGGAAGGTTGTGGCGACTAGACAGATGGAGGAACCGAGTTTTGAGGCATTGAAAGCATCAAGATTTTCTCTGCCCCCAATCAGAGATAGCAGAAAGATCAGAGGTTAGGGGCTCCATAGCGGCCCCACGCGAATCATGGAGTGACTGCTGTGAGGGACGCTTTGGGAAGCGAGTGGAGAAGTGAAGAGTGGAATCATCGGCATAGGAGTGAGTAGGACAGGAAGTACCAATTAAAAGATCATTAATAAATAAAAGGAAAAGAGTGGGTGACAGGACAGAACCCTGAGGAACACAACTGTTAACAGCTTTAAAACAACAGTGGTCATCTACAACCGCAACTATAGATAGGCCAGAAAGGAAGTTAGAGATAAAGGCACAGATAGAAGGATAGAACTGAAGGAGAGCAGTTTGAAAATTAAAGATTTGTGCCAGACTCTACCAAAAGCTTTCGATATGTCTAGCGCAATAGCAAAAGTTTCACCGAAATCCCGAAAGGAGGATGACCAAAAGTCAGATATATATGCAAGAAGATCGCTAGTAGAGTGTCCCTTGCGAACCCATACTGACGATCTGAAAGAAGATTGTGAGAAGAGAGGTGTTTAAGAATCTTCCTATTAAGAATAGATTCAAAAACTTTGGAAAGGCAAGAATTCAAAGCAAATGGGCGATAGTTGGATGGTTGAGAGCGGTCACCCTTCTTTGGGACAGGCTGAATGGAAGCGAACTTCCAGCAGGAAGGAAAAGTACCAGATGAGAGACGAAGACGAAAGAGTTTGCCTAGGCAAGGTATCAGCACAGAAGCACAGTTCTTAAGAACAACAGGAGGAACACCATTTGGACCGTACGCCTTCCTAGAGTTGAGCACAGATATGGCAGAAAGAACATCTTTAGAAGAGATTCTAATTTCAGACATAATACAGTAAAGTCAGAGGGGGAGGAGATTGAGGAACAGCACCGGAATCGTCCAGGGTTGAATTGTAAGCGAAAGTTTGAGTGAAGAGTTCAGCTTTGTCAGGAGAAGAGACGGCAACTGAGCTGTCGGAATGGAAAAAAGGGGGGAAAGAAGAGGAAGTAAAGTTGTTGAAGAAGTTCTTAAGCTAGATGCTAGAAAGAGCAAGAATTAGAATTGCATAGGTTTTCACATTTTTGTCGGATGAAGAACAGATTTTGCACGATTCCGGGAAGAAATATAAGCCGAGTGAGTCAGGAGTTGGATAGCGACGGTACCTTCTTAAAGGATCCTCTCTGTTGCGGATAGCATTAGAACAAGTGAAGTTAAACCAAAGTTTTTTTTGCATTAGTAGTAGGAATAGAATATAGAATGTACGCCTCCATGCCCGAAAGAATCACCTCCGTGATGCGCTCAGCACACTCGGAAGGGCCCTGCCCACGGAAGCAGTAATCATTCAATGGGAAATCACAGAAGTACTGCCTAAAGGCCTCCCAATCAGCCCTGCCAAAGTGCCAAAGGCGCCTCCTCTTGGGGAGATCCAAAAGCCGAATTGGAGCGATAGGACAGGAAACAGATATAAGATTGCGATCGGAAGAGCCCAACGGGGAAAAAAGTTTCACAGAGTAAGGAGGATGATGAGAGGTAAGAAATAAATCCAGAATGTTTGACTTATATCGAAGGCGATCGGAGATACGAGTAGGGTGCTGTACAATCTGCTCCAGGTCATTTAGGATAGAAAAGTTGTAAGCTCGTTCACCAGGGATGTTGGTGAAATGGGAGGAAAGCCAAAGGTGGTAGTGAACATTAAAATCTTCTAAAATGGAGATTTCAGCAAAGGAAGAGCGGGAAAGAATGTATTCCACTTTGGAAGCGAGGTAGTCAAAGAATTTTAGATAGTCTGTAGAATTAGGGGAACGGTAAACAGCGAAGATGCATTTAGTTTGAGAGTGGCATGTAAGCCGTAGCCAGAGGGCATAGAATTCGAAAGATTCAAGTTCGGGAATACGAGAACAAGTTAGGTCATTGCGTACATATACGCAACATCCACCTTTGGAGTGAAATTGAGTATAGAGAAAGTAAGAGGGTACAGAAAAGGGGTTGCTGTCAGTCGTCCCAGACACCGAGTTTCAGTGAGGAAAAGATGAGGTTTAGAAGAGAGGTGGTGTTTAATAGATTAAAAGTTGGAAAAAAGGCCACGAATGTTGCAGAAGTTTAAAAAAAGTGAATCAGACAGAGGCCCAGAACATCTCGAATGGGCGGTAGCAGATCCAGCCCCGCTGCCCGGGTCTGCCTTCCCGGTATCGGCAGCGGGGGAGCCAGAAGTGGGGACATTTATGGTCCCCTCCCGAGGGGACTCCGAGGCTCTTGAAGTCGATGCCATTTTCCTTTTCTTAATTTTGAAAAGATTATGTAGCGTGTAAGATGCATGTATATGTAGTGAGGAATATGGAGAGAAATGCGTGTTTGAGAGCATGCTGGACTGCTCACAGGGTAGATGAGACACGGAAAAAGATCAGCTAAGGAGGACAGTGACAGGAGAAACGAGAGTTCCAGCACTCCCTATCTTCTGTCTAACGCCCCACTCCCCAACTGGAGTACTTCCCTGGTCGATTGGTGTCTCCTACCACTCTACCCAGACCCAATTATAGAGGGTGAGTAGGAAGAAGAGAGTCGTCGGGTGTAGATGACGAATCATTTGAAAATGAATGCCGTAGCGGCCGGGAGCAGACTTGCCGCAAGAAGCCAACACAGAGTGTAGGTTCAACATTGAAAAAAGAGAGTGTGTTGTAAGGGAAATTATTGGGAATCTGAGAAAGAGGAGGGAAACGAGTAAGCCAAACCTTACGCCGGAGGAAAGCGGGATCACGGTAATCATATCAGGCGATTGAAGCAATAGACGAGGCCAAGACCTCGGCGACCACAGCAGGGGGATAACACGACGTCCGTCTATCATAACGACTGTGGGAGGGCGAGAGGAGGGTTTACCGTAGATCTTTCGAATCTTGTCGAAGATTCGGGAAGAGGGTGTGTGGGAAGCGAGGGAAAAAATGTAGATTCGCCAGGAAAAGGGACGGGCTTCACGGACCGTGCGACGGGCCTAAGCCCGCGCTCGTTTGAAAGCTATTGAGTTAACAAGCGATGAGTTGCGCTGAAATCGGCAAAAGGCAGACTTCTTAGTACGAATGGTCAGAGCGCATGCCGGGGTCCACCATGGAACCGAAGAGGTGGATGAGCGGGAAAATGCGCTGACTTGGGAATGGAAGACAGAGTGGCACAAGTGATGTGATCGGTGAGGTAGGTAGAGGGCAGCGTCGACCGACAAAGTTACCTGGAACTAAGGAGGTTCGAGGGTGAACCTGAAAGAGAGGTCAGTCAGCCTTGGCGAGAAACCAACGGTAGGAAGAGCGGAGGAGCCAAAGGCCTGGGACGTACGGAGATCTAATGGAAGAAAGGAAACATTGCCCCAGCTTGGACAATTCACAATTAGTAGGCGCAGTTGACGGAATCTCAAACTCAGCATGATCTGAATATATGTTAGTGAGAGATGTCCAGGCCCCGCCTTCGTATTGGGATACTTCTTTAAAAGGGATGGGTTTATCAACGGTCACCCAAGAAAGTGAAACATTTTCAGACGCTATTCCGTTACTATTCTGTAAGGAAGCTCACTAACGCTAAGTATTTTATTAATTTTCTTTGTACCTGAAGGGAGATGGTTTCAGATTTACTACAGTCTCTTTTCTTATCGTGAAAATGGTTTGAATAATCTTGAGTTTCTTCTTTAAGGATTCCACTCAAATTAACTGCGTCATCTTTCGCTCCTTCGAGAAATATAAAAAAAAAGCAAATTACAATTTTTCTTATAATTAAAAACTAATGTAAAAATGAACTTCGAATCATCAACAAATTTTGGATTGCCATTACTTTAACAATGAAATAGGTTTGATAATTAAAATCAACGAAATATTAACAAGTATTCAAAAAGATGCTTTCCTGCAGGGACTGACAACAGACAGTGTGGTGTATAGGGCTCATAATTTGTACGTACGAATGCAGAAGTAAAACTAACCCATCGAAAATAAAATTTTAAACTCTGCCCCAACAGCCTTAGGCACACTTACAGAAATTACAAG
The DNA here is from genome assembly GCA_023014485.1 of Bathynomus jamesi. Lineage (NCBI taxonomy): Eukaryota > Metazoa > Arthropoda > Malacostraca > Isopoda > Cirolanidae > Bathynomus > Bathynomus jamesi. The sequence continues at coordinate 169,490 of JAJOZX010002117.1, forward strand.
AAAGCTGATTGGGAACAGTTCAAAATACAGACTGAAGAACAATCACCACATTAAGCAGCACATCCATCATAAACATCAATACAACACTCAAGACATTTAATCAGATCATTAATAATGCAAACAAATACATACCCAAGGGCAACATTAGGAAATACAACCCAAATTACACTAAAGAAATAGCCCACCTCATAAAGCAACGTAACAACCTCAAACAAACACCACACACAGAAGCCATAAAACAGCAGATAAAACAGTTCAACACAGAAATAAACAACAAACTTAAAGAAAAACAAACAAACAGGGTGATTCATAACACTAAACCACTCCACAGATACATCCAGGCGATACAAGACTATAAACAGCATTACCCACTCTAACAGTGGCATTCACACCTCACACGCGGCTATCTGCCGCAACCAAAATAATATCCCAAAATATACACAAGTTAACATTCTAGCTAATCACTACGCAAAGATAAGTCACTTAAACAGAGACAACCAGAAACACGCAGACAGACAAACAGCCAGACACAAGAAAACCTACAGACTCGACACGACCATTACACCCTTCAATACAGACCAGACAACAAGATCATCAAAAACATTAAGAATTCGAAGGCTACTGGACCAGACAACATATCTAACATACACCTTAAACACTGGCCCACAGGGAATACTAGCTCTCACAAACATCAGCACATATTCATACCAACACTATTATTCCTGACATATGGAAACAAGGTAAAATTATTACATTAATCAAACCAAACAAAAATCCAACAGAACCAGCTTCCTATAGACCCGTTACTTTACTATCCACACCTTCCAAAGTAACAAAAACTAATCTTACAGATCATCAACCCACACATACCACTATCGCCTACTCAACATGGATTCAGACCTCACCACTCAACCACGACATTACTCACTAACCTCACGCAGCACATCATGGATGGCATCAACTCCAGACGACCAGCTCAACGTACACTATTAGCAACAATAGACATTAATAAAGCATTTGATGCTATCCCACGCTTCCCTCTCATAAACAAAATACTCAACAGATAACTCCACAGCTTACACTAAGCAACACCAACATTCCACACACTCACAGGACCAAAATACTTGGGGTCACAGACAACATCATTATCTTTTGCAAACCACATTCAGGACATTAAAAACAAGTGTACGTCAAGACTTCGTATCAGTAAAGGATGTACTCAAACAAGACCAATAGAACACATGCACACAGAAACAAAAATACTGAAAGTTGGGGAACATTTAGATACGAGGGGAACAATTCATGGCAGCAGCGACAACTAACCTACAACACCCTTGCCACTACATGTACAATCATGCACCAACACCTCGCACCATTAAGGTAACACCAGAGACATTATAACCAAATATTCCATTCCATACCACGCCCGACAGACATCAGTACAGAAACACACACACACACACACACACACACACACACACACACACACACCTAAACCACAAAGCACTGACACGACTCGGTCCGAATGCGGTCCTAGGTGCGAAGCCGCCACCCATTAACAGGACAGAGACCAGCCTGAGCAGATCGGATCGAGTTAACTTAGCACGATTCCGATGTGGGCATCAACCCAAACTTACAGACATACAGTATAAACACAGACTACAGAACTCCATATACGACACCTGCCACTTGTGCCAGGACACACCACAAACAATTGAACATATTATGACAGACTGTACCGCTCTAGCACAACATAGAACACAACACAACATCACTAGTGCGCTGAACCTCTGGTCCACTCCGGAGAGGGCGATCGGTTACCTGCGTGCCGGCGGCTCGCTCGATCAGGGTGGGCTGATCGGCTAACTAACAACAACTGTACAAGCATTCAAACAAAGGTTGCCTATATATCCAGTCAGTCTACGCTTCTATGAAGTTTCATACAATTTTCCGAGAGCTAGAGAAGCCTGTAAGTCAACAAATTCATGAAAGAACACAGCCATCGAGATTTTGAGCTTCACATCCAAAGCCAGGAAGTGAAAATCGTGAAGCTGCATTAAAATTTACGAGCCATGTGGATTAAAAGTCGGTGTTGAACTACAGATTGCATGATAACCAGATAGGAGCTAAATGCAGTCAGAAATATATTTCTAAAAAATTATTAATCTTTAATCGATACAGAAATGAAAGTCGTTATACTTATACAATGTAAATAACCCGACCATTTTTAAGAAAAATTCTTAGCAACAGTTGGTTGCTAGGCAAATTAATTTATGTAAAGGTGATCTTTCTGGTTAATTAATTAATTTGTAATTAAATCTCTCTGGCTTTAAATTTACCTTCAAAATTCTTTGTATGAAAAATTCAATTTTTTTTTAATGCGAGCCTGAAGTGACTAGATGCAAGTAGACTTTCCCCGAAACACATTAAAAAACAAATTAAGATGATAATGTTAACCGCAAAGATCACGTGACGAAGGGAATCTAGTTTTACGTGGGGTCTGAACCATCTAAAGGTCTACATCTGAACGCAGAAGTCGGTCACCCATCCAACTCTCGAACGGACACGACGTCGATTAACTCCGCTGATCAAACGGGAAGTGGGGGTTGCGACGCAGCAACTAGGTAACTCAAACAAATTAAATTGCAATAGTCTCATCTTTGCATCACTTAAAAATGTTGTACGCACAAACATTTAAACGCTATTTATTATTACATAAGCAAAGAATTTGTATTGAGAGAATATATATTAAGTACAAAAGTAAGAGATACATAAAAAGGCCCTAAATTTGCAATGGAAAACAGAAAAAAATTATGTGAATAGCAAACTGTGCTAAAACTCTATTTCATTAAAGAATATTTATTAAATAAATTGGTCATTCGCATCAATTATACATTTTTTCATTCTTTTATATTAACACGAATTTATCCAATTATGAGTACCTATAATCATCTTACAAAGAAAAAGGGTCAAACGCTTAGATATTTTGCTTCGTACAGACTACGTGTCGGGAACGGAGCCTTTTTAATAGCATGAGCCACATCAAAATGATAATACACTTACAAACCCTCAATCTTAAGAAAATATAGGAAATAAATAGGCCAGTCCTGTAAAGTTGCTTATATATATACTTATTTACAATAATATAGTGAATATATTTACAATGAATCAAATTCTCTACCTGTCTGAAACACAAAATATCATTATGAAAGTAGAGTATGTAGTGACTACATATTGTACTTTCATAGTCTTTAGATTTCCAAACACCTGAACGACTACAATGTAGTCGTTCAGGTGTTTGAAAATCTAGACACTACTTTTTTTTTTTTATTATGATGGCTGTGCGCGAGCCGCAGGTTCCCGACCAATGGTATAAGACCAATATTTTCCTACAGTACTTAGAAAAAACCCCCTTTTTTTATATCTTACAGAAAAACACCATAAATACTGAACAATAAAAACCCTAAAATACTGAAGATTATTTCACTATAATATCGACAGAGGTCAGAAAAGAGAGATCAGAAAACAAGCTGAGGAACAGAGAGGATTTGGAGAGAGCATTACAAGGGAGTTATACAGGGGAAAAACCTTATGGTAGATGAAAAAGAATACCCGGAATTACAGGTGGAAAACGGAAGAGAAACGGAGCAGCAACTGGCCTTCCTACCAAATAGAAAGACCTCAGGAATTGACGGCGTGACGGCAGAGATGCTGAAAACAGGAGATAAAATAGCTATCTGGCTGAATAGCTTAAACCAGCGAATTCTAGATGGTGGAAACTTACCGGAAGACTGGATAAACAGTGTAATAATACCGATACATAAGAAAGGGGATAAAGCAATGTGTGGTAATTACAGACCAGCGAGTCTGCTACCACACGCCTACAAGATACTGGTGAAGATTATCTAGAGGAGAATGCAACAAAAGGAAAAAGTTTTGCTAGGAGAGGAACAGGCAGGATTTAGACCAGTCAGGGGCACATCTGAACAAATATTTAATCTAGGCCAACTGAAAAAGAAAATGTGGGAATATGGCAAAGCGGTATACTGTGTTTTCATAGATTTTCGACAGGCCCTTGACTCGGTGTGGAGAAGGGGATTGTACCAGGTTCTGATGCGTTTTGGTTTCGAGGAAAATATTGTTAATTTGATAAAAAGATTGTATGAGAATACCAGAACAAGAGTGAGGAAGGGAAAAATGATAACTGATGACTTCAGAACTAACCAAGGAGTGATACAGGGATGCCCGTTGTCACCCTATCTTTTCTATAGATATAGATAGATATAGAGAGATATAGAGAGATAGAGTTACAAGTTACAAGGACAAGAGGAAGCCTGAAAGACCTTTCGGTCCACTCTGGGAGGTTCCTGTTATTAAAAGTTTATTTTTCTTTCAACTATCCTAGCAGTAGTAGAAAACTGGATAGAAAAGTAGAAGGCTCTCTCCCCACCCTCCCTGCCTGCCAGAGGCAGGTACGGAAAAAGGTTGAAGAAAATACCTTGACCCTGGAAAAGTAGCCAAGGAAATTTTTATAGGAAAGTGGAGAATATATAGAGATAGAGAGAGAGATAGAGAGAGAGAGAGAGAGAGATATATATATATATTAGGGTGGTTGAAAAAAAAAAAATTCCTTTCTCCACAAGGGTATTTTTATTCCTTTATACATAACTGAAAATCACAAAATATTTTCCCCAAGAAACAGTATTTAGGGGTCGCCCCATGTGGAATCCATAAATCAGGGGTCTCACGCAGCAGAAAACAGTTATGCACTTGAAAAACTATGACATTAGAGCCGCCTTTGATGGAGTGGGGAGCTTCTTTCGGTGGTTTGCCACCAGTCGAAGGAGGAACTGTTTCTGCTCTTCGTCCTTCGTCAGCGTGTTGTTGTATTTTTGGATCAGGCTGATACCCCGTTCCGCCGTGTCGTTTACTACTTCCATCCGAGAGGACCGATCCCGAAGTTCGTTGAAAAAAGGATCGTCCGTCCACTGTCCGGGGGATTTCTTCAGAAAGGATTGAGATTTCGCTTTTCCTCCTTCCATCAAAACATCAAAGAAGGAACTGGTCCTTTTAGTTACAAGGTCCTCCAACTTCATGTCTTCCACTTCATCCTTGATCTCTAGACGTTGAGGAGGGCCGGGTAACCGCGGACGCTGTAGGTTCCGGAGCACCCTTTCCTTTGTCGCCGTGGTCACTCGTTCGTCGAGAAAGGCTAGGGCAACCAGGTGCTCGGAGAGAAACCAAAGATGCCTGGAAAAGGCCGCGGACGCTTTACTTACTGGCCACAGTCGGATTTGGGTAAGTCTTGAGCAGAGACAGAAGTTCGATGTCGTTGTAGGGGGCTCGAATTCCAAGGGACGCTTCGTTCCATTATCTGATGTAAACGAGACTCACAAACAGAGCGAAGTCGGTTATGTTCCTGGCTTCTCGTGGTGTCAGCTTGAATTGAGCTTGGAAAAGGAATATCTTCAACACATAAATTCCTTTCCCCATCCAACGAGCGTGGTGTGTTGGGGGGAGCTCGAAATGACTCGTTCCCACTTCCTCCGCCAAGGAACAAGAGAGATAAACGCAAGAATTCTTGATAATCGTCCCTTGGTTGCTGCGCTTCGAGTGCATGTGGCAAATAATCCAGCATCTCTTTCCGCAATCTGCTCAATACCGGATCCTGGAAGAGTTCGTCGGTTGCTGCAACACACGCATCTCGATTTATCGATGGCCATTGTTTCTGAAATCGCTTGAAGAGTCCGGATTCTGGACCTCCAGATGGACCGAAGATACAGGAGAAGACGTCGGATAGCATGATTTCCATGACATGGTGACGGGAAGCAATCCAGACCAGTTCGGTTCCTAGAGCTTCTTCGATTCTGATGCAAGCTCCTTTGTGAAGCCCTGTGTTGCTGGCTGTCGTATCAAATACGAGTCCTTTGATTTGAGACCCGAGATTCCATTTCTCAATTGCTTCAACACAAGCATTCGCCTGAGACTCCCCAGTACCTTTGTCCATCTTCGGAATTCCCAAAAGCTTCTCGTGGCCGTTTCCAGTGACAAGGACAGCAATTCTATCAACGGTTGCCTTGGATCCGTCGATATCTGGCAATAGTTTGCCATCCCAGTGTAAAAGAAGAGGTCCCTCGAAAGAACATTCCTGGTCTTCTGCTGCTGCCGTTTCCTGTCTTCCTTGTCTTCTAGACCGCCTGATTGAACTTCGGGTGTGTGTGAGCTCTGAAAGATTATGTCCAAGCGCCTCAACAACGGCTCCAGCCACAAACACAGCTCCGCGATCTGGAAGATTGACGCGATCCAAGGCGCCGACGACTTCGGGCGAGTTGAAGACATTCTTAAGTCTCTTTGGCGTTGAAGAAGCAGCAGCTGCCGCAGATGTTGACGCAGAAGGTCTATATTCGTCTTCGCTTTCAGATTCCCGAGATGATGATGATGTGGAAGAAAGTTCTGCTGTTGTCCCCATCCTGGATTTGGTTTCCCTTCCTTCGTATCTCGCTTTTGCCATCCTTTCTTTTTCTTCTCGTTGTCTCTTTCTGCTTTCTTTTGCAGGCGTCTTTTGGTCAGCCCCACTCATGCTACAGGAAAAGACGTCTTCTCTTTGCTTCCGAAGGAATTCCCGGTCTTCCTCGTTCTTGATTACGGACATTGCATCTTTTGTAGATATATCAAACAGCTCTTCCAGATCACCTTTGAACACTTCCTCGTTCATTCTGTCACTTTCTCGTTGTCGAGTTCGGTGCTTCTTGAGGGCTAGATACTTCTCGTACAGCTTTGACAGTTTCCGGACACACGAATCTATCCATTGGGAAGGAATTCTGGCGCGCTGCCATACAGCGACAACTGCTTCACAGGCCAACTTGTAACTCGTGAGCAGGGTTCTTCCTTCGTCCAGGTGGTTGTACTGGGCCAGTCGGAGCACGTCCAGTACACGGGGTAGTCTTGCTGTCGATAACTGAGAGTTCGGCCTCCCAAGGAGGCAGTTTTCAGGCGCAGATCTCCTACTAGACGACGTCATAATCACTTCTACAAAGAAAAAAAAACGAACTGTTTAGTATGGGGCAACCCCTAAATATCCACCAATCAAGCTCAAATTCCACATACAAGTAAGTCGACCCTAGTGGACAAAAACAAGGCATGTGGAGAAACGATTCGACCAACATAGTTTTTTACTATAATATTTTGGACCACCCTAATATATATATACGTATATATATATATATATATATATATATATATATATATGTTGGCACTACGCGATAAATAAATTATTTGGAGTTCACTGTTCGAAGTTTTACAGATCTACAGAAGCTAAGGCTAACAAAAACCCTAAGATCCACTCTAAGGTTTTTTGTAATGACTAAGTCTTTGTTAGAAGTAATGATTGTTGTGTAATCTACGTACTGCTAAATGGACGAATTAGTCATTGATGGACGGAAGACATTTATGTCGAGGAGGAGCAAGCAAGGTGTCAAAATGCTCCCTTCAGGCATTCCGTGGAATGCAGATCTTGTCGGTGAAGTATATGTACTTTTCAATTTAAATTCACTCATACTGAAAGTCAAACTGGAAAACAAAAATATTCATGTCGAAGTAAAATTTCAAAGTCAAAAGAAATATTTAAAATCGGAGCCAGTAAAAATTCAAGTCAAATTTACTGTACCAAGGTTAAGATTGAAGCTCAAAAATTGTTCAAAAATGTCCCCATACCGGTTATAAAGAAACCTAATTCCGAACATACGTTCTTTTTTTTAAGGAAAAATGAACACTTTCTATTAAAAAGGTAATCATAAAATGTAAAACATATTCACAGAAACTAAATTCGCAAATGTGAAAGTTTAAATATTCTTAGGTAGACGTTAGGCAGGAGACGGAGTTTTGCAACTCTCGTTTCTCCGGTCATTGTCCTCCTCAGCTGGTCTTTTTCCGCGTTTCCTCTCTTACATATTTGGCAACACTACCCTACCATTTGAAAATAGTTTACGCATGTATAATCTCGCAGAGAAATCTTAGTGCGTTCAATTGTGAAAAGGAGGCCGCGCGAAAGTAAGAACCATTTATGTATCAGGCGCGGGTTCAAGGGGGGGGGGGGCATGGCCCCCCCCTCTTGGACCCACTAAGTGTCCATGAGCTTAAGAGTAAAAAAAAAACGCGAACACGATATCATGCGTTGGTGACAAAAATAAATTTATGACCAAAATCACAAATGAGAGAGTAATCTAGTCTAAACTAAATATTTAAGTTTTACTCCAATATTTATTAAAAGAAAATCTAAGTTTTTCTTAAATTCAACTAAAAATTTTAAATAATTTATTTTCGTAATAATGGCAAATTTGAATGATTAAATTATTTTGACAATACAGTATATGTTATTGTTAATTGAACATTATATATATATATATATATATATATATATATATATATATATATATATACATACAGGGTGTCCCATAAGTCTGGCATCATGGGAGAAATTCATATTTTTCTATTTCTACAAACCATAATTCATATTTTTCTCTTTCTACAGGCCATAATGTCTGTGAGCAAGGAAGAACGAATCCAGATAATTCTACTCATAGGAAATCGGAGTCAGAGAGAGGCCGCTGCTGAATTTAACAGACTGCATCCAGACCGCGAGCCAATAACACAGAGTTGTGTTAGCAGACTTGTTGCAAAGTTTAAGGAAACAGGATCCATAGAAGATAAACCACGATGATACAGCGACTGCTATCCTGGCTCATTTTAACAGAAGTCCCAATAAGTCTCTTCGGCGATTGTCCGCTGAGACAGGAGTGTCGAAAAGTAGCATCCATCGCATTCTTCAGGCTCACAAATGGCATCCATATAAACTTCAGATCCTACAGAAATTAAGCGATGATGATCCGACCGGCGGATGGAATTTTGTGAATGAGCTACGGAACAATAAAACAATGGTGGACATATTGAGCACGTTCTGTAAATAAAAGCTTTGTTTTGCCTTTTTTTATTATTTTTTCTATGATGCCGGACTTATGGAATAAATAAATAAATAAATAAATAACAGGGTACAAGCGCGCGCAGACAGACAGACAGACAGACAGACAGACAGACAGACAGACAGACAAGACAGACATATATATATATATATGTCTGTGCGTGTGCGTGCGTGTGCGCGCGCGCTTGTACCCTGTGTTGAATGGACGTGCTGTCTCTCTCTATTTAACACCCAAATTTGAAGGGAAAAAGTACTCGGCGGTTTATTCTGTTTACAGCCGAAAGTGCATACAGTTTACATAATTTATCACCAGTTTTAACATATATATTCAAAACGAAATACTGTTGTCATTCGAGAAAGTTTGAAACAAGGGAGGAAAAAGGTCATAAAACGCAAAGGTCAGAAAACCCTCGAAAAACCCTCGACCATCGAAAGGAAAGAAATAGAAATAAAAATAAATAAATAAAGAATGAATTTGTGTGGGTATTTCTCTTATCGTTAATAAAGGAATAGTGTGGCTATGGGTCCAAATTCTCACTTAATTTGTAATTTGTGTAATCTGGAAACAACGGAAAACTCGGCGATTAGATATGATTTCTGTCAATGACTGCATGATGACTATCTGCATGAATTGGAATGATAGGGAAATAACTCGTCTCGAACGCGAAACACGTCGTGGGGATCAAATTTCTATGTGGCGCATGTACACAGACGGTAAATTCATTCGCGGTCTTTAAAGAAATGGAGATAGCAGACTCGAATGTTACAGAAAAGAATGAAATAATGGGGACACACGGGTGCGGAATTGTCCCAACGAAAAACCGGGTGGAAAAGAGAGAGACGAAATAACGAATAACAGCATAATAACGAACAATAATTTAATAACGAATAACAATATAAACAATATAATAACGGAAGGAAGACATAGATAAAAGAAAAGAAATAAGTAAAAGTTGCGAAGTAGTCAAACGGTCCAATGAGCGAAATGATAAAAAGATAACTAAAAACGTAGAAAATAAGCAGCCAAAGAGAAATAATGATAATACCAAAATTAAGAACTTTGAAAATAATAAAAAAAACAAGTAGTAGAAGCGTAGAAAATATCGTATGTAAATACTACGCGAAAGGGAACTGCAGATATCGGGATGGGCAATGCATATATGCACATCTCACATTATGCAACACGCATTACACAAGTGGATACTGCAAATTTGATAAGAAATGCAGTCTGCAACACCTATGCAAGATATGGGAGTTGCAAATACGGAAAAAAATGCCGTTACCACCACCCTCAAAGGAAAGCAACGAGTGAACAGGAAAAACGAACATCAAAGAAGAGTGCCAATTTTTTAGATGCAACCAACACAATCCAGCTGCTAAATACTATCCAGCAATTACAAAACCAGCTGACAAATATAGGAATCAGAGAGCCGGACAGAAGGCACGCGCAAAGGCACTTCATGCGTTATCGGGACAAAACGTACCGACAAAGATAAAAAGAGGAAAACTCTCGGAGGACCACAAGGCAACGAAACGGGCACCCCCATTGGAAAACAAATCGGAACCACCTGTATGCGAAAACGAAAGAAAAAATAAAAATAATCCTAGCCAACATTCAGGGCCTTAAATCAAACCATTCCCCGAACAAAGTTTTATACCTGAAAGGACTCATGCAAGAAGCAGGAGCAGACTTTGCATGCCTCACGGAAACTCATCTAAAGGACTACCAGGCGAACTGTGAAAATTGTGAGTCCTGTATTGACAAAAAAGAAATACAAATTGACAACTATAACATACTCCGAGCCGACAGAACAGTGAGACGTAAAGGAGGATGTGCTATTTACACACGCGAAAGGCATATGGCAGAAATGACTAAGTATCTCAAACAGCTACGTAGAATGTGTAGCAGCAAAAGTTGAAAAATTAAATATGGTACTAACTGTAATGTACAGACCCCCAAACACGCCAACCTCAAAATTTTCAGATTCCATTAAAGAGGTAAGAAACTGGGTAAAAGACCTACACTCTCCAACCCCAAATATTTTTCTCTGTGGTGATTTTAATTTCCCATTCATGAAATATGAAAGGATAGGAAAAAATATACGTATACACCAGGACAAGGGGGACACGCGAGAAGACCAGGAGCAGGTAAAAATGCTACTAGCTCTAGCTGATGAATTTATGTTAACGCAAGAAATAACAGAAAACACAAGAAAAAACAACTGCCTAGATTTGGTATTCACAAATAACGGTAATCTACTTGATAATGTGCAAATATCCCCAACTATGATATCGGGCCACATCATCATTGAAATAACTAATACAGGGTGTCCCAAAAGTCCCTATCTATTTTGTTGAAATAGGCTGAATTTCAATTGAATGTTTTAATGACATGATTGCATGCACCTTTCTAGACAAATACATGCATTAGATATCTATTTTAATTATTTTTAGATTTTTAAATTTTTTATTAATTTTAGAACCTCAACTTCTTGAAGATGGCATTCTCGACAATGTAGTCTTTCAGCAGGATTAGGCACCATGTCATTATGCCAGAATTGTTCAGACAAACCTAAACGAGCGTTTTCCAAATCGTTGGATTGGACGTGGGGGAAATAGGCCCTGGGCAGCGCGATCTCCGGATTTGACCCCATTGGATTTCTTTGCTTGGGGTTTCATTAAATCAGAGGTCTATCGCAGAAATATTCGAGATTTACCAGATCTGCGAGATCGCATTAGGCAAGCAGTTGAGAAAATAACCCCTGAAATGCTCGGAAATGTGTTCCGCAATGTAGCTCACCGCTTTGAGATTTGCAGAGATACAGATGGAGCACATGTGGAAACTACTAATTAAAGATTTTAATGGTGTAATACTTGTAATTTGTATAGAAATACATCTGTATTCAGGTCAGTGTGACATTTATTTGAAATTCAGCCTATTTCAACAAAATAGATAGGGACTTTTGGGACACCCTGTATAAAGGCAACAGGAAAGGAAAGAACACGCACAACAGAAAGAAGCAAATTCGAAATTTTTTATTTTCACTCTAAATCTATAAACTGGGAAGATGTGACATCCAGCATGGAAGTAATAGATTAGAAAACCATTTTCGAGGCCAAGACAACGGAAGAGATGCTAATGACGTTAGATGAGACGTTAGAAATTGTGGAAAAACATGTCCCAAAAATACAACAAAGAGGAAAGAGAAGCAGGTTCGAGAGACAAAAGAGGGCATTGTTTCGAAAGAGAGAGTGACTGCAAAAATAAGTAACTAAAGATATCAGAAAAATATTAAATGATAAACTGCAAAGCATCGATGACGTCATACAGGAACTAATCAAGAAGCATACAGAAACAGAAGAATACGACGCTATAGAAGCGATAAAGGCTAACTCAAAGTATTTCTATAATTTCGCAAAAAGAAAGTCAAAAAACCATGTGACTATCGGACCTTTAAAAAACGAGAACAGTGCTTTATCTGATGATCTAACAGAAGTAGCTGAAATACTAAGAGCTCAATACGAATCATCTTTCAGTATCCCAAAAACAAAGTGATATGCGATAGAAACGCGTTCTTTGAAGAACTACAGTACTACAAGGGAAAAGTATAACTTCGACTTCACGACAGATGATATTACACAAGCTATAGGGAAACTAAAAGTACACTCAGCGGCAGGACCGGACAAATGGAATGCCACACTGATCAAAAATGCAAGAATGCAATCGCTGAGCCCCTATATTGGATATGGAGATGATCGCTAAACACGGGAGAAATACGGGCATCCTGAAGAGAACGAACATAGATTCAATATATAAAGGGGTAGATCGATCCGAGGCCCAAAAACACTTGCCCAGTGTTGCTTACATCTCATCTCACTAAAATATTTGAAAGAATAGTTAGACAGAAAATCTATGACTTTTGGAAACTCGGAAAAAATTAAATGATAACCAACATGGATTCGGGTCAGGCAGATCATGCTTATTACAACTAATGGAACACAACAACATTATTGATGCACTTTAAAGTAATGAAAACTTCATACACAGACTTTGCCAAGGCGTTCGATAAGTGTAACCATGGAATCACAATACAAACTGAAATAAATGAGAACAACAGAAAAAGTAGGGAAATAGGTATATAATTTCCTTAGTGAGCGGTGGCAAGTCGTTACAGTTCAAGGAATATCATCTTCAGAATCAGAGGTCCTCAGCTCAGTATCACAAGGAACAGTATTAGCTTCGTTACTCTTCATAATCATGGTAACTGACAGATGAGAACGTTACCAGGGCCAGCACAGTAACAGCCTTTGCCGATCACAAAGATTAGTAGAAAAATAAGAGACCCAGAAGATATAGGATCTCTACAAACAGACATGACCAGAATCTATAAGTGGTCGGAAGACAATATGAAATTTAATACTGAGAAATTTGAACTGTTAAGGTACAGAAAAAGGTAGGACCTGAAAACCATGGAATACTATACTTTTTGTCCTAGAACTCGGGTGGTGGGCAACCAGGCCCCCCCTCCCCCCGAGTCCTCTACCACTGGAAGACCACGACTTGAGGAGATTGTCCCTCCTATGGCAGCGGTACACTTGCACTCTTCTCTTACTGACCCCAGCCTATACCTTGAACATGCTCTTGGACATACACCCTCTGGAGCAGGGGTCTCGCCCCAGCCCACCTCAGCCACCTTCGTGTAAGTCAAGTTCCACCCAAGACTTGCCTCCAAAACCCGGCTTCTTGCTCTTCCCACATGCCCCCCTCCCACCTGCCGTCGGCCCGCCTCCCCACGGAGAGCCCCCCGCGGCGGATGGAAAAGTCCGCATTCACGTCTATTCTATCGACCGTTGGATATCCCAGTCCACTTCGATTCTACAGCCTCCCGATCCCTTCCAAGTATTCACAAATTCCGTCCCTTCCGACCAACTCTGAACGGACGTTTCAGGCGATCCGAGCCCGCAGCGACTACAGCCGCTATGATGTGCGACCACAGAGGGATGGCTCCCTCATAAAATCACGCTCAGCCACAGAGACGAAGGCCCTACTCTCCCTCACTGAGGTCCTTGGATGCTCGGTGTCCGTCTCCCCACACCCTCGCCTGAACCAGAGTCAGGGCACTATTTACGCCACCCGCCTATTAACGATCACAGTGAACGAGCTCCTGGAGGACCTCGCACCCAGGGTGTCACTAAGATCCATCGCTTCACATTCCAACATGGAGGCACCCCCTCCCCTACCCCGCGCCTACTTCTTACCTTCAATACCTTAGTTCCTCCCGATCGTATTGTATGGGGTCGTGCGAGTTCACTGTCCGTCCATACATCCCAGACCTGACCCGTTGCTTTAAATGCAACAAGTTCGGACACGTCAGCTCAGTTTGCCGATAACCGCACGAACTGTGTTCGTTGCGGAGAAATCGCTCACCCAGACAAGTGCCCCAACACACCCAAATGCTCCAATTGCGAAGCGCACACCCCTCTTCATCCCGCGAATGCCTTTTCTTCAAGTTCGAGGAGGAGGTCCAAGGCATGCAGGTAGCGGACTTCCTTAGCCTCCGAGAGGTGACGACGGAAGTAGGGCATGATTAATTAATAATTTTTAGGAAAAAGTGATGAATGATGAAATTTTCTAATTAATCAATGATTGACTGATTAAAAATGAATAAAAATTAAATACTTCTGAAAAGAGTAAGAAAGAGCTTTGTTTCTGTTACGTGAGATAGACCGAAAACAACATTTTGCTCAAACATTTAGTTTCCTTTTTTAGCTCAAGAAATCAGGCATGGGCGGATTAGACTGTTTATACATGCAAAAAGGTGCCAAATTCAAATGATACACTACAAAATTTAAGGTAAAATGATGGTGAAATTATAAGGAAAATTAATAATTTCCCATCATTTTCTAAAAATCTTTTTTTGACCAATTAATGATTAAATTCGAAACGATTAACTGGTTAATCAGAACAATGCCCTAGATGGGAATATCTTACGCTGCTGCCCTCAGCTCTGTTCACTCGGCACGCCGCCCTGGTTTGCCGCTCAAACCCCCTTTGACCACTGTTTCCCATCCCTCCCAAACGGACTCCTCGCTGGACCCGACAACCTCCTGTCCCCCTACCATCCTTCATCTTCACGCACCTCACCTACTAAAGATTCCCCAGGAATCTCGGACCAGGACACCTAGGCCCCGTCCACCTCGAACCCTGCCCTCCCAGCACTCTCTGGCACACACCCGAAGCTAACACCCAGGGTAAACCGACAAGGCGGAGACGCCGGAGGAGGTCGCCAGGCTCTGCGACCTTTCAACAGGCCTCTCCCTCTTCCCACAGATCTAAGAAGACGGCTCAGACCCTTAAACCCTCCATTTCGTCTATGAAGACCATATCACCCTACCGCAGAAGTCCCTCCAATCTACCCCCCCCCCCAGGGTGTGACAATAGTAGCCGAGTTACATGACCTGCCTCCTCTCCCGCGAGGATCCAGTGGATGCGGCACTGGCGCATCTACATGGTGTGACCAAGGGGAGCTCGGCCGCGCCCATGCGTCTTATGGATCTGCCCTTGCCTCCTGGTGCCATTTTTTCCACCCCTCCACGAGAACACACTGGTTCATCTTCTACCCGAACAGTACCTGCTCCCCCAACACCCCCGGTCCCCTCCTTGTCAGACACCCTGAGCGCGTCCTCCCTCCCACCTGCCCGTTCCTTCTGGTACCCCCTATCGCCACCCAGGGTCCACCGTGAGACCCCAGACAGGCTGGGAAGTGCCACGATGGAAAATAAAGCGCTCCCTCCTAGCCCAAACACAGAAACCCACCAAGAAACCCCTCACCCTCTGAGCTCACGACGTTCCCCTAGCTGCCGTGATCTACGCCTCCGGTCTCGCTCGGACTAACGACGGACTTCCATACGAGCCCAAATCGGTGGCAAACCACCTAGTTTCTCCCTCCGCGGACAGTTCCCTCGTACTCGCCCCTAACAATAGCTCCTCTTCACCGTCCCAAGACAGCACATACAATCGATTGTTCGCCATTCGTGAACTACAGGCGGCACTGGCCTCACGACAATCCCCTTGCACCGCCCCGGATGGTATCCCGTACAGCATGATCCAGCACATCCACCCTACCTTACAAATTTTCCTACTAGACCTGTACAACCATATATGGATAGAGGGCACCTTCACCTCAAGGTGGAGGGGGCCCCATGTAATCCCCATCCCCAAACCTGGTAAAGATTCCCTCGATCCCAGAAACTACAGACCTGTCGCCCTAACGTGTTGTGCCTGCGAAATCTTAGAAAAAATGGCCGCTACGCGACTATCCTTCCTCCTCGAAAATAGTGATTCCTTCCTGGCTACCTAGTCCGGCTTCAGACAATTCCGCTCCACTACTGATTCCCTCCTGCTCCTCAGCAGAGACATACAGAATGCCTTCGACAGTGGACAGTTCGACTTATTTTATTTTTTTTTTACATATAAAAGGCCTACGACACCACCGTGTCGGAAAATAATCCTTAGTCAGCTCCAAAATCTGGGTCTCGTCGCAGCCCTGCCGACTTTCATCAGGGGCTTCCTCTCCTCCCAAGCCTTTAAAGTTCGGGTGGGCCCAGTTCCTCTCAGACACCTTCGTGCAGGAGGACGTGGTTCCACAGGGAAATATCCTCAGTGTTCTATGCTTTCCCATAGTAATGAACAGTCTCAAAATGCCTTCCACCCACCATCCGTTCTTCCCTCTACGCGGATAACCTCGCGATCTACTTCGCGGGGCTGGAGCCGTCCGTCGTTTAACGGCAAATTGAGCTCGCCATTTATCGGGTGGAAAGGTGGGCGACGTCGGTGGGGTTCCGCCTCTCCATCCCTTCAGCAGAAGAAGACCCGCAACCCTTCCCGTCAGAGGGGACGGGAAGGATTGAGGTGGTACCCTCCACGTGATTTCTGGGCATGATTCTGGACCGACGGCTCAACTGGGTTCCCCATCTCAAACACCTGAACAATCTCTCCAACGTTCCCTCGCTCTCCTGGATCACCTCTCCCACACCACATAGAGCGCAGACCGACGCTCTCTCCTTCGCCTTTAAACTTCCATGGTCCAGTCGAAGTTGGACTATGGCAGTGTCGTATACGGCTCAGCCTCCAACGCCTGCCTCCGTATCTTGGACCCGGTACTGAATAGAGGCCTCCGCCTCGCCACTGGTGCCTTCCGCTCTTCCCCAGCCTCCAAGAGGAATGCAATTACCTCCCTCTCGCCCTCCGACGGGGTTTGCTCCTCATGAGGACATACCTTCGTGCGCAGAGACTACACTTTTCGCTTCTATGCGCGGCGATTTCTGAACTCCTACCCCAGGGACGGAGCTAGCACTTCACTGAAGCGGCCCGCTCTTTCCTGGACCTTTTCAGCATGCCCGCCCCCTCAATTATCCCCATCTCATACAGCATCCACCCTCCCTGGTTCTTCACCCGTATCAAGTTTTGCAAGGACCTGTGTGCCCTACCAAAGACTACCACGATCGCTACGGTATACAGGTCACTCTTCCGAGAACACGCAACCCAACACTCGGACACTGTCCTCATTTATTTATACAGATGGCTCCTGCTCGGAGGCTGGTACGGCCGCTGCAGCGGTGATACTGGCCCAGCTGCTTTCTCGAGGCGTCAGCCTGCCCCGCGAGGCCTCGGTTTTCTCAGCAGAACTCTTCGCGATTATGGAGGCCCTCGACATTGTGCGCACCCACCCTGCCAGCTCCTGTGTCATTTATTCACACTCCTAAAGCACACACATCTCCCTCGAGAGATTTACCCGCCCCCCTATCCGCTCGTCTGCACCATCCAGCAAACCTTCCATTTTTTAACTTCCCGACACAAGACAATCGCCTTCTGCTGGGTCCCGGCACATGTCGGCATCCAGGGTAAAGAGGCGGCGGACCGCACGGAAAAGATGGCCTGCTTACTGCCGGCCTCTTCCCAGCCCCTCCTTCTCCGACTTCTTCCAAACTCTCCGCTCCCACTACCACTACCACTCCATCTGGCAACGGAAATGGGACACACAACAAACTCCACAAGATCAAACCGCAATTAGGATACTGGCCTCCTCATTCCACGTGTCCCGCCATAAAGAAGTGATTTTATCCCGTCTCCGCCTCGTACACACACGCATTACACATGGTCACCTTATGTCTAAATCGCCAGCCCTGCTGTGCCCTACCTGCCATACCCCTATCACCGTCGTACACCTCCTGGTCGAATGCCCGAACCTGTATTTCCATACCCGACGTCTACAATCCATACTCGCCGAAGGCCCCAACTTCTCAGCGGAACCGATTTTCCTCTTTCTCACCCATTCCCATCTGCTCATCGTATCCAAATCCATATCCCTCCTACCGCCTATCCAGCAATTGAACCTTCCTTACCACCCATTGTCTCGCCGAGATATGTATCACTCTCCCTAGGTACGAATCGGCATTAAATTAATAAAAAAAAAATCACACACATACACATATATATATAACCTTTGGTTAGCTTCCGCCCGAATTGTTTATTCTAACGAAGGTCAAGCTTTTCACTCCACCTTAGACCTACAATTTAATGTGGAACCTGAACCACGCCCCACCAGCAGCCCAGCGTCTTAACCACCAGGCCACCCAGGGTACCCATTTATCTACCAACCACTTTATTGTGTGGAAGGATGAACAGCTGGGTTTTGTTGCGTGCCGGCTGCCGTCACCGGGTCTCGAACCCGGGGCCGATGGATTCGTAGTCAGCGACGTTAACCACTACACCACCGAGGCGCATATTATATATATATATATATATATATATATATATATATATATATATATATATATATATATACTGCAAATCAAGTTTGGCCCCTCCCCTAAGAAATTTCTGCACATGCCCCTGTGTATCATCAAATTTGTTGAACAATGGTTTTTTCCTTTCATATTTCATTCCGTACAAGGTAGTAAACCTCATATGAACGTAGGGATATTTTAATACGATTGATCACTTCTGTAGTTAGTTTCCTTCGCATTTCATGTATAATTTTGGTGCAGATAACAAAGAGCATCGGGTATCATGCCAAGACTGAAGTAGTTCTCGAATGACCTACGAAGGGCCATTGTTAATGCTCATTCATCTGGAGAGGGGTACGAGACGTTATGAGCGAGATATGGAATCAGTGTGTCAACTGCTCGTCGAATTATTTACAAATGGAAGGACAAAGACGACGACAGCCTTGCCGAGGAGTGGCAGACCACCGAAGATTTCACCCAGGATGATTAGGAGACTCGTTCGTAAGGTTAGTAGTAATCCAAGAGTGAAATCTAAAAACCTTGAAGGATCTTTGACAAGCGACAACACGCGCGTTCATCGTTCCATAACAAAAAACCCCGAACCGACGAGGATTTAATGGACGCGTCGCACGACGAAATCTACTGTTATCAAGAAACACAATCGACAGCAGACGAAACTTCAATAAGGGTTACCTGAGAAAAAATAGTACTTTTTCCCAAGTGGCTCTCTTTTTCGTACAACTGTATCCCGACTTGCAAGATAAAAAAGTAATCTTCGACTTTTCAAATAATTCGCTCAGTATATTACATAATTTTTCAAAACAACAACAACAACAAGAACCACCACAACGTAAAATGTAACCGACTCGACACTATAATGACGTACGGCATACACCATATTTTGGTCAGACTATATTTAGTTCAATCTCGGCAAAAAGGATTAACATAGTTTCTTTTCCTTCGGTCGGTTCAGAAAAATAAAATATATTTTAAATGAAAAAAATATTACTGAAATTCAACGATCATTTAAATAATTTCTGAATGTTATATCCTACAAAATTTTTGAGGAACATTTCATTCATCCTTTAACGAACTACATTTTGTATTAATTTCTCTAATTAATAACGATTCAGACACAGAGTGCGCATTGCTTCAACCCCAAATAAAATTTCAAATTTTCACAACAAATGAAGAGTTGGATTTTAGCTGAATTTAAATTCTTTTGAGCTACAGTAACTCCTCATAATCTTAAACCTAACACTTTTTTTCACGAGATATTTAGTTTCATTCTTCCTATTTATATTTACTGTAGGTTTGCTATTTATAAAAATGTTCGTCTGAAAATGTCTAAACTCTAAAGTATGCAAATGGAAACTACTGTAAAGAATTTCCTATTAAATTTATGTAATGTTCTAAAGAGATCTTTAGAGACAATAAATTATGAAACCAAAGCTTAGTCTAACTTACCTTAAAATGTGAATTGTAGCAAGAGGTGGTAAAGTAATGTATATTATGCATTTTCTTTTTTGCGACACAAGTCATCTTACGAGCATCTACAGTGTTTGTCAAGTACTCTGGGTTATGTAGTTGTAGGTCAAACACAATTACTTCCAAATAAATCCAATAAATACTTCCCAAAAATATTTTTTTATACGTACCACAATTATCAGAATCAAAACAGTCATTTAGTTTTTCTTGTCTTTCGTTTTCTTCCATTCTTTGTCCAAAATCATTTTCACATTCTAGGCCAGATCCAGTAGATTGACTTATGAAAGATGAAGGCTGGGTCTTTAAATGTGAAGGCTGGATTACTGAATACGAAAGGTCGGCGTGTGAAGAGGAATATTGAGTATCTGCATACGAAGGGTGGCCATCTGAAGTTGAACATAGTTTCCCTGAAATTGAATGCTGGGTACCTGAAGATGAAGATGTGCATTCAGAAAGAGACCTATCCATTTGTCGAAACGGGGATTTATTTGCCGTTTTGAAGGTTCCAGCCAATGTGGTTTTATATTCTTCATCTGGATTTTGATAAACAAAATTTTCTAGCAATGACTTGGTTTCTTTATAAATTTTCCATAGAGATTCAATGTGGTCATCTTTTTCAGGATCACTGGACTGATTATACCACTGTTCAAACTGAGATTTAAGTTTATCACTAAGGTTTTCCTCCACAATTTCAAAACATCTTTTGGTAGCAGCTTCTGCTGCACCTATATGCATATGTCTGTGTTCAGCATTGGTCAGTGTCTCATTACTGGTATTGGTTCCAAACAAGCGTAACTTTTTAATATTGAAAGGTACAAGACCCGCTTCCCTAAAACCTGATGTCACATTCTTTGGTTTCGTAGCTTTTGTCCAAGCTGAATAAAAAATTCTTAGAAAATCGCTCTTAGACAATGAGCTACCAGGATTATTTTCAGACCAAGTTCTTAAGGTGTCATTCCAGCGCCTCTTCAATAGTGCATAAACAGATATATTTAGTGGCTGGAGGAGATGGCTCGTATGAGGAGGAAAACAGTAAATGATTATATTATTATCCTTGCAAAACTGCGTGATAGTCAAATTCAGATGTAACGAGTGACCGTCCAAAAACAATATAATTGGGAATATGACAGTATCCTTAATTTCAGGAAAAAAAACATTACTTAACCAGTCAGAAAATATATCTGGTGAAATCCGTCCATTACTCGAAAAAGCAACACAAAAGTGTGAGGCATTTCTGTCAGAACTCTCATTTAGATGATGTTCCCCAGGGTAAGTTACTAACGGTTTACAGAAATGCCCACTGGCTGCTGCGCAGCTCAAAACTGATATTCGATGTCCAGTATTAGAATGAACATTATAAATGTTCACGTAACTCTTTAGGAACATAAGTTTTGCTTCAGAATGAGTCTCATTTAGTGGAAACGATGTTTCGCTGCAGTGGTAAATACGGCTGCCATTTTCAGGTGCTAAAAAATCTTTGGCATTTAATCCCATCTCACGGCTGAGAAAATCTTCTAATTTTTTAAACCAAGTCTTAATACCTTCTTCAGTAATGCAACTTCTCCGAAAGCTTGAATATTCTGGAATCGTACTGTTCAGTTCTGGATGTTTTTGCAGAAATGTGTAGACCCAAGCAATGGATGGTTTATTATTTATAAAATGGCTTTTAATGTTAGCTTTGTCTAAAATTTCTTTAACAATGTCAGGAATATCCTTTTTAATTCTTCCATAACCCATGACAGCCATTTGCAAAATCCAATTAGTGAGCTCCTTTTCTTCGTCAGGATAGAGACCTCTTCCAGATCCTGTTTTAAAATAAAATTTAAAAACTAGAATTAAAATATTATACACACTGGGCAAGAATTTATAAAATTGTGTAAATAATGTATATATTAACCAAGACTTTAGTAATGTAGGCTACTTCAGTAACTTTGTAAATAAGTTTAACGATAATTAGGCCTATTTGATTGAAATTTATATATAACTTTGCAAAATTATTATAAAATGTAGCTTTAGGTCATCTATCTGACTTAGAAGATAACCTCGATAGGCGCGAGTGGCTTCATGTTGTTAAAATGTAATGTATAAGCCAACGTTTCGTTATGTATTATAACGAAACCTTTTTCCTATGAGTACATACTATCAGGACATCCCATAAGTAATGTCGTTTTTTAGATCGGAATTTGAAGGACAAAAAAAAACTCAACTGAAACTTTTTAATCTAGTATATATTTTCCATCGGAATCAATGACACTCTGCCAACGTCTTACAAGCTTTTCAATGCCATGTTTATAAAATTCAGGCGGTTTTGAGGCAAAAAACGTACAAAGACTGGTGTGCAGGTCATCTAAAGAAGTATACTGTTTCTCGTCAAGATAGTTTTGCAGACTCCTGAAGAGATGATAATCTGAAGGCGCAAGGTCTTTTTTTTTTTTTTTTTTCTCTCTCTCTGATTTACCGCTGATTCGTACCTAAAGAGAGCGGTACATATCTCGGCGAGGCAGTGAGTGGGTGATGTTACTGTGCTGGGGGGTAGACTAGGGGAGTGAGTAAGGGTCAGTCGCTGGATAGTGAGTAGGAGGGGTACGGTTTTAGATGCGATGGAGCAGATGGGAGTGAGTAAGGAAGAAGAGAATCGCTTCCGTTGAAAAGTGGGGGCCGTCGGCGAGTATGGATCGTAGGCGGTCGGGTATGGGATTTTCGGCCGAGAGAAGGAAACACCTGCGACGAAGAGCGGACAACTTTGGGCATTCCACCAGGAGGTGTATGACAGTGATAGGGGTATGGCAGGTAGGGCAAAGCGGGGCTAGCGATTTCGCCATAAGGTGTCCGTGGGTGATGCGGGTGTGGCCTAGGCGGAGACGGGCTAGGATTACTTCTTTATGGCGGGACCGGTGGAATGAGGAGGCCCAGTATCCTATTTGTGGCTTGATCGTGTGGAGTTTATTTTGTGTGGCCTGGTTCCATTCCTGCTGCCATATGGAGCGGAAGTGGGAGCGGAAAGTCGGGAAGAAGTCGGAGAAGGGGAGGGGTGGGGAGGGGTCGGGAGGAGGCCGCCAGTGAGCAGGCCGTCTTTGCTGTGCGGTCCGCCGCCTCGTTACCCTGGATGCCATGAGCCGGGGCCCAGCAGAATGCGACTGTCTTGTGTTGAAAAGTCGTTAAAAAGTGGAAGGTTTGCTGGATGGTACAGACGAGCGGGTGAGGGGAGTTAAATCTTTCTAGGGAGAGAAGTGCACTTTGGGAATCTGAATAAATGACGAAAGAGCTGGCAGAGTGGGTGCGCACAATATCGAGGGCCTCCGTAATCGCGAAAAGTTCCGCCGAAAAAACGGAGGCCTCGCGGGGCAGGCCGACGCCCCGAGAAAGCGGCTGGGACAGAATCACCGCTGAGGAGGCCACACCAGCTTCCGAGCGGGAACCATCTGTGTAAATGGCGACTGCGTTCGGGTGTTAGGTTGCGTGTTCGCGGAAGAGTGACCTGTATATCATGGCGCTCGTGGTAGTCTTCGGTAGGGCACACAGATCTTTGCAAAACTTGATAGGGGTAAGGATCCAGGGGGGGAGATGCTGAATGAAATGGGGATAACTGAGGGGGCGGGCATGTTGAAAAGATCAAGGAAAGAGCGGACCGCTTCAGTGAAGTGCCAGCTCCGTCCCTGAGGTGGTAGTTCTGAAACCGCCGTGCTCAGAAGCGAAGAAGGTAGCCTCTGTGCACGGAGGTATGTCCTCATGAGGAGAAGACCCCGTCGGAGGGCGAGAGGGAGATGATCGCATTCCACTTGGAGGCTGGAGGCTGGGGAGGGGCGGAAAGCACGGGTGGCGAGGCGGAGGCCTCTATTAAGTACCGGGTCCAGGATTCGGAGGCGGGCGGTGGAGGCTGAACCATAAACTGCACTACCATAGTCCAGCTTTGACTGTACTATGGAAGTGTAAAGGCGAAGATGAGAGCGTCGATCTGCACCCCATGTGGTGTGAGAGAGGTGATCCAGGAGAGCGAGGGGGCGTCGAAGGGATTGCTTTAGGTGCTTGAGATGGGGAACCCAATTGAGCCGTCGGTCTAGGGTCATGCCCAGAAAACGCGTGGAGGGTACCACCTCAAGAGGACTGCCGTATAATGTGACAGAGGGTAGAGGAAGGGTTGTGGGTCTTTTTCTGCTGAAGACCATACACTTGGACTTAGGGATGAAGAGGCGGAAACCCACCGACGTCGCCCACCTCTCCACCCGGTAGATGGCGAGCTGCATTTGCCGTTGAACGACAGACGGTTCTCGCCCTGCGAAGTAGATTGCAAGGTCATCCGCGTAAATGGAAGAGCGGATGGTGGGTGGAAGGCATTGTGAGACCGTGCTCATCACGACGGAGAAGCAGAGAATACTGAGGATGCTTCCCTGTGGGACCCCGTCCTCCTGTATAAAGGTGTCAGAGAGGACTGAGCCCACCCGGACTTTAAAGGTCCGGGAAGAAAGGAAGCCCCTGATGAGGGTCGGCATGGCTCCGACGAGGCCCAGATGTCGGAGCTGACCGAGGATCATTGCTCGACGTGTGGTGTCATAGGCCTTCTGGATGTCAAAAAAAATTGACAATACGAACTGTCCATTGTCGAAGGCATCCTGTATGTCTCGGCTGAGAAGCAGGAGGGGATCAGTGGTGGAGCGGAATTGTCTGAAGCCGGACTGGGTAGACGGGAAGGAATTGCTATGTTCAAGGACGAACGATAATCGCGTAGCGACCATTTTCTTGAGGATCTTGCAGGCACAACACGTCAGGGCGATTGGTCTGTAGTTTGTGGGGTCCAGGGAATCTTTGCCGGGTTTGGGGATAGGGATGACGTGGGCCTCCTTCCACCCAGAGGGGAAGGCGCCCTCTATCCATATGCGATTGTATAGGTCTAGCAGGAAAATTTGTAAGGTAGAGTGGATGTGCTGGATCATGCCGTACGGAATACCGTCCGGACCGGGACAAGGGGATCGTCGAGAGGCCAGTGCCGCCTGTAGTTCACGCATGGTAAACAATCGGTTGTAGGTGCTGTCTATGGACGGTGGAGAGGGGCGATCGTCAGGGGAGGGTACGGAATTGGCTGCAGAGGAAGAAACGGCGGCGAAGGTAGAAGCAAGGTGGTTTGCCACCGACTTGGGCTCACATAGGAGTCCGTCGTTAGTCCGGAGGACCGGGGGTCGGGAGGGGAAATGTCGCCTCTCGACGCCCCGTACCTTCTTCCAGATGGTAGCCGAAGGCGTGTTGGCGGTGATGCCGGACACAAAGGCACGCCAAGAGGCTCGGCGCGCTATCTTCATTGTGCGGCGGGCGATGGCCCTGACCCGCTGCATCTCCGTGCGATGGATGGGGAGTCGCGTCCGGTAGAAGCGCCGAGTTGCCTTCCTCTTGGCGCGCACGGCCTCCGCGCACTCCGGGGTCCACCAAGGCACCCGTCGGGCGCGGGGGTAGGCGGAGGATTGTGGTACGCTAGTGCTTGCGGCCGCTAAAACGACAGATTCGAAGTATGTGATGCACTCGTCGATGGATGGGAAGTGGGCAGTTGTAAGTGGTATACGTGTTGTCGCGGAAGCGGGCCCAATTCGCGTTGGTAGTAACCCACCTTACCGGTACCCGAACAGTCTGGTCGGGTCGATTGAGGGTGAGTTGAATGGGGAGATGGTCACTTCCATGGTCCTCTCGGAGGACTTGCCACGTGAAGTCTAGGAGGGCATCAGTTGAAACGAGGGACAGGTCTATACAGGATGGAGTGCAGGTGGTGGCATGGTAGAATGTAGGAGAGCCATCCTTGAGGCATTCGAAGGAGAGCTCGGTCATGACAGATATCAGGGTTGGGGCCATATAGGTGGAGTGTGTGTCGCCCCACAAAGGGTGGCGACTATTGAAATCGCCCAGTAGTAGGAAGGGCCTAGGGAGTTGTTCTACGACTTCCACCAGGTCGTCGCGGGAGACTTGAGCGTGGGGGGGGGGAGGTAGATTGAGCAGACGGTGTACTGTCTATCCAGGGAGAGCCGGACGGCAGTCACCTGTAGCGGGGACCGGATGGAGGGATTGTAGAAGGGGACTGCGTAGTGTACGAGGATGGCAGCTCCCCTTCGAGTGCAGGTAGGGGGCGGGGTGGCGATGCAAAAATAACCAGTAGGGCAGGGCATGGGCCTGGTCCCCAGGATTAGCTCCTGGAGACAGACACACACCGGACGGGAAGTGGCAATCAAGGAGTTAAGGCCTTCATAGTTCGCAAATATTCCTCGACAGTTCCAGTGGACTATTGTGGTTTTCGGGGGATCCATTAGTTGATGAAGGGGGATGGGTAAAGGTGTAGGCGCTAGGAGGTTGGAGTGTGAAGGGAGATCTGGAGTTCGCGAAATTGAAGGCTGGGTCGGGAACATTGCTGGCTATCTACCGTTCACCAGGGAAGGAATCGGTCGGCCCGTCGAACCCCGCGGAGGTTGCGGGGTCGAGTCGGCCGAGCGAGACCGGAGGCGTGGATCACGGCAGGCAGAGGAACATCGTGGGCTGAGAGGGTCAGAAGTGCTTTGACGGGCTTCTATTGTCGGGCCAGGAGGGGGTACGTTAACCTCAAAAGTGGCGCTACCCCGCCTGTCCGGGGTCTCACGGCGGACCCTAGGTGGTGACAGGGGGTACCAAAAGAACCGGGCGAGTGGGAGGGAGGGCATACTCAGGGTGGCTGACAAGGAGGGGGCTGGGGATGTTGGGGGGGTAGGTACTATGGAGGTGGAAGGAGGTGAACCAGAGTGGTCTCGTGGAGGGGTGGAGAAAATGGCACCAGGAGGCAAGGGCAGATCCATGAGACTCGTGGGCGTGGGCGCGGCCGAGCTTCCCTCAGCCACACCGTGCAGCTGCGCCAGGGCCGCATCCACTGGATCCTCGGGGGAAGGATATTGTTCGGACTAGCTCTCGTCATACGCAGCGGGTCGTGGATTTCAGCCACTATTGTCAGAGTCTGTGGGGGTAGAGTGGTGGGACTTCTGCGATGGGGAGAGATGGACATAGTAGACGTGGTGGGCGATGTGAGGGTCCGAGCCGTCTTCTTGGTTCTAGAGGAAGAGGAAGAGAGAAGTTGGAAGGCCGGAGGGTCCGGCGACACGCTCCGGCGTCTCCACCTGAACGGCTTGCTCCGGGCGGCAGGTTCGGGCGTGTGCAGGGAGTACTCGGAAGGCAGGGTTTGAGGTGGATGGGACCTGGTTGTCCTGGTCCCAGACTCCTGGGGGATTCGTGGCAGGTAAGGTGCGGGACGAGGAGGAATGGTGGGGGGACAGGAGACCGTCGGGTCCTGCGAGGATTTTCTTTGGGGGGAACAGGGAGCAGTGGCTGGGGGGGGGGTTCGGCGGCAGGCCAGGGCGGCGTGCCGAGATGATAGAGCCGAGAGCAGCGGCATAGGACACCCCCGGCTTCACCTCCCGACTCCGCACCCTGTCTCGTGCCTCACGGGAGCTAGGAAAGTCCGTCACTTGTAGGCCTCGGACCTCCTTCTCGAACTTGAAGAAAAGGCAGTCGCGGGATGAAAAGGGGTGTGCGCCTTCACAGTTGGAGCATTTGGGTGTGTTGGGGCACCTGTCAGGGTAAGCGAGTCGTCCACAGTGAACACAGTTGATGCGGCTGCCGACAAACGGAGCTAACGTGTCCAAACTTATTGCATTTAAAGCAACGGGTCGGGTCTGGGATGTATGGGCGGATAGAGAACTCGCATGACGCGCGGTCTCCCATACCCCATACAATGCGGCCGGGGGGGATTAGTGTATTGAAAGTAAGGAGCAGACGTGGGGTGGGGGAGGGAGTGCCTTCCTGTCGGGATGTGAAGCGATAGATCTTAGTGACTCCTTGGGGTACGAGGTCCTTCAGGAGCTCGCTCACTGCGATCGACAATAGGCGGGTGGCGTAAATAGTGCCCTGACTCTGGTTCAGGCGGGGGTGTGGGGAAACGGACACCGAGCATCCAAGGACCTCAGTAACGGAAAGTAGGGCTTTTGTCTCTGCGGCTGAGCGTGATTTTACGACGAGGGAGCCATCCCTCTGTGGGCGTACGTCATAGTGGATGGAGTTGCTGTGGGTTCGGATCGCCTGGAACGTCCGTTCAGAGTTGGTCGGGAGGGACCCAGATGTAGGCCGAATCACCAGGAATTTGTGGATACTTGGAAGGGAGAGGGAGGCTGTAGAGTCGAAATGGACTGGGATATTCAACGGTCGATAGGACGGCCGTGAATGCCGGCTCCCCCGTCCGCCGCTAGGCTCTCTCCGTGGGGAGGTGGGCTGACAGCGGGTGAGGGGGGCATATGGGGAGAGCAAGAAGCCGGGTTGTAGGGGCAAGTCCTCGGTGGAACTTGACTTGCCCGAAGGTGGCTGAAGTGGGCTGGGGCGAGACCCCTGCTCCAGTGTGTGTAGGTCCAAGGGCATAGTCGAGGGACGGACTGGGGTCGGCAACGGGAAAGGAGAGTGCAAGCGTTCCGCTTCCACAGGGGGGTCAACCCCACTAGGTTGCGGTCTTCCAGTGGTAAAGGACTCGAGGGCCTGGTTGCCCACCACCCGAGTGTTGAGAGTAGTAGTAGTCCGGGAATGAGAAGTAGTCGTCGTAAGCCGAGGGGGAGAAGTATCCATAGCGAAACAAAAGAGAACTTCATCCCCCGCGCGCATCCAGCCACCACCGACTCCAACAAGGGAAAGGCGAATCGTGGGCACACTTGGTCCCACCGCCGATAGATGTCACGCAGGGGAGATACACCCGTACCCAGTCCCTGTGCCTGAAAGGCGGCCACTCTCATCCAACGCGCGGTGAAAAGTGGCAGGGACAGGGTTTGGGTTTGGTTGGAAAGCGACAAGGGTGCAGGGCAACCACCTCCCACACACAAGGGCCAAGGAAGGGGTCAAAATCAAGGTCCAAAGAACAACGCCAAAAAACAGAGAGAAGCCAGAAAGAATGGGTTAAAGGAGAAAGAAAGAAAAAGCAGCAGGAGATCAGCCGGGTCCCCAAACGGATCCAATGGTCCACGAGGGCAGAGAAAGCCCTTACACCGAAGAAAGGTGTATTCCCACATTCGCCACAGAGGGACGCGCCCTATCGCTCCGGACAAAGCAAAGGGAGGCGCAAGGTCTGGAGAATATGGAGGATGTGGAAGTTTTTCCCACCCAAACTCCTCAATTTTTGCAGAATTGATCCGAGCGGTATGAGGACGTGCGTTGTCGTGGTGGAACACGATTCCTTTCCGATTAACCAAAGAAGGTCTCTTTTCTTTTAGTGCAGTGTCCAATCGATCCAGTTGTTGACAGTAGACTTGAGCGGTGATTGTTTGGTTGTGTGGTAAGGTTTCAAAGTGTATTATACCACCTTTATCCCACCAAACACTAAGCAACACCTTCCGAGGGTGAAGATTTGGTTTTGGCTGTGGTGTCGCTGGTTCTCCGACACAAACCCACTGTCGACGGCGCTTAACATTCTGGTACAGTATCCACTTTTCATCACCAGTCACTAAACGGTGCAAAAACGGATCTTGGAGTAAACGGGAATGAAGAGCTGCGCTAATGTTTATCCGCACCCTCAGATTGTCGACCGACAATTCATGTGACACCCATTTTCCTAACTTAGGCACTTTCCCGAGTTGTTGCAAATGTCGATAGATGGTGGACGGGGATGAATTGAGTTTCTGGGCCAATTCTTCGACAGTTTTTGAACAATCTTCTTCAAGTGCGGCTAACAGCAAGTCATCATGAAACTCAGCAGGGCGTCCAGAGCGTGCTGCATCTGTCAAACAACAGTCACCATTCCTAAACTTTTGAAACCATCTTTGACATTTCCTCACATGCAGAATATCGTTGCCATAAACGTCCTGAATGTTTCGCGTTGCTTCTGTAGCATTATTCCCTTTTTTGAACTCGTAAAGCATTATATGCCTGATATGCTCTTCTGATACCGCCATATTTATGAGGGGTTCACATAAAGCAAAACACACGTCTTCACTGGTGAAGGTCTGTAAAGTATGTAGCGAAACACGATAGAACTCCTCTTAGATATAACCTTCGGAAAATTTATGCTTAAACAGAGTAGGACTAATTTAAACTCAATCTATCGTAAAAAACGACATTACTTATGGGATGACCTGATAGAATCAGTACTCGGGTAATTCCTTAATTTAAGGATTAAGAGTGTGAAACGCTGAAGGTTAGATAAAAGCTACATTTTTCATAGAAGATTTCAGATTTGAGACAAGACTTCTGAGTAAGGGACTTAAAATAATAGCAAAGGCCGTCCAGACGGGTTCATCGACCGGACTCATTCATTATAATAAGAGTAATGTAAAAAAGCTTTCAGGATACACATGTTTTATCAAGATACAGAATGGCTTAGGCTAGTGTAGGATTAGGCTAATGAATATTTTCTCTGGTGTTTTTCATACAGTTACAACGCCACCCCTACGATATTACAATAATTGAAAACATGGAGCCCACGAAAGAGCATATTCGACATGTGATGCTTTACGAGTTCCATAAAGGATCTAACGCTAGTGAATCCGTAAGAAACATTCAGAGTTTATGGAAATGATGATGTGAGCAAATGGATGTGTAGGAGATGGTTTGAGAAGTTCAGAAATGGAGACTTCAGTCTGAAAGATTATCAACGAACAGGACGACCAAATGAGTTAGATAGAGAGTTGCTGAAAGCAGCAGTGGAGGAAAACCTAACGGTAACTAAGAAAACTTGGCCTGCATAGGCGTTAGCCATATGACCATTCATCGTCATTTGAAGCTGTTAGGAAAAGTAGTGGAGGTTGAAAAATGAGTTCCGCATGATTTGTCACAAACGAATCTTCAACATCAAATCGATATTTGCACATCACTGCATTCTCGGCAACTGCAGGCACCGTTTTTGAATCGGATCGTCACTGGGGATGAAAAACGAGTCCTCTATAATAATAAGCGTCGACATCAGTGGCTTAGCCGTGAAACAAAGCCTGAACCTCAGCCAAGAAATGGACCCCATCCAAAGAAAATTTTGCTATGCGTTTGGTGGGATATGCAAGGAATTATTCATTTTGAGCTTCTGCCAGATAACCAAACAATCACAGCTGAAGTCTACTGCCAACAACTCCAACGAGTGAAGATGCCCAACGAGTGAAGATGCATAACAAGAAAAACGTCCTGCAAAAAATCGCAGAAGTGTTCTATTCCACCAGGATAACGCGCGCCCTCACACTGCTCGATTCACCACTGCCCAATTGGAGGCATTTGGTTGGGAAAACATGCCTCATCCACCTTATTCTCCGGACATCGCACCGTCAGATTACCATTTATTCAGAAGTCCGCAACACCACCTAGATGGACAAAAGTTGCAATCCAGGGAATCTATCGAAAACGAAGTGATCGCTTTTTTTAACTCGAAACGAAGGGATTTCTTCGAACGTGACAAACTTTTCTACAGGTGGGAGAAGGTTATAGAAAAAGAAGGGAATTATATTGATGATTAATGTGTCATTATGTCATTTAATTTTCGTTCTGAATGAACTAAAAACGAGCAGAATATATATTACAACTTTATACTTTACTTCTAAGGATATATATATATATATATATATATATATATATATATATATACACGCAGAACAATTTTTAAGTCCCCATACAGGCAACAAATTTGCTTAAAAAAAAACCCAACCTTATCTTTAGTTTTCAAAACAAGATTGCGCAATGACTAGAAATTACAGAGTTTTCAAAATGAAATAATTAGAAGGGTCCTTTCCAACATAGGGCGAAAATTTAGAAATTCAAGAGTTCACACATCGACCTTCAGAGTCGGTGAATAATAATAATGTATAAAAGCAGTTATTGTTTTATTACCTTCATCGATAAAGGAATTTTAAATGCAAAAGAAAAACAAGCAATAAATTGGGAACTAGGGGCTTGTAGGACTCGAACCCGCGTCGCGTGGTTTCAGAGTCAACGCTTCTACCAATCATGCCACTCATAACCCACGAGAAAGCTCGTTCAGGCGAGGACAATAATTAGTAGGATGTTTGTCCATTATCCATTCAACTTCTTCAACTCTACGGAGGATATGAATGCTTTTGAAGCACGACAACCGCGCTTAAATATGATGGGAAGGAACCAGAAAAAATAGGAACGGATTCGAATCCTAATAGCTCATAGTTCTGTACTTTACTGCCCCTTCCTTTCCTACCTTCATTGATGTAAGTACTTTGTGCGATATATATTTCATGCCAGTAAAAATGATCATCGTATGGAATATATCACGCATGAACACGCACGATTTTGCATAATATAAAAATTACCCCACAATCTATGGAAAACACCTCTGGAGGCAAAAGCGTTGAGTATTCCCTTGGCTATTAAAATCTCCACCAAGTCGTACTAACGTTTATTCTGTCGTAGCGTGGTACTAGCGCATTCGTCTTCTACTCAAAAAGACTGAGTTCGAATCCTTGCATTATGTAAAATCGTGAGTGTTCGTGCACGATATATATATATATATATATATATATAATAATAATTAGGGTGTTTCACCCTTATAAGGGTTGAATTTTTTTTTTTTTTTTTGAAAGTCTCACCCTCTACATCTTAAGGTGCCTCATGCCTTGTAAAGTTTGGCTTGCTTGGGTAAAATCTATAAATAACAACTACATTCATAAGACGATTATTTTAAAATCTGACAAACTTGAGAAATTAATAACTATTTATTTTCAGCATTATATGCCGTTATTTAGTTATTTTATATTCAAATTCATTATTTATAAATGTAATTTTAGGTACGTAAAGCTTAAGGAATGTTCTCGAAATTTTTTTTTTTTTTATTTAATTGAGCACATAAAATTATTTTGTAGTATTGTTGGAAATTAGTTTGTTGGAATTGTGTTTTGCTCTTTAACTTGTCACTAGTTGACCCACCAACACTGTACATTTCTTAAGTTAATAAAAATAAACTAAATAGAAACAGTTATGAAACAGTAACAGTATGTTGATAACTTTCATATAATTCTTTTGTTTCAGATTCATGGCAGCTAGGCAAAAAAGACAAGAAATTTTTCTTATAGGGAGCAGTCTCGCTCACAGTATCAGGGGATCTAAGTTACCATGTATTGGAGATGTCCTAAAGCGATTTTATTACTTCCATCGGGAAGAGAATGACACAATTAAAGAAGCAGCCAACAAAACTTTTGATGAAATATTGCTATTCTGGAACAAAGCCAGAATCCCAACTAGACCCAAACATGTTATTACAAAAGTTGAAGGTTTGTATGCCACATGGAAGCAGCTACAAAAGAATAAAACTAGAAGTTCTACTACAGAAAACAAGAAAAGAGAAGATTTTATCAGCACTTTCCCAAATCTATTTGATATAGCTCACGCTGATGCAGCAAAACTGATCCAGAACCCCGAGGACCTTCAGTTCTTGCAAGTCAGAGAGAGCCTGGACGACGGGGAACTATGGCTGGAATAGACAAGGTAACAATGGAGAAGGAAAGGCGACGTTTTGAAAGAGTAGCAAATGAAGAAAAGAGAAAACAAAGATGCAAGAAAGAAATAGCAAGCACATCAAAAACTGTGGATTCGACTAAAACAAGTGATTCTACTAAATCAGATACAGAGAGTTCCTCCTCTTCTCATGATTCTGATTACTTGCCAACTGTTGGAGGTACAACTGGGGGAACTTCAATTGCAAAAAAACAAAAGTCCATCATGACTCCAGACCTCTGCGCCACTCTAGACAGAACTTTCATGAGTGATAGGGAGGTTGTTCATCTCCTAACGTCACTAATAAGGAGTCAAGTGATTCAGCGTCCTGAGATTTCCGTCAGCCATTCAACGGTATACAGAGCCAGAAAGAAGCACCGCCTAGAAGCTGCAATACAGCATGAAAAGAAAATTAAAGAATCCTTGGTCAATAAGGTGCTTGTTGTTCACTGGGATGTAAAAATTATGCTTGATTTGACTGGTAAAGAAAAGGTAGATAGACTGCCAATTATTGTATCTGGTGATGGTGTCGAAGAAATACTTGCCATTCCAAAAATTTCATCTGGAACTGGTGTTGCTCAAGCTGATGCGGTGGTTTCTACATTACGAAATTTCAATCTTCAAGACTCGGTGAATGCCATGAGCTTTGATACAACACCGTCAAATACGGGTGGACGTGGTGGTGCATGCATCCTTATCGAAAATAAACTTGGAAGGGAGTTGTTGAATCTTGCATGTCGTCACCATATATTCGAACTTCAAGTCGAAAAGGCCTACACTTTCTTGATGGGATTATCTACAGGACCAGAAATCCTGTTGTTTAAGAGATTTAAGGAAAGCTGGAAATCCCTTGATCTCTCATCTTTCACACCCCTTCAAGGGGAGCTGGAAGATGCAAATGTCACTCAGTTGATTTCTTTTGCTACGACAATACTTAAAGATGAGCAACCAAGAGAAGATTACCGGGAACTGCTGGAGCTGTGGATTATAGTTCTAGGTGAAACTCCGCCAAGAGGTATTAAATTCAAAAGGCCTGGAGCCAGGGTTTCGGAGCCGGAGTCGGTGGAGCCAGTGAATTTTGCTTACCTGGAGCCGGAGCCGGAGCCAGAAACCTTGAAAATACGGCTCCATGGTCTGGCTCCGGGCGATATATTGCTACCTAAATTGTTATTTGTTAAATATAGGTTTAGTTGCAAATTATAATTCTTGTAATATATTACGAAAAATGGTACCATAGGATTTTTGGATTTTATGGAGGTGTGGGAGTTGCAGGAATAATCTGCAAATTTCCATTTTTTTAACCATTAAATATTTGGGAAGATTTGTCTTAACAACACTTAATTATATAGGTAAATTTTTTTTTATGGCGGTGGAGACCTTAGGTAGGTAGGTACTAACTATTTATCTAAGTAGGTAACTACCTAGATACATACCTAGTAAGGTTGGTCCTTCTGACTTGGATTGAACTATTTTTATTTTTAGGTCAATTATCTTGTATTGCTAAATTTCTTTTTTTCAGATTCTTTGTAATTTGTACTTGATTCTTTAATTATAATTATCAGTCTATGACCCTTCATAATGGATAGAGATTCAATAAAGAAGTCTGATATATTCAAGTATTTTACTGAAAGTTCAGATAAGAAACACTATGTTTGTATTTGTGAAGTTTCTGATGCTTCGGGAAATATTTCAACGTGTGGAACTAAAATTACCAAGCCTCAAAGCAAAAGCCTGATGTCTCCTCAAGAGCATATAATTTGAAAAGACACTTGAGTCGATTACATCCTGAAATATCAAAAATGATGGAAGAAAAGAAGCAAATGCTTGAGCTTTCAAGACCCAGTACTTCTGCCAGTTCAAAAACTAAGCAAACCAGCAAAACATTA
Organism: Bathynomus jamesi; assembly: GCA_023014485.1. Lineage (NCBI taxonomy): Eukaryota > Metazoa > Arthropoda > Malacostraca > Isopoda > Cirolanidae > Bathynomus > Bathynomus jamesi. The sequence goes on from JAJOZX010002117.1 coordinate 205,103, forward strand.
CTAAATTTTGATGTCTCAAAAAGTCACTATCTCAATGACTACAGATAATTTTAAAAATAGCATAATTGAGTTAGTTGTTAAAGATTCTATGCCTCTATCTATGTTTGAAAAGCCAACTATGCGCAGTCTACTAGAAGAAATGGCTCAGAAATTCAAGATTAGTTTAGATAAAGACAATATCCGTCATTTAGTGATAGAAAAATCAAAAGAAGAAAAATTTGCTCTCAAAGAGCAATTAAAAGGGCGCTTCATATATTTAAAAGTTGATGGTTGCACACGAATACGGACACATTATTTTGCCATCAATGTCCGATTTATTGATGATGATGATAAATCCTCACCCGCACTATAGCAGTAAAAGATACACATGCTCAGCAAACTAGTGACTACCTGCATGATCTAATTATGAGAACTCTGGAAGAGTACGGCATACCGAAAGAATTTGTGCTCTGCATTGTCAGTGATAATGCATCAAATATGATTAAAACTGTTGAGAAGTTGAATGATAATCAAGAGGCAACTTCAGAAGATGATATACAAACATTTGGTGAACATGATGATGATTCAACACACACTCAGGAAGTGGCATCTTGTGTAGAAGAAATTGACAGTATTGTATCTGAAATTTCACACTTCTCCAGAATCACCACATGCGTTGTGGTGCACATACCTTGCAACTTGCTATTTGCGATGGATTGAGAGATAAACATGCTACCTCTCTCATAGGTAAGTTGAGACAGGTTGTAGTAGCAGCAAGAAACCCAAAAGTGGAAGAAATAATTAAAAGACGTGCAGGCAAGGTTGCTATTTTAGATCAACCTACTCGATGGGGCAGCACTTATTTAATGATAGAGCGCTTATTAGAATTAAAACCTGTACTCTTGGACATGGCAAATTCAAATGTGAATCTTTCAGAAATAATGTGGGAACAAGCAAGAGATTGGAAAGAGTACTGTACCAGCCATATATAGTAACAAAAAAAATTCAAAGTGAAGATTTGACTCCCGGTCAATTTTGAAAGAGTGGAAATCTTTGATGTATTTTCTTTCCAAGATAGAAGGCACCATAGCTGATGACATTAAAAGTTCCATGGAAAGGAGAAAATATTTTACTTGATAATGAAGTATTGCTTGCTGCTGTTTATATAGATCCTAGATATAGATGCTTATTAACATCTGAACAGGTAGTTAAAGCCAAGGATGCCCTATGCAATATAGCAATCAGAATGAAAAGTAACCTAGACCTTTCAAATAAAGTCTCTCTATTAAGAGAGGAATGTGGAACCGAGATTATTGCATCATCATCAAATTCATCATCTCCTTCCACCACTTCTGATGTCAGCGAGTTTGATTTTGAAAAAATTATTGATATTCAACATGGTAAGAAATCAAAACGTCCTCGTTTAGAAAGTGAACTAATACCACCTCTCAGTCCAATGTGTACCCTCAAATTGCAAGTTGAGGAATCTTTTCCTGAGATTGAAAAATTTGACCGTTCGTCAAAACTGTCTTTTGAACAAGTAATAGAAAGGTATCCTAAAGTTATAAGAGATGTTGCAAATCTTCTAGTAGCTATGCCTTCAACACAAGTCAGTGTTGAACGGCTATTTTCAGCACTGAAAATTTTAAAATCTGATTTAAGGGCACGTATGAAAGAAGATATTGTTGAGGCTGTTATTTTTAAGAACAAATGTTTATAAGTAAACTTAGATAAATAATTTTAATTCATAATTTTTTTTATGGAAACAGATTTACAAGGAGAATATCTTGATTTTATGTTTAAAAATTAGTTTCCTACCTTAGCTACATTAGTAAAAATTTCTGCAAAAGTTATTATTTTGCTTTCATTTTTTAATACAAGGAGTATTATGATTTATGATAATGTAAATGTATCATTGAATTTGCAAACTTTTTAATTTTTTAATATGTAGTTTGAACTTTAAATATAAAGTCTGATTTAAGGTTACACTTAAAAAAAATATAATTGAGGCCATCTTGTTTTAAAAAAAAAAATTATAAATAAACTTAGTAATTTTCATTTTCAATTATTTTAAGGAAACAGATTTACAAGAAGAATATCTTGATTTTATGTTTAAAATTAGTTTGATTATACCTTAGCTAGAATAAGAAAAAATTTGCATTAGTTTTCATTTGTTAATCCAAGGAGTAGTATTGATTTTATAAGTGTAGGGAAAAATGATTTTGTAAATTTTCTTTTATAATATGTATTAGTAGTTTGAACTTTTGACTTTTAGTTGAATTGCTTTTGTTAATTAAATTACAAAACTTTTTGACTAAAAGAAAATCTCTTTTTAAGTAAATAATATAACCTATTAAAAATTTAAAAACTGAATTTTTTGAAATATTCAGCTCTTTTTCAAGCCAAGTTGGCTTTCATGAAGCTTTCAAGTTTCAACACTTAAAAAAAGATGCATATATTATCTCAGAAAGTTTGATTGTTACTATTTTCCATACGAGAATTCTTAAGTTTGAACTTTGAACTAATTAGGAGGCAAGTTTCTCTAATTTATATAAGCTACCATTGTTAATAAATATTTAATATCATTTAGTTTTCATCATTTTTTTAGTTATTTAAATAACTTCATTCTATCATTATATTTGCCTAATTTAAAATCATAAGAAATTTAAATTTTGAGTATTAAAGTGATTTAATAATAAAATATTTTTGTGCAATATTTTAAATTGGACAATTAGTTATATAAATCTAGATATTTATTTTATAATTAACAGAATTTACTATAAAAGAGCCGGAGCCAGACTGTAAAAAATTTCTGCTCCGGAGCCGGAGTCGGAGCCAGAAGTTTTTTTACCGGCTCCGAAACCCTGCCTGGAGCAATACACAGAGCAAGATGGATGTCAAAGCTCATTTATGCCATCAAATTATTTCTTTTCCGACATCAAATGAATATAACTGCCAGAGAAATAAGAGGAATCACGAGGTTTGTGATTTTTGTTGTCCGTGTGTATCTGGTAGCCTGGTTCACTGCTCCATTGGGAATCTCCTCTCCTCGTCTAGATCTAGCATATATGGCAAGGCTCAATGAATTCCATGATCGTGAGGTTGCGGAAGCAGTTCTCAATGTTTTCAAAAGACACTTGTGGTACTTAGGAGAAGAGTTGGTTGCTTTCAGCTTCTTTGACGATGAGGTGGACATTCGCGAAGAAAAGGAAATGGTAATTGCATTGGAAAATCGTGAAAAAGGTAGGCGTCTTAAGGCATCTAGTGATGGAACATGGAAACCCTTACATCATTACGTTACAACAGCAACAAAGAAGTTCTTCAGCAAACTGAACCTTGATCTAACCTTTCTGAAGAACGATCCAGCTTTATGGGAAGAGGATGAAAATTACAAAGTAGCAAAAAAAATTGTTGGTTCTTTACAAGTCGTGAACGATACAGCGGAAAGAGCTGTAGCTCTCGGTGAGCTCTCCTCGGGGAAATTGACAAAAGATGAGAAGCAGTACCAGTGTCTCATCCAATGTGTGAAGCAACACCGGAAATTGTTTCCAAACGTCAAGAAGTCAACTGTACTGTGATAGCGGTATTTCTCAAATGTAATGACTATCTGAAATATCTTAATAAAACAAAAACAGTAATTTTAACATTCATGAATAATACTATCTTGGAAAAACTTTGGCTCTCTTGAGGCACCTTTTATTTTTGTTGTATTGTAATGAAAGTTTATAATTTTTAGTTTTGTATGAAATGGAATAATTTTAAATGATGAGAATAAATTTTTAAAATTTAATTTTTTTGAAACACCCTAATATATATATATATATATATATATATATATATATATATATATATATATATATATATAGGTACAGGGTGTCCGAGAATTATCTGTACAAGTTTTGGCTGTTATTAAAAGTCAACCATGAAGTGTAGAAATTCCAGTGTTGTCCCATTTTACAGAGAATCTCATTAAGTTTTTTCTGATACCAAGTTTTGACAAGTTTTTTAGAAATTCCAGTGTGTCCGAACATTATCTGTACAATTTCATCTTTTAATAAAATTCTCGATAACACACGTAAAATTCTTAAACAAGATTATTTAGAATCTGTATTTTCAAAAGTTTCTTTTATTAAAGTAACGTTGTTACAAACATTCGATATGTGCACCATCAGTGATTCGCAAAACATCCAATCGATAATCCAAATGTTGCCATGTACGCTGCAGCATATCCACATCAATTCGCTCAATAGCAGCTGTGATTCTTGCTTTTAAATCATTAATGTCTGTCACCCGCGTACAAAAAAGAAAAAACTTGTCAAAACTTGTCATCAGAAAAAACTTAATGAGTTTCTCTGTAAAATGGGACAACACTGGAATTTCTACACTTCATGGTTGACTTTTAATAACAGCCAAAAATTGTACAGATAATTCTCGGACACCCGATAGATAGATAGATAGATAGATAGATAGATAGATAGATAGATAGATAGATAGATAGATAGATAGATAGATATACACAGGGTGTCCCAGAATTAACTATCTATTTCAATGAAATCGGACAAATTTTTTGAACACACTTTTATTTATGTTTATCATGTTTATCATGTGTTAAAAATGTATAAATTTCTAAATTTTTTTCATAATTTTATTTTCATAATTTTTTCATTATCTGGTCCAATGAAAGACCGTTTGAAGTCATAGAATGGCAAAGAGACACTCCAAAAGTTAACGTGTGGCTTGGAATGACCAAATCCAAAATTTATGGCCCATTCTTCTTTGCGGAAGCAACTGTAACAGGTACCGTCTACCTTGATATGCTTCAGCAGTTTCTCGAACCACAGCTTCTTGATGATGGCATTCTTGATAATGTTGTGTTTCAACAAGATGGAGCACCATGTCATTATGCTCTAATTGTTCGAGAATACCTCAACAGACGCCTTCCGAATCGGTGTGTAGTGAATACTCTTATTTTAGTTTCAAGATAAATGTTAATTTTACCGTCTTGAATTTCGGAATAGAAATCCAAGGGTTATATTTTCCATCTTTGGTACTGTCGCAGTTTCGCCTAACGGACTCAATACGGCTAGTGAGATAATCACTGGTTGGCACTTAACCAGCGGCAGTGCTTATGGCTACATCATCCAGGTTAACCTATACCGGATAGATGCGCTACGGTCCCAAGCCGTAGCTTGCCTAGGCCCAACGACGACGACGAAAACCAACAATTGGTGACCCCGGAGTTGGATTCCCCCCTTTTACCCGAACGACTAGGACTAGACTGTAACGTCGTTCGTGCCCATCACCCCCTTTTACCCGAACGACTAGGACTAGACTGTAACGTCGTTCGTGCCCATCACCCCCTTCACCCGAGCGACTAGGACCAGACTGTAACGTCGCTCGTGCCCTCTGCCCCTCACCCCTGCCCGTGCGCTCTGTGCCTGCGCTCGTCTCAACCTCCACTCCTTCGTTGGTAACTTGTCGTCTTGCTTGTACGTCAGCAAGCATAGGAGAAGATGCCTGACGACGCTGGTGCCATCTCCCACTTGAGCGTAAAGCTCCCCGTCTTCTGGCCAGGTGATCCATTTATTTGGTTCAACCAAGTGGAATCACAATTCAACTTGGGAAGGATCACCGCTAGCAGGACAAAATACGATCATGTTTTGTCCTCTCTACCAGCGAGCATCATCTCTGAAGTCCGTGACGTCATCGTGTCTACTTCCACGAGTGAGGACCCATACAACGATCTGAAGTCTGCCATCCTGTGCCGCACCACTGTCTCCGAGCGTGAGAAACTACATCAGTTAATCTCAAAAGAAGAACTTGGAGACCGTAAGCCCACTCAAATGCTGAGGGCTATGCAGTGCGCTCTAGGCGAACGCGCACAAACCTTCGATAAGGACATCTTTAGACAGTTGTTCTTGCAGAAACTTCCTCCATCAGCTCAGCGTGTCTTGGCCACTATGGATCCTGCTACTCCAGTTGATAACTAGCAGAAACTGCCGACAAAGTAGTGGAGATTGACACAGCTCCGGTCAACAACGTGAACACACAATCGGAACTGGAGTTGAAAGTGAAAGAGTTAAGTCAACAACTCAACCACGTTTGTTCTCTGCTACAAAATCAACGGCAAAGAAGCCATTCTCGGTCAAGATTTACGAAGAGGCATCGTTCGAGTTCCGGGAAGATCTGCTTCTACCACTCAAAATTTGGAAAGAAGGCTAGGAAGTGCATCTCCCCTTGCAATTTTTCGTCGGAAAACCCCAGCAGCGAGTCCTAATGGCGTCTAGTACTCGCACTGCCAACCTGTTATTCATAAAGGACAGGAACTCTGGTGTCAATTTCTTGGTCGATACCGGAGCGTCAGTCAGTGTATTCCCTCAAAAATCTGGTCATACGCACTCAGAATCTCCGCCTCTATACGCTGCTAACGATTCACGCATACCCACGTACGGTACTCAGTCGCGTGAACTAAACTTGGGCCTTCACCGATCCTTCAAGTGGATTTTCATCTGTGCTCAAGTGCAGCATCCCATAATCGGCGCTGACTTCCTCCAGCATTTCAAACTCCTGGTGGATCTTGACAAGCGACGCTTATGCGACCAGGCCACACTGCTTTCTGTTCTTGCCAAACAGGTTGCCCTTCCGGACGCCTCGAACTCTGCACTTTCCCTCGTTCCCCCTAATTCCATGTACCAGTGCCTTTTCCAGCGATATCCAGGAATTCTTCAACCGATGCAGATGGGTGATACCATTAAGCACACCATTACCCATCACATTACAACAAAAGGTCCCCCTGTGTTTGCAAAACCCAGACGTCTTGCCCCGGACAAACTGAAAGCTGCCAAATCGGAATTCCAGCTTATGATAGATCTTGGGATAATAAGACCTTCCAAAAGCAGTTGGTCCTCTCCCCTACACCTGGTCCAGAAGAAGTCAGGAGACTGGAGACCATGTGGGGATTACCGGTTTTTGAATTCGACAACCATCCCGGACCGATATCCGGTACCAAATGTCCAAGACTTTACTTCTCTTCTCCACGGCAAATCTATCTTCAGTAAAATAGACCTCGTTAAGGCTTTCCACCACATTCCCGTAGAGCCTTCGGATATTCCCAAGACTGCAGTTTGTACACCATTTGGGTTATTCGAATTTGTGAAGATGCCGTTCGGGCTACGGAATGCTGCGCAAACCTTTCAGAGGTTTATAGATGAGGTCACCAGAGGCTTAGACTTTGTTTATGCCTACATCGATGATTTGCTTGTGGCCAGCTCAACGGAAGAGGAACATAAGGAACATCTTTCACTCCTCTTTCAACGCTTAGAACAATACGGTGTTACTATTAATGCATCTAAGTGTGTGTTTGCACAGCCAACCTTGGAATTTCTTGGTCACACGATTTCGCAGCACGGAATTACCCCCCTTCAGGACAAGTGTGAAGTGATAAAAAATTACCCTATGCCAAATAATCAGCGTGAGTTACGTCGGTTTCTAGGTTTGGTAAATTATTACCACAAGTTCATTAAAAACTGTGCCAGTGTTCTTGCTCCTCTACACGCTATGATCACACACAAACGCAAGGTAACGAAATTGGTATGGTGTAGCGATAGTTTACAGGCGTTCGACAATGCCAAAAATGCTATCAATAGTGCATTGTCTCTGTCATTTCCTATCAGTGATGCCCCCCTAACTCTGACGGTCGATGCATCAGATGTTGCGATCGGTGGGGTGTTGGAACAAACCATTAACGGTCAACAAGCACCCATCGCGTTTTACTCGAAAAAGCTGCAGCCAGCCCAAACGCGTTATAGTGCTTTCGGACGTGAACTTCTTGCTATTTACTTAAACGTGAAGCATTTTCAACATTTCCTTGAAGGCCGAGAGTTGTGTGTTTTTACCGACCACAAACCTTTGGTCACTGTCTTCAATAAAAACAGCTGTAACCACTCTCCCAGAGTCATCAGGCAACTCGATATATCTCGCAATTTACCACAGATATCCGCCACATCAAAGGTGTCTTGAACACTCCAGCGGATGCACTTTCAAGAATAGAGATTACTTCTGTTACCCTCAGCTCTACACTGTGGAATGCTATTGCACAGGATCAAGATAAGGATACGGAACTACAAGACCTGCTCAGAGAAGACTCCACTCACTCACTCACTTTCCCTCAAGAGAATGAGTATGCCAGGATTGTCTGTGCCCCTCTATTGCGACGTATCAACAGCTGCTATTCGCCCTTATGTCCCTCCATGTCACAGACAAGCAGTCTTCACGGATCTTCATAACCCCTCCCATCCTGGTATCCGTGCTTCGCAACACCTGGTTACCTCTCGCTTTGTTTGGCCCTCGATGCGGAAGGATGTCAAACATTGGACCAAAACGTGCCTTGCCTGCCAGCGTGCCAAAGTCCAAAGGCACACCAGGTCCCCCTTTGACGCATTTCCGCCCCCATCCCAGCGATTTGAGGTAATTCATGTAGACATTGTTGGCCCTCTTCCAGTGATTCAAGGCCAACGTTATCTGCTCACCTGTCTCTACCGCTTTTCCAGATGGCCTGAAGCTATCCCACTTCCTGATATCCAAGCGGACACTGTTGCAAGAGCCTTTCTTCATGGATGGGTATCAAGATTTGGATTGCCGACAAAAGTCATCACTGACCAAGGTCGCCAATTTGAGTCTTCGCTTTGGAAGAAGTTTACCAGCTTGTTGGGTACAGTACATGCGCATACCTGTGCGTATCATCCGCAAGCTAACGGCCTCGTCGAACGCTTCCATCGCCAGCTGAAGTCATCCCTTATGTGTCACGAAGACTCCCACTGGATGGATAAGCTTCCACTCGTGTTGCTTGGTATTCGCTCTGCATTTAAGAGTGATCTGAAGACTACAGCGGCTGAACTAGTCTATGGAACAACACTGCGGCTACCAGGTGGCTACTTCACTGCAGGGGATAAGTCATGTGATCCTACGGAATTCGCTCAAACACTTTCCTCTCACATGCAGTCCCTTCAGCCTGTTCCCCCTCGATTGACTAGCCAACAGAACATCTTTGTTTCCCCAGCCCTCCAGTCTTGCACCCACGTTTTCGTTCGTGTACCTGTCCCAAAACGGCCTCTCCAATGTCCATATGACGGGCCCTATGAAGTTCTCCGACGTACGCGCAAATCATTTCTCATCCAGCGCGGTTCCAAGGTCGACAAGGTTTCTATCGATCGTCTTAAGCCTGCGTTTTTGGAATCAACCTTAAGCGAGGTACATGTAGCTACCAAAAAGGTCCAGGGGAAATCTGTGTCGTTCGGAACTCTTTGAACTTCCTCTCTGGTGGGGGTGTGTGTAGTGAATACTCTTATTTTAGTTTCAAGATAAATGTTAATTTTACCGTCTTGAATTTCGGAATAGAAATCCAAGGGTTATATTTTCCATCTTTGGTACTGTCGCAGTTTCGCCTAACGGACTCAATACGGCTAGTGAGATAATCACTGGTTGGCACTTAACCAGCGGCAGTGCTTATGGCTACATCATCCAGGTTAACCTATACCGGATAGATGCGCTACGGTCCCAAGCCGTAGCTTGCCTAGGCCCAACGACGACGACGAAAACCAACAGGTGGATTGGACGTGGAGGACCTCGACCTTGGCCTCCGCGTTCTCCGGATTTGACACCCCTGGATTTCTTTGCATGGGGTTTCATAAAAACAAAGGTTTATCGCCAAAAGATCATAGTTTAGCTGAACTTAAAGAACGCATCCAGTTGGCAGTGCGGGAGATAACACCTGAAATGCTTCAAAATGTGTTTCGCAGCGCTGAGGATAGATTTGAAATTTGCAGAGATACAGACGGTGCACATGTTGAAACTTCTCAATGAAGTTTTGACTTATGATTTATAAATCTATTTGTTTTTGTATCATAATTTAGTAATAAACACAAAATTGTGTCAATTTTTATTAAATTTGTCCGATTTCATTGAAATAGATAGTTAATTCTGGGACACCCTGTATATATATATATATATGTATATATATATATATATATATATATATATATATATATATATACAGGGTGGGCGGAAAGTAGCTCCCTAATTTAAATTACATATAAATTATGTATAAATTGTGATTGTATTGTTATATTGTTATGGTGTGTTCTCTAAAGTGGTACAATTGTAACGGTAATCTTTTTTTCTCTAAAGTGTTCTCTTTGTGTTCTCTAAAGTGGTACAATTGTAACGTTCATTTTTTTTTTTCATTTCAGATTGAAGGGTAACATGGCTGAGCGTTTAACACTGCAGGAGCGTGCCCAGTTGGCGGCACGGTACGAAGTTTGGCAATCTGTCGTTCGAGTTCAAAGATGGTGGCGGGCCATTCACGGACCACGTGCCAAAGTGGACCCGAAAACAATCAAGAACTGCCACTCGAAGCTCATGACCACGGGGTCTGTGGCAGATGTTCGAAGATGTGGTCGCCCTTCGACATCCAGGGCCCAGGAGACGGTGCAGGCAGTTCAGGAAATGTTCGCACGGAGTCCACGAAAGTCAACTCGCCAGGCAGCTCGGGAAAGTGTACTCTCCCGCTACTCAGTGCGAACTGTGCTGAAGAAGGAGCTGAACTGGCGTGCGTGGTCCACATCAATGGCCAGCCAGGAGCCCCGACTTGACACCGTGCGACTTCTTTCTTTGGGGGTGGGTAAAGGAAGAAGTCTACCGCACCAAACCGAGGACATTGGAAGAACTGGAGGACCGAATTCGGGAAGTCATGTCCTCCATCCCGCCGGAGTTCCTGCTAAAGTCAGTGGACGCCATTCCTGGGCGGCTCCAGAAGCTGGTGGAAAGAGTTGGAGCCCACATTGAATTTTAGAGAAAACCTACCATGTATGCCTACCTTTTCATATTATTTCTTCTGAAATAAATGGATAATATACGTATTTTTTTACCAATCCAAAATAGGGAGCTACTTTCCGCCCACCCTGTATATATATTTCAACTGCAAAGAACACGCACTATAATTAACGTAAAGAACGACGCTTGTATAGGAGAACATTCCGCGCAAGATGAGGAGGGAGAACGAACAAATGAAAAAATGAGGTAACCACCCGGGATCTTCCGATTGCCGGTCAGATATGATAACCACTACACCATGGTCCTCACTCGATCAGAAGTCTTAATTCTCCTACATACGCGCAGAAACCAATGCCCCGAGGGGGGCACCTCCCGCATGCCGCAACTATATACACATTTCAACTGTGAAATGTGTATATAGTTGCGGCATGCGGGAGGTGCCCCCCTCGGGGCATTGGTTATGACTTTTTAATTTTGTCATAAATATTGTTTCCTGTATCATCAATCGATGAACGTTTGCTTGAAAACAATAAAAAAGTGCCTAATTCCTCAGAATTAAAAGAAAATGTCACCCCGAAAGCAAATATAGTAAAGGGTGTCAGGAAATGATTGCCCCCCCCTGTAGAGCAAAAACTAGAAGAGATAGATAAAAACCGGCGAGACCACTTGAAAGAGCGTTAAAATCTGAATAAAAACCATTATATTCTATTCCTGTGATTTTAATTCTTACCATTTTTTTCCCCACAGAAACCATGGCATCATCTATTTTGAACGATTCAGAGAAACTTTGAGACACTTCTGGGATCATACCCCCGTCGATTAATGGCCGTCAGAGCTGCAAATGGGGGCAACACCCGATATTAAAACAAGTGTTTTTTATTCAAAATTAAACGCTCTTTCGCGTGGTTTTGTCTGTTTTTTTCTATTCCTTTCAGTTTCTTCTGTACAGGGGGGGGCAATCATTTCCTGACACCCTTTACTATTTGCTTTCGGGGTGACATTTTTTTTTAATTCTGAGGAATTAGGCCCTTTTTATTGTTTTCAAGCAAACGTTCATCGATTGATGATACAGGAAACAATATTTATGACAAAAAATTAAAAAGTCATAACCCTAGTATATATATATATATATATATATATATATATATATATATATATATATATACAGGGTGTCCATAAATGATCACCCTGATTAAAGCATGCTATGACTTTTAAATAAACACTCGTATTCAAACACAGTTTTAATCATAAGTAGATAAACATACAAAGTTTTGATACATAGTTAATGAACTTAATAAGCTTCCACATGTGCACCCCTAGTGACACGTAAAATGTCTAAACGGTATTCACACTCACGCCACACATTTTCCAACATTTGTGGGTTAACTGTTGCAATTGCATCCGTAATGATTTCTCGCAATGTCCTGATATCTGGAACAACTGTTGCATAAACCAAATCTTTAACATGACCCCAGAGAAAGAAATCCAGCGGGTAATGTCTGGTGATCTTGGGGGCCATGGGATTGGCCCGTCCCTGCCAATCCATCGATTTGGAAATGTTGCGTCGAGAGTTTCACGAACAACATGCGCCCAATGAAGGGGTGCCCAATCTTGTTGGAAGACGACAGTTGGCTGCCTGGGTTGCAGCTGGGGGATGGCGTAATTGGTGAGCATATCCAGGTACACAGGTGCGGAAACAGTGTTTTCAGCGAAGAAGAAAGGACCAATTATCTGGTCATGCATTAGTCCACACCAGACATTGATCTTCGGACTGCCCCGAATATGCTCCCTTACGGCAGGTGGGTTTTCCGATCCCCAAATACGCACATTGTGTCTATTGACTCTACCACTAAGATGAAACGTAGCCTCGTCTGAAAAGCAGACATGTAACAAGAAGCCATTATCCTCGTCAATGCTGTTCAAAATGTCAATAGCGAATTGTTCACGTTTTCGGCGACCATCAGACCAGTTCTTGAGCAATTTGTACCTTGTAGGCGTGTAACTTCAAACGTTTGTGTAACACCTTGTGCACCGTAGACTTCGGTATCTTTAGTTGGCATGAAGCTTGTCTCACCGATTTCCTTGGTGACCGTGTGAAAGCAGTTTGAATGTTTTCCACCGTCCCATCGGAAACTGATGGTCTACCACTGCTCTTTTCCTTTTCCACGTTTCCAGTTTCCAAGAATTTTTTCATCCATGACTTAATTAACTTCACATCAGGTGGATTCTTTCCATATTTTGTTCTGAACCTTCGCTGAACACTGACAGGAGATTTTAGCCACACAACACATTGTGCCTTCTCTGTCACAGACGCCATCTTAACTGAACAGCTACTACAGCGCTCCTAGCGGCGAATGCGGTAGACGAAACACACCAGCACAGAAACTCTATGCGTGTACGAGATCACCTGTAAAAAGAAAACGGATGCAAGATTCATCATTAAAACATGAGAGCATACTGTTTTCAGGGTAAACATTTATGGACACCCTGTATATATATATAAATACAGGGCGTCCCAAAAAAATGTACACACACTTTAAATAATTATAAAGGCAGTGTTTATTAAAATACATTTCATTTTCAAAATGTAATAGAATCTACAGACATTATTTAATTGTTTTGTCAACGCCTGTCTTCAAACTGACGTCCGTTCTGGTCCAGGCACTGCTGATAACGCGAAGCAATGGAATCGCAAACATCACGAAACATTTCGTTTGGTATGTGTGTGCATTCTCGTTCAATGGCTGCTCTCAATTCAGCGACTGTTGCAGGTTTTATAGCGTAGACTTTGTCTTTTAAGTATCCCCATAAAAAAAAAGTCTAGTGGTGCGAGGTCTGGTGAACGCGGAGGGTATTCTACGAAACCCCTTCGTCCAATCCACATCCACATCGTGCCAAGTACCACTCGCAATACTCCACTCTTCTTCGGTCCGGATCATCTTCATTAATAGCATGGACTAATCTTGGAATGTAACTTTTCCATTGACAGCGCTTCAAAATGCGTTGGACAGACGATTCTGAAATTCCTACCTCACGACTCGCTTGCCGCACAGATTTTCTTGGACTTTGGTGATACGTTTCCAGTACTCTTTCTTGCTTGTGGGGCTGTCGATGTCCGTGGTCTTCCGGAACGCTTCTTGTGGACATTCTGAACAGTTCCATCGGCTTCAAACTTCTCTAATTCGAGTGATGGTAAGTCGCGTTGGTGGATCTGTTTGAAACTCCCTCCTAAACTGTCTTTGCACTTCAACTGCGTTTTCACACTTCCAAAAGCATTTTAGAATGAATTTCCTTTGTTCAAAGCTTAGTCTGACTGCCATTATTAATTCTAATGGGTTTAACTTGGAAAGAAAGAAACATCAATTGAGCTATCAGCTGTTAAAGTGTGTATACATTTTTTTGGGACGCCCTGTATATATATTTAAAAAAATATATATATATATTATATATATATATACATACTGTATATACGCTATTCGTGGTGGCGTTTCCAGGCTTTGTCAAAAATAAGAGAATCGAGAACTTGCATACCCCCCCGTAATCAGGGGTGGACTGACAGCAACCTGGGCCCCTTCAAATCAGATTTTTTTCATATTAACCTTTGGTTAGCTTCCACCCGAATTATTCATTCTGACGAAGGTCAAGCTTTTCACCCCACCTTAGACCTACAGTTTAACGTGGAATCCGAACCACGCCCCACCAGCAGCCCAGCGTCTTAACCACTAGGCCACCTAGGGTACCATTTATCTACCAACCACTTTCTTTATTGTATGGAAGGATGAACAGCTGGGTTTTGCTGCGCGCCGGCTGCCGTCACCAGGTCTCGAACCCGGGGCCGATGGATTCGTAGTCAGCGACGCTAACCACACCACCACCGAAGCGCATAACCACTACAATCCGATTAGACACTCGACACAATTGAGAACACACTCGCTGTTTTACGATGACTGCCGGGCCCCCTAATGGCCCGGCCTCTCAGTCCATGCCAGATTGCCCGACCGGTCAGTCCGCCCCTACCCCTAACAAACCTCTTCCATTTCAACCTACTTGCAATCACTTTCTCGTGCGTCACCCAGATCACGTCCTCACGCAGTCACTCACCATTCTCGACCTCCCTCTCCTCCTCCTCCTACCTTCGCAAACACTCTTATACTCTCTTTCCACAACTCTGTCATTTTCCATTCTTTCAACACGTCCAAACGACCTAAACACACTTTCCTCAATTTTCATTGCCACTAACTTCTGACCACCACATCTATCCAGAACCACACGATTTCTCACTATCAATCTGGCGCACACCACACACACACACACCTCAGGTTATCCATCTTAACTGCTTTTACTCTCGACTTCTCCCTTTCGTGCCATGTCACTGTTTCACATCCATACAAAAGTGTCGGTACTAACACACCATGTAAATATCTCGCAGCATCTCTATCCAGTCTCCACTTCCTCACAACCGCTTTTAACGAACCCGCTACCTTTTTCCTCACAACCGCTTTCAACGAACCCGCTACCTTTTTTCCTCGATTCACTCTACTATTAACTTCATCCGCACTAGTACCTCTTTTGCTCAAAACATCCCAAATACTTAAAAGACTACCACCTCTAGTACTTCACTATTTACCACCACACAACAGTCCGAATTTCCCTCTCTTCACAATCAATAACTTGCTTTTACCACATTTACTTCCAACAGTCTTCTCCCACACACCGCCACAAAACTCTTAACAGTCTCTTGCATAACACATCCACTCCGAGCAAATAGCACAGCATCATCCATATACAGCAGATTCGACAGGCCCCACCTATTCCCATCACACACCAGATTCGACAGACTCGACCTATTCTCATCACACACCAGATTCAATCGTCTTTCTAGCACTCACACTTTCACCTCTCTCATCACTCCATCCATAAACAGATTGAACAGCCACGGAGACGTCACACATCCTTGACGCACAACACTTGTATCAAGCCATTCATTCGGTTCTTTATTTGTTCTCATATATGCACTGCTTCCATCATAGAAACCCCTCACCGGATTCACGAGTCTACCACCAACCCCACATATACCCAAAACCTGCCACAATGGGGCTAAAATACGTCGTAGCCTATCTCGTAACACTGCTTCCCGTTGATCAGGGAAGTTAAGCGACACTGGGTCGGACAGTAGTTGGATAAAAGACGGATCGGATCCCATGCAAAGCTGTGGGTCCCCTCCGTCATAAGAACTTAGATGTTGCTGAGGTGGTTAAACAACTCCATTATTGCATTTTTACCTGCCACAATGCTTCTCTTTACTCTCCACACAGACTTTTCCATCTCCGAACCCTCCTTGCTCGTTGCTCACCAAGCACTCTGTAATGTCACGAATTCTTTCTATCACTATCCTACCATACACCTTCCAACTACACTCAACGGACTTGTACCTTTGTAATTCTTAAATTCACGCCTTTCACCTTTCATTTTGTAGAATGGAACAATTGTTGCTTTCTTCCGGTTTTCAGGCATACTCCCATTTGTCCATGCTCTTTGACATATGTACCGCGAGAGCCGAAAGGGTAGACTCCACACGAACATGAAACATGCGGTCCGCCCAAATGTACGAAGCTAGCTGTTTCAAAATGTCAACTCCAAGCAGTGATGTAGGATTTCTCTAGGTCGAAAAGAGAGAGAATGCTGCTTGGAGACAAAGGCCTCGCATTTTAGACAGAAAACTTCAACTGGATTAGGTTGCCAGCGGTAGTATACAACCTCCTGGAACCACACTGGGAAAAAGAGATAAAACCTCCCTTTTCCTGATACCAGACTAACCGAACGTTTACCATCTTCCCCAAAACCTTGTACAAGCACTAGGTTAAATCCATGGGACGCTAGTTCACTGGATGGCTAGAGACTAGGAAACTAGAGTCGCTTTACAGAGATGGCAGAGCTTCGCATATGGGACATCGACAAGGGGTAGAAGACGTGCTCCACAGGAAGGGAAAGCAGATCGGAGCTCCCGTAGGAAAAAAGGAAGATTGTAACTCTCTGCTCCACCAGACGAGAAGT
Source organism: Bathynomus jamesi (assembly GCA_023014485.1). Classification (NCBI taxonomy): domain Eukaryota; kingdom Metazoa; phylum Arthropoda; class Malacostraca; order Isopoda; family Cirolanidae; genus Bathynomus; species Bathynomus jamesi. The sequence continues at coordinate 221,966 of JAJOZX010002117.1, forward strand.
CCAAAATCCGTAACTCCTGCACTCGTCGGTGTCTGCCGAGTAACGGGGAAACTTCAGCCCTGCTCGACACAGCCACAAAGTAGATGGCGAACACGTTTGCCACAGCACTCGACTTGGCAACAAACACACTATCCAAATTCATAACAGGAACCCGGGAATTCATCGTCGCCACGAACGACGACCAAGACCGACGGCGAGTCTCCTCCTCCAGTCGACGGGTACGAACCTTCGCCTGACGAAAAAGGACCAGTTAGTGGTCACATTTGTGATGACGATAACAGGTGTACCAAGGTTGCCACTCCAAAATCTTGAAATAAAGCCATTTTAAAGAACTATGTAAAAATTAATGTACTGATCAAATACATACGAGTAGATAGCAAAAACAAGTGCGCGCGTAGTGCAGCGTGCTCATGCAGCTGGTCAAATACACTGCGAATGTTTGGAAATTATCTGCCATGTCATAGAAATTGGGAGTCGTTTTAAAGACCACTACCAACGGGACAGATGAAATAAAAGCCGAAATAATTGCCATTTACAGATGTAAAGTCAATCTATGAAACCAGTAATTTTACGTAATTCCTAAAAATTTCAGGCATTTCGCGTAATTCGATTAAGCGATTAATGACTTCGTGAAGGTTAGGTTAGTAATGCATATTACCAGTGTTTAAGGGTCACAGGTATTACGCGAAATGCCTGAAATTTTTAGGCATTACGTGAAATGACTGGTTTTACAGACTGACTAACAGTTTTAAATTTGAATCTGTATCCATATCGAACTTTATACTTGTATAGTACTGATGTGTTGGCAAAGGGCCGTAAGAATATTATTGCCCTGTGCCACGACATTATTGAATTTGATTACACAGTGTAACAATATATACAGTATATTTCATCATAATAGGGAGGGGGGTGGAAACACTCATTTAGGATGCTTCTTGTACGCAGAATATGTCGGGCATTCAGATGGAATGCCAGCAGCTCAGAGAGGCAATATGTGTAAGATACAAAGCCATTTTAAAGCGCCATAGTGGCAAAACTCATAGTGGCAAAACTCATAGTGGCAAAACTCATAGTGGCAAAACTCATAGTGGCAAAACTCAGTGGCAAAACTCATAGTGGCAAAACTCATAGTGGCAAAACTCATAGTGGCAAAACTCATAGTGGCAAAACTCATAGTGGCAAAACTCATAGTGGCAAAACTCATAGTGGCAAAACTCATAGTGGCAAAACTCATAGTGGCAAAACTCATAGTGGCAAAACTCATAGTGGCAAAACTCATAGTGGCAAAACTCATAGTGGCAAAACTCATAGTGGCAAAACTCATAGTGGCAACCTCGGGTGTACGCAGCCCTTATCGCCAGGCGAGTCATGCGGTTGCCATCTGAACACAATGGAACCTCTAATTTATCCAGCTACTAGAGGTACAGACTGAAGATCTACTGCATCAAGAATGAAAGCAAAACATTCTACAGCTTCATCGGCAATTCCTCCACAACTGACGACTGTCGCGAGGCCCCTAAATAGTGACCAACCGGCCTTGTCCAGGCGCCAACGAGGGACACGATAACAAGGTTGGCTCCTAGCTAGGAAGAGAGAAATGGGAAAGTGGTCGCTGCCATAAAGGTTATCGCCGCTTCGAGTACAATCCAATCGAGTGTCAGGGAAGCAGAAAGATCGGTCGATAGCTGTGAAGGAACGAGTTTGTACATGAAAGGGGATCGGTGCACACGTGTTAAAATTTTCAAGTCCAAATCTTTGTCTAGCGATGCCAGCAAAGTGCCTCTAGTATTGGCCAAGGAACTATCCCAGAGGGGATGACGGCCATACCATTTGTAACCACATTATAATCTACCTACCAATACACGTGAGCCATACTACGAAATTTGTGATTCGACTTATGTTAAAGGTCGATATAACCAGTTTAGATGTATTACTGTACTGTGAGCTAGTGTAAGTGCAGTTAATATTTGTATGTACACTTATCCAAAAACCCATTTTCCATTGGATGTTACGACGTTTAAACTTGGGACCCAAAACATTCGAGTCAATTATACATACAATGATACATAGGCAATTATTATATGAGGAATGTTCAATGACATACTTTATACTTCCTGAATATTCATGGATAATTGTGGCTCTTATTTAATATCGCAACACCATTTAACACCAAAACAAATACACAATATATATTTATTAATTATAGCGGGTGATTTTTTAAAACTATTTTTTTATTATTAACTAAAATAAAAGCATGGATTTTAATTGTATCTTCTCTACACATGGGGAATTAGTTCCCTAGTGCAAAACATGCTCCATGTGATGTCCTCTCAGCTCACGATACTTGCGCGATACTTTCTATGTTTTGTCCCCTCAGTTTCACTGTTGCTAATCACTCCTTGATCCATAGGCTGAAGAAGGGAGGTTGTATTGGGGGACAGAAACACAACTTCCACATCGGGATGAAAGTCCACTAGATTCTGAAGATGTCTGGGGGTATTATCGAGCAATAAAAGAGTCTTGAAAGCAAAGCTATTGTCCTTGAAATATTTCTCCACAGCTGGCACAAAAAAGTCTGTGAACCACTCCTCAAATAACGCACCAGTCACCCACGCTCTGGAATTCGATTTCCATATTACAGGAAGGCTACCCTTCACAAGCCCCTTTAGAGCTGTAGGATTTTCGGCATGATACACTAAAAGTGGTTTTAATTTAAAGTCACCAGCAGCAAAGTTAATCTGTCCTTGGCAGCTTTGTAGCCAGGCATTGATTTTCCCTCCTCCGCAATGTAGGTTCTGGAAGGCATCTTTTTCCAGCAAAGCCCCGTCTCGTCTACATTAAAGACCTGCCTGGCGCTGTACCCCTCTCCCATATTCAATGATCTTCGAAAGAGTTTCAGGGAACTCTTCAGCTGCAGCAACATCTGCACTCGCCGCTTCGCCCTGCACCTTGATGTTGTGCAGTTGATATCTTCGCTTGAAGCGAGCAAACCACCCAGTGCTTGCTTTAAAAGACTTCCTGATAGCACTCGCCATGCTGCTCTTTGGCTGTCCCATACAGGCTCAAAGGTTTAGCCTGAATGATAAAAAGGCTTAAAGGCACGTAGCGCCGAGTCTGGTCTTGAATCCAGAGAAAAAGTAGCTTTTCTATTTCCGAAATTAATCCACTGCCTTAAGTAGATTTCAAACGAGCTGCCTTCTTAACTTCCTCCAGAATCTTATCCTCGTCCTTTAAAATTGTAGCAACGGTGCTACGGGGCAGTCCAAACTTCAAGGAAATGTCTTTGTTGCGGCCACCATTCTCATAGAGCTTAAAAATCTCATGCTTAATTTCTAAACTCAAAGCCTTCCTTTTCTTATTGCTACTTTCACTGTCACTAGCACTCGCTGCAGGTCTTCTAGAACTCGTATTGAATACGGGCGAGCCATTGGGACATGTTCGCATTGAATTATAATTGGTGTAAATTAGGGTCATTCGTAATTGCGGATTTTCGTAAAGCGAATGTTCGTAAAGTAGTCATTGCCTGTGTGTATACAGGGTGTACATAAAGTCAGGATCTATTTTGTGAAGCACTTGGAAATTATATGGAATTCAATCATAAAATGATAAAGTGGTAACATTTATTAAATAATTAAGAGTAGGATTCGACGTGACGCCCATCAGTATCCCTGCACAGCTCAAATCGTTCCGCAGCATTTCTAAACACATTCTGGAGCATTTGCGGGGTTATGTTATCTGCAGCAGTTCGTATACGTAAGTTTTCAAGACTCGTAATCTTCGTCTGATAGACGTGCGATTTGATAAAGCCCTATGCAAAGAAATCTAAAGGGGTTAAATCTGGTGATCTCGCTGGCCAAGGTCTGTTGCTTCCGCGTCCGAGCCAGCGATTTGGAAAACGTCCATTTAGATAATCCTGAACAATTTTGGCATAGTGACAAGGAGCACCATCATGTTCATAGACGACGGTACTAACAATCCTATCCCCAATCAGCTGAGGTTCAAGGAATTGCTGCAACATGTCCAGATAAATAAGCCCCGTAACTGAAGCTTCAGCAAAGAAAAAAAGGCCCTAAACCTTAGATTTTGTTAAACCCATCCAGACATTAACTTTAGGAAAGTCTCTTTCCCAATTTTGGACGAAATCATTCGGTCTTTCATCTGCCCAAATTCGACAGTTATGGCGATTTACTTTTCCCCACGTATGGAAAGTGGCTTCATCACTAAAGAGAATGTTGTCCATTAAATTATCACTCCAGATTTGTTCTACGAGATCAGCACACACAGCACTTGGTCGAGGGAAATCTTCCTCATGTAACTCATGTAAAACCTGCAAATGATAGCTTTTCTTCTGCAAATTAACTTTCAGAATTTTGTGCACAGATGACGTTGGGAGGCCGAGTCTGTGTGATGCAGCACGAACGGACGTACGTGGCTCCTCAGTGATAATTCCGCGTACTGCATTCACGGTAAGATCTGACATACACGGTCGTCCTGATCTTGCTTCATCATTTACAGATCCCGTTCGTTTAAATTTGTTCACCAATTTTCGTATTGTCTTGTCTATTGGCCCCGGCTTATGAAATCTCCTTCTAAACTTCTCTCTGATGTCATTGTATTTCTTTCCCTCGATTCGCCAAATTACTATTGCCACACGCTCTTCTGTATTCATTCTAAGGGCTTCTGAAAAGAAAAATAGAAAAAAATAATTATTTCACAAAAATAGATCCTGACTTTATGTACACCCTGTCTGTCTATATATATATATATATATATATGTTACAGTCAAAGTGTGTAACGAGACATTTCGCGAAATTGCTGTTTCACTTGGTCATTTCGCGAAATTACTAAAATCTTCAGCCATTACGCGAAATGGCTGAAATTCCACCTTTGTCATTTCGTACAAGAACATATGCCCTGTTAGGTCAACTGTATGCCCTTGACAATTGGTTAGGTTAAAAGTTGTGTTTATTTTAGTTAGTTAAAAAAAATAACACGACTTAACCTAACCAATTGTCAAGGGCATACAGTTGACCTAACAGGGCCTCCAGTGGCGGACATTGGAATAACATTGAAGGCGCGGTTAGTATTTGAAAAACTGTACATTGAAAATTCAAATTTGTTCAAATGTTCAAATCTGTATTTGAAGTGCGTTTCTCACTTATTTGAACAGACCTGTGGATGTATGTATGTTTTAGCAGATTTAGTTAGTTAAATAAAGGTTTCTAATTTTATTGTGATGTTTGTTATTTCTATGAATTCATAACAAAAGTCACTTTAGCCATTTCACGAAATGGCTGGTTACACGCTTTGACTAATATACAGGTGACCCTCGGTATACACGGGGGTTAGGTTCCTGAAAACGCCCGTGTAAATGGAAACCGTGCATACGGGGACTAATACCTTATGGGAAAAAATACAATCAATCCCTAGACCAACTGACCCCCTACCTATGACCAACTATATTTCCTCATACATCACTAAAACGGCGTCCGGAAAATTCGGTACTAGGACAATTCGGTACTAGGACAATTCGGTACCGGTATAAATTTAAAATATTACATTGGCGAATTTGCCTTGTGCGACTAATTTCCCTTTGTATTTTTCAACAACTACATAGAGTAGGTTAGGTTAGGTTAGGTTAGGTTAGGACAGGGACATCTCGGACAATCAACAGTTTGGAAGCATTTCATGGAACATTAAATAAGGCAGTCCCAGGTAATCATCCAGCTATTTGGGCGCTGATTGATACTCTTAAACAAGAAGAAATGCTGGCAAAAAGTAAACTTCAGAAAGTACGTCAGGGAGAAAAAGTCCTCCAAAAGAAAAAGTATCGTGATAGTAACAAACGTATCTTAACGTTAATAAATAATCATGATTCAGAGAATAAAATTGAATTTTTAAAAGGGCTAGCATATAATATAAAGTTTTAAGATGCATTAGTATAAAATAGCTACATCGTTTTAATTTCACTTTTAATCAATAAATATATGCAAACAATTATTTTAATAAAATATATATATCTTATTTGTGTGTTTTATTTCAATTTATTTACATTTTAATTTGTACCCGTACCGAATTGTCCTAGTACCGAATTGTCCTACCGCCCACTAAAACACGTACAGAAACACCAAAACACATACTATACATACATGTAAGTTATATTCATATATTAACTACACAATATTACAGTATTACTGCAGTAACAAGAAAAAATGGTTTAACTTACAAATAAAGGTAGGCAGATTGGGTAGAGTTGCTGCGGACGATGTTTACTGGTGAGTTTGTTGTTATTTATTGCGATTATTTGTTGATTTATTTTTTTAATTGTAGTACTAATAAAGTATAAAAATACATTGTAAAGAAGTTAAAATCATTAGAGACGCATATATTTAACAACGATTAATTAAAATATTGGATAATATCCTTTATGCGATGTATAATTTGTAAAATTGGTAATAGAATCCTCGCCACAATTAGGGTAGGGGGAGGGGTAGAGTGACAGGCCACCACACAGCTGTGTCGGCTCGGGAAACCGTGTCTGGACGAGATCCCCTCCCGTGTATACGGGGGGGTGGGGAGCAACACCAAAACAGTGTATAGCTGAAACCGTGTATACAGAGGGTCACCTGTATATTATTGTGATAGCGTGGGGGGTAGAACCCCAGTTAGGTTACTTAGGTTCTAGCAAACAATCAAAAGCACTTACCGGTGCGTTGAATTTGATATCCCTTTGGGAGCCTACCATTAGATTCCTGTGTCCCACAAACGGCCTACCTAACTCTCTCTTACATTACCAATTTAGAAGCTATAGACATTACCCCTAACTATACTTAAGTACGGACAACTTCCTACCCCATTTGTCACCTTAGAAACACCACCTAATCACTCAGCACCAACGATTAGGTCAGATAGGAAAAAACATCTCTAGGCTAGCCCAAAACAATACGAACAGCCGCGTTGGTTCGTTTATGACTTGCTCTTGCCATTCAGCTTAGATTTAGTGATATTTCCCCTTTAGTGACTTTTAGACTATATACATATATATATACACACACGTCACCTCAATTTTATATACACGGTGAACCAAAAGTAGGTGGACAGTAGGTTGAATATGGTTTGTGTTATATTATATTATAACTATGGTGTTCATTATAACTATGGTGTTTGTGTTATATATATTAAATATTATAACTAAATTTATTTAAATTTTATTTTGTATTATAGTATAAAAAAATTAAATATGTATTCTCAAAATAAACGTTATCATTTACTGTCCACCTACATTTGGTTCACCCTATATATATATATATATATATATATATATATATATATATACACACACACACACACAGTCCCATAAGTCCGGCATCATAGGAGAAATTCATATTTTTCTATTTCTACAAACCATAATTCATATTTTTCTCTTTCTACAGGCCATAATGTCTGTGAGCAAGGAAGAACGAATCCAGATAATTCTACTCATAGGAAATCGGAGTCAAAGAGAGGCCGCTGCTGAATTTAACAGACTACATCCAGACCGCGAGCCAACAACACACAGTTGTGTTAGCAGACTTGTTGCAAAGTTTAAGGAAACAGGATCCAAAGAAGATAAACCACGCAGTGAACCTTCAAGGAGGTCCACTGACGATGATACAGCGACTGCTATCCTGGCTCATTTTAACAGAAGTCCCAATAAGCCTCTTCGGCGATTGTCCGCCGAGACAGGAGTGTCGAAAAGTAGCATCCATCGCATTCTTCAGGCTCACAAATGGCATCCATATAAACTTCAGATCCTACAGAAATTAAGCGAAGATGATCCCGACCGGCGGATGGAATTTTGCGAATGGGCTACGGAACAATATGTTCGGGATGCCAATTTCCCGTCCACCATTCTGTTCAGTGACGAGGCTGTTTTTTATGGAAATGGTGAGGTAAATCGACAGAACACCCGCTACTGGTCTCAAGACACTGGGAAATGCTTCTTCCTTGAGCATACGTAGGTAGGTGCCTCCAGTGACATGTTCATCGAAAAAGAGGGGGGCCTGTGATGCGATCCTTCCAAATGCCACACCATACCATCACCCGAGATGCACCTTGTTCCTTTGAAGAGGTATACCAGTGAGGGTTGTTTTGAATGAAGAAGGAAATTTCCCAACATGGTTCCAGCAAGACAGCGCTCCTGCACATTACAGCACTCAAGTAAGGGAATACCTGTACCAACAATTCCCTGGTCATTGGATAAGACGTCGAGGGCCCGTGGAATGGCCAGCTAGAAGCCCGGATCTCACGCCACTAGATTATTATCTCTGGGGCCACTTGAAAGCGCTGGTATACGCAGAGAAAATTAGGAGTGTTGAATATTTGCGGCAGCACATTATTGGGACATGTAACACCATTACTCCTGACATCATTCACCGTGTGCTTGCTGACTGGGTATCACGTCTGAATTTGTGTATTGAAAACAATGGTGGACATATTGAGCACGTTCTGCAAATAAAAGCTTTTGTTTTGCCTTTTTTTTAGTTTTCCTATGATGCCGGACTTTTGGGACACCCTGTATGTATATATAATATATATATATATATATCACAGATCTGACAAAGTGCCTACAGAATATTACAAGGTTCAATGTACTTTTACTGAATCAGCAACTATAACGTTGATGTCAGTCATAAAACTGAAAAAATACTGTTTGAAAAGACGAGCAAACAATGAATAATAAATTTAGTCTTCGCTTACTTTTCTTTTTCTTTCCATTCTTCAACACACAAATTCTTAAAAAACGAACTTTCTTCAACTCCTTTCTCTCGTCAGCACTCGCGGATACCTACAGTAAATAGAGACAATAGGAAAATTAGACACACCGCTTTCTATTGAAACCCTTTTAGATTTCTGGTGTAATTGCAAAAAAATTAAGAATTACAGGGAGGGAGCGAATGACCCTCTTTTGCCCCGTGCAGATCCCCCCCCCATATATTATATATATATATATATATATATTAGTGATGGGACGATTGTCATATTTCATACAATCGCTGTTGCGATTGTCAGAATTTGAAAATCGCGCGATTGCGATGTTTTAGCTTCACAAAACGCTCATTTATGCTTTAAATATACCTAAACGCGTTACCTACCATAGGGTTAGCTTGATTTTTTAACATTCCAATTTTACATAGAGCAAATAAAGAGGTGTACTTGTTATTATTAAACCAATTTTTTATTCTGTTTTCAACTAATTCGCAACCCGTTTTCATTTCTGTTTTTGACTTATTTATTATTTATTTATTATTCCGTATTGTTGTTAGCTAAACTTTCCTTTAAGTACGCATGAAAGAGCAGCTTTCATAGCAACTTTTGTAGAGATTTAAATCTTTTGTTCACAATCGCACTCATTAAATGCGATTGCAATTGCGATTGTAAAAAATGTGCGATTGTATCGCGATTGCGATTGCGATGCATCGTCCCATCACTAATATATATACATATATGAAGGAGTTATAAAATATGTAGAAAAAATATTTATCTAGAGCAGGGGTTCCCAATTTATTTGAACCTCGGAACACTTTTCATTTCGCCAAGAACTTGCGGAACAGTTTTAAAATTTTTGGTGGTGCTAATTACACTGGTCAACAAAGATTTTTCATCAGAGTAAAATTTGTGTTGGCTGGATAGCATTTTTCACGCTGATTCCAAAACTGCATTCAGATTTTTTCTAGAACGTATAGTTTTCAAGATGAAGGCATATATATAACTACACAGATTTAACCATTTTAAAAAGGCAAAATACTAATATTACAACATTTGATTGTGTTTATTTTATTGTGTTTTTTTAGTTTATTCATCTTATTTATTTCAATTATCTTAATTATACATCTTATGTATTTCAGGTGAGAGCTTTTACGTCTAGCAGCATTGTGATTCAGGCAACAACGCCGTGCTTTGTGTGTCAAAAGATCAGTCCAGTCCAAGAACTTGTTGTGTCAAGTTGGTGTACATTTTTTTTTAATTTATAGTTTCTCAGGTCAGTCAACATGCCTCGACAATGTAAGAATGACCCCGACAAGTTCTGTTTCGTATGCGGCCAGTTGACAACTAAAACACAGCGACGAAGTATTACAATCGACATTAAGAAAATATACAAGCTATACTTTGGTTGCCATCTAGGTGACCAAGATAAACCATGGCGCTACATCAAATCTGTTCTGGCTATTCAAATGGATTACGTGATTGGCTTAACAAAAAGAAAGCTTCAATGCCATTTGCCATACCCATGATATGGAGGGAGCCGAGAGATCATCATGAAGACTGTTATTTTTGTAGTGTGAACTTAATGGGGTTTTCTGCCAAGAACAAACACCAGATTGTATATCCAAACTTGGATTCAGCACGTAGACCAGTAAAACATGATGAAACATTGCCCATTCCAATTCCCCCAAGTGATAGGCTAGATTCTATCATAGATGACATGGAAAGTGATGAAGGTGCAACTGGCGTTTCCGGACCATCTACAGAACCAGAGTACACTTTTGAAGGTAGACATTTAGAGCCTAAAAAGTTAACCCAAGGACAGTTGAATGATCTTGTTAGAGACTTATCGCTGTCTAAAGAGAAATCAGAGCTTCTCGCCTCAAGACTAAAGGAGAACAATTTACTTGAGAACAATGTTCGTATTAGTTACTACCGAAAGCGGAATTTTGAATTAACAGCATTCTTTTCAGTAGACGGTCCTCTCTGTTATTGCCATGACATCAATAGACTATTTACAGCCATATCTCAGACGTATGTGGCATCTGAGTGGCGCCTCTTTATTGATTCGTCGCAGAGAAGCCTGAAAGCAGTTCTTTTGCATAATGGTAATATAATGTCATCCATCCCCATTGCCCATTCCGTCCATCTAAAAGAGACATATGACAATATGGATATACTACTTAAGGCAATCAAATACGACAGTCATCAATGGAATGTTTGTGGAGATCTAAAAGTTATAGGAATGCTTATGGGTATGCAGTCTGGATTCACAAATGGATATGTGAAAACTTTCTTGGAAGCAACAAGTCACCTGCGTATAAGGATGGAGTCAAGAACCTCCTTGATGCCTTCAAAGAAATGGAGTGTCGAATGTCGTTAAATATTCACTTCCTGCATTCCCACTTAGATTTCTTTCCTGAAAACCTTGGTGCAGTGAGTGACTTGCAAGGAGAGCGCTTCCATCAAGATATTCAGATGATGGAGAAGCGCTACCAAGGATATTGGAATGAAAGCATGATGGCGGACCATTGTTGGATGCTGTATCGTGACAATCCAGGCCAAATTTACAAAAGGAAATCACACTCACAGCGCTTTTAATAAAATAATGTATATATTCTTTATTTATAAGTACATTGAATAAAGTATATGATGTATTTGTTTAGCATTCCTAAGTGTGATCTATACATCCATAAATTTTCTTATAGCAATATCAAAAACTTAAAAATATCAAAACCAGTGTATCTATATAACTATACGTGCTAGAAAATAAATAAAACCAGATTCGGAATGAGCGCGAAAAGTGCATTAAGAAAAGTGTGATCATGTTTGTGATGAGAAAAAAAAGTTTCATTTTGTTGGCCAGTGTTATTGAAGTGAAATATTTTGCATCAAATTGAACAGCATAGTACTACATACAGGAAATAAACACACAAAGTCTAAAGGAAACTATTTAATTTCAGCTTAGTTAAAGCTTTAATCTTTTTAATGAGATGTATGTTTCTTGGCTTTTGAATCACAGATTCTTTTAATATTGGGAGAAATATTTGATAACTGAATTCTGATATCAGCTCTTGCATCTAGTTTGGTTCTAAACTTTGTTTTGGTTGCTGCATAATACGAAAATCCTGTCTCACATAGATAAGTCGTTTGAAAGGGAAGAAGCACACGGATAGCACGTTTAGCAATGCTTGGATATTCTTCTTTAAGACTAGCCCAAAAATTATTCAATGAAAGTTCTTTGTATTTCTGTTGTTTATATGAATCGGTAATTAAATCAATTAGTTCTTCATACTCTTTAGTCGCAAAATCAACTGGTTTACTCGTTATCACAAAAGGGTTCTGAACCCATTTTTCTTCATTTTCTTTCCCAGGAAAATATTCATTTAAAGCTGCTTTCAAGCTTTCTAAATGCTCAATAATAGAGTTGCTGACTTCCTGCGGCACATCACTGTTTATTTGAGACAGAAATTCATGAAAAATAGGGAAACAATCAAATGAATTTTCTTTAATGGAAGAAGACCAAAATTCCAACTTTTTCTTCAATGCGAAAATTGTATTTGTAGATGTAAAAACTGTAATAGTCTTCCCTTGTAATGATAGATTAACTTCATTGAGTTTAGAAAATATATCGGCTAGATATGCTAGTCTCATAAGCCAAGTGTCATTGTTCAAGGATTTAACATATGTTTGTTCAGAATTATTCGATTTTGGCTTTAGGAATTCAAGTATTTCACTATGAAGCTCAAAAAGTCTTAAATGTCTCTTTCTTCAGATGAGATGGATTTAACATAAATTCGAGGCGCGTTCCTTCTCGAAACGTACGATTATTATTTATGCCAGAGAAAAGTAGATCATATCGTACATCCATCGAATCATAGAAAACTTGAATTTTAACCCTTTCACTCCTGGAAAAATGCTTAGCTCTGGCCTCACAAAAAGTACCAAAAATGCATATTTTTACAAAATTAAGTAAACACTATTAAATAAAAAAAGCAACATTGAATACTTCTTTATAATACATGAGGGCACTGTGATTAGCATATCATTATACAAAAATCTTATTTTATACAAACAGTCATCATGAGCATTAGGCCTATTGTTGTTTGCAAAATGTAAATACCAAAGCAAAAGTTCATATCGATCTCTACTCAGAAACTAGACCAAATATTGGTGTATTATAAGCATGTCCTTAGCCCAGTATTCTTTTAGCGACTGTTTTTTATATCAGGCATCAGCAATGTCAGGGCGAGAAATATATACAACTCATATCACTAACACAAAGTATGTGTATTATTTCATAATACGAAACAATCTCACTTGCGCTTGTCGCTCCAAGTTTTTACGTTACGCCGCTATCGTGTTACAAAGGGTACTGATTATATAAGCGTTTGTTAACTTTGTTTCAATAAAATAAGTTCAAAACACTCACTAAAGTTGCCAAGTACTGCCATTGAGTTGCCAATAAGTAAATAAATACTTTTTTTTAGGAAAAACATAAATCTACGTGGCTCGGCTGTATCTGTTTATTAAAAATACAAATATTTTCAATAAATATAATTTAAAAATTTGTTTAAATTATCAAAAATAGCTCGCGGAACACAAACACTTCTTACGGTACACAAGTGTTCCGCGGAACACAATTTGGGAACCCCTGATCTAGAGTAAAATTTATAAATAAATAATTCACAAACTCGCCTACAGCGAGGGCACGTTAGGGTTACCCCTTTGAGGGGAGGTCATTCTCCCACTCCCCACCAAAAAACCCTCACTCCCTTTGCTCCAAAAATTGGACCAATTTGTAGGGTTTTTTTTTATGTTTAAGGATATTTATCGATAACATTTAGAAAATTTTTATCCCAAATAATAAGAAATAATACTAAGTAAAATAAAATATAGAAATAATTTCTAACAAAATATTTACGAAAAATTATTTAGAAACTCTTATCGAAAAAGCAGTATCCTAAATATTTTGGGACTCCCTCGTTATGGGACGCTACGCCATGGCGTAATCGGCGTAAGGGGTAATCTGGCCCTGATCCATACCTTCATTTCTCCAGTCTGTAGTACGTGCTATGAATAGAAAAGGCACTTCCGCAAACCGCAAATTCCGCAATTGCGGAAGTATGTTTTTCGTTTGCGGATTTGCGTTTGCGGCAAAGTCATCGCAAATTAGTGAATTTGCGTTGCGGAACTAAGACCGCAAACGCAAATCTTTCCGCAAATTTCCCACGTGGCCACTGGCCAAGCCCGCTAGTGCTGTGACGCTGCTGTCACTGGCCGCCAACGTGTCTAAGTCTCAAAATTTATGAAATTCAAATGATTAAATTTATTATTTAATTTATTTACTATTTACTTGCAGGAGGTGTTTTTGTTCAATATAATATATCAATATATGTAGTATTTTTATTTCTTCTACAATAGTGATTTATTGTAATAAATTATTTAGCCTTGTTTTTAATAAAAACAAGGCTAAAACATTAAAAAGATATAAAAACTTTTTAGACCTCTAATGTTTTGGATACTTTTTATAGTTAAAATTGCGATTGCGGAATTTGCGGAAGTGCCCAGCACTGTAAAAATTGGAAATATGGTTTGCGGATTTGCGTTTGCGGCACCAAAAATGGCAAGCAGTTTGCGGATTTGCGGTTGCGGAAGGTAAGGTTTGAGGATTTGCGATTGCGGAAGTGATTTTGAGTTTGCGGTGCCCAGCTCTGCTGACTCCATAGTTATTTTGTTAATATTGCTAGCCACATAATAGGCATTTTCAGTACATATTTTGTAGTAGGACCTAGTACTGTACTATGAAAAACGAAGTACGGTTGAGGGGGCGTAGTAAGATTGCATTTTTCAAAGGGGGTTGAAGCGTAAAAAAGTTTGGGAAACAGTTTCAAAACTAATCGCAAACCTCAAAATTCTCCTTATGGTCACCAAAAGAATATATTCCTTGTTTTATTTCAGGTTTTTTAAATGATTTACTAAATTATATGAAATACATTTAATGAAATAAATATGAAAATATATGGAAAAGTTGCCAAGGTATCATCAGAGATTAACAAGATGTGTATAGAAAAGGCTTTTGAAATACCCGAAAATTCAAAAGAAATTGACCTTAATGTCTTAAAAACTCTCATCACCAACTTCAAAATTCTCTCTGTAATTATTAAAAGAATTGGTTCCTTGGTTTTTATAAGGTGGCAGAAATAATGTATTAAATTATATGAAAAGAAAACAATACCCCACTAGGATTTGAGCTATCATTACACTACAAAAGAATACACTACGACAGAATAGAAGTGAACGCAACCTGCCATATATTGTATATATACACCTTAACTTTATATAAGCAATGCTGCATCAATCAGCTTAGTCATCATATCGCTTTGGGACAATAATGACTTTTCCTCTTCTAGATTTTCTAACAATAACAACTGTACCAACTTGGTACAGTTAGTTATAGACTAGACACTACCCTAATCTTAATTCATGGCTGATAAGCTAAAAATGTACGGTTGGTTGAATAATAAGGAATGTTTAAGAATTTTTTTGTCAACAAAATATAGTTGAAAGGAAAGGCAATTTTTTTTTCAAGTTTTTAGTCATTAAGGTGGCTCATGGAGGGGGAATGGAAGGGCCAGCCCACCACTGCTTCCAAGTGGCACAAAAATATTGGCAAATGTAGGCTCAAGTGGTGAGCCCATAGCCATACCATCAGTCTGTTTATAAAGGGTTTCATTAAAAATATAAAGTATATCCAACACTGCAAGTTCTAAGAGAGATTTAGTATCATCATAACGCAATCCACTGAAAATGAGGGAACGGTCAGGAAAAAGTTTACTTAAAAATTAAATCAACAGTTTCATGGAGACATTCGTAAATAATGACAACGTCATAACTGAGCATAACATGTTGTGAATCTTGATTAAGTATTAATTCATCAAATTCATAGGAATTTTTAGGTGTATAATTACTGGTTGTAAATTTTGAAAGTAACGGGACGAAGAAGTTAGCAGCAAGATAATTCAGAGATTTATAAGCGGCAAAGTAGGACGTTTAGGGATATTTTGTTTGTGGGTTTTAGACAGCCCATAGAGGGTGCCAAAAGAGGAACCGGTAGAATACAGAGAATTTTACACTCCAGAAATAAAATTATTTTTTAAATTTCTTATTAAGTTTTATTCATTTTACCTTGAATAAGAAAAATAAGTTTCAAGTATGAAAGAGTTACTTCTTCAAATTTACTATTCCCATTCAAAATACATAAAACTTTATGAACATAATCAGTGCGGTTCAAAAGAACAACTTTTATCTGGTTTCACAACGACTAGATATTTGTTGTTGGCTAACTTCTACAATATTTTCAAATCTTGTTTTCTAAAAAATCGGGAGCCAATGGGACGAGCTGTTAAGCGAAAAGTAAGTTTTGTAAGAGACCTTGAATTAGGTTACGAGCCACTTCAGAATTTTTTTTTATATATATACAGTATATTTATATAATATATACACCCTGGTTACCTTGGTTTGCTTCCGCCCGAATTATTTATCGTGACGAAGGTCAAGCTTGTTGCTCCACCTTAGACCTCGAACTTAACGTGGAATCCTAATCACGCCCCACCACGGGTGGTCAGAAATTACAGTCCTCACCCGGACTCGATCTCACGACCCCCAGATTAGCAGCCCAGCATCTTAACCACTAGGGTACCAATTTATCTACCACCCCGGGATTTGAACCCAGGGCAAGTGGATTATATATTAGTTCAAATTTGTTACATGGATTCTAATTATCCGAAAGTTGATGACGTCATCAATAGGATTTGCCATTATTGGCCGAGAGCTCGATTACGTCATGCTTTCAGTAGGCTTACCATACGTCCTGAGCAACTATCTTTCAGGAAGATACTCACATGTCACATTTAATGGCAATATGAAAATAAAAACCCACTCTAATAGACAGTTTATATTTCCACAACAGTTTCGACGCCCACTGGCATCCTCCTCGGGTGGATACAGAAAAACGTTTTTCTCTATCCATATCCATATTTTGACCTTCACGTAGAAAAAAAGTTTTTTGCATTTATTTAATGGCAAGTCATCCAAAAACAAGCTTTTTCCGAAGGGGTCCCTCAAGGCTCTGTTCTCTCACCAACACTGTTCAACTTATACATGCATGACATTCCAACACCCATAGATAAACTTACCTTATCATCATATGCAGATGACATCACACTAACATCCACCCACAACAACATCGACACCGATACAAATAACCTAGAAACATACATAAACAGTATGCAAGACTGGCTCACGCACAATAGACTCAAAGTAGTGCCCACAAAATCAACCATCACCTTGCTTACAAGCAACACAAAAGAACACCAGATAACTCCACATCTTACACTAAACACCAACATTCCACACACTCACAGGACCAAAATACTTGGGATCACATGCAACACATTATCTTTTGCAAACCACATTCAGGACATTAAAAACAAATGTACGTCAAGACTTAACACGCTTAGGATACTATAGGCACAAACTTTGGACACCGGCAGGAAACATGACTCATATACAAACAATATGTCACTCAGTTATGGACTATGCTAGCCCATGCTGGGCACCCATTATCTCAAACACACACAAACACCTTACAGACAATACAAAACACGCACTTCGTATCATTACAGGATGCATTCAAACAACACCAATAGAACACCTGCACACAGAAACAAAAATACTGAAAGTTAGGGAACATTTAGACACGAGGGGAACACAATTCATAGCAGCAGCGACAACTAACCCACAACACCCTTGCCACTACATGTACAATCATGCACCGACACCTCGCACCATTAAGGTAACACCACACACACATTATAACCAAATACTCCATTCCATACCACGCCCCACAGACATCACACAGTACAGAAAACACATACATAGTTACACACACACCTAACCCACAAAACACTGACACGACTTGGTCCGAATGCGGTCCTAGGTGCGAAGCAGCAACCCATTAACAGGTCAGAGATCAGCCTGAGCAGATCGGATCGAGTTAACTTAGCACGATTCCGATGTGGACATCACCCCAACTTACGGACATATAAACACAGACTAGACAACTCCACAGACGACACCTGCCACCTGTGCCAGGACACACCACAAACAATTGAACACATTATGACAGACTGTACCGCTCTAGCACAACAACGAACACAACACATCACTAGTGCGCTGAACCTCTGGTCCACTCCGGAGAGGGCGATCGGTTACCTGCGCGCTGCCGGCTTGCTCGATCAGGGTGGGCTGATCGGCTAAACAACAACATAGGTCCCGATTTGACCAGGACAGTCCTGGTTTTGAGCTCTTGTCCCGGCGTCCCGGCCGGCTTGTAATTCTGTCCCAGTTTATAATTGTTACAATTATAAACTGGGACAGAATTACAAGCCGGCCAGGACAAGAGCTCAAAACCGGGATTGTCCCGGTCAAATCGGGGCGTATGGTAAGCTTACTTTCAGCCAATTAACATCTGTTAGAAAACTGGTAGCCCCAAAACTGAATATTTACGCATGTCAGCTATGGACAGTACCTATATCTAGTTGGGTCACTCTCATACAAAATTTCATACATTTCTATCAAATCGATGAAAAGCCAGCAAGACCATGTATTTACTAAAATACCACATCCATCAAAATTTTGAGCTTCACATCCAAAGCCATAGTTCAAACTTTTCAAGCTACACTCAAAATGTAAGTGGTTTGAGCTTGAAGTAAATGTGCGCTCATAGGTTTAAAAATTTGTTTAAAATGGTTTATATGAAATTAGTTATATGTTATTATGCGAGTGTATGCTAACTAGATATTGGTAACCTTTGCTATGAAGTCCTAACTTCTTTGTCTCTGAACCCTCATTAAGACACTAATTAGTAGGGCGGAGCGAAAAACTTTTTTTCAGAAGTTCACTTTGCTGTAGTGTGAAAATGTTGCCAAATAGTGCAAACAATATTCATGCCAAATGTCACTTTATTCTGAGGTTATTTAAATCTGCCACAGAGGGTGTACTGTATGTATTTCAAAGAAATTACCAGTTTCATTAAGTTATCACTCTTGCGTATGCGTGTTACCGTGAGGCGCGTGTGATAAATTTGGCTTTTGTTATAGCTTTATGCACGTTTAATATGTATTCTCTGTAATTTACTGTAACTTTATACATTTTATATAACTAATGCTTTTAATTTCTCTTCAGATATTTCAGAAGCATTGTGTGTAATATTAATCGATCTGATAAATAACTCGCAATTTCCAAACTTTGTTTGGATCTCTATTGTTTAAAAACAATCTTAAAATGTCTACCCAAAAACTTTTGAAGACGAGAATAGATTTGGAGTATCCGGTTTTCGGTGCTTCACAGGATTTAAGTTCACATGTATTTCCTATCTATTCAAAAATTACGAGATACTATAACTTTCTGCAACATGAACTACATCTTTCTATACTTTCAACAACCACTACCTGTATTCAAAGTTACTGGAGAAATAGCTTTAAAACTACAGGAAGTATGGCGGAAGGCATCTATCCCAACTGTTTCTCACTATAGAATGCAACAGATTTATTATAAACCACTACAACAAATATAGAAGTTTTCTGAAACCCTACAAGCAAAGGAAATCGAAATGCTGCATAACATTGCTAAAATAGAGAAATTTATAGACCAGTCAAATAAATTATGACATTGCAGCATCCAAGTGCAAATATTTCCACAATTGTCACTGCAAAAGAGAATCAAAGGTTCCACCAGTTGAAAGATTGTTCCTCAGTGATCGACAAAATGAACAAAATATGTTCATGGGTGTAATTGACATTGATAAATCCGATAAAATTGAAAAGGGAGAAGAGAAAGAAACTTCAATCTATACTATAATAAGAGAGCTGTCTGTCTGTCCGTCCGTCCGTCCGTCACACTTTCAGAAATTGTGAGAAAAAAATTCAGAAATTGTATTACGGGCGGAAATGTGAAGCTCAAGATTTTCATGACTGTTCTTTTCTGTAGTTTAGCCTGTGTTTGTGAAATTTATCCCGGGCAGTAATGGGGGAAGGGTGGGGGTGGGGGTAATGGGGGATGGGTGGGGTAATGGGGAGGGGTGGGGGTAATGGGGAGGGGGTTTGCCCCCAAGTTGCATGAATGGGGGTGAGGAGGTTTTGGGAGATACCAGATTCAGAAATGTTGACACACTGTGAAGCTCAAAATTTTCACGGCTGCGTTCTTTTCTGTAGTTTAGCCTGTCTAACCGTCAGCGAAGCGACGGGAACTGTACTAGTCTATATAAACTGATAAATGAAAAGAAATCTATAGATTCCTTACTAGGTGGAAAATATTTCCTCTGAAGAGGAAGAATAATTATTAACAATGTTCAAATGAACCATCTTGCAGCAATATTCAAATGAGAGCGCCTCTTAACCCTTTCACTCACTGGGTAGACAATTGTGTAGCTGAAAAATAAACCATATTGATTCTTATATAACCACACATAAAGGCAAATTTCTTTTTTACCCTATGTCATAATTCGTGAACAAAAGGGTTAATGCAGTAGCGAGAGTTTGCGACCGCTATGGGGTTTCAGATAGGTCAGCAGCAGCAATAACATCTGGTGCACTTCAAAACTTTGGGATTATTTCAGAATCTGACAAATCAAAAGTAATTGACAGGAGCAAGATTCGAAGGGAGCGTAATAAAAAAGATCAAGCCTCCAGAATACCTCGGATTCAGTCATTTTGAATGGTTTCTACTTCGATGGAAGGAAGGATCAGACAAGAGTACAACAGAAGGAAGGCGAAAACTATTATTGAACAATGACGAAAAAACACGTTGCATTTGTGAATGAACCAGGTTCAAAGTCCATCCATCCATCGTGTTCTGCCTATCAGGCAGGTCCAACTCATGTGTCCCGCCAAAGTGTTCTATCCTGAGCTATCCTTTTCATCTCATGGTAGCTCCTGCTTGCCTTCAAATCATCCAGCATTGCTTTCCTTTTCCTTCCCCTCGGCCTTCTACCTTCATATCTACCCTCTATCACCTCCTTCAACAATCCTCTTCCTCTCAACACATGTCCGATCCATTTCTTCTCTTATCACCTTAATGAATCTTCTTTCCTCCCTCACCTGTTGCAGTACTTAATTACTTTGGTGTTCCCTCCAGCTTATCTTTAGGATTCTTCTCCAAATCCACATTTCAAAACTTTCAGGAGTTTCTTTTCAGTTGTTTTCAGGGTCCATGTTTCTGCTCCATACTCCATACAGTACCACACACCATATCAAGCTTTTTACCAACCTTTTCTTCAGCTTCAAGTTGGTTTACCTGCAGATAGTCTTTTCCGTCTCTCAAAAGCTACTTTACCCATACTAATTCTAGATCTTACTTCCTTATTGCAATCTCCATTGTTGGTTAATAAACTTCCCTGATATTTAAACTGCTCAGCTTCTTCCAAGGTCCGATTTCCTATCGTTAGGTTCATTTGTGCTGCTTTGCTTCTTGCAATTTTCATTATCTTTGTCTTGGTCTCATTTATTCTCATTCCGAATTTTTCCGCCGTTGTCGAGCTATTGACCATTTTTTGCAGTCCTTCCTCAGTACTACAAACAAATGCCTTGTCATCTGCAAACCTTACAGATTTGACCAATTTACCTCCCACTCTGATTCCCTTTTCCAAATCTGAGTGTGCTTCTATTATCATTGCTTCCGCATAGATGTTAAATAACACGGGGGACAGGGAGCATCCTTGCCTGACCCCTCTACCAACCAATCCAGGCTCTGATTCTCCTCCTGCAACTCTAACATTCACAGTCTGGCCAAGATATAGATTTTTTGTCAGCCCACGGTCCCTCCAATCAACATCAATATTCTTCAATATTTCCATTAGTTTCCTCCACTGGACTCTATCAAAAGCTTTTTCATAGTCAATAAAACAAACATTTCCTGATCATGTTCCAGTACACACTCTCCCATCATTCTCATAGTACCAACAGCTTCTCTTGTTCCGCATTTTGACCTAAATCCAAACTGATCCTCTCCAATGTACTGCTCAGCTATGTTCGTTAGTCTTCTGGTTAGTATCCTAAGCATTATTTTTGATGCATGGCTGACCAAGTTTATGGTTCGAAATTCTGAACACTTGGTGGCTCTCGGTTTCTTGGGGATAGTAATCATAGAGACTTTCGTAAAGTCAGCAGGCTAGTCTCCACTTTCATACATGTTTCTGGACATTCACCTCCTCTCTAGCATCACCTTCAAGACTCTTCAGAAGTTCTTTTCGTCCTGGGGCCTTGCCATTTCTTAGGTCAAAGTACTTAGGTCATATTACGCTGTAATCGGGAAATGCTAAAAATATAGCAAATGAAATAAAAGATTTTCTTACAATACATGAAGTCAACCAAAACTATTTAATTGCAATTGGTTGTGATGGCACAAATGTTAACACTGTGGCTAAAGGAGGAGTTATAAAGCTTCTCGAAGAGTATCTAAAGAGACCACTTCAGTAACGAATATGTTTACTCCATGCCAGCAAGCTTCCCCTCAGACACTTTGAAACACCTCGTTAATAACACCCTCGATCCACAGCTCTCATCCGGTCCACTTGGCAAAGCCCTTGGAAATTGTGAAAATACTGATATAGCCGAGTTTGAGCCTATCAGAATCAATCTCCCGTCAATTGATGTAGAGCTTAGTACAGACCAACAGTATCTTTTTTTTTTATATTAGCCACACAGTGTCAAGCGGACATTGCTCAGTTGATTTAGGCACGTCGAAATCCTGGAAAAAGTTATTCATTCTATGTGGCTGACGACAGCCAATAGAATCTTATGGCTTTACAGTATATTGGAAGTGATGAGCCATCATCAAACCTGAAATGTTTAGCAGAATATGTTGCTAAGGTGTATTCTCTAATGTGGTTTATGATAAAAACAATCATTTTGCACCGGAGGAGAAAAAAATTTGTTTGAAATTATTCAACGCTCAAGATACCTTAATGATAACCTGAAAGCAATAATTGATCCTGTCATTAGAAGAAATGCGTTTCATGCTCATCCTGAGAATCTTTTGTTATCAATGTTAACCGATGAGAGTATTGTAGTACGAAAACTAACTTTACAGAGGATGTTAGATGCTAAAAGTGAAAGACAAGAAACCTACAAGAGGACCACGAATTTTTAGAGTGCCTTCTCTCAATTTTGACGCTAAGGACTACACAGAACTAAACCTGGAACGAGTGAGAGAGATTGGAGCCGCCACTAACAAAGCACCTAAGCGAAGATGATCTCCAAAATTTTATTGATTCCCCTAATACTCCAAAAAAATGGAGTTTCAAAACTTCCCATGTCACATACAATCAGTCGAGAGAGCGGTGCATTTGGTAAGAAAATGTGCAATGGTGGTGTGTAGAATGAAGCAGAGACACGGTTATATCAAAAGTAGAATTGAATGAAGGGCAATGCCAAAATTTAACACTAAAAAAGAATTCAATTGCTGAACGATTTCTATGCATATGGATGTATTATGAAGGAAATTCAATATTTTTAGCATGATAGAGGGAGGAACTCGAAGAGCACCCACCTCTACGTTGTGAGTTCTGGGTATTTTGCGTGATTGGAGATAGATAACGCAAAATAGCCGATACCTGCTCAGAATATAAGTATTATTTACGTTTTGACCCTTCCTAAAAATGTGAAATTTGGTGAAATTTCATCCTCCTTGTGGCAGACCTAAATATACGAATGGATGAAAAATATTGTCAATAGTTACTGTAAGTGGTATCAAATGGCAACTTTTTCTAATTATAGTAAATCTAAACAATGAATTTTTTTTTTCGTTCTATATATGATCACTCCACCCAACAAATTAAGATTTATTATGAATGAAATACTTGAAAGTAACTTACCTCTGAAGGTAGTTTAAACTCCGTAGCAGTCAATGAAACCGGGCCACCGTTTTCATCTGGAAACTTGTCATTAGTTTTCACTCTTGACAAGTTTTTATCACTTTCCATTTTGATTTGATTAACAGTTTAGTCACAAGTAAATAGAATTCTGAAATTAAAATGAACATTTAATTTATGAAAAGCATTTTACTTTGAAAAAATTGCTTAAAATTCAAAATTTCCAGTATTATATATATATATATATATATATATATATATATATATATATATATATATATATATATATATATATATATATATATATATATATAATTGGTAAATATTAAGTTTCGGGGACACCAGTTTTTTTGGACCTCTGATTAGCCGAAGGTTCGTGGCGTAGGAAATAACTAACCAAACAAAAACAACCACCTAACTAGTATAACTTACTCTTGTTGTAAAAGTCACCCTAATTGGCCAGAAGTATGAAATGAGAGAATCACCGAAATCTGGTGTCCTCAAAACTTAATATTAACCATGAAATTTTCTTACAAAACTGAAGTCTTTTTAATAGGTAACTTGGCCTGGCCCAGCTGCACCTAAGCGTATTCAATGTATTCTAGATTTAGTTATCAACGTATGTACTGGAGATTAGGATTAGTCTAGCCATAGTCCCTAGATTTTTTTTATATTTTATAATAAATTTCTTCGATACCATCCTTATGCATAGGGCCTACAGGACTACTACCGTATAAAAAGTATCAGTACTGTACAAATCAATAAAATTATTACGGTACAAATCAGTAGATACAATTTAATTTGCTATGAAACAGTTGGATCTAAACTTTAAATTAGTCAGTTCTTATTTATTTCTTGAGTAAATTATTCCTTCAATTTTTTTTTCTTTATTTCGTAACTTTAAGCGTTTACTTCAAGGTTGGTAAAACACATTTTCTATGCGACCCCGAAGGTACCTCCAACGCTTGCACTGCACTGCTTACAACCTATTTGTTGTACGATTCTTCCCTTCAATATTTTATTCTCTGTAACCAGGAATACATTCAAGAAATCATCCGTATAGCTATGATTTTCATATCTAGTCTTACGAGATACAGTCAATAAATGCCCAAAATTGTTTCATTTAAAAAACAGTCAATAAAATCGGTGCATTTATTGACCACCTCGTATACTTAAACTTAAAACAATGCAATGGAAATTTATTAATATACTGATACACACGTACACCTGTATTCCAACTACCGCAGTGTGAGCCTATCTTTTATCAGCTTCCAACCAAAGCAATTTGCGTTAAAAAAAAAGTTTAAAACCTCCTAAACGATCAACTTTTATTTACTGAGACCATCTTCTCCAACAGTGAAGAACGTATGAAAATAAAATTGAAAATGAAAAATTGGTTGGTTAGATATTTTACAGATAATTGGTTTGGTTGTTGTTCCGTTTTGCGTCCTTCGTCCAACTGAGGGCATTGAGATAGGCGGAAACGTCACCAACCAAGAAAAATAAGTCTCCTTTAACCCTGGATAGCAGTGGCGGCTCCTCAGAGGAGGTATGGAAGGCCGGGCCTCTCTTATTGTAATACACAGGTTTTATTATATAAATATCTAAATAATAAGCAATATTTCTCATCTTTCATAGTATTAAGAAAAGTTTTCTTCTATATATTTTCATCTGCTTTTACTAACATTTTGTTGATGATTACAATTAATTTGTAGTTAATTCGGTCTTAAATATATCGAATTTTGAAAATACTCTACTTAACATAATATATAATCTAGCATGGAGGCCGAACTTGCGGGAGTCTCTCTGATTGCCATGGTAACGGCATTAAAAGCATGAGAAAATGTGTCTGACGGTCAATGTGGCTGCGAGGCTATGGGCGAATATATATAGAGAGAGAGAGAGAGAGAGAGAGAGAGAGAGAGAGAGAGAGAGAGACCGGAAGTTCCTTTCCTCGCCGTTCTCAAACATCATGGAATCAAAACAAATGCTATACACGTGGGCATGAGACAGGCCCACAGAGGAAACACAGATTTTGTGGTATTTTCCCGAAATGCCCACCAGAGGATGTCACCAAGGCCTATAAAATGCGATTCCTTTCTCAAATCACTCTCACTTGCCATCTTCTCGTTTTTGTCGTTACGTTTCTCTCTCAGCGCCTTCATCAGTAACACCACTCGTCACGCCACCCGCTCTCCGGCGAAAGCCGGAGAGCGGCCCGCTGTTCCTTCAAGGCTCCGGTCGAGCCTACACGAAGTCTATCATCAAGTAAGGCCCTCTACAATTTCATCCTGCAAGAAGCAACATCACTGCTGCAGGAGTTTCCGTTGGACCCCCGTTTCAACAAGTCTCTACCGGCTCTCAACACTCATCCTCTCGCCGGTAAGGCCAATTCGCCTGCAGAAGCAATTCTTCGAAGCTCAGGTCCGTAAACCTTCTAGTAAGCTACAAACCACAAGCCTACCCTTGCCTTCGTGTTAAGCAATTCCCGCGTAGCCTGCAAAGTGTAACCGCAGCCTAGAGAATAGGCTATGCCCAAAAGTGTACGCAAACAACCGGCAATCTAACTCTCTCATTACGACTGCGGTAGGCCTGTACAATTATTTTACCGTATTCAATCATTTTACTGTATTTGTATCAGCTTGCTTATTTGCTCATCTATACATTTCATTTTACTTGCCTAATCCGTTTACTATCCCATACCGTACTTTCATTATCTCAGTTATTATTGGCTTAATTACTTATTGTGCGTTCACTGCTGCATATCTCATTAGCCTACCTAAATTAGTGTTTATCATCATTGTACTTAATTAATGATTATACTGTGTAACCATTTCGTATTGCCAATAATTAATCAGTCATTTGTAATATACGATAAATACCGTTATAGAATTGTTAATCACTGTGAACAAATAATTTTTTTTTTAATTGAATTGAATAACCTTTATTAATAATAAAATAAATACAGTAGTCTTTTACAATTTACAATTTTTACAATGACATAAATAATTGTAAAGCTTTTTTAATTTGGCCCTTAAGCTTTAGGCTTTACTGGGCTCTTATTAAAAATAAGCAGCTAGCTGTTAGAAATTAATAATAATAAATAAAAAATAAGTAAATAAGTATTATTAATAGTTAAAACCTGTATTTCAATATTAAACAATATTAATGGACAATATTAAACATTATTAGTGGACGTTAATCCAAGATTTTTGTTAGTATCCCATTATTAATCGGGATTTCAACTTGGTTTTAAACAAATTTACATTCGCAATATTTTATATCGGCATGCAAGTCATCCCATAGTTTCAATCCAGTGAAATGGATAGTTTTTGAGATGAAGACAATCTAAATTGAGGTATAACAAGCTTTGATCTATTTCTGGTCTGATACGAGTGGATTTCTTGATGAGTTACAAATATCTATTTACCCATTGCAAATTAATGATTTTGCTCTTACACTTGTAAATAAAAATAAAATGTGCCAGTTTGGTTATATCATTGAGCTTTAGTAGGTTTAGCTCTTTAAATAATGCACTAGAGTGATCAAGGAAATCAGCATCAGATAATAACCTTATTGCTCGTTTTTGGATGACAAAGATACCATTTAATGCGTTGTTAGCGGAGTTTCCCCAAACAAGGGTGCAGTATGTTATATAAGGAAGAACAAGAGTATGATAAAGAGTCAGTAAAACTTGTTTAGGGACTACATTTCTAAGTTTAAAACATATAGCAACGCTCCTTGAAATCTTTTTCGCGATATAATTTACATGATCACTCCATTGCAAATTCTTATCTAGCATTAACACCAAGAAATTTTGTTACAGTACACTCCTTTATGGTGATTTCATTAACATTAAGTTCATCAAGATATACATTTCTTTTATTAGTAAAAATCATGAAATTTGTTTTACTGGTATTTAGGAAGAGTTTATTGGTAGTCAACCATTTCATTACACTGATGAATTCTGAATGAAATATATTCTTAGCTGTATTAACATCTTTGCAAGAAAAAGAGAGAGTTGTATCATCTGCAAACATTATGAAGTTCAGTATATCAGATGAACGTGGAAGGTCATTTATATATAATAAAAATAACAGTGGACCCAGCACTGAGCCCTGTGGCACACCATGTTTGGCAAGCGCTTTAGTGGGCAAACCTTATTTACTGATACAAAATTATATCTATCGGACAAATAACTTTTAAACCAATCACTGATTGCCCCTCTAAAGCCGTAACAATACAATTTATTAAGTAGAATATTATGGTCTATTACATCAAACGCCTTACTCAAATCCATAAATATTGATATCATTATTTCTTTGTTCTCCTTAGCTATATTTACATTTTCCATAAGATTTAAAATAGCCATTTCCGTTGTTCTATTATTACGGAAGCCATATTGATTTGGAGATAATAAATTGTAGGATTCTAAATATCGCTGCATTCTACTTTTTACAATTTTTTCGAAAACTTTGCTGAACACAGATAATGAACACACCGGCCTGTAATTTGTTGCTAGTGTAGGATCACCCCCTTTGAAAAGGGGTGTTAAACAACCAGTTTTTAGCATTGATGGGAATATTACTTTGGAAATACTTTGATTGATAATTTTAGCCAAAGTTACAGATATCTTATCTTTAACAAGTTTCAATATAGGTACAGGAATGTTATGAATGTTATTTTAATTAATTTACTTTTCTAATTAAACAAAAAAAAAAAAGTAATTTCTCTCTCCTTATTAAATATTGTTTGTTTGGGCTGTAGGCCCAAGCTGGTGACCCCTAATTATTCATTTCAATATCATTCATGAATTATAGTAAGCCTACTTTCTTGGCCACATCAAACTGGTGATCCGTAGGCCACTATATATATATATATATATATATATATATATATATATATCAGTGGCGACGGAGGGAGTCAGGCAGGTCAGGCTCAGCCTGACCTGTTATTTCTCCTGCTAGGAACTTAAAAAACTAACATAAAACTAACAATACACAATAGGGCGGAGTGAAAAACTCATTTTTCGAATTTTCAAATTGGCTAGTGTGGAAAATTTGTGGAGTAGTGAGGAAATAAGCTGGTATAAATTTAAAATCATAACATTAATATCTTCAGGTGCCACAATGACCTTCAATATTGAAAAAAATTGAAAAAAGCAGATTTTAACCAATAATTACAGAAGAGTCCACGATGCACAATAGACAAGAATTTATTCACACTTGTATAAAATAGCTCAGTCAACCTTTAAAAAAAGTTTCTATTCTCTAAAAACAGTTTTCTATAGTCAGCTCACTCAGCTGTCACGTGAGTACCTCGGTTCAGTGTAGCTGTAGCTCTCGTAGCAGGTGGGTGTTCTGTTGTTGGCGTTACTCAGATAGTCTAAACTATATTTCTTATATATTTTGCATTTCTGTATTGTGTTGCCCTAAGTTTGCCATGTACTATTAACTGAAATTAACGTATAATTGATATTAGCTCTTTCTTTTTCAGATTTGTATACTTTCAAAATGTCTCGAGTTTGTGCAAAATCAACCAGGGCCTCAACTGAGTGCCCCATGTTTGGTATGGGGGAAGATTTGTGGCACAGGAATCTTCCTACATACGAAGGAGTTTTTAAATATTACTTGTTTGTAAGAAACGATTTGAAACAGAATACTAATAAAGATCCTTCAATATCTCAAATATTAGAACAAGTTGTTGATAAATTGAAAACAATTTGGGAAAGTGCTTCCGTCCCAATTCTGTCAGACAGGCGAATTGAAACAATGTTCAGAAGCTACCACGAAAAGTATCGTGTCATTATGAAGCCATACCAAAGCAGAAAAAATTCTGAAGCTTACAAAGCAAAGATTGATATGTTCAAAAAAAAGCACACACGAAACTTTTTGACATTGCAGCGTGCAAGTGCAAAGTACTAACACAATGTTCTTGTCCCAAAGAAAAAACGGTTCCAAAGGAAGAAGTGACGTTCCTCTTAGATCAAAGGAGTGAAAGAAAACTGTTTATTGATAGAGTAGATATTACACTCTCAAAGAAAAAAGCATCTACGTTGCTAAGAAAGCAAAAGAAGCTGTGAGGCTCACCAAAGAATCTTCACAGGAGAAATTGCAGGATACAAATGTTGAATTATCATCATCGACATCAAATAGTGAAAATGAATCTGGCGAAATATCAGACGATACATTTCCAGAGCCAGTTAGCTCGAAGAGAAAGCTCGAACAACCTGAAGAACAATTATTCAAGAAAAGGAAAACTACAAATCTACCTTCAGTGGCTACTGCTTGTGACAGGACTGCAGTTTCAGATCGAGCTGCAGCATTCATTGTTAGTGCAGTATTGCAAGATATTGGAGAAGTTTCTATTGACAATACATCTGAAGTAGTGGATAGGAGTAAAATCAGAAGAGAAAGACAAAAGAAGAGATCAGAAATTATGAAAGATCAAAATCAGGTCCCAATCAGAGGAATCTATTTTGATGGTCGAAAAGATTCTACACTCTTCCAAGAAAAAAAAGAGTCCAAAGTATATCAGAAGAAGGTAACAGAA
Source organism: Bathynomus jamesi (assembly GCA_023014485.1). Taxonomy (NCBI): domain Eukaryota; kingdom Metazoa; phylum Arthropoda; class Malacostraca; order Isopoda; family Cirolanidae; genus Bathynomus; species Bathynomus jamesi. Next base: position 252,195 of record JAJOZX010002117.1, read on the forward strand.
GAACATATCACTTTAGTGAGAGAACCTGGTTCAGATTATTTGGGCCATTATTCTGTGAATTCTGGATCAGCTGAAGAAATATGTAAAGGAATGTTTGAGTATATTGGAAATAATGACATGAACCTGGAAAACCTTGTTGCCATTGGATGCGATGGTGCAGCAGTCAACACTGGAGAAAAGGGAGGCGTTATAAGGCTTATAGAATTGAAGCTGAAGAAGCCAGTTCAACATTTAGTGTGCCAGCTCCATGCCAATGAATTGCCATTACGCCATTTAGTTGCAAAGCTGGATGGAAAAACATCTGGCCCCCGCGGATTCACCGGTCATATTGGCAGGGAATTAGAGAACTGTGAGAGTCTTCCTATTGTCGAGTTTGAAAAGATTGATGCTGAGGAACCAACTGTAGACTGTGAAGATCTTAGCACCGACCAAAAATATCTAATTGATATTCATCAGGCCATAACAAAGGGATATTGCTCTCCAGATCTTGCTCATCGTAGTCCAGGCAAAATGGCACATTCACGATGGCTGACTACAGCAAATCGTTTGCTTCGTCTATACGTTTCAACTGTAAGTCCATCTGAGAACCTCATGAACATGCTTCTTTTATAATGAAGGTCTACATCCCAATGTGGTTTTCTATTAAGCAAAGTACGTCTTTTGTCAATGGCCTCAAAACATGTTTTCAAAACTATTGAACTAACAAGAACACTGAATGACGAAGTAAAGGATATTGTAAACCCTGTCATACAAAGAAATGCATTTTTTGCAAATCCAGAAAATATTCTAGCATCAATGATTCATGATGACCGCAGCGCCATAAGAGAATTAGCGTGGAGGCGAATAAAGAAAGCAAGGCAAACAAACAAGGAAAAAGTTGTGAGGCGTTTCACAGTACCTGTTATTCAATTTGAAGCTACTGATTATACTGATTTAATTAATTGGCAAAAATGCATTGTCACTGAACCACCTGTGACAAGACACCTGACAGAAAATGAGATTGAAGAATTCATAGAAAACAAGAGTACCCCTCCATTCGAGAAATTCCCTTGTCATACACAAGTAGTAGAAAGAATGGTAAAATTAGTGACTGAAGCATCATCAAAAGTATTTGGATTGAACGCGCGAGATGGCTTCATAAGATCAACACTTCAGTCACGTAAAAAAATGCCATCATTCGAAAGTAAAGCTGAATATAAAGTTTAAATAAAACGTTAATAGAAAAAAACATGCGCAAGGATGGGTGGTTGGGAGGGCATGGGTGGAGCTCGACACGCACGCAGCCACCTCCTCGTGGTGAGTTCTGGATTATTTAGATCATTAATCAAAAGAACATTGATCTAAATAAACTAAGAGCTGCGTAATTCAGTAACTATTTTGATAATTGGAACACTTAATATATAATAATAACAAGTAAGTTTCAGTTATTGTACTAATGCAGAATATAAGAAAATCATTATATTTCACTTTTTTCGACGGCTTTGTGGCACCTGAAGATATAATTTCGCAGGACTAATATTTATGCACAGTCATTATCTATAGCACCCACATATTTTCCGCACTAGCCATATTTGAATTTCGAAAACAAGTTTAAAAACCTCATTTTCGATCCGCCCTAATACACAATCCCATCTCTTGTCAAGTTGTCAGGCTAAAAATTTCCATCCATCCATTTATCATCTAAACCCCATTTCCCCAGTAAGGGTGGGGAGAGAGACGCGGGAAGAGAGGGAAGCTATGTGGCTAAAAGTTTTGAGTCAGATATCTTTACTTTATAAAACATGTTATAATGACCATGTTAGGATTTATAAATAAGCAAAGCTGGGCACAAACCGTTAATCCGTTAATCGTTAATTAACGAAGTTAACTTTTTCGTTAACGATTTAACTTTTAAGTTAACTTTGAAAATCATTATCGGACTAATTAACTTCCGTTACATTTAACTTCCGTTAACTCAAGTCCGTTAACCCAAAAAATTCATAAATAAACGTTTAAAAGTTTCTATTATTTTCAGTGCTGAGCAGGTGCGCAATTAATCCGCCACTGTTAATAGTGATGAACGAATTTCCATTTCCGCAGTGCAAAATCAGGCGATATATTTGTTTCCGTCGCCACAATTTGTGTCTTACCAAATATGGTAGTTATTTATGGCATTGGTTTGAGCAAAACATGGTCGACTGTAAAATCAGGCGGAAAGATTTGCCATTTGAGTTGAATGTTTCAACTTCTTTCAAGAAATATCACGAGCATTTTAAGGCACTTTCAATAATATATATGTAACAATTACAACAAATAACTACATTCGTTTCATTTGCAGTCTGTCTCTTGCGCAACATGTTTGTGCTAGTGAATATTTAAAAATAATCGTTGTCAAGTAAGTCATGTATATTTATAATATGTCTGTGAGTACCTTATTAGTAGTCTCCTTGATACATTTCAAGAACCATAAAACTGATCAGGTAAGATTTCAATTCTCATGTCACTTTGACGACATAAATTAAGTCAATTGATGTCTTACAATGGGAGCGTTTTCACCTTAACCCTTTATGTCCTGGCGGTACTTCTAGGTACCACATCTTTAAAATCTCCATAATTATTTTTCTACCCGGTTGATCCTGCCGGTACTTTCAAGTCCCAATGTGAATTAGTTTCTTTATGAGATAATAGATGGCGTTGAGAAGTAAATGTGAGCGTGTGGCGCCAGAACTTGGTCAAGACCTGGCTGGAGACCAACTCCAAGTACTTGCTGACAGATGCTGCCTTCTTGGTGAGCAAGTGTTGGTGGACTTGTTCATCAAGTTCAACACAGCCATCCCCTCCAGTGCTGCAGTGGAGCGTTTGTTCTCTATGGGCAAGGACATCCTGAGGGCCAAGATCATCCCTGTCTGATGAAACCTTGATATGCTAATTTTCATGAAGGGCAACATGCATCTCATGGACAAAATGGAGAACGAGAAGAAGAGGGAAAATTAAATTATATATATATTGTGTTTTTCATTTTTTTTATAATAAAAGTTAACGTTAACGGTTTATCGGTAACTTCCGTTACATGTTTAACGAATTAACGGATTAACGGTTAACGAAGTTAACTTTTTGGTTAACGGATTAGCGGTTAACGAAGTTAACTTTTTGGTTAACGGTGCCCACCACTGTAAATAAGGTTATATAGCTATTTGCATATACACTGTGACTGTACATAAAATTAATTATTACTGTATTATTATGCATCTTCTCAAATAACAAAGCCTTACAACTCGCATAAAAATGCACAAGTCCACGTCTTTTCAGGCAAACAATTTTAAGCCTGGCTTCTCTCTTTGAAACATGTTATGATGTAATTCTTATGATTTATTTATAATGTTATAAAGTCATTTGGATATTCATATACGTAAAGGTAATTAGTATTTTAATTTATTTATTATTTTGTATCCAACGAATAACCAAGTTTTTAATGTTCGAAGTCAGGCAAATTTGTATTTGCCTGACGACTTGCTGCTGTGCCAAATGTTCAAAATGCTGCGCTGAACTGCCAAATCTCTTTTTTTTTATTTAATTTTGTTTTCAATAATATGCATGTTATATACTTTATAAGGTGGGTTGGGTGGAAAATAATTGTTCAAGTTACTTAACATTTAAAAATGAATTTACATGAAGGAAAAATTTGGTAAAAGAACTAATTAATAGCCTAATTGCTATTGGTATGACGTCACGTGGTGACGTCAAAGCGTTGCATGCGAGTAAGTTGTCCACCCATTCCTCCCCCTACTAAGAGACTCAGAGGAAAAGTGAGTAAGTGACAGACTTTAAAGAAATTTACTTTAGCATTCTGAATACCTCTGTAACAGCCTTGAAGGAACAATTTGAATGCATTTAGGAGTTCTCATTTTTTGAGCTGTTGAATTCATCAATGTTTGCAGTATATAAAGAAAATTTCCCCAAAAACTTAATAAAAGCACTTGAATATAAGTACAGTAATCTATTTGACATAAAAGCTTTAACGTCAGAATTAAAATACATCTATCAGGACTCCGATTTTTGTCAGTGCAAACATGCAAAAGAAATTTTAAAGCTTTGTCTTGACCTTGGACTTACAACAGCCTTACCTAGAACGATCAAATTATCATAATTCGGCTCCTTTTGACAATCCCTGTAACCAGTGTGTCAACGGAAAGAAGTTTTTCAACGCTTAACAGAATAAAGACGTACCTACAGAATACCCTGTTGGAGGAAAGGCTGTCTAGTTTAGCAAGAATTGCCATAGAGAAAGAAATTGTAATATCACTAGAGAAGAATAAAATGTTGCACGACAAAGTAATTGAGGAATTTGCTTTAAAACCAAGAAGATTGAGTTCATGTATAAATAAATAAGGTAAGGCGATGTTTTATTTCCTAAATTTATGCCACTTAAAAATATTCTAATTATCATACATAATACATATCACAGTGAAACAAGTATCGAATTATACAGTATATATATATATATATGCTTGAAAGGTTTGATTATATATATATATATATAACCTTTGGTTTAAACCTTTGGTTAGCTTCCGCCCGAATTGTTCATTCTGACGAAGGTCAAGCTTTTCACTCCACCTTAGACCTACAGTTTAACGTGGAATCCGAACCACGCCCCATTAGCAGCCCAGCGTCTTAACCACTAGGCCACCTAGGGTACCCATTTATCTACCAACCACTTTCTTTTTATTGTGTGGAAGGATGAACAGCTGGGTTTTGCTGCGCGCCGGCTGCCGTCGGGTCTCGAACCCGGGGCCGATGGTTTCGTAGTCAGCGACGCTAACCACAACACCATATACTGATCCCATAGCCATGACATGTAAAAACTGCCATAAGGTATCTAACACTTAGTAACCTATAACACAAAGCTAATGCAATAGTTATCAATCATACGGGTATACGATAGGGAAAAAACTTATTATTGTTTCTTATTCATGATGCCATACTGAATTTCTCTCTATGTAGACTACGTGATATAAATTGTTTTGGGCCTCCCTTCCATTACCATCAGCTGCCACTGCTGGATAGGAATTCACGGGTCCCACAGACCCAATACGCAATTCATTTCTTTCCCATTATTTCCTATTAAGGGTTAAAAGGAGAACTGGGTGAGCCGAATACATTGCGTGCAGTGGGTTCGTTACTACAACCCCTTCCTCATTTCTCAGACTGGCTCAGGACATTTCATGGCTGAGTTGTGATTCGACTGACAGAATTAAATTAAATGTAAGCATTAGACGGAAACTAAGAAACCAACTAGTTGGCTGCTTGGTAAATTACGATGGTGGTGTTTCTCAGCCAATTTTCCCCACAACCCCTGTTCCAGGGTCTTAGGTCGGCGCGACCCCTTATTATCGTACAGATGTAAACAAATTCACGAAGCGTTTTTTTTTTCGCACAAATTACTACTACAGGGGTAAACAAACTACGACCCGGAGGGTCGCGACCCACCATTTAAAAAACACTGGTTTAGACTGTAAGAAGCTTTTTGGGGAAGAGTGTTCATGTGTACACACACACACACACACACACACACACATATATATATATATATATATATATATATATAATATTGTACATGTATGCAATAATTACAACTCTCCAAGCCTTGAAATGGTTGCGGTAAAGATTCGGTAGAACACATCCACCCAAACTAGTAACGAAAATAGGTTTTTCTAGTGTATTTCATGCTGTTTCAATTGAATCTAACCTTCATTTTTGGCGCAAATGCACCGTTATGGAGATAATCCCCCTCACCCCCGGCTTTGAAGAGGGAAATTGTGGGCTAAAAAGGCCAGAATTAATTGAAACAGCATGAAATACACCAGAAAAACCTGTTTTCGTCAGTAATATTCACGGCAAAAGCAACCTAACCTGGTACTACTTACCTTTCTGGGTCCCGACATGACTACATACGTCACGCGACGAGATGGTTTGACAAGTGAATAATGGCGCCAAAATTTAATAATTTCAAAAATAAATATCTCGATAAATAGGAATTTCCGCCAAAATTAGTATGGAATAAAGTATTCTTGGTTTTTTTTTTTTCGCTCTATCTCGCTGTATAAATATCAATATCGAGTTTGGTGGATGTGTTCTACCGAACCTTAACCATGGTTGCTAATATTTTAAAGTCATCTGTTGGGATTGCAAAAATGGGGTATTTATTACTAATATAATATACACTGGTTTTGCTTCAGCCCGAATTGTTCATTCTGACGAGGGTCAAGCTTGTCACTCCACCTTAGACCTACAGTTTAACGTGGAATCCGAACCACGCCCCACCAGCAGCCCAGCGTCTTAACCACTTGGCTACCCATGGTACCCATTTATTTATCGACTCATTTCTTTTTTTTATTGTGTGGAAGGATGAAGAGCTGGGTTTTGCTGCGCGCCGCCTGCCGTCACCGTTTCTCGATGCTGGTGCCAATGGATTCGTAGGTAGCGACGCTAACCACTACACGACATAGTAAAATAGTAACATAGTAAATAGCACATAGTAAAATATAGCAAAATTTTAAAATAATATAAGAAAAAAAATAGGCCATCATGTTTTATAATAAAAATTAGCCCACGTAACTTACAACACGTTTGACATCCGAGTTTTGAGCTAAACTGCGCATGTGTTATTGTCCTATTGGTATTTGGTACACGTAAAGCTTTTCCACCAATAGGGCTTTTGAAAAACAGTAACACCAGACCGCACCTATAATACCCTCCAATCGCGCACTTGTAAAATATCCTGGCGTTAAAAATAGTTGTTTGGAATGAATTATCTCAAATTAATAATGTAGAACAGAATTCAATTGCGTAATTTAGTAATATAAAAACATTAGGATTGATGAAAACCTTTAATATAATGTATTTAAAATGTCTTTCTAAGTTCTAGAAACGTGTGATTAAGCACATGAAAGAAAATCTGCCTCAACGCGAAATGAAAAAAGGAAAGCCACAATTTTGGATGGGTATGAATCCATAGGTGGCCAACTGGCGGCCGGCAAAACGCATCCGGCCAGCAAAAGTATTTTATCTGTTTGCAGTAAGTCACTCTTTAACGTTGCATTTCTGTTTACACTTGGATCTTCATATCAGTAATTACAATTTTTATATTTTTACATTTTTATCTGTAAAGATAATAACTTGACCCTTTCATTCATGTGTAGTCTTCATGAGGATGAGTTAAGTAGGGATGCTCTGGCTGGAAAGCTTGCCAGTCTCCAATGTCTCCCTGCTAATATTGAAAATGTAACTGGGACTGAGAATATAGTCAAATTATGGAAGGAACACTAGAGTGAATTATCCAACTCTGTACATAAGAACAATAATGTTAATTGTGATGCTTACCTATAGTCCAGATATAAGAGTTAGTGTATTTGAGACTAAACAGGCCATAAAATGTTTAGATTATAACAAATCATGTGGTATTGATGGTATTTCTGCTAAGCATCTGAAATTTAGTAGTGACAGATTAGTGCCTCTGTTAGCTTTGTGCTTTACAGGTTTACTCATACATGGTGTTTTGCCGGATACAATGTTATCCGTTGTTTTGGTGCGAGTACTAAAAGATATAAAGGGTAAAATTAACAGTAAAGGTAATTATAGGCCAATAGCCTTGGCCAGTATTATGTCTAAGATGTTTGAATATATACTCATTAATAGACTTGAATGTTACCTGTATACTAGTAATAACCAATTTGGTTTCAAAAAGAAACACAGTACTGATATATGTGTGTATGCCTTGAAGGAAATGGTCTGTAAATACCAAACTCGGATGCTAATGTATTTTTGTGTTTCCTGGATGCCTTTAAGGCATTTGATCGTGTTAATCATGACAAATTATTCACGAAACTTGTAAATCGTAATGTAGGCCTACCTGGTTACTTGGTCCGTATATTAATATTCTGGTATAATCACCAGACAATAATTGTAAGATGGGGGTGGGGTTAACTCAGAGCCATTCTCTGTGACCAATGGTGTCAGGCAGGGAGGGATACTATCCCCCTACTTATTCAATGTTTATATGGATAATCTATCTGTTGTGCTGAACACCTGTAAAATAAGCTGCTATATTGGTACAATGATTGTTAATCATCTGATGTATGCAGATGATCTAGTTCTTATTTCTCCATCTGTAAAAAGGCTCAGCACACTTTTGAAGGTGTATGAAAGGTATGAGAAGGTCTAATGCAAATTTATTCTCAATGGGGGGGGGGGTTTGAACCCACCTCTTGCGTACGGCCTTGTCCCTAAGTCCTCTTGACCATTTAATATCTTGCTCGGACGTTTGAAGCAACATCGTTGGCAATAATCACCTGAAAATTTTACATAATTTTTACAAAAATAAGTTAATACAAATATTTATAAAAAAAAATAAATATAAAATTCTAAAACAAATATAACGGATTCCAGGCGCGGCGCACCGTACACCTAGATGGCAGTCCACATTCACTTACAACAGCGCCCCTTCGGAGCTTGCGCCTGAAGCAAGCTGTTCCACTCGCTTCCCTAATTATGTCCTGTTTCTGGCCGATCTACAGCTGCGGTTGAAGATAACCACTGGTCTTCTAAAACTATTAATAGCGGTGTTCCTTAGGACTCTGTCCTGTCACTTACTCTTCTTTTTAGTTATCAATGATCTTTTAAATTGCACTTCCTGTCCTATCCACTCCTATGCCGATGATTCCACCTTTCACTTCTTCACCCGCTTCACAAAGCGTCCTCTCAACAGTCATTCCATGATTCGCGAGAGATGGCTATGACGCATCTAATCTCTGATCTTTCGACTATCTCTGACTGGGACAGAGAAAACCTTGTGATTTTCAGTGCCTCAAAAACTCGGTTCCTTCATCTGTCTACTCGTCACAATCTTGCACACAACTATCATCCTATCTTCAACAATACACAACTCAATTTTTTTTCTTTTCTCTTAACATTCTTGGTATTTCCTTTTCTCGTGATCCTTCCTGGAAAGATCACATATACTCCCTTTCTAAAACAGCTTCTAAAAAGATAGGTGTGCTGTACCGGCTCCGCAGTTTCTTCACTCCGACTCAGTTGCGATCTCTGTCCAGGGGTCTTGTCCTTCCTTGTATGGAGTACACTTCTCATATGTTGGGTGGCTCAAGGCTCAACCCACACAGCTCTACTTGACCGGAAGGAATCAAAGGCATTTCGTCTCCTTAATCGCTCGCCTCTTACTGCCTTTAATCCCTCTCTCTTCGCCGGACTGTTGCCTCACACTCTCTTTATTATTACTGTTGTAACGGAGATTGCTCTTCTGAACGCTCTAACTGCATTGCACCCTCCTTTAAAGAGAGCTTGCTGTACCAGATTTTCGACATATTCTCTTCCCTTTTCTGTCCAGCTCTCTAACGCGAAGGTTAATCGATATTTTCAATCATTCCTCTTTAGAGGCCTGTTGACAGTACATAGGCCCTCTATAATAAAAATAAATGAGTTAATTGATGAGTTTAAGGGTCACCAATTTGGTCTTTCAACCAAACAAATAGTGTATTATATAAAAGAGATAAAAAAGCCTTTGTAGTTTTTGTTTAATTAGCAAAAATAAAGGGATAATTATTTGTAGTGAATAAGTTATTTTATATTGAAGAAGGAGCCTTCGGCTCACTGCCCTACGGGCACTGCTTGTGCTTCGCAAACTCGCCTACGGCGAGGGCACCTTCGGTGCCTGGGTTACCCCTTTGGGGGGAGGTCATTCTCCCTCTCCCCAAAAACCCCTCACCCCCCTTTATGCAACTTGGGGGCTAACCCCGTCCCCCATTCCCCCCACCCCCATTACCCCCTAGGGGGAAAGGGGCTGGCACCTTGCAACAATTGATCAACATTGCGGGGTGCCTGCGCCGCCCCAATATAGAAAAGAACGCAACCATGAAACTTCCAGACAATGTGCAACTTTTTTTAAATTTAAAAAAAAATTCACTTTTTCATTTTTTTATTTTTTTTCCACTTTTTCAAGTATTTTTTTTATTGGTATAGGATAGGATAGGATTGTGCAATGTTACGAAATGATGATTATTGACGATAAGGAGTCATTTTATATAGGATAAGAATTAAATAATGCAATGGTGTTAAGAAGTTAAGAACAACAATTATGATAACAAAATACATACGGTAGTTAACAAACAGCAATAAACCTATAGTCCAGGCAATTTGTAGTTAGACCTGGGCAAAATTGCTTCAGAAACTTTCTAAACTGTTTCCAGCTCAGGAACCATTGCCGAATAACATATCCAAAATCCGACAAAATTGGACCCCGGGAACACCCCCTACAATGAAATTCAAAATGGCGGACTGGATGTTTCCTACGAAAAAAAATATATATATAATTTACGCTTTTATTTATAGAGATACATTTGATGCTTTTTCTTTCAGTTGTAATGTTTTAAATAATTCAACAATATACAACACAACCAGTTATTACGCAAATATAATGTTATATAGCTTTTTACAGATTTTTATAATCAATAATACAACAATTATTTTTTTCCCAGTTTCAAGTTATGTTCATTACAGAAGAAGTGATACCTGGTCACAAACATACAGAAATTAATCCTCTTCATCACTATCATCGGATAGATTACCGGTACTTGGGTTGTTATCGCAACCACTGATTTGGCACTCGCCACAAGCGGCTGAACAGGGCATTCCATTACGCTTGCATCCACATCTTGAAGTAGCACATTTCGTCTTGCAGGAGCAGCGGATCATGTTGAGTTGATAATTTGGAGCTGGTGGCTTGTCGCAGGCTGTAGGGTAGTAGGAATTATTCTTTACATACCAACCCCACTGTTCTGCATCGATCTTCTCTTCTGTAGACTTCCAGATTAGTATTTGAAAGTATGTGCGAAAGCTATGGTACTTTGTGGACGCATCGGTAGGTGGCAAACGTTCGGGTGTAACAAAAGATTTAGCTGTAGCTACCTTTTCAACTAACATTCGATGACGTAGTGCGTTAGTGGATTCAAGTGTTTTGCAGCCATACAACAGAAGCGTTGCCTTTCTTCCAGCGGCTTCAATGTCAGAGTGTTGGCAACAATCAGAACAGAATGTATTTGCAACTGAACGGAGTTCAGCCACCTTCATCAGTGTGTCGAATGCTTTGGCTTTACCGATCGAAAAAATTCTGGATGTGCTATCACAGCCCGTGAAAGCATGCACAAACAGGAGATACTTGCAGATGTCATTGCCTAACAATGATTGAATGCTGAGAATATCATACACAGGATTAGGAGATGGTCCCCGTCTTATATCGCTGTGATAGTACAACTTGAAACCACTGTCCTTGGCATGGTACAGAAGGAGAATCAACAAGTCGGTGTCTTCCCCTATTACTGTTGTAGTTGCATTTTCTGATGAGGAAACTGCTGCACGAACGATGTCCACATCAGCATCCCCATCTGCGTTGTGAACAGTACACCCTGCTTCTTCAACATCTCACCTACGAGGGAAATAAATGCTTGCTTGTTGTTTTCATTAGCCAAGAAGTGTTCCTTCTGGCCAACAAACTTCATGCTTGGACTGAGATTCACATTTCTGCTTGTCTTGGTGCTGCGTCTTCTGTGGGTCATGTCCTTGATCGTAGGAGAGCTGCTGTAGCCATCAAAAACAATGATTGCTTTTCCATATGTTTTCAGAGTGAAATCGGCATGAGTTGGCGATGCTGTCATATGTTTCATCTTGACGCCAGGAAACACGATGTAGTAGAGATCCACCATCCAATACGTACTGGTCTGTGCACTGAATTTCTTGAACTTCTTCCATGCGTAAAGTGTCAGTGTATTTTATTATTGCATGAGCTAGCTGAGACTTATCGGATTTCCTCAAGATACTTCGTGATTCGAACAATGCAGGAGGATATGCACACAGTTCGTAACACATGACATCTTCAAGATTCATGTCTCCGCCAGTGGCAACAGTCATCATTCTCTGAAACAGTAGTGCAGGATCTACTTCTATATCTGAAGCATCAGTGATCACAACGGCAGAAGCAGATCCTAGTGTTTTCACTTTGTCAGATCTTTTGGCAGAATATGTAAAGGCTTGTTTCCCAATCATTTTTACGACAATGTTCGTACCGATTGAATGCAATTGATGAACGTTAACTCCAGGATCAGCAGTTAGCCCTGTTACAATGTTGCAGAGACCCGAGGTAGAATGGAATGGGGATAAGGATTCCAGACGTTCAAGTACTTTCTTCATGTCATTACTGTCCCTGATTTGTCTACTTCCCCTCATTTCCTTGTGTTGTTCACTACTTTACAACAAAACTCTGGTGTATTCCTGCATTGCTAAGTTATAAGTGGAACACAGAGGCATAAAAAAGAGCCACGTTGTCCTTTGGATGTCTGTAAATCCACTTCCGCGTGTCATTCCGCCTCTGCTTTTCAGGGAACGCATTAGTACTTGTTCTATCACCAGGTCTGTGCCGAGTCCGGCCCATAATCTGTCGCTTCTTCTTACCACAAACTTACCTTCCTGGAACATTTTGTTAACGGCTGGATTTTCAGAAGGCAAACTTAACATTTTCTGCAGGTACAGGTATATCGATTTCAGGTAATTGTGATGTCCGGCTGCTGCAATTATGGGGATGGTCTCCAGCATAGCTTGCAAGTGCAAATCCCACGAGCCGGTTCTGTCTGCTGTTATCAAGGAACGTGCAATGTTGATCATTCGCTGATATTCCAACCAGAGTTGACTTGTTTGCGAAGTAGATTGTAGGTCAGTTTTCTTCGCATCCAAAGTGGTAGCAATCTGAGACAATGCATTCGAAGATTCCACATCCTCAACTGATTGTTTGGCGGTCATAACATCGTGGAGCAGGTCACAAGCTTCCTTATGGGGGTCATGAGGAGTTCCATCTTCATTACGAGGGAAAACGTCTGCGACTAGTAAGGTACTAAGAGCTGCATCTACTATCATATGACCACGTATCGCTCTTGAAACAGCTTTTCCAGACATCATGTGTTGCACGGCATTTGGTCCGTATATTTCTTGAAGTACTTCAGACAATCCTGAACCATTCATAAGAGTACCGACTGCTCCCAAAAGATTCATCAGTGTGTGAAATGATCCCAGCATTAAAACAATGTCCTGCAGGTCTCTCTGTTCATTGATGATTTGGGAAGCTTTCCAGAACAAAGGCTGATCAAAGGTAATAATGCATGGGACTTTTTGATCGCGTGCTATCTTGCTCAAATATAGTAATGTCGAAAATATGCAGGTCATGTCAGTTGGCGACATATCTATGATGGGAAGGAACGTGATCGACGCCACACCTGGATGTGAGACACTTGATCCACCGTGAATTGCCTGCATTGTTCCGGACCAACTTGGACCTGATCTTTCTGCTGAAGATATCTGCCAGAGAAGACTAAGTCGACTTATGGTGGCAGTGGGTACTGGAAGTTCGCGGAATGAGATGTCCCTCAACATGCTTCTCGCGTGTCTATATTCCCTAATGTCAACGGTTGCAATCTTCTTAATGTCATTGTCACCAACATTACGCCTGTGAATAGAAGGGTGGATCTTGATCTTCGGAGTTATTGCGGCCAGGGGCGGCTCTGGCCTAGAGGCTGTAAGGCTGCAGACCCCCAACTAAAATGACGAATAATGCGTCTCTACGGTCTCTTTATTTTATTTAAAGTGTTGTATTAAACAAAAAATGAGGTTCTAAACTAAACTAATTTTTATATATTAATAATGTGACGAAATAAAGATAACTTCCAGCAAACAATGATGAATAAAAGGTTATTTAAAATGTAATATAAATATAGGGCCTACCGCGCTAAGATGTAAATTTTAAGGCTGCAATCGTGCAGTCTATACACAGTATACAGGGTATGAGATTTAGTGAGGACTGTGAGGTGAGTGCGGTCACTGCACTGCTGCCAGGTGCACGATGTCCCTAATGATTAATTTCACGTTTAATTCGCTATATTTGATGAAAGTTGATCTATTTAAATTATACTTCCGTCACCGTGTGTTAATATCAAACTATTAAAAACTGAATTTTCAAATACATTATTGGTAAAGTAGAAGATAATGATATGATATGCAGCAAAATTTGGATCTTTTAAGTCTGCAGCAGATGCAGCCTGCTAGCGTACAGTTGCAGACGGCACGTGACGGCAGTGTTCGGACGCTGGTTATCAAGTGTGGTCAGCCATTGTTTCCTGTGCTAGGCTGATCATGCTTCTTTTTCAATTAAATTTATTATTGTGAACCAGATTTCTACTTGGTTATTTTGATTCAATTAGCTATCTAAAACTTTTATTTCTTCCTTACATACAAGCCATGGAAAATACAGTGACGTTTTTTAAATCAATTAAATTTTCAAGCCTAACCTACCTCGAAAAGGTTGAAATTAAAAACAAAGGCCGTCCAACTCCTGCTTTAATATAGAAGAGACAGGTAAAAGTAGAAATAAGGATTACGTTCACAAATTTAATTCAGCTATTTATGATAAACATGATTGGATTTGTGGCTGTGAACAAAGTAATTCTCTGTTCTGTTTCCCATGTTTATTATTTGGAGGAGAAAGTGAATGGACAACGAATGGCATTTCTAAGTTGAAAAACTTGCCTCCAAAGATAATAAAGCACCAGCAAAGCCAAAAACATTTGATAAACGTAGTGAACTTATCTTTTCTTGGTAAAGTGAATATCAGAAATCAGCTGAGTGAAGCACATAGACAATCAATTGACAGACAATGAATTAGTGAAAAGAAATAGGGGCGTGCTATCTAAAATTATTGATTGCATATTTTTCTGCGGCAAATTTGAGTTGCCATTACGTGACCATGATGAGAGTGACTCTTCCCAAAATCCAGGAGTATTTCGCGGTTTGATTGATTTCTTGTGTAAATCTGATCCTAGTTTAGAATCTCATTTCCGAACTGCTACAGCTTTTAAGGGAACTTCAAAAAAGATTCAAAATGAATTATTAGATTCTATATTAGTTCTTTGCAAAAAGAATATCAAGGAAGAGATCGAAAAAACTGACTACTTAGCTGTAATGTGTGATGAAACAACGGATATTTATAATAAATCACAAATGGCAATAGTGTTCAGATATGAACTAAAAGGAAACCCCGTTGAACGGTTTTGGAGTTTCTTCAACCCTCCAAATCTCACTGGAGAAGCTTTATCCGAAATACTCAATGAACTGAATAGTTTACTATCTAATAAGGAGAAACTTATAGCTCAAACTTATGACGGAGCTGCTGCTCTTAGTGGAAAGCAGAAAGGCGTCCAAACAAGAATAAAAGAAGTCTATAAAACTGCTCATTACGTACATTGTTACGCACATCAACTGAACTTAATAATTGAGAAAGCAACATCAAAAATTAGCAAAGCAAGAGTTTTTTTCAATAGCTTGTCTGGAATTCCTGCATTCTTTTCAAAATCCCCTCAAAGAACAGCTGAATTAGAAAAAATTACTCATCGAATTCCACAAGTATCAGCAACTAGATGGAATTTTAAAAGTCGAACAGTAAACGCTGTATACGAAAGAAAAGATGAACTAATCGAGTGCTGCAGCATTTTAGAAACCTCTCAGTTAAAGGAAACTGGACTTGCAGCAGCTGGTATTAAAAGAATGCTAAATGATCCGGAATTTACTTTTTGGCTGGAATTCTTCAGTAAAATAATGCCCCAAGTTGAAATTTTATTCGCACAATTTCAATCTAGGTGTATTGAAGCAACAACCGCACAATCCTATGTAAACAAATTTACTGCTGCTATCAGAGCTGGGCAATAAATACATTGAATGTATTTAAATACTAAATACTAAATACATGGGAGAAATGTATTTAAATACTAAATACTAAATACATTTTACGAATGTATTTAGATACTAAATACAAAATACATCAATTGCATTTAAATACATTTGTAAATACATTTTAAATACATACAAATTTTAACATATGCATTCACTAATTCACTAAGCCATGACACGCACACGATAAAGAAATCAACCGCTTTCGACTAAGAGTGGCACACAACTGATTGAACTGACACGTTGAAACATGAACCATGCCGTACTACACTGTCGACGCGTCGTACTGTGCTAGTACAGAACGTGTATTAAACCAGTAAAAGTATTTACATTTTTATATTTTGAGTATTTAAATACATTGTATTTAAATACTCATTAAAGTATTTAAATACATGAAAAACAATGTATTTATAAATACAGTTCTAAATACACAAATGTATTTAAATACGTATTTAAATACTGCCCAGCTCTGGCTGCTATTGAAAACATTAAGCAAGAATATGAACACTTTTCTGAACAAAACAACTCAAATGAAGGAAATAAAAAGAGGAAGTTTTCAACTACTAATGAAACATCAATTGCAACAGATGTCTGCGATATAATTATCCAAGAATGCACTAATAGATTTAGCTTTACTGGCCATCTTGAATCCAGTAAACTGCTACTAAGAAGTTGTTTTGAATCTTATCTTAAAGACTTTCCAACTGTGGAACTCGGCAAAGCTGTTGAAGCATATCCAATGCTTGACAAATTAAAACTCAAAACGGAACTATCCGTTCTTTATGGTCGAGACGATATCTGCTCAAACGACAAGCTCACTGATTTATTAAGTGTTCTCTTGGACAATAATTTAGAATCAGCATTTTCAGAACAGTTAAACTTGTAAAAATTTTAATAACAACGCCCATGACATCAGCTGAAACTGAAAGATGCTTTTCAACCTTAAAAAGAATAAAAACATTTCTTAGAAACTCGATGTTGAATCAAAGGCTCACGGCTTTAGCAATGCTGTCAATTGAAAATAGAATGATAAGTGATATCAACAATTTTAATGAAAAAGTGATTGATCATTTTGCAACGTCCAGAACCCGAAAAATGGATTTTATATTTACATAAAATCATTTCATCCATTGGTAAGTAACCATACTAAGTATTTATAATTGAACTATTATTTTATTAAGCTAGTTTTCTTAATTTTTGTACCTTATAAGTATTTTCGAAAGCTACAGCCTTCCCACTTTATCGAGTCTAGAGCCGCCACTGATTGCGGCAATCATACCCATTCCATGAAAGGTATTCTTCCCATCCAAAGTGCAGACATCATGATCGACGTTATCTGCTGCTAGAAGGACTGCAGTGTTTTCATCAACAGTAAAAGAGCCAGACCCACTTGCCAGCGCCGCGTTTCTTTCGAATCTTGTTACTTCTGCATACGACGAACGGTAACCCAGCTGATGGAGAACGTCAATAAGGTACCTTGACCTAAAGTTGTGGTGTAGCTGAACCGACAAACCGATCTGTAGTGGACATAGTAATCCTCTAGGACGGGTTGCTTGCATAATGCTCTGCCCAATTGCACCTATTTTTCTTGAAGCATCCTGTCCCGCAAATGCTTTTGATAATAGCAATTTCAGACTGTTGGGAATGTAATCAAGAGCACTTTCTGCAGTGATGTCATTTGGAGATGGATACACATCTTTTCTAGGCGAGTCGACAGACTTGATATCACTTCTGATTATTTTGGCAGCAGCTTCTACTAGGTAAATCTTCTGTAGCTCTATATCTATATCACATTCTTTCGACTTTTTGTGATAATCTATAAGAATTTCATTAGCTGTCTCTCGTAGTGTTACTACATCTGCCTTCCCACTTTCACCTGATATTATGATCTTGTCTCCGTAACGTTCTAAAAGCTTTCTCTTCATGTGCCTGCGTTCGTAGACAGAGCTCTGACTTCCTTGAAGATATTCCTCCATTTTGGAAATTAGGTCTCCAATCAACAGTTGTTCATCATCATTCTCTTCCAGGTAAGCACAGGTCTGAAGGAATGCTTGGTGTTGCTCTTCATTAGTTGATCTCCCTTTCTTCGAATCATGATCGTCGGAGGAGTATGCGCG
This sequence comes from Bathynomus jamesi, assembly GCA_023014485.1. Taxonomy (NCBI): domain Eukaryota; kingdom Metazoa; phylum Arthropoda; class Malacostraca; order Isopoda; family Cirolanidae; genus Bathynomus; species Bathynomus jamesi. The sequence goes on from JAJOZX010002117.1 coordinate 270,125, forward strand.
AGGAATGTTTTTTCCACTTCGAAAATTTACGCTGCAGGTGTGATGGTAGACACAATCTGCAGCAGGAAGATCACGAAGATAATACTCCAGACGGCCTTTTACATTAAACGACCATTCATCGCAGCGGCTTTCACAGCACCTTTTTATGGTTTCGGAGAACTCTGTAGTTCTTATTTTGACATGCTCTGATTTTGGTTTGTGTTTGGAAAAAAAGTCCACAAAGGTATCACAAAACAAACAGTGAGTAGCACTGGAAAATGCGTATTCATGAAAACGAGCACTTTTCCTTGGTATTGCCTCGGCTGCGGTCTGTCGCTTCTTTATTTCAATGGTCTTTTTATCCGTAAACCTTTTCCTACATACAACGTGAACACTTATTCCAGCTGTTGCAACAACATCGCTTCCACGGCTGCGGCTGGATGCATTTATACCATCTGCTCCTTTTTGCGAGATGTGAACCACTTCCTGTCCGCTGTCCAATTTCTCCTTACAAATTACGCACAATTCTTCATGGGTCTGCATTCTTGAAGGCGGACGCACACCGAGTCAGCCGTACACCGAGTCAGTCTGAAACAGAAAACACAATTAATAAACTGTGTTGCAGTATTTAAAAGGAGTACATAATAACAGTTTTAAAGAAAATGACAAGCACAAATACGCAGATTTGATAGTGGGTAGTAGGAATTAAAGAGTTGTATATAATATAAGTTTATAAAGATGTAGCAATGTCCATTCTCACATACACTCCATACAGTATATTTTATTTACATTACGTGACGTCATAGTTTAATACTAGCCGCCTAATACAATTTTTAGTGTCATATAGGTTAATTTAGAAACGAAAATGTGTTTTAAAACATTTTACTGATCAAGAAAAACGTCATAACTCTCTCTACAAAGCGAAATTAAAATTTATTGTATTTCGTAGGAAACTGCCAGTCCGCCATTTTGAATTTCATTTTTGGGGGTGTTCCCGGGGTCCAATTTTGTCGGATTTTGGATATGTTATTCTGCAATGGTTCCTGAGCTGGAAACAGTTTAGAAAGCTTCTGAAGCAATTTTGCCCAGATTGAAGCTATTTTTGCTCTAGATTGCCTGGACTACTACAGTACTTGCGGTATTACGGTAACAGAAATATGTGAATTCGATTTAACGGTATTGAAAGAACCTTCAGAGAGCCTATGTGGTTAGGCTGAGGGTTTATTGAGCTTACAAGCTATGTAACAAAGTAGCCTAGCACGACGCAGTAAACACTGTAGGCCAAGCGAGTTGGACCTATACAAAAGGTTTACAGACTTGGGTTTGGTGATGGGTAGAGGCTGTAAGACGCGAGAGTTTATGAGCCGGATAAATGATGAAAACTTGAGTTTGCAGGAGTGAAGGTGCTCAACGGCGGATGAAGTGATTGCAGGCTTTCAACGGTGGTGCACGTCTTGCTGAACAAAAATAAGATTCGAAGGTCGAATGGACGGATGTTTTAAGTGAAGTAAAGGTCGGACGAATGAGGTCGAGTGAATTTTGGGATCACCGTCGAGAGGCAGCAGAGCTTCAGCGACGAAAGTCGGAGAACAGAGAGCGAATGGGTAGTGAATTAGAACGGACTCCCGCTTTTATAACCCCTTTGAAGGTGTGACGGTTTGGCGCGAACTTTTCGGGAGTCATAGTGAAATCTGCATTTTTATGTGGGCTTCTGACCACATGTTCGGATTTCACCACTTTGTCTGAGCCGTGAGAAAGGAACCGAGGAAAGGCATTTCTGGTCTGTCACCACACATCTACTCAACCTGTCAATTCTGGAACAACCTTCCTCAATCCATCTTTTCCCCTCTCTATGACCTCCAATCTTTCAAATGAAAAGTGGCCAGGCATCTCGAAATTTCTGGCCATTGATTTCTGCTCTTCTTCTCCTTCTATTATGGGGGGGGGTCGTTTTTGTCCCTTGGCCACTCCCTCCTGCATAAAAAAGTTGGAATGAGAAAATAAACAACAGTTTATTGATTAACTTTTTTATAATAACTATTATATTAACTCTATATAGCTTTGGCTAGACTTATAGAATAAATTAAGCATTTGAATTAGCTAATATTGACGAGATTTGAGCTAAGTCTGAAGAATGAATAATAAAACATCCTCACTACTGACAGAAATCTTCCAATTTCTTGATTATAAGATGAAGACGCGACAAACCTAGTTTTGGCAGGTGAACTCGTGCTGAAAATTGAAAGCTTTCAGTTCTTAAATATTCCTGATATTTTTCATGCTCGCATATAAATTTTGAACTTTTCTTTCGTGTGTGCGATATACAGGATGTCCCAGAATTAACTCTATTTCAATGAAATCGGACAAATTTAATAAAAACTGACATAATTTTGTGTTTATTACTAAATTATGATACAAAAACAAATAGATTTATAAATCATAAGTCAAAACTTTATTGAGAAGTTTCAACATGTGCACCGTCTGTATCTCTGCAAATTTCAAATCTATCCTTAGCGCTGCGAAACACATTTTGAAGTATTTCAGGTGTTATCTTCCGCACTGCCAACTGGATGCGTTCTTTAAGTTCAGCTAAACTATTGATCTTTTGGCGATAAACCTTTGTTTTTATGAAACCCCATGCAAAGAAATCCAGGGGTGTCAAATCCGGAGAACGCGGAGGCCAAGGTCGAGGTCTTCCACGTCCAATCCACCGATTCGGAAGGCGTCTGTTGAGGTATTCTCGAACAATTAGAGCATAATGACATGGTGCTCCATCTTGAAACACAACATTATCAAGAATGCCATCATCAAGAAGCTGTGGTTCGAGAAAATGCTGAAGCATATCAAGGTAGCTGTTACAGTTGCTTCCGCAAAGAAGAATGGGCCATAAATTTTGGATTTGGTCATTCCAAGCCACACGTTAACTTTTGGAGAGTCTCTTTGCCATTCTATGACTTCAGACGGTCTTTCATTGGACCAGATACGACAGTTGTGTCGATTGACTTTACCACACGTGTGGAAAGTCGCCTCATCACTGAATAAGATGTTATCCAATAAACTTTCATTTTCGATTTGATCCACAATTTCTGCACACCTTGCTGCTCGATTTGGATAATCCTCTTCATTTAGGGCATGCAGTACTTGAATGTGATAAGCCTTTTTCATCAGTGTCGAACGCAAGATTCTATGAACTGTTGTCTTGGATATGTTGAGTCTTCGACCGGCCTCCCTAACCGAAGTTGTTGGTTCATCCTCAAACAATTGTCGTACCTGTTCGGTACTGTTACGTGCTGTCCTTGGGCGTCCTCTTCCCACCTCGTCGTGTACGGATCCAGTTCTTTTAAATTTGTTCACAAGTTCACGAATCGCTTTGTCTGTAGGACCGGTTCTGTGGAATCTTCTTGTAAATTTTTCTCTGATTTCATTACATTGCATTCCTTTGATACGGGATGTTACAACAAAGATGCGTTCTTGTGTATTCATTATTAATAGGGTTCTGAAAGAGAATAAAAATGAAACTATGAAAAACTATGAAAAAATTATGAAAATAAAATTCTGAAAAAAATTTAGAAATTTATACATTTTTAACAGATATTAAACATGATAAACATAAATAAAAGTGTGTTTTTAAAAAATTTGCCCGATTTCATTGAAATAGTTAATTCTGGGACACCCTGTACAATATATAAATATATATATACCTTTCAGCACTTCAACCTTTCAGATATTCCGTGCGATGATTTCTCATTTCACGGAGGTCAGGCTTATACTGAATATATGTTACGGCCTTTTTGCGAAATCGGCCGTTTTGCAAAAAAGATTGGCCTTTTTGCAAAATGGCCAAGACCCCGGCCTTTTTGCACAATGGCATTAAATGCCAGGCCACTTTGCAAACAGGCCGGCATATTGGCCATTTTGCAAAATGACTGGTAATGCTGTCGGCCATTTTGCGAAACGGCAGAACTTTACATTGAACTGGACAGTGAATGGCCGGTCAGAGCAACTGAATGCCCGGTTAGGTTAACTGAATGCCCGGTTAGGTCAACTGTCCGCCCTTGACGATTGATTAGGTTAAGGCGTGATATTTTCGTTGTTTAACGAGAATATCACGCCTTAACCTAACCAATCGTCAAGGGCGGACAGTTGACCTAACCGGGCATTCAATAATTTAAATTTCAATAATTTCAATACAACTGGATTGAATCTATTAACTGAAGTTCTGCCTTTTCGCAGAATTGCCGGCTAGATAACCAGCCATTTTGTAAAATAGCCAATATGCTGGCCTGTTTGCAAAGTGGCCGGCATTGTAATGCCCATTTGCAAAAAGGCTGATTTCGCAAAAAGGCCGTAACATATATATATATATACGCGCCGGTACGGTGTACCGGCACCTTATTTTCAGAGCGACGTTGACACACGTCCACTCAAATAAATTAACGGTCGCATCTCGACTGATTGAGGAATTTTACAATTTATCAAGAAATGAGTACCGGCACCTTTTAAAAAAAAAAAAAAAAAAGCAATATATATATATATATATATATAACCTTACAACCTTACCTTACAAAGGTTCCGCGCGATGATTTCTCATTTCGCGAAGGTCAAGCTTGTCGCCCCTCCTCTCGAGTTGGCCTGGTGAAGTAGTGAGTTGGATTTTTGCGCTCTCCACCTCAAATAGCCAGGTACGCCCGGCTCATCGGGGATTGTTCTGAGCCAGGCGTCTAGTCTTCTTTTGAAGATTTCCACTGCAACTCCCTTCGTGTTTCTTAGGTCTTTGGGCAACTGATTAAACAGTTTTGGTCCTCTCACTACAAAACTATTTTCTTTCAGGTTAAGGATGTTCCCTGTCTCGCCTTCAATTTGGGAATACGACACAGTCTACCGCTTCTACTTTCCATCGTTGTTTGAGGAGTTATGGGATTCAGAGTAAGATTAGGGACTAGTTTCTCCATTATTTTCCAAGTGTAAATAATGGTGTATCTCTCTCTTCTCCTTTCCAGTGAATATAGGTGTAGTTCTCGTAACCTTTCCCAGTAATTTAGTTCTTTGCACCCATTGATCTTGGCTGTGAAGCTTCTTTGGATCCCCTCCAGCTGTCTAATGTCTTCTTTTTTATATGGGGAAGTTAGGACCGAGCAGTATTCTAATTTGGGTATGATCAGGGTTTTCAGTAGAGGAATCATTACATTCCTATCCCTTCGTTTAAAGGTTCTCAATATCTGACCCGTTATTCTCTTTGATCTGTTTACTGCAATCTTATTTTGTGTTTCAAATTTCGCATCATCTGTCATTACAACCCCTAAATCTTTTGCTCTGGAATTTCTCTGAATTTCCTGTCCATTTGGGGTATAATATTCCATGCACTTTAGGTCTTCTCTTTTTCCGTACCGTAATAGCTGAAATTTCTCGGTGTTAAACTTCATATTGTTGTCTTCAGTCCACTTGTAGATTTGTTTTATATATATTATATAAATATTATTATATATAATATATATATATATATATATATATATATGATACACACAGACGTGCATGGAACAAGGAACTCTTCTGGATAATTAAATCCACTATAGTCCGAATAAGTAATGGTAAATGACAAATACCATAGTTTTTCTTTTTCATGATGCTAGCCCGACGCGGGCACGGGTCACTCGCAAAGAGGTCTGTGTGTATCATAAAAAACTCAGGGTACCATTCTGAGTTCATTCCCATATATATATATATATATATATATATATATATACAGTATATATATATATACTGTATATATATATGCACTAAAATCACAAAATAACACGTGATCTTATTAATAAGCAAACAACCACAGGGAAAAGGAAACACAAAGTCCGAGCGCTTTCGTGATATATTCACATTATCAAGGAGGAACAGAAAATAGACAGAGATTACAAAGTAAATGAGTTAAATAGACAAGCAAAAAATTCACAATCGGCACCTCAAATTAAAGGCCTTAAAGCCCTCTAAAGATTTTTTCAATTGATAACATAATCTGTAGGCTGCTAAATTACCAGAGCTGGGCACTTCCGCAAACCGCAAATTCCGCAATTGCGGAAGTATGTTTTTCGTTTGCGGATTTGCGTTTGCGGCAAAGTCATCGCAAATTAGTGAATTTGCGTTGCGGAACTAAGACCGCAAACGCAAATCTTTCCGCAAATTTCCCACGTGACCACTGGCCAAGCCCGCTAGTGCTGTGACGCTGCTGTCACTGGCCGCCAATTGGCTGGCAGGCAGCGCGTCATCTTTCCCGCCACTCCGCCGCCCCGTGCATCTTCCCGCCATCTCACACAAGCCAGTTTGAATCTGTTAGTATTTTTATTTCTTCTACAATAGTGATTTATTGTAATAAATTATTTAGCCTTGTTTTTAATAAAAACAAGGCTAAAACATTAAACATTAAAAAGATATAAAAACTTTTTATACCTCTTTAATGTTTTGGATACTTTTCATAGTTAAAATTGCGATTGCGGAATTTGCGGTTTGCGGAAGTGTTTGCGGAAGTGCCCAGCACTGTAAAAATTGGAAATATGGTTTGCGTTTGCGGATTTGCGTTTGCGGCACCAAAAATGGCAAGCAGTTTGCGGATTTGCGGTTGCGGAAGGTAAGGTTTGAGTTTGCGGATTTGCGATTGCGGAAGTGATTTTGAGTTTGCGGTGCCCAGCTCTGTAAATTACTAAATATAAAAGTAGTATATAGATGAAATTAGACAAAAAAAACAATACAGAGAACAAAAATTATTATAATGGTTATTAACACTAATATTTAATTAAAGCAGGCAATTAATTGGCAAGAATTTAATGAAAAACAAATAGATAACGTAGATAACAAATAGATAACATAATCTATAGGCTGCTAAATTACTAAATATAAAAAGACTATATAGATGAAATTAGACAAAACACCAGTACAGAAAACAAAAATTATTATAATGGTTATTAACAATAATATTTAATTAAAGCAGGAAATTAAATGGCCAGAAATTAATGAAAACAAAGGGAATGGTGCCATCGTCTTACAGAATATTACAAAATTTTCTACAAACAGTCTGGAAAAGTTGTTTTCCCAAAAGCAACCCAGTTGAAAAGTCCAATAAACCCCCCAGCAACCAAAGATTATACACGAAAGAAATATTACAATTAAAATAGACACATAAGAATGTTAACAGTTCTTACAATAATATTTATTTATTTAACCAGGGCAAACCATTAAGGGGGCAAGAATGCAGTCAAGAAAACAGTAGGCCCTTCGCCAGCTTTCTGACAATGCACGAATCTAATTTATACAACCCAGGACTAATATTAAGGACCAAATCCGCATTATTCTTGATCACACTTGATTCCAGTATATTTCTGCTAACAATAGATTTACTAAACCTTAATTTGGAAGCATTTTTCCAATCAATGGGATGATTAGTATCTCTTACGTGAATGAAAATGGCGTTAGATTCCTGGCCACTTCTTATACTGTATTGATGCTGTTTAATACGTAACTCAAGGGTCTTACCAGTTTGGCCAATGTAAAATTTATTACATATTGTGCAAGGGATTTTATATACACAACCATGTTCACTTAACGGGGAGTTCTTAATCAATGAATTCTTAATTACATCTAAATTTTTGAACGCAATATTTACGTTAAAAGTCCTCAGCAGATTCAGCAGATCAAGGAAATTTTCTCTGAATGGTAACACTAAAACATTTTTTGTGTTATAAGGAATCTTATCCTTTACTTCGTAGAAAGTTTTCTTTGCCATTTTTAAGGACTTATCTATGCAGTTCTTTGGGTATTTTAAATCAAAAGCAATTTTGTATATTTTACTAATTTCGTCGTCAATGAACTCTGGGCTACAAATTCGTAGACCTCTTAGGAACAAAGTAGAAAGAACGAATCGTTTTACATTAATGTGGTGATCAGAATAATAATGTATATAGGAACAATTATTAGTGGGTTTTCTGTAAATATTGTACTTAAACTTTTTTCCCGACCTATATATTAAAACATCTAAAAAAGGGATCGAAGAATCTTTTTCTATTTCAACTGTAAAATTGATAGAGGGAGTTAAATTATTAAGTTTGGGTAAGAATTCATTGAGATTTAAAGTCACTGGCCAAAGACAAAGAACATCATCTACATAAGTTATCTAAACCATGAAACATAATTTGGCAGAATCTTCCTTAATAACTTACTTTCAAAAAACTCCATATATAAGTTACTCAAAATGGGGGAGAGAGGGTTTCCCATCGCCATACCAAATTTCTGCCTAAAATATTCATTATTGAACACAAATTTTGAGTCTACTATGCACAGCTTAATTAATTCTATAATTGTAGCCACAGGTAATGGCAAATTATGCTTAACCAATTCTTCCGAAAGAAACACTAATAGATCCTCCACCGGGACTCTTGTAAATAAAGCGGTAACATCAAAGCTTACCAATCTAAAATTGTAATTGACACTGATACTATTTAATTTTTCCACCAGGTCTACATTATTATTTATGTGTGATTGTGAAATTGTGCCAAGGAGAGGATTAAGAATGGAGACAAGCCATTTGGATAGCTTATATGAGATAGATCCTATAGAACTAACAATAGGCCTTGCAGGATTATTTGGTAGAAAATTTTGTAATATTCTGTAAGACGATGGCACCATTCCCTTTGTTTTCATTAATTTCTGGCCATTTAATTTCCTGCTTTAATTAAATATTATTGTTAATAACCATTATAATAATTTTTGTTTTCTGTACTGGTGTTTTGTCTAATTTCATCTATATAGTCTTTTTATATTTAGTAATTTAGCAGCCTATAGATTATGTTATCTATTTGTTATCTACGTTATCTATTTGTTTTTCATTAAATTCTTGCCAATTAATTGCCTGCTTTAATTAAATATTAGTGTTAATAACCATTATAATAATTTTTGTTCTCTGTATTGTTTTTTTTTCTAATTTCATCTATATACTACTTTTATATTTAGTAATTTAGCAGCCTACAGATTATGTTATCAATTGAAAAAATCTTTAGAGGGCTTTAAGGCCTTTAATTTGAGGTGCCGATTGTGAATTTTTTGCTTGTCTATTTAACTCATTTACTTTGTAATCTCTGTCTATTTTCTGTTCCTCCTTGATAATGTGAATATATCACGAAAGCGCTCGGACTTTGTGTTTCCTTTTCCCTGTGGTTGTTTGCTTATATATATATATATATATATATATATATATATATATACACACAGATCGTGCATGGAACAAGGAACTCTTCTGGGAGAATTAAATCCACTGTAGTTCGAATAAGTAATGGTAAATGACAAACACTATAGTTTTTTCTTTTTCATGATGTTAGCCCAACGAGGGCAACGGGTTACTTGCAAAGAGGCCCCAAAAACATAGCTTCCCTCATCAGCTATCTTAGAGCAGATAGGATCCAGCTTTGGGTCAGGATCTGAGCAACGGTAGCCAAACCACGGCTCGTGAGCCGCATGTCGGCTCGCGAGACAATTTTGGTTTTTATTGTATTTATCATAAAAGACAAAATTCATAATACAAATATAATTTTTTTTTCACATAAAAAAAAATATGAAAAAAATCAAGGAAAAATTGAATTGACAATAAAATGCGTCATGCGTACGACAATTTCTTTTGCGTGACAGGCACTAAGCGGGATAATTACATAACACCAATCGCCACTCACCAGTGTCCAGTACCCCTCGAGCTACTCTGCGGGCCGTGTGTAGTAACGAGTGAGTGTGTTTTAAAATTGGCTTCTTAGATCAAATAGTGGCTATTTTTCTCAGCTATACAAGTGAAAGTTATACAACCCCTTAGTTGATTAAAATGACTGAACAGACAAAGTGTAAGAAACAGAAATATGAAGAAGAAAATAGTTTTTAAACAGGAGTGGGAGGAGAGCTTTGCCTTTACTATTAAGGGTGGGAAACCTGTGTGTCTTATCTGCCACGTGGCACTCAATCACTTTAAAGCCAGTAACTTAAAGCGTCATCATGAAACTAACCATAAAAATTTTATTACGGAATTTCCTCCCAAATCAGAATTGCGGAAGACTAAGTTAACAATGTTGAAATCTAGCCCAGTTGCCCAACAAACTGTACTTTCATCATTGTGTAAGACAGCTGACTTAACTACTGAAGCTAGTTTTGTTATGGCATGGAATATTGCTCGTGCTTAACTTCCCTACAGTAGTGGAGAATTTGTGAAGAAGAATATTGCGGATGTTACTGCAATTCTCGCTCCAGATAACACAAAGCTTCGAGAACAAATAGCAAGTATTTCTATTTCCCGCCACACTACAGAGAGACGTATTTCCCAGATCAGTGCTGAAATTACATGCTCGTTGCAGAGTGATTTGAAGAATTCTGTTGCATTCAGTTTGGCCCTCGATGAATCCACAGATATTAAAGATAACCCTCAACTGGCGATATTTGTTCGTTATGTTACTGGCGATGGAAATGTGAAAGAAGAACGCTTGGACTTAATGACCCTAAGAGAAACCACCAGAGGGGTTGACATAAAGAACTCACTTGACGAGGCATTATCAAATGCTCAAGTACCATTGAATAAACTTGTCAGTGTTGCAACAGACGGAGCACCAGCTATGGTAGGACAAAATGTAGGCCTAGTTGGGCTGTTGACACGCGATCCCAAGTATACTCTATCTCTTTATTCACTGTATCATTCACAGTGGTCATTTGGTAAGCAAATACTTTAGGTATGACAATGTTATGAAATGTGTTCTAGAAATTGTGAATTTCATTCGTTCAAATGCAAAAACGCACCGAACGTTTAGAAATTTTTTCGAGGAGCTGGATCTTCAAGATAAGCCAGATGACCTTTCATTCTACTGTATTGTAAGGTGGTTATCAACTAGTAATCTCCTGAATAGGTTTGTTGCGCTGTTGGAGCCTATCATTGATTTCTTGAAAGAAAAGGGAAAGTCATACCCACAACTAGAAGATCACGAATGGGTGCAGGATCCGATGCTTTTTACTGATGTAATACAACACCTTCAAAATCTAAATTTGGCACTTCATGGAAAGGATAAGGTCATTTCTGACCTTACACAGGCAGTTTTCAGTTTCCAGAATAAAATAAAGCTCTTCCAAAAAGATCTAGTAACAAAAAAATTTGACCACTTTCCCCACCTGAAAAACCGAGCAAACACTTTTCCTGATATTGAAATAAAAGATAGTAAATTGGAGGAATACAAAGGTAAATTAGAAGGACTAATTGATGATTTTCAGTTCAGGTTTGATGAAATAAAGAAACTAAAACCATGCTTCGAATTTCTTGTAAATCCTTTCCTGATTGATGTCGTCAACGATGGCTGTCCTGTTACCACACCTTTTGTTACGGAAGCTGCTTCAATACAAACAGAACTTTTGGAGCTACAGGAGGACGTGGGTTTAAAGTTGACGCATAAAAGCTTATCTGCAGTTGAGTTTTGGAAGCAAGTACCAGAGACAAAGTACCCTCACCTCAGGAAAACCAGTTTCCGACTTCTCAGTTTTTGGGACAACTTATTGCTGTGAAGCACTCTTCTCGGTAATGAAGTTTGTAAAGTCAAAACATCGTGCTGCCCTCACTATCGAACACCTGACTGAGCTACTTCATACCGCCTTAACATCACATCAGCCAGACTTTAAAGCATTAACAGCCAAAATGAAGACCCAAACTAACCCTTCTACAAGCAGTAATTAAACAATTTAATAATGTGAGTATAACTATATGTATATGTATATGTTTTTAATAATTAAATTCTTTTTGAAATATTTTGCGGCTCTCGTACATCTGAAAAACGTCGTATGTGGCTCTTGGGGTCCAGGAAACTTGGCCACCCCTGATCTAGAGTTTAAAGCATCCCAACTCAACTATATTCAGGACCTCAATATAAGCAAATGACTCGTTGCATTCACGTCGGATTAAATACATCAAAGAAAAAGGGGTAACGACTGTAATTTTAGCTAAAAACCAAAACTTAAACCTCAACTGGCAAATTGAGTGTCCACTTTTCAAGGCACATAACGTGGAAGCTATATTTTTGGGGCCGCTTTGCGAGCCAATATTACTGTATAAATTAAATGTGCATTTTCAATCAAACTCCATGGGATCACTAACCCCACCTGGGCCACTCTCGAGGCCCATATATATATTATATATATATATATATATATATATATACAGGGTGGGGCACGGGAACCAAGTGTTTTTGGAATAATCAGGAAAATGATATTTATTTTTGTAAAGAAATATATTGGTAGAACAACATTCGTAAGAACATAGCATTTCATGTCATAATAATCATGTACCGAAAATTATATCTGGCATATGATGTCCTTGGCCGTCGACGCATTGTTGAAGGCGTTTACGAAAATTGGCCTCCACTCTTCCCAGCAGGTCTCTGTTGATTTGGATGATTTGTTGACGGATCGCTTCCTTCAATGCATCTAATGTACGGGGCTTGTCCTCGTAGACACGTGACTTGAGGTACCCCCATAGAAAGAAGTCACATGTGGACAAGTCAGGGGACCGAGGGGGCCATGCAATGTCACCAAATCTCGAAATGAGATGGTTGGGAAACAGGGGGCGAAGAACAGCCATTGACGCTCTGGCGGTGTGTGGCGTGGCCCCATCTTGCTGAAACCACAAATGTCGACGAGCAATACGCCTTCTTCGTAACTCAGGGATGAAAAAGGTGTTCACCATCTCAATGTAACGCCCAGATGTTATGGTAACGGTAACCCCATTTTGTTCGAAGAAATAGGGACCGATGACGCCAAACTTTCCCACCGCGCACCAAACTGTAACCTTAGGGCTATGCAGCGGTTTTTCATGGAGTTGTCGCGGATTTTCAGCAGCCCAATACCGACAGTTTGATTGTTGACGGCCCCATTAAGGTGGAAATGGGCTTCATCACTCATTACCACCATCATGTTTTCATTCTGCTCATAAAGTGCAAGCATTTCCTGTGCAAAATTCAGTCGTTGGGGCAATCGTTTACATTCAATTCCTGCACCATCGCTAACTTGTATGGGTGAAAATGTAATTCTTCATGCAAAATCCGTCTAACAGTACGATTGCTGATTCCGAGTGCAGCTGAATGTCTCCGAGCAGAGCGGCCTGGGCTTTGCAACATCGCTTGTCTGACCCTTTCAACGTTTTCTGGAGTACGCACAGTGCGTTGCGGCCCCTTCGGTTTTGTTTTCATTATTGAGCCTCCTGTTCGAAGATTGTTAACCCAACGTAAGATTGTGTCACGAGCGGGAACAGAGTCATTTCGATGAATGTTGAATCTGCGGCGAAACGCACGCTGAACTGCTGTCACTGACTCGCCACTCCTAACAAAATGATCATACGCGAACATGCGGTGTTCTAACGTCCACTGCTCCATGATGGCACCTGAAAGATAAAGGTGAGTGTTAGTTAAAGTTAAATGCTATGAACCCAGGAATGGAATGCTACCTACCGCACGCCCCTCCCATTCCTAATGGCCGATTACTAGCTATTCAAAAAACACTTGATTCCCGTGCCCCACCCTGTATATATATCGTAAAGAACGACGCTTTGTATAGGAGAATTATCCGCGCAAGATGAGAGCGAAAGAACGAAACAAATGAAAAAATGAGGTAACCACCCGGGAATCGAACCCGGGATCTTCCGATTGCCGGTCAGATATGATAACCATTACACCACGGGCCTCACTCAAACAAATGTCGTAATTCCTCTACATACGCGCAGAAACCAATGCCCCAAAGGGGCACCTCCCGCATGCCGTAACATTATATACATTATAACTGCAAACACGCAGTACAATTAACGTAAAGAACGACGCTTTGTATTGCGCGGATAATTCTCCTATACAAAGCGTCGTTCTTTACGTTAATTGTACTGCGTGTTTGCAGTTATAATGTATATAATGTTACGGCATGCGGGAGGTGCCCCTTTGGGGCATTGGTTTCTGCGCGTATGTAGAGGAATTACGACATTTGTTTGAGTGAGGCCCGTGGTGTAATGGTTATCATATCTGACCGGCAATCGGAAGATCCCGGGTTCGATTCCCGGGTGGTTACCTCATTTTTTCATTTGTTTCGTTCTTTCGCTCTCATCTTGCGCGGATAATTCTCCTATACAAAGCGTCGTTCTTTACGTTAATTGTACTGCGTGTTTGCAGTTATAATGTATATATATATATATATATATATATATATATATATATATGAGAGAGAGAGAGGAGATACATTAAGAAGTGTATCTTAAATATAAAATACTAGCTCATTGTGTATTGGAGATTGAAGATCACTGCACGACAAAATTACAAACTTTTTTTGTCCTTTAAATGAAACGAAGTGATTTTTATAAATTTGGATGCGCTGAGTTCAATCCTGATGTCAGAATACTTATATCACCCACCGTTTTGAAGGGACGTGTAATAAAAGTCTTATATGCAGATTATAATATGTTGAATTCCTCAACATAATTATTACAAGATCAGAACAATAATTAAATATTTTTGCTGATGTTTTTCGTTTGTACATACTCTCGGGAGTTTCCCTAATGAGAAACCAGCAATATTCAGTCAACATATTGGAATTCCACCTTCCCTGGAACCGATTTTCCATAATGGCTATCTCCTGATGGAATCTTTCGCCGTGCTCGTCGCTAACGGCGCCCAAATTGGTTGCAAAGAAATCTAAATGAGAGTCAAAGAAATGCACCATCAAGGACTTCAAATCATTATTGTGACACGTATTGCTCACTGATTGGTTATTCGAAATGTGTTGTTCTGTGATTGGTCTAAAGGTGGTCAGGTGATTTCACAGTGGCTACCAAGTGAAAATTTTTATTTTCTTTCATTGTTTCAGGTGCTCTGTTGATGTTAATTAAGGGTTAAGGTACTTTTCTGCTGGATCTACTGTGTTTATTAACTTCTTTTGTCGAAAACATTCATTGCTTTCGCGTTTTAACTTCAATAATGTCTAGAAAATGTGTTACCAGTGCCGATTTATTTTATTATGTGTGTGGCGAACTAACACTGAAATCCCCAAAACAAACATTTACCCTTCTGATTAAAAAGGTATATGAATTATATTTTGAATGCAAAGTGGGTGATCAGGACAGAAGCTGAGTTCCCCACATATGTTGCAATTCGTGTGCAAGGAGCTTAAGAGCGTGGTTACAAGGTTCACGTCCATCAATGCCGTTTGCTGTCCCTGTGGTTTGGAGAGAGCTAAAAGATCATGTTAGTGAATGCTACTTTTGTTTAACAAATACACGAGGTTTCTCTTCGAAATCTAAACATGCAATACGATACCCAAACCTGCCATCAGCTATGCGACCAGTTCCTCACGATGAAACCCTGCTAGTTCCTAAACCACCAAAAGACTAGACTTTGGACGAGGAATATTACCAATCCGAAATGGAAATTGAACCACAAGCAACCAATGAGCTTGCAGATCCAGAATTTCTACCATCTACATCATCGTCACCTCACCTTATTACACAGGCAGAACTAAATGGTCTCGTGAGAGATTTGAATCTTTCGAAAAACCAGGCTGAACTTCTAGGATCTAGGCCGCAAGGGTGGAATCTTTTAGAAAAGGGAACCAACATAACTTCATGTAGAAAGCGTCAGAATGATTTCATTACCTCTTTTTCTACAAATGATGGTATTGTGTTTTGTAATGATGTAGACAATTTAATGGAGTCTTTGGGGCATCAACACAAGCCGGAGGAATGGCGTCTCTTCATTGATTCCTCCAAATTAAGTTTGAAGGCAGTGATTATACACAACGGAAACACTTATCCTTCTGTCCCAATTGCACATGCGGTCCACATAAAAGAAACATATGAGAATATGTATATTTTACTTAGATCTATTAACTATTATATAGTAAATATAAGTGGAATATTTGCGGTGATTTAAAAGTTATAGGCCTTCTCCTTGGAATGCAGCAAGGGTACACAAAATATTGCTGCTTTTTATGTGAGTGGGACAGTCGCACTAGAGACCGCCATTTTGTCTGTAAAGATTGGCCTGCCAGGAGGAGTTTTGTTCCAGGACAGACGAATATTCCCAATGAGCCTTTAGTAGATCAAAAAAAAAAAGTGTTATTGCTACCACTTCACATCAAACTGTGCTTGATGAAAAATTTTGTGAAAGCCATGGACAAGAACAGTGAGGCGTTTATTTATTTGAGGAATATATTTTCAACGTTAAGCGAAGCTAAAATCAGAGAAGGAATTTTTGTTGGCCCACAAATAAGGAAAGTTATGAAGGATACCAATTTTGACAGTAAATTAAATGAAGTAGAAAAAGCAGCATGGGTGGCCTTCAAATCGGTTTGTTCAAACTTCCTTGGTAAAGTCAAGTCTGACGATTATAGTGGACCGGCCAAAATTCAAAAATCGACTTTGAACGGCGTTTTTTGTTAATAGCTGGCACCCATGCTAAATCATGTACCTGTGGGTGAGGAATAAAATGCAGGTGGATGCCACTCTCGCTTTTGGCTTTGAAAGTAATTTTCGAGGTTAAACTGTGCAAAAAATGATATTTTCTAATTTTAATTTAAAAAAAAATATTCTGAGCCAGTTGGTTTGACCAAATGTTTCATTTTGCCACACTTAGTGATAAAGAAGTACGATGACACGCTTATTCCATCCGAATTACCAACTCAAAGTCAAATTCAAGTTAATCACGACCGAAATTGTGCTAAAAATTTGTGATTTTTTTATTTTAATTAGCGAAAAAAAAACATTGAGCAAGTCTGTTTGTCAAAACAATTTATTTTAACATGATTAGTGCTTAATAAGTTTGATGGCATGAATTAAGTACTCACAGTAACAGAATTATCACAACTAAATCACAAAGCAGTAAATATAGCCCCATAACTATACAGTTTACACACTAGTAACATCTACAAGTACACGTTCTTGATGAACAGCACCGAAATGCTGCACTGACAGTCACAATTGTGTGGATTGCAATCACTTAAGAACAGAGTTATTAGTTTCTTACAGCACATTCCAGCTTCTCTCGATTTCAGCCCGGAAGAGAGACATAGATCTACTGTCCAGCTGGATTACAGCAACCGCTGTCGTCACAACCACAAGCTGTCGTACACTTCATCCTTTTCCTGAAGCAGTCGCATCTAGCTGTCTTACACTTTTTCTTACAACCACAAGCAACAAGCTCTAGGCAGGCTTCAGGGATTGGAGGAAGTCTTGTCCACACTGGTCGGAGGCTCCCATCTTCCAACTTCCAGGCTGAAATGTCTACCGGATCTTCAACAACTACGTGCTCTTTGTCAGCCTGGAGCCATATTTTGGCCTGATAGTTTTCCCGCTTGGCGTGGAGCTCCAGGGCATCCTTTGTCGGTGGGAGCATTTCCAGAGTCTTCTTGGCCTTCACAAAAAGGTAAACTCTGGCGTCATCAACTGTGTGTTGTTCCGGGGTGCCATACAAATGACACACAAATTTCTCAACATCTGCGATATCCCCATCTCGATCATTGGCGTGCAACAGGAGTGGGTGGTCACTGAACACCTTCTAACACTTCTTTTTTCCATGACCACTGAAGGACAAGACTGTGTCACACCCGGTCAAAGCGTGGAAGCTGACCAGGTTGTCCCTAACTGGGAGCGACAAACTCTTGAATACATCGTGCACGGGGTAGCATTTTCGGTTCTTGGCCGTTCCGCACAGCATCCACACTTCAGCGACCTTGGTGCAAACGAAGTGAATCAGCAGCACCATTACATCAGTATCTCTGCACACTACCAGTATTCGTTCATAGCCCTGGGACGCTGCATCACATGAGTGAAGGATGAGCCTGGTGTCCGCCTCTTCATGGTTGCTATGCAGTGGAACGTCATGTCGCCTGATTGACCGTACTTCAGTGGCTTCAGAGTAGCCACCTCCTGTCACCAGCTGACATCTTTCTTGAAGATCTCTGCCCTTCTCAGTGATGACGTTAGACAGAAACAAGGCTAGGTCAGCCTTGTTCGTATCCAGGGCCATGAAGTTTTTCCACACTTCAGGCAGTAGAACTTAACTGCTTTGATCGATCCTTCCCCTGCGTACCGATCAGAGATGACATCAACTCTTGTTGTGTGTTCATTGAAATAACTCGTCACGGCCTTGAAGAACACTTTAGCATAGTCGCCGAATGTCCGATAGCCGCCAGGCTTGCCAAGAGCTTGGATGAGTGCATGGCCATCTATCATCACACAGGTCTTCAGATCAGAGGTTGGAACCTCTGAGCTTATGGTCTGCTGAGCCATCAGGATGTTCATCAGCTCAGACTTCGATGTGATGTCGAATTCATCTCTCCTCCTGCCTTCGCCAGACTAAATGGAACTGGGGACAGTTCATGCTTCAAGACGTTGACCATCTCCACCATGCGACCTGCGGTCGCGGCATTCAGGAGCCGCTGTAGTAGCTTTCTGTCAGCTTTGATGGTCTTCTGCATGTTCTGCTTGGTGGAAACTGTAGCTTTGTACACATTAGCGAAGGTTTTCGACCGATGTTTCTTCATCGTTTCATGGAAGCCTACTATCTGTTCAATCAGTCTCTCCTTCATGAAGCCAATTACATGTTGCTTTCCTCGATCCTGAGCTGTCAGCAGGTTCTCCACAACATCTGTGGGAGCAGTGTCTTTGGTTGCCAGTGAAACAAGTGGGATGTTAGTGGCGGCATCTGTATCTCCTGCTTCACTCACGTGAACTCTGAAGACGTCAAACTGCCTCAACTGCTGAACTAGCTTCATGACTTCATGACAGTCTGCCTAGTGCGAGAAGGCAGACTGTCAACCCGAGTGAAGGTGGCTTCCCCATCATCATCTTGAGGATTGAAGAGGCATCTTGTGTCTTGAGAGATGCGTGACCGCTCTGATCATATGATGCAGAACCTGTCTCTTGCTTGGTCATTCTTTGTGATGCCGATGATACCATTGTGCATCTTGCATGTACGATTTATCCATTCGGTTGCCTGATCAGCTGGAACTTGGTTGAAGCGCTTCGCCGTCGTCTTTGACGACAAAATTCCCATTACAGAACTGTGCATGAACTTCTAGTGCTGACTTCTCGAGACCTCTCATATCAGCCAAGTAGACCGGCCCCCAACGTGCATGGTTTGTGTGGTCATAGATAGTTAGCCAAGGCAGCATTGCAGCAAAGGCTTCTATGTGGAGATTCCACATGCCATCTCTCTGAGCTCTGATTGTTATTTTATTTATTTGTTGGGTTCAAAATCCCAGCTGAGCCGTGAACGGCCAAATTCTAAAGGGCCAGTTCTACTACCTACAGCCCAAGTTAAGCTAAAATAAAAACTTACGGATTTGAGATCCTATTAGGTCCTACCTCAGGGTTGCTGACTCGATGCGGGCCTACCTTAGACCTTAGTTACATGAATTTAATATAAAAACAAAAGGGTACTATTTATGGTCTTCTTTCTCAACCTTGCAACAACAACGCAACCTGGACTATTGCACGATGCAACAATCTTGTATCTAAACAACCAAACTGAATTGCAAGAGAGCTCTCTATCAGACCACACCCTGTACGTACGACATCCCACAAACGAGTAGAAAGGACGCGCAGCGCCCCAAAATGATGCCACCAGAGTCCCAAACACTGATGCCACAAGAGCCCAAAAATGCTAGCTCTAAATTAAGTGAATTTTTCACTAACCTTACAATTATGAGATGGATATATATACACCTTAACTTAATATATACAAGCAATGCTGCATCAATCATCAGTCATCATCAGCTTAGTCATCATATCGCCTTGGGACAACAATGGTTCTTCCTCTTCTAGATTTTCTAACACTCCCCCCGAAGAGGCATTGTTGTCGTTACCTTCTGCAAGGTTAGCCAAGCCTTCTCCATGAGGCTGTAACTCAAATGTTTCATCTTGACTATCTGTGTTTTTGCTGATTTCTAAAGCATAGAGTTTTTGTAGGTCTCTTTAACTTTCCTCCTGAAGTCTTTACCAGTGCAGACCTAACTAAATTGTCTTTGCCAACAAACAACTCTTCAATTATGCCGAGCTTCCAGCATTGCCTTGGTCTTTCATCCCCAATCATTACCACTTCTCCCACCTTGATACAATTTGCATTGGAGCCCTTTACCTTGCCTGATGGGTAATAATTGAGTTCTGGCAAGTATTCCATCTGCCACCTCTTCCATAACTGATCTTGTAGCTCTTCAAGGTACCTGAACCGTCTGGTTAACTCTCCTTGAGTGCTCTGGATAGGCTGCAAGTCTTCTGGCACACTGGCTTGATGTTAATCGTTTACCACAAAGAAAATGATTTGGTGTCAATGGCTCTGCATCCTGCACTGTTGTAAACAAAAGTGATAGGCCTACTGTTCACCATTGCTTCTACTTCACATAAAACAGTGCAGAATTCTTCTTTGCTCAAATGAGCATTAGCTAAAAGTTTCTTTAATGGACACTTTACACTTCTCACTAGCCTTTCCCAAAATCCTCCCCACCATGGTGCTCTCTCAACAATAAACTCCCACTGTACCCCTTGGTGTGAAAAGTAGGATTGGAATCCTTCCTCTTTTAGCAAGAACCAAATTTCTTGGAGTTCCTTTGCAGCCTTTTGAAGGTTTTTGCATTATCCGATATGATTTTATTTGGGAAACCCCTTCTGTTCACAAACCTCTTAAAGGCCAAAAGAAATACATCAATACTTAAGTTGCTTACCAACTCCAAATGGATTGCTCTGGTGGTAGCACAGGTGAAAAGACATATATAACCTTTGTTAGACTCCCCTCGCTCATACACATAGACTGGCCCTGCAAAGTCTACTCCCACTACATCAAATGGGGCAGTATAGACACAACGTTCTCTTGGAAGTGGAGCCACCTTTTCATAATAAGACTTTGCACTCCAACGCTTGCAAACCACACATTTATGCAAGACCTTTTTTACTACTTGTCTAATTTTGGGAATCCAAAATTGTTGTCTAATCTCTATTATCACTTCTCTAACTCCACCATGTAACAGCTTATGATGAGTATCCAGGATCAAAAGGTCCACAAAGTGCCCCCCAGAAGGTAGCAAAATTGGATGTCTTTTCTCTTCTGGAAGCCCAGAAAACTGTAGTCTACCTCCTACTCTCAATAAATCCTGATCCAAAAACATATCCAAACCCTTGAGAGCAGAATGTGTTGGTAGAACCTGTAATGGATGGCTGGTGAGCAATTCCCTCTCTTCACCAAATTTTTCCTTCTGCACATATACCACCCAGTATTTCCTGGCTTGCTGAATCTCATTACTGTTCAGAATTCCTTCCCTTCTTGTTTCTCCCTTAATATTGTTGGTAAATCTATATACCCATGCTGTCACTCTTAACAATCTTTTCAGACTGCTACTGTCCTCAAGCCTCAATATGGGGTCCTGCTGCATAACTTGACAACTGTTCACAGCGCATTTTCTCACCTCACTCACCCATGCTTCTTCAGCCTGGCATTCTCCTACAATAGGCTGATTAGAAGGCCAGTTTTCACTTCCAAGTTTTAGCCACTCCGGCCCATTCCACCACAAACTTGACTGTGCAAGATCTTTCACTGAAATTCCTCGTGTTGGTAAATCAGCGGGGTTTTGGGTGCCTGGACAATGCTTCCATTGCTTGGGATCTGTGTGCGCTTGAATTTCCTCCACCCTATTGGCAACAAATGGTTTCCATTTCCTTGCCTGGCTTCTTAACCAGTGCCAAACTATAGTGGAGTCTGTCCAATAATAGCTTGGAATTTCAGAGAGGGCCAAAGACTTTTGCACTGTAACTGCAAGCCGACTAGCAATAACTGCACCCATCAATTCCAACCTTGGAACAGAAAGCCTTTTCAAAGGTGCTACTCTGCTCTTTGCAGCAACCAACCTGCAACTTACTTCCTCTTGCAATGCGCCTCTTATATAATACAAGTTGCATAGGCTTCTTCACTTGCATCACAAAAGATGTGCAGCTCCAAATTGTCTGGACTATTGTTCAACTCTCCAAAGTACCATCTTGGGATTTCAATGTCTCCAAGATGTGCCAATTCTTTGAACCAATATTTCCACCTTACCACCATATGATCAGGTAACTCTTGGTCCCAACCAAGTCCAATTTCCCAGAGGCTCTGAAACCAAATTTTTCTTTATCACAAATGGAGCCAGGAATCCAAGAGGATCAAAGACCTTTGAAGCCAAACTAAGAGCTGTACGTTTTGTCCACCTTGTCTCATTCTCAGCCAGCTCTACTAAAGATTTCCCATTGAAGGTAAACAAATCATCTCCTTGCTGCCAGACAATGCCTAGCACTTTTGCGTCTATTGCCCACAACTCCTTAATACCAGACTCTTCAATACTTTCTGCTGCATCAGGTACTACACAGAACTGACTCATAAACTCTTGTAATTGAGAATGATTGATCTGCCATTTTCTATGCTCCATGCCAGCCTCCCTCATTATATCTCTAGCCTCCATGAATATCTGTTTAGCCATTTCTGTATTATCCACGGAACACAGCAAATCATCAACATAAAAATTTTTCCTTATGTGTTCAATAGTGTTAGGATAGACTTCAGAATATTTCTTAAAATGGTACTGCATAGTAGCTGCCAACAGAAATGGACTAGAGCTGAGGCCAAACAGCACTGACTTCATTCTATATGCTTGAACTTTAGGTTCATTTTCCAACAAGTCTTTCGTATCCACCCACAGATACCTTACCGCATCTCTGTCCTCTGGTTTTAACTTTATCCGCAAAAAGGCTTGCTTCACATCTGCAGTCAATGCTACTCTACCAAACCTGAATCTCAGTAACAACGAAAATAAATCGGCATTTAAATTTGGCCCAGCATCCAAACAGTCATTCAAGGACACACCACCTTTGTCCTTGGCTGAGCCATCAAAACTACGCTCAGTTTGGTGTAGTTTTGTCTCGCCGTACCACTGCATGGTGTGGCAGATAATGTGCCTCCTGGCTCACCAGCTCACCTTGCACCCTTTCAGCATAGCCCTCCTTACATAGCTTAGGATGGCCTCATTGTATTCAATTAATAACTCCTCATTTTTTCTTAGCCTGTACAATGAAGTCTCCAACCTCCGATTAGCTAGCTGAAGGTTTGAACCGGGTTTGCAAGAATCCTTCCAAGGGAGGCCAACTTCATAGCAACCATCTCTAAGCCCAATCCCTTTTTCAAATTGCTCTAAAACATCATTGTTCACTGTACTTGCCTGTTTGTCCTTTATGCCAATGGATTCAAATTCCCAAAACGCTTTCAAATGCCTTTCCAAACCATGGCTGTTCTCCTCAATCTTAACAAAAAGAGCCTTAACTTCCATTTCATTGCAATAACTACCATGTAGCATCCAGCCTAGCTTACTTTCAATAGCTACCGGCCTCGAGATGTGCGGACAATATTACCAGTGATGAAGTCCCAATAATAGTCAGCTCCAATCAAAAGACTAATATCTTCTGTTCCTTCAAACTTATTATTGCCCAAATTAATTCCTTTAACTTGCAATTCTTGGACACATGCCATAGCTAAACAAATAGTGACTGGAGCACAAAGTTCCTCAATCTCTACAGCTTGGACCTTGATAGTGGGACTTTGCGGTAACAACCCTTTAACCAGAACTTCTACCTTCTTAAATTTGGTTCGGTTTTGAACGGAACCCCCAAACCCAGAAATTCTTAAATTTTCCCTCTTAAGTTCTTTAAACTTCAATTTTCTGGAAATTCTGGTCTTAATAAAACTATACTGGCTACCACTATCAAACAACACTCTTACAGTAGCTTCTCCCTCATTCCCAATTAATAAGGCTGCAGTTGTTTGCAATAATCCCCCTTTACTTTTACTCCCTTGCATAGCAGTGGCATGTGCCACTGATGTCTCTACTTCTGGGGTAGGCCCACTAGGAGTGTTTTCACACAATAATGGCTGATGCCTACCATGACATTTTTTGCACAAAATTTTAAACTTACAAAACCTTGCTCTGTGACCTTTCAAAAAACATTTAAAACATGCTGTGGACTTAGTTACCCTGTCCTTTCTCTTCTCAAAAGGTAATGCCTCAGCCACCTCACATTTATATGACTTGTGGTTGCCTTCGCAAAATATGCATGCCTTGATTCCCTTTAATTTATTCTCAGAGGATGCATGTAGAGCTGACACTGTACCTGGGCTATTCCTTTTTGTGGAAACTTTGGTGCTGTGCCTGCCTTTGTCCCCTTGTTTACCATCCCACTGTGCAAACTCAATTCCCTCTCGTCTTGCTAATTCTGTACCTAAAAGACTTAACATCTGCTGAAGGGGGATGTACACATGTTCTGCAGAGTGTCCCCTACTTAATTCAAGCAAAATTGAGCTAGGCAATTTAGACTCCAGTGTAGGAACCAACATTATACCATACCTTTCCATTCCTACACCCAAGTTGTCCAGGGACCTAGTTCTAATTTCAAATTCATCATATAACTGTCGTAACTCCTTGACACTATTATGATTATTAACAGGAGGTATAGCTAAAAGTTCACGGAGGTGGCTTTTAATTAAGATCTCTGGCTTACCAAACCGTTTCTTTAATATATCCCAAGCCACATTATAATTAGCCTCTGTTAATGCTAATCCTGCTATAGTCTTTGCTGCCTCCCCTTCCAAGAGGGACTGCAAATAATTAAACTTCTCCACCGCACTTAACACTTGACTAGAATGAACTGCTGATTGAAAACTGTCTGCCCATCCTTGCCATTCCTGAATACTCCCAGAAAATGTTTTGAGTACAAGCCTCGGTAATTGAACTACAGATCTGTTAACCTTAACTTCACAAACATCATTTGTTGAGTGTTGTGTTTCAATTAGACCTGGTCTCTAACTGTACTGAGCTGCTAAACTCTTTTGCTCGGAGGCCTACTTTAATTATATCATCAATAATCTCTTCAAAGTAAATTATGTTATTTTCTATTTCATCCTCTTCTATAAGAGCCTCAATTTTAACATTTACCTCACTTAGAGCAACCTTTTTAGTTTCTAATATGGAAAGCTGCGCAGTCACTAAGCGTAAATCCTCTTGCTCTATGGCAGAATCTATAGTGGCAATGACCTTTGTAATTAGACCTTTGTAGGCGCTTCTCCTTTTATAAATTTGTTCAATTCAGATGCACTCATCTTCAATGCAAACAACAACTGGGCTCAATGCCAAATGAGCTGAATTGGCAGAAATACTTAACCAAACTGATCAAACGCAAATTTTACTTTCAAATAAACTGAATTGCTGGGTGGGGTACTAACCAAACACCAGTATGGAATACCAAATTTTCCACCCCAGGACCTTAATTCAATAATAACCCAAAATTAACCAAACCGGTAAAATGTAGGCCAAAAACAACGACAGACGACTGGCCAAGTTTCGCAATTGGGCAACCAAACTTTCTACCCTGGGACCTTAATTCAATAATAACCCAAAATTAACCAAACCGGTAAAATGTAGGCCAAAACAACGACAGACGACTGGCCAAGTTTCCCAATTGGGCGACCAAACTTTCTACCCTGGGACCTTAATTCAATAATAACCCAAAATTAACCAAACCGGTAAAATGTAGGCCAAAACAACGACAGACGACTGGCCAAGTTTCCCAATTGGGCGACCAAACTTTCTACCCTGGGACCTTAATTCAATAATAACCCAAAATTAACCAAACCGGTAAAATGTAGGCCAAAAACAACGACAGACGACTGGCCAAGTTTCGCAATTGGGCGACCAAACTTTCTACCCTGGGACCTTAACTCAATAATACTCAACCCATCTAGGCCTAACTTGGGCTACAATTTGCACAATCAGAACTTTGCCGAAAAATAGTCACTGACTCAGTCTTGGGGTAGAATCCGGTTCTGAAGGACCATGTTATTTTATTTATTTGTTGGGTTCAAAATCCCAGCTGAGCCGTGAACGGCCAAATTCTAAAGGGCCAGTTCTACCTACAGCCCAAGTTAAGCTAAAATTAAAACTGACGGATTTGAGATCCTATTAGGTCCTACCTCAAGGTTGCTGACTCGATGCGGGCCTACCTTAGACCTTAGTTACATGAATTTAATATAAAAACAAAAGGGGTACTATTTATGGTCTTCTTTCTCAACCTTGCAACAACAACGCAATCTGGACTATTGCACGATGCAACAATCTTGTATCTAAACAACCAAACTGAATTGCAAGAGAGCTCTCTATCAGACCACACCCTGTACGTACGACATCCCACAAACGAGTAGAAAGGACGCGCAGCGCCCCAAAATGATGCCACCAGAGTCCCAAACACTGATGCCACAAGAGCCCAAAAGTGCTAGCTCTAAATTAAGTGAATTTTTCACTAACCTTACAATTATGAGATGGATATATATACACCTTAACTTAATATATATACAAGCAATGCTGCATCAATCAGCTTAGTCATCATATTGCCTTGGGACAACAATGGTTCTTCCTCTTCTAGATTTTCTAACACTGATGAAGGCCAGTAGGATCTCTACCATTTCCATGTAGGATGACCACAGCATGAAGTTGGGATTTTCAGAGTGCTGGTCAATGAATTCCTCCATGAGAGGAACGTCTCATGGAGAAGTTGTCAACAGCATCGCGCATCTCATCTATGTCAGCTCTGTCTTTGAAAAGCGAAGCAACATTGAGGCAAGCTGTTTGACGTTCTCATCTCCATTGCCAGTTGCAGCCAGCCATGACTCAAACATCTGCCACTTGATGCGCTACAGTGCTTCATACGTCAGCTGGTGACCTCTCAGAGCTCGGTAGTAGGCCCTGCCGTCCAGCATTGTCTCATTGGTGTTAGCCGCGTACACACCTGCCTCTGTCCATAAGTCATCAAGTCCCACACTTTCCATGTGTTGACCAATGGCTTTCAGAAAGTTGAAGCAGATATGGAGGCCTCCCATGAGCAAGACCACGTTGGCAAATTTCGAGTTTGCCCAGACTAGTTCCTTACCCCTGCTGTACAGAGGCTGATCAGCAGTGATGATGGTGTACTTCTGGCTGACATACTCAGAAATAGCCACGAAGCGATTGATGACGGTGGTCATGGTGTCATTGTCATCTGCTGGTGCCTGCAGGATTGGCAACATCCCGGCGGTCGTTACTCATGAATTCGCAGTGCTGACAGATTGATTGATTGCTCCCCAGCTTGGAACGGACATCGCTTCATCATGGATGCGTGACATCACCCAGACCAAGTCCTTGGCACGTGCCCGGTCCCTCTCAGGTTCATGTGACAAGTCGTCTATGTTAGTGTCGTAGCCAGGAGGAGATGGCCTCTTGCCAGATGGGAGGGTAGCCTGGTCCAGCCTTTGGAACTCCTGTAGGTCATCAGGTTTGATAGATTTCGATCTCTTGTGCTTGCCACCCTTTTGGCCATGATTCTGCTGTGGAGGGGGGCCTCTCTGCCATACCATCAGTTGAGTGCTGTGGAAGGTGTTCTTCCTGTCTAAGGTTGACTCCAAGACATCTATGTTGTCACAAGAGCAGTGAATCATTCTCTCTTTGACGATGGTGTCAGGGATGTAGACACATCCATTCTCAGCATACCTCTCCAGGATGTTCTGAGCGATGGTGGTGTCTATCCTTCTTACAGTGTCGATACCAATAGTGTGATTTGCCGCATGGAACAGATCTAGGAGTGCTTCTGAGCGGGTGGCTTGGTGCAGAGTAAGACCCAAGCCCACATACTTTGGTGTCAACTTTCGTCGGCTGGAGACTGCATAGACTATGTCCTGGGCAATGCTACACACACTCTGCTTCACTTTCTGGTCCTCTTCACTTCCCTCATCCACAGCATCCATTCTCCCAAAGAGCAATCGTAGAAACAGGTACAGACTGTCGGGTATGACGCGATCAACATGTTCCTGATGAAGACCTTGCCATGTCTCGGAGTGTTCAGGAGTTTCAAGAAGATCTTGTCGAACCTTCAGAGCCACGTGTACCATTATCTTGGAATATGCTGCTAGTGGCACACATGCGGACATCAGCATCTTCATCTTCAGTAGACTGACTCAGAGATAACAGGACCTTGTTCACACGACTTAGCCAGTGCTTTGGAGATGATGAAATCCAGGCACGTATCCAGGATTTGCTCAAGGCGGGGGCGAAGGGAACGTTGTAGGTTATACCCAGAGATGGGCAAGATCACCAACTTTGGTGATCTTGAAGATCAAGATCAGATCACCAGAAAAATGTGATCTTGAAGATCAAGATCAGATCACCAGAAAAATGTGATCTTGAAGATCCAGATCAAGATCGTGATCTTGAAGATCACTTTTCAAGATCACTTTTTAAGATCACTTTATATGAATTGAAAAAAGTTGTACTCTTGTAGAGTAAACAAAAACAAATTATTTTGTTAATCACTCCTGAAAAGTATCACTCCTAATACTCCCCTGAGGGCTGAGGCAATACAAGCATCGCATCCTACCCATGTCACCTGATCTAAACCACGGGGATTGACGATTCCCCTTTCAGTTTTTCAGGTGGTAAACTTAAAACTTAGTATTATCATAACTTATCAGCAAAGAAAAAACTATTAAATGACCTACATATAGTTTTTAGTTCTATTTTTCTCAATTCTCATTTCACCAGGTCCATAACCCATATCAATGAATGGTCAGCATATATAAGTAAACATTTTTACATAGAATTTAATTTTACAGTTTTACTGCAGTACGCAATTACTGACAATATAAGGGTAAAAACCGCAAGTTAAGAGTGTTAATTTAATGTTCAACCGCTGTAAACATTTGCTTTCAGCAAAACCAATTGTTCAAAGTTACCATCCGAGAGACGACTTCGTTTGGGGCTATGAACCATGCCAGCAAACGAAAACAACCGTTCCACTGGTGCAGAGGAAGGTAGCGTGGTGTTATACCCAGTGGCGGCTCGTGACTAAAAATTCTAGGGGTGCTGTCTCTAAGAATGGGTTGAAATAATTACTGAAATAAAAGGATGAGCATTGAGCAATGAATAAAGTTTCAAAAGTTATTGAAAAAGTTATTCAGTGAGCTCATCCTTATATTGTTCTTGATTATTTCAATTGTAAATAAAAATTTAGGGGTACTGCAGTTCCGCAGTGCCTACCGACGAGCCGCCACTGGTTATACCTCTTGAAGATCTTTATAGCAGGATACCTATCTAAAGAGTCGAGTGCCTTACTGGTGTCCTGCAAATAATTGAGGACTTCCAAGTCTTCCTTGTTGTTAAGAACAGAGAATGAGCCGTCCATAGTTCTGAAGAAATCGTCTTCAGATGATGAGTCTGAGTTCACCGAACTATTACCACTGCTGTCAGAATTACAATTTCTTACAGCCATTTGCAGCTTGTCTTTTACTTGAGACTTGATTGCTTCATGATCGCCGAAATTAGGCCCTTGCAACAATGATATCCATCTAAGTTTGAAATACGGATGAGATACTGAGGCCAAAACGGCATCAGTTACCTCGGGGCTCAACGACAAAAAATGACCAAATCTGGCATTGAAGCCAGAGACGACTGCTGCCAGTAATGGCATGCAGTGTCTCAAGCGCAGGTCGTTTGGTTGGATAGGCTCCAATCTTGCGAGGGCATCTTGAGTCACTAGGACTGTTGGAGAAGACAACCGTAGTAGCATTCTTTCTCTGCCTGTAATTTGTTGAGGGCTGCTGCAATTGGTTTTAGAACAGACAAATATTCTGAAATAAATTCCAATTCATTGTCTTTGAGGATGGGTAGATTCAGTTCTTCAAGAGCTACATTCACGTCGTTCTTATGTTTATTCACGTCGTTCTTATGTTTATATATTTGGCTTAATGAGTCGTACATTGAGTTCCATCGGGTGACGCATGGGTACCTAAATTGGACGCCAGTTATTTCCTGTATTTTTTCTGCTGACTTGGGTTTACCAGCAGCATTCCACAGCGCCGAACATTTTCCCATTGCAGAATGCTTTATCTTCTTTAGTCCAGGTGAATTCAGTCCTTTATCTGCATCAGTTGTTGCTACCAAGTTCAATGTGTGGAGGCACATCGAATATGGGATGATAGTTTCACTGACTCCTCTCCATGCTCTCCTGAATGTTCAGGAAAGTTGCTGATGATAACCTCTTCATCTGAATCTTTTCATCATCATCTTCATCTGCATCATCTTCATCAATGTCGTCAGTACGATTCTGAACACGAACACCGAACTCTTTAAAGCATTTCACCATGTTCGATGCATTGTCGGTGACTGTAGATACAACTTTTCTATAAGATAAACCATGCTCCGAGTTGATCCTGTCCAATATTCCAGCAATTTTATCAAAGCTATGTGTTCCACGAAATCTTCGGCATGCCAGTGCAGCTGATCCTCGCGACAAGTCATCATTGATCTGTAATGTAAGAATATAAAATCAATGTTTGTATGAACATTTTTTTAAGCTTAATTTATAATATTGGTTAGACACACACCAGCTAAACTGCGCCACCAAACATTGAAGAGAAGAACTATGTGATATAAAGGAGGCAATTCAGCGATGAGTCGCCTACCATACCACCACATCAGTGACCCATCCCATAAGAGCAAAATGTGGAAGAGTCCATATTCACAGCCTGTGAATATGGACTCTTCCACATTTTGCTGTGAATCAGACACAATGACAGATGACAGAATCAGTGAATTAGTGTGAAATTACTGTGAATCACAGCAAAATGAAGACTCACCAAATTAATGAATGAGGAACACATGTCGAATAATTGAAAAGATTATACTATAAGTCTATCAGACTATCAGTCTATCACCAATGGTCAATTTATCAATTATATAAAAATAATACACTAAATCAATAGCATACCCAATGCGCAGTGACTCCCATGAAACTGCGGTGATTAGTTGACCATATGTCGCATGTAACACACACATGGTCAACTGCTGCCAGTTTTGCTTGTATGTCTTCCTTCATTGTACTGGTTGTTGTTGCAAGAGATCTAGCCAGGGTGCGTCTAGATGGCACCTGAACAGCCGGGTTGACGTCTGAAAAAAATATTTAAAAATTAAAACAAATACAATAGATTAGCTATGGAAAAAATATCAAAATATTTAGCTAGGCTAGCGATAGTCTAATGTTCATACAAATAATATGATTAATTATTTTAATCAGATATTAGCTATGGAAAAAATAGCAAAATATTTGAGTTATACTAACATGAAAGAAGATCCTTAAATTCATGTAGTTCAACTAGGCTCAATGGTAGGAGCCCATTAGCCACAAGCGAGAGAATCTTCTTTTCAAGGATATCCTTGCATATTGGTGGTCCTGGTTTTTGCTTGGAAATGTGGAACATGCTTAGTGTTGACTGCTTGGCAATTTTGGCAGGGCCAGCATTGCTGCCGCTGGCATCTTCTTCTTTAGCTGGACGCTTGCGAGATTTCTTCTCCGATTCATATTCACCCAAAAGATCCGAATGTAGTTTCTGCACAAGAAAATAAATTATTATCGAGACTTCTTGAACACCCTGTATAATATTTATCAGAGTATCAAACTTCTAGTTGAAATTAATACTTAACAAGATTCTAAAATTTTGTTATCTTTAACTAAAATTATTTTCACCATGATCAGTGCATTTTTATCCTATGTTAAATTGAAAGCCGAATTTCGTCCTTCAGTAACTAAATAGGAGAAATTACAGACATGGATCAGACAGAGAGAAAGACAGATACACCTGGCGTTTTATTATAGTTGGATATCGGCAGTTTTTAATGTAGTTACTAGTCCATAATCTATTAATATCTGAAGTGCACAATATTTCAAATGGACGTCTATGTAAATGTAGCATTAGTCTTGTATGGCACCAGTCACTTAAAATATGACTTGAACCATTATGTTAATGTTGCTACTTACTACTTAGTTACTAAGTAGCAGAGCTGGGCACTTGCGGCATATTTTGCGGTACTGCGGTACTGCGGTACTATCGCACTACCAAACCGGTACCAAACCGGTACGCGGAAATTTGAATGCGGTAGCGGTACTGCGGTACCGCTACCGCATTCAAATTTTCGCGTACCGGTTTGGTACCGGTTTGGTAGTGCGGTAGTACCGCAGTACCGCAGTACCGCAAAATATGCCGCAAGTGCCCAGCTCTGCTAAGTAGTACTAACCCTGAGGTGCCTCAGAAGATTGCTTGTTGAGTCGAGGCCAGCAGACAGAATTGTAGTTTTCTTTGTACACTGCCTACAAATAACTTTGATACTGTTTCCAGTTTTTTCGACAATTTGAAAATATTTTCCGTTCAATAGCACAGATTGATCCTTATTACCAACATTGTTATCTAAATATATTGAATACTGTTCTGGTGACAACCTAGAATATTTGGTTCCCTTGGGAGCCTGTTGAAGTTGTAAAATTGCACTCATTATTAAAAAATTCAATCTGTAAATAAAATATGTTTAGAATTAATTTATTACGAATACGGACCTATAGGCTATATTTTATGCCTATATATAATATATTTAATAGAACACTTTTAACATAATTGCACAGTAAATTACACTTTTACGAGCCTAAATTCCACAGCAACTACACCTTCCATGAGCCCACGCATGACGCAAGTCACCCAACTAACAGAAAACATAAACAGTCGGTGTTGAACAAAGTTGCCACCAGATGTCGCTTGGACAAAAACAAATGACATTCGCATAGCGGCATATTTAAGAATCTGAAATTAAAAGTGATCTTGAAGTCTAAAGTGATCTTCAAGATCAAGATCACAAGAAATAAAGTTATCTTAGATCAAGATCAGATCACCATAATAAAAGTGATCTTCAAGATCAAGATCAGATCAAGATCGTGCCCATCTCTGGTTATACCTACGTTTCATCATTCAACTACACTACTACAATGTAACATGCTTAATATCACGTTCTCGGTGTAAGATGAAATGTAATGAACGTCTTTTGCATTAGTGCTTTTTAGCATGTTAACGTGTTTTATTATTTGAAAACTTGCATATGTAATTGTTTTTCCACCGATGTAACAACAATTGATTATTAGAAAAACGTGATATAGTCCGGTTCACTATGTCAATAAAAACACTTTCGTTCAAAATTTATGGAGATTAGCAAACTAGTGCATTTTTGGAAAGCTTATGGCATCACGAATCTGAAAATCAATGTTTACATTTGCGCAGATGCCTGCATAGCCGCCATTTTGGATTTTCAAAATGGCCGCCATAAAATAAGAATTTCCGAATATCTCAGCTTGT
This sequence comes from Bathynomus jamesi, assembly GCA_023014485.1. Classification (NCBI taxonomy): domain Eukaryota; kingdom Metazoa; phylum Arthropoda; class Malacostraca; order Isopoda; family Cirolanidae; genus Bathynomus; species Bathynomus jamesi. The sequence goes on from JAJOZX010002117.1 coordinate 303,388, forward strand.
AATTGACATAGAAACTTCATTCTAAATGCTAATCCTATGTTTCCAGGCCTAAGGAATCCAAAGCTTATGTCAAATTAGTGATTATGAACACCAAAAACCAAGAAAGAAGAAGTTTGTGAAATTATGTTTGTATTTTCATGAAAAAATGCACACTCAAATTGTTGGTAGTGACAACAGCATACGTATAGACGTATTTCCTATCTCAGTTTGACACATCATTACACATCATCATCACTCTCAGTGTCATATTCAACATTACAGTCTGCATCGTTTTCGCATTCTGTGCCGCACAAGCATAGTTCTGTGCAAGGCAAGTTATTCCTTCTGCATGAACATCTCTGTGTAGAACAGTTGGTTTTGCAGTGGCATCTGACCAACTCGATGATGGCTTGCGGGGCAGGAGGAACCTTTGTGGTGACTGGCAGTATTTGGCCACTTTTGTCCTGATAGTAACCAAATTTCAGGGGGTCAAAAGGCTGTTGCTGCATAACATTGGCTTGGCACCATACTCGGCTTTGTAACCGCACACGCTGGATGTGTTCCTCAAGTGCACCGAGTGTAGGAGGTAAGTTGTTGCTTTCAGCTAGGTGTTTACAAAACAGATACCATCTTAGATCAGGGATACTTGCAATGTGAATACCCTTGGGACAGTAGCTTGAGCACACAAATTTGGCCAATACGTCTTTCACCTCCTGTGTTAGGTCACCTTTCTCCGGTAGTTTCATCAGTGCTCTGACTAAGTGCATGTCAGCTTTCATATACTGCTGAAACCATTTTGTTTTGCCTATTCCTGAGAATTTTCCAACATTGTCTGCTCCAGTGAATGCGTGGAATACAGGTAAAGCTTGCGCCTTTTCTTTGCCCAAAGCTCTCCAGATTGGCTCTATTTCGACTGTACCTGATACCATCAAAATAGATGTCTTTTTGCAGAGCTTGTCATAGTGTGCCACAGCCAGAACCAAGACGTCAGTATCAGGAGTGAAGAATACTAGCTGTGCATCAGGACACCGCTGTGATGCCTCCGCTGCCAGGCAGATCATCAATGTGTCAGCCTCCTCGTGATTGTTGTCTTCAAAGTGCATGTTTCTGTTGCTTCTGGTGTGACCTGATGCTGATGTGATGACTAACTGAGGTGAGTTTTTGTTGTAATCAAGGGTTGCTTTGGCGAGATAGTCTGTCAAATCTGCTTTCGTTTTTTCGTGCGATAGAAACCGTGCCAGTAGGATGTGTTTGATGTTCGTATCATCTGCAACCTGATACTGTATAGGAGCTTTTCCTTGTCGTCTCTCTCTAGTTTCCTCCTTTAGTGAGTCAGGTTTGTATGTATCGAAGACCAGGATGACCTCACTGAACCCTGCTGTCAAGCTCACGAGCCTGTCATTGAAACACTGGGCTAGATCTTTGACTGTGCTGATTGTCCCTGATTTCTTTGTCATCTTCTGGACAAGCACCATTCCATCAACAATGGCGATCTTTTGATTTGATGACGACGATGGAGATGATGATACAGGACCTCTGTCATCATCCTGCTCTTTGGCCGCTAGAGCTTCTGTCTGTTCCTGGGTTTCATCTGTTTTTGCCAGCTTCTCAAGGCTGTGTATCAGCTTGGACTTGTCAGTGCATGGCAGCATTGAGCCGTCTGGTGCAAATAGTGCTCTCGGAGTCAATGTGAACTCATAGTTGCCAACTGCATTCTTCTGATCGATGTCCCTGCTCGACCTGGTGAGAACCATCAGCCGACCATAGAGATCTTTGGTCTCTTTTAGGTCAACTGTCTGGTCACGGAACTTGAAAGTTTGTTTCTTGCTGCCAGACATGTACATCTTGTTCTGCTTTTTGACTGGTGCCCAGAGACTAACATCTCCATTGATACGTTCAGTGACATAATCTTCATAAAGCTTCTGTCCGATGTCATCAATGTTCAAGATTTGTGGAACATACTCTTGTCGTACATATGCATGTGTGATGAAATTGTATAGCTGATCACCTTCAACAGCAAAGGGATTCCCGTGGCTCAGTATTGCAGCCTTGATTTTGTCAACAGCTTCATGTTCTTTCCTGACAGCACTGGGTCGTACATCATGGTGTTCCTCTGGCTTGTTTACTTGAAGCCCGAACTGTCCTTTAAACTCTGTTGAGAGGCACGACATCTCTGGAGAAGCCAAGAAGAACCGCTGCCTAGCATTCGCATTATTGGAAATGCCAATTAGGCCAGAATGAACCTTCATCATCTTGTTGAGATGTTCGCAGGCATGGTCTGCACCTATTGAGACGAACGGAATCTCACTCTTGGTGACAGATATGTTTCCATCTTGAAGTTCTCGCCATGTTGCTGGATGGCTTGTCTTCATTTCGTGCATGTCGGCGATGTACCTTGGCCAGAGGCGTTTGTATTTTATTCGATCCATTGCGAAAAACAGCTTGCTGAGTGCTTCTCCAGCCTCCAGATGGAGAACGAGATCAGCATTTCTGGATGCTTCAACAAAGAACAAGATGGTTTCAACCCGGTGGAGGTAATTCATCAATGACTTGAACATAGCGTTAGATGATTTCTGAGCTTCCCACTTCTTCAGCTGTTGAATGACATCTTCGTTGGTCAAGACTTGAAGCAGGTGAGTGTTAGCAATTCTGATGCATTCTGCTCCATCACTTGTCCCAGAAGCTGTGTTTGTGCAGGCTTCCTGCAATTCATTTGCTGGTTTCGAGCAGATTTCTTTTAGTTGTGGCATCTCTGTGAAGAACTGTTCTAGAGCAAGTTCATACAGAGCCATGTAAGTGTGGATGTGTGCACGGAGTGCTCTCTTGTAGTGGCCGCACTTGAGGATCTGTCTCGTTGTAGCAGGCCCATATACATCTGCCTCAATCCATGCATCATCTATGCCAGAATTTTCTATTGAGGCTCCGAGTGCCCTCAGTGCAGCCATCACAGCATGCAGCTCCCCAAGTCTCGGAACAACTTCTCTTTTCAAGTTAGGTCTTGCATCTAGCAACTGTACTGCCTTCTCGTACAGGGCCATGTCAAAGGTTATGACAGTTGGGTGGTTTTCACCAACTGCCAAGCTCTTCAACTGAGACGCTTGCAACATCACAGTCAGCATGGTAGACCACTCATGTGCGACCTCTGGAAGTAGAGGCAAGGCACCGACTTGAGTCAGTGACTGACTAGATGACACAAGTGATTTGTAGCCTGCCCAGCCTGGGATACTGCTTTGTGATTCACTGTCGGTTGATCTAGACAAAGCAGATGCAATCATCCAACCAAGATTGGTTAGTTCATAGGATTCAGCAACACCTGTGGAACACGCCTTGAATTCCTTTGCTCTCTTGACTGGCCCAGGTTTTGGTTTACTGCAAGGCTCGATGGGTACATGATAAGGGACAACCGACAGGTTTTTTGCCTCACTAACTTCCAAATTGGGTGCGATTGATTCTCCAGGCGCATCTGCCTTCTGATACACTGCGGTGATTGTGCCATGTGTGGTGCCTTTGCCATCTACAGTGTCCTCTGCAAAATCTGTATTATCAACAGCGAAGAAGACAAATGTACCTTTCTTGAGGAAAGGTGGTACATACAATCCATCAAATTGTTTTGTGTTTTCCACAACAGCATTGGCAATTGCTGTTTCTAGGAGCAAGGCACGGCTGTGTGATACGCAGTAGTTCTGTACATGGAGGAGGTCCATCAGCGCCTTGTTCCTGGTGTCATGATGTACAGTGAGTGCCAACCCTACAACCTGTGGGTTTTCTCGTGTGTGTGGTGTCCGAAATGTGTCAGTGGCTTTCTTGGGCACGTGGTGCACTTGTCTCCTGGTCTTGAAAGCATACATGATATTCTGACTTATGGTCAATGCTGACCTGTCAACTGTCCTGCTCCTCATCTCCGTTTGCAGCTCCTCCTCAGATCCCACCAAAATCCACCGTATAAGGCTGTACAGCTCGGTCGGGACATCCTCTCTTGTGCTGGATACTGTAATTGTGTGTTTCCTTCTCCTCAGCGAAATTGGCAATGCTGTTGCGTATTAGCTTAGCTGTCTTGTATATCATCATTGTCTTGTCCATTTCACTTGTGGCATCTTGCATCAAGGAAGTGTAGACCATATCTTCTTCGCAGGCTTCAGGACAGTAAAGAACAGATGGTTTTCTGTCTTTCTGCCTCACTGACTTCACACTTGGTAACTCTGCAAGAATTTTGTCCTTTAGCCACTGTCGTGTCAGTGTCGGAGTGTGCTTCTGTGCCTCATCACTACCACCAAGCATAGATATGTAGGTTTTTTCGATGGCATCCATGGGTAGATGAGCCTTATTTTGGGTTTGATATTCAATGAGATTGATCAGCTCAATCAAGCATGGTACTTGCATTGGTAGGTCTGTCTTTGTAGACTTGGCCCGGTTGCTGGCATCATCCCTCAGGACATGGAACACATATCGTGTCCAGCATGGTTTGTGGTATCTTACATCTATCGCATGGGCATCACTTGGTGAGAGTGCATTGCTTAGTCTTGTCATCAATACTGGATCTTGGGAAATATCCACAGCTCGTCTAAGTGCCTTCCCCGCGTTTTCAGTTCGTACGGTGAAGAGACGCTGGTCATCATCTTCTTGACATAAGAAGCAGTGATCCCTTGTCAACGGTTCTGTCGCAGATCTAGTGAAAGGTGCTGAGGTGCCTGGGGTTGCTGATTGCTCCATTTCAGAGCTTGTTCTTTTATGCCCACGTTTTTTCACAGCATAGGTTCCTGTAGACATGGCATGCTGCAAGCGGTCTCTCGCTCGCTGTATGGATATTTGATTTGTGGCATCAGAATAACAACTGCGATGCCACATGGGTTTCCTTTCAATCAATATTTCTTTGGTAAAGTCTTTGAGGCGTCTTTGGATGTCAACATATTTTCCATCCTGTAAGCTGGCTCTTTCTTCCACTACATCGAGTAGTTTCTGGTATGATTCTGTTCTGGGATATTGAACAAGTGTTCCTTTGCTGGCAGTGGACTCCTGACAAAGAATGCACTGCTTCCAGTCTACTGTGTCCATGGACGACTTGACCGAACTCAACTTGCTGGTTCCCGGGTCTTCACTCATGATGACTCAGGCACTGAAAAGAAAGAGAGCCACCACTATATTAACCAACACCAAGATAATTGTGTACTAGTTGTGTTAACATAAATTTTTACAGTATAAAATTAAATATTGCAACACTACTGCAAAAATACTGCAAAATTATTGAAGCATCAGGATTTATAAACACTGTTGCAACTGCCGCCAAAATGGCCGCCAAGCAGGCATCTGCGCAAATGTAAACATTACTTTTCATATTCCTGATGCCATAAGCTTCTCAAAAATGTACTGGTTTGCTAATCTCCATAAAATTGAACAAAAATACATAGTGAACCTGACTAAGAATAAGCAGTTTCTTTAGTGATATTAAGCAAGGCATTTTCCATGTGTTGAATATCAGTCGTACGTGATTTATCAAATATAGTAATATCAACCTAGTTATGATCCAAAGCGATGTGATATAAACGGGTTACACTGTGTACGTTTTCAAATAGTTCATACTAGCTCAATACGATCAAAGGACAGGTAAACATACAGATTTATTGCAAATGGGATTAATTTTTATTAAATTTGACAGCGAAATCAATATTTATAAATGACGTAATCAAACGGCCTGGCAAGTTTATAAACAGGGAAATGATTACACACTACAGAGTACAGATATACATACTCAACTGCTCAAGTGTATACAGTCAGGTAGACACAAAACTAGCCCATAAAAGAGTATTAGATCATTTGACCAATAAATCAACAGCCAAAGTAGAACCGGGAGTTGTGACGTTACGGACACACTTTTTGATCACAAAACTAGTGCAGCGATTGTTGTGCGATAATTTCTTTGGTTTCTAGTGTTATTCCAGCATCATGTTCAATCGTCTCACTTTTTTACGAGCAAATCTGTCCAAAACTTCGTCTGCATTGCTTAAACGCAAATTGTCTGATTCTAATGTTAACATAGAGTTGAGTTTAAGAAATACTGTATGTACATATCATTAGAATACACATTCATTAATACTTCAAGCATAAATAGCATCAATATATGTGATTGTTACGCATAGATTACATAATTATGAATTAATCACACATTAAACAAATAGTTCAGATACTCAAAATACATGTGAATAGATTTAATTTTTCATTAAATGTACATCATTTATATTGATAAGAAAATTATGCACAACTATGACTAATTTATTGATAAAACTATCATCCCACATATAATTAGGTCAACCTAAACCTTGATAACCAATTATTACAATTATTAAACTGACACCCTGACATATAGTTACAGCCCCATTGACAACACTGGATTTTTTACAACACTATAATAACTCCATATAACCTAGCCTAGCCTCAAAAACAATGTTGATTTTTTTTAAATCAATTGACATAATGTTCTACGTATTTTACACTATATTTCTTTAAATGCATATAATTATAAACTATTATATTTTATAGTGCATTCTTAGCACTAGAATTGTGATGCCGTAAATCTTGACATTCACTTCTAACATTTTTGGTGATGATATAGTACTCAACTATGGTGTTTTGCTAAATTGCATCGTAAATGTTTCTCAATATGCATAAAATAATATAAGTCGTTGAATAAAATAATTCAACCAAATTTAACATAATTCAATTCAACAAAATTCAACATAATTCAATCAAATTCATAATTCAACCAAACATAATATCATAAAATAATTCAGCGAAACATAATTGTTGGATAAATGTACATTGTCAATTCTGACAAAAAAACATATCGAATCAACATTCAAATTTAAACCAGCGTTGCCAGCGAATAGCCAGATATGCCATCCATATTAGCCTGACTTACCTGACTTTTTGAGCTATTTTTAGCGGATGATTTTTAGATATAAACACATTAATATGACTATATGTTAATAAAATAACTTGGTGATATTTATGCCATAAAAATCAGCATGGAAATAGCTATATAAATTGGTTTTTTGTCTTAAATTAGAATAGTATAAGTTTTTATAACGAAATGAAACTTTTGATGATGAATTTTAAATGTCAAGAGTCAGGCTAATTACAGGCTTCTAGCGATTTTTTTTTTTTACAATTTTTAATTGATGATGTTTTCTAAACCGGACAATCGAACAAATCTGTAATTTGATAAAATGCAGATATAATGATTACCTATTTGATACTTACATGCAATTAATATTTTACATACAATATGTTTTCTAGTCCAAGGGGAGGGGGCGACCGCCTCCTTCCCTCCTCCCTTGGATACGTCCCTGGGTTCTACGTACTGAGAATAAACGGTATCATTACCACAAAGGTAAGATGCAGTTTCACGGCTCCATCTAATTTTTCCTCGCAGTCGCGAGGAATACAAAGCACTATTGTTTACGTTGCAGACGAGTGTTTTGTATTCTTCCGCGACTTTGGGAAAGAAATTTAGGTAAAGTACTACATTCGCGGCTCCATCTGTGAAAGTAGCAGATCTGTAAAAGTAGCAGAAAAAATCAAGAATTATCACCAAATAATGCAGAAAAAAACAATAATTATCACCAATTAAATAACTAAGGTTAATTGAATGCCCAGTTAGGTCAATTGAATGGCCGGTTAGGTCAACTGTACGCCCTTGATGATTGGTTAGATTAAGTCGTGATATTTTCGTTAACTAACGAAAATATCACGACTTAACCTAACCAATCGTCAAGGGCGTACAGTAGAGTGTGCCACTTTTAATAAAAGTTTGAAATTTTGAGGTGCAATATTCTCTTGTGGTGATCCCTGCTACTTTTTTGGCGAATATGAAGTTTTAACCCATTCTGAAACTATTTGACCCCGGATCGGGGGCATTGAATTCTTGATCCAGCCTGTAACGACATCAGACCGATTTTTCATATGTATTTGGCCATAAAATCTTTATTTATTAACCGATTCGAATGATTCTTGTGTTAATTGATTCAGAATTTAAAGTTCTTTAGTTATTAACAAGCAGTAGTTCGCTATCGCTCGCGACCGTTGTACAACTTGGCCCTCCGGTCGAGTAGCACTGTGACATATACTGATATGTACACCATTACCCCCAATTATCCCACCCCTCTCCCCATTACCCCCACTCCCCAATTACCCCACCCCCTCCCCCACTACCCCCGGGTGGGTAGCAGTATATGTCACAGTATGTGTGAAGCTCAAGATTTTCACGGCTGCGTTCTTTTCTGTAGTTTTATCGCGGTGCTGGGGCCTTCGGACCCAGTAATTGTGACCTAGGACCGGGAAACTTCACAGAGCACATCGGAAGCTCATGGGCTATCAGTTGGTGGTAGTTGCAGAATTCTCCAATGTGCCGTTTAGGCTGTGCACGGTTCCGAAGAAAGCGGACACACATACACACAGACACATTTTAGCTCAATAGTATATAGGATGTTATTGTACTTATTAATATTAATTGTTATTAGTAGTTATTAATGTTATTAATGCATTTTAATTATTAATGTTTTTGTATTTCTTTTCAGATCTTTTATTGTACTTCTTTTCAGACTATGGATAATAATGCTTATTCGGTAAGGCGAAGTGAAGTAAATGTCAGTGATGATTCCAGTGATCTTATTATTGGAAAACTTTTGACTGACATAAAAACTGGTAAAGGTAGTGTGTTGCCATCCAATGGTGATGTGTTGAAGTATTTTATTTATTTAACTAGAGGAGAATACCAAAATGCTTCTCAGGATGAAGTGATTGCGATTGCTTTGAGGAAAGTGAAGGTCGTCTGGGATATGGCAAGCATTCCTACCAAATATGTAATAAAGAATCCTCTGCCTACAGCCAAACTCAAAGATTTGATAAAAGAGCGTTCTTCACTAGCTCGTAACGGAGGTAAACCTAATTTTGAGCAAAAACAAAAAGACTTTCTAAGGAAGTTAGAGAAATTATTTGATATCGCGGCCAGTGACGCCTTAGATAAAATAAAAAAAGACAAGCTTAAAGACGAAAATAAAAAAATGATAGACATAACATTTCTCGAAGATCAAAGGACAGAGAGAAGATATTGTCTGGGAAATGTTGACAAAAGTTACGAGAAAAAAGTAGTGAAAAACATAACACGAAAGGAAAGCTACAAAAAAATTTGAACGAGAAGAAAAAGAAAGGACATTGCAGAAATTTCAGGCACTTGAAACGCCATCGAAAGCCAATTCTTCTTCATCGACGTCCAGCAGTGACAACGATAACGATGACGAATTCACCGTTCCTAAAAACACATCAAAAAGACAGAAACTTTTTCGTTCCGATAACGTATCCTCCATGGCAGATCGCCTTAACATCTCTTTGGGACAGAGGACAGCGATGACGGCAGCAGTAGCTTCTGCTTGTGGAATGGATCTAAGCAAGCTGGCCTTATCTAAAAGTTCTGTCAAGCGTGCAGCAGAGATGGTTCGAGATCAAGCATCAAGACAAATAAAAGAGGATTTTATTGCCCCACCTTTCTCGGTCATCCACTGGGACAGTAAGTTGACAACAGATAAAGCAGGAGGCAAATCGGAAAAACTTGCCGTGCTGGTATCGGGTACCCCAAATGCCAAAGAGAGCAAGCTGTTGGGTGTTCCTGAAATCCCAAATACTAGTGGCGAGTCGCAGGCTACTAAAACTTTTGATATGATCAAAAAGTGGAACTTAGAGCGCCATGTTATTGGGTTTGTTTTTGACACTACAAGCTCCAACTCAGGGCGTCATACTGGAGCCTGTAAGAGACTTGAAGAATATCTAATATAGGAAAGTATTGTGGCTTGCTTGTCAGCATCACCTATATGAGCGGATACTCAACAGTGTGTTTGTAGAAATATTTGGAGGAAGCACTTCACCAGATTATGAAATTTTCAGAGTTCCGGGAGGAAAAGTGGCAAGGCATTGACACAAGCATAAAAGATTTCAGATCACTGAAAATCAAGGACAGAAAGCTAAGGTCTAAACGGCAAGAAGTCTTAGATGCATTAACCGATTTGCTGACTGAGAATGCATTCAAACGTGGTGATTATCGGGAATGCGCTGAGTTGACAATCCAAATTTTAGGTGAAGTACCCCAAAAGGAGTACGTTGGCTCCGTCCAGGAGCAGCTCATCGTGCACGATGGATGTCTGCAATCCTATATACCTATAAAATGTATACTTTTGGATACCAGGCTGGCTACGATGAGAATATGATGAAAATGCTTGAGCAGATATGTCTTTTTAATGCATTGTTCTACGCTAAAGCATGGCTACATTCAGACAACGCCGCAGATTCTTCTTTTAATGATTTAAGCTTATATCACGATCTGAAAACCTATGAAAAACATAACAGTGAAGTGGCAGGTGCAGGTCTTAAAGCCCTTGATAGGCAAATGTGGTACTTTGTGGAAGAAGTGATACCACTCTCCTTATTTTCACACAAGGTCAACAATGCAGAGAAGGCTAAGCTTGCCAATGCCTTAAAAAAGTCAGAAAAGGATTTATGACATGAAAATTGGCCATCCAGTCTTCCCTATACTCAGAGAAGGAACCAAGCTTTCCGACCTTGCTGGTTCAAATCATGGCATTTTCTGAGGAGGCTCTTTAAATCAAATAGGGATTGGTTGAGAAGACCAGTAGAAGAATGGGAGAAACACGAGGACTGTATTCGCTTAGCTTCTTATGTGCGAGACATGAAGGTAACAAACGATACGGCTGAAAAGGGGGTGAAACTCATTGAAGATTATGCTAAGAGCCTCACTATTAATGAACAGCAACGCCACTTCCTCCTTCAACTTGTTGAAAATGAAAGACGCTTTCGTCCAGACATCTACAAGAAGAGCAGTTTGCGAAACTACTTGAAAAAATAAAAGGTGAGTGTTCTATATACTGTTTCAGGCATTAAAATATTTTCAGTATTTAATCTGGGTTAATATTATGAATTACTAGTAACTCCGCCTGGGAGTGGGCAAGCCAGCCCAAGTCTCAGCCGGTCCCAAGCCCAGAGAAAGGAGGAGGGTTGGCGGCAGGAAGGGCATTCGGCCGTAAAACTTTTGCCAAAACCTTATGAATGCAGATCCATTATAACAAGAGGAACAACAAAAGTAACGGAAATCTCTAAGAAGGCACAGGAAAAGAGATTGAGATGGTATGGGCATTGGGCATGTCCAGAGGAGGGAGGAGGAGTATGTGGGACGACGGATGCTGAGGATGGAAATTCCAGACACGAGAAGAAGAGGTAGACCTAAGATGAGGTGGCGGGATAGACTGAAGAAAGATAGTGATAAGGGACTGGAGGAAGAGGTGGCTCAAGACAGAAGTGAATGAAGAAGAAGGATCTGCAACAGCGACCCCACATAGAAGTGGGCTAATAAGGCTGCGGAAGAAGAAGAATATTATGAATTACTAGTACAGTTCCCGCCGCTTCGCTGACGGTTAGACAGGCTAAACTACAAAAAAAGAACCCAGCCGTGAAAATTTTGAGCTTCACATTGTGTCAACATTTCTGATTCTGGTATCTCCCAAAACCTCCTCACCCCCATTCATACAACTTGGGGGCTAACCCCCTCCCCATTACCCCACCCATCCCCCATTACCCCCACCCCCACCCTTCCCCCATTGCTAAACTACAGAAAAGAACAGTCATGAAAATCTTGAGCTTCACATTGCCGCCCGTAATACAATTTCTGAATTTTTTTTACAATTTCTGAATTTTTTTCTCAATTTTTTCTCACAATTTCTGAAAGTGTGACGGACAGACGGACAGACGGACAGCTCTCTTATTATAGTATAGATTATTAACAATTTCTCCTTTTTCAGGTCTTCGACAGCAACCGAATTGACAATAAACTGGCAAGGAGGGTTCAAAAGAATGTTTTTTATATTACTTTTGTATGCTTTAAAAAAAAAAAAAAAATGGGGTTTTGATCATGTCATTGACAATTTTTACTTTTCATTCCGTTTCTGTGAAAGGTTTATTTCAACTTTGACATGTTCAAAATTGTTCCCACCCATCGGAATAAGCCTATTTCTTATTATTATGCTTTTCAGATGGGCCCATTGCCGCGAAGCTGATCTGGGATGATGCTTCAGGGTGGCGGTCACACCCACAATGTCTCCTGTATTGCACCAAATTTGTCTAATTTTTATAGATTACCTGAGTTTTCGACCAAACACTTATAGTAAAAGCTACTGTTTTGGTATGAAAAAGAAAGTATTTCCAATTCTGCATCAATTGACACCAGAATCATTCGAATTGGTTAATAAATAAAGATTTTATGGCCAAATACATATGAAAAAAATCGGTCTGATGACGTCACAGGCTGGGGTCAAACTTTCAATGCCCCCATCCGGGGTCAAATATTTTCAGAATGGGTTAAAACTTCATATTCGTCAATAAAGTAGCAGGAATCACTAGATGAGAATATTGCACCTCAAAATTTCAAACATTTATTAAAAATGGCACACTCTAGCCGCTAGCGTACAGTTGACTTAACCGGGCCTTCAATTGATCTAACCTGGCATTCAGATGACCTAACCTGTTATTCAATTGACCTAACTAGGTATTCAATTAACCTTAGTTATTTAATTGGTGATCGTGATCATTATTGTTTTTTCTGCATTATTTGGTGATAATTCTTGATTTTTTTTCTGCTACTTTGGCTAAATTTAACACAATCCTCTGTAACTAGTTTAAGCTCACTGACGGAACATCCAGTGCACACACCCACCATCATCAACGTTACACTCCAAACTGACGCATTTCCACCTCATTGCTACATTTTATAGGCAACATGCGGCGGAATGGCACAAAGTAGTTCTTATTAAAAATATTAATAAAAAATACTTCACGGGGTTTTACAAAAACTTTACCGATGCCATGGTCTTCAGACAGTCTCCAAATATACATATTTATGGTTTTTATGACTAAAATATCGGTATTCGTGGAGCCGTGAAACTGCATATTTACCATCACAAGTATTTTGCACGTTACTTATCTTTCTCTGAGCATTCCGACGAAACCACAAGATTGCATCATTTCCTCACAGCAATTGCGGAACTATATCCCTCCAAATAAGGTGAGAAATTACATGCTTTCCTTGCTAACCTAAGGTAGGTTAGGTTAGGTTAAGGTTAGGTTATTTATTATTAGGGAAAGATGAAAACATATTTTTCTGGCCAATTTTTAGTCGTTTTGCATGAATCTGATATCCTCTGTTTTCTGTGCAAACGCGTAGTTTTTGCGTTATCTTCAAGTGAAGATATTTAATTAAAAAACTACACATTTGCACAGGAAACGGATGTCAGATTCGTGCAAAACGATTAAAAATTGACCAGAAAAATATGTTTTCGTCGAAAAACACCGATATGTGTGTTAAAACGAATATCTACCGATATTTTTTAAACGAAAAAATTCAGGAAGCTTTTTTTGTCGTTATTATTAACGATAAACTAACTAACTAACTAACGTTTAGGAGATTTATTTAGGAGATGCACAGCCTCCGAATTCAGACATGAAAATAGGGTTAATATGTTTTAAATGACATGGGCTGGACCTGTAAATCAAAATAACTTTTTATGAGGTAGTTTTAGTCGCTATATTAAAATTTGTCACTCATTTTTTGTGCAAACTATTGTAGAAAATAATAATTATAATAATAATAATAATAATAATAATATATATATATTTAGTGTATTTGTAGTCGGGGATGGTATGACGTCATGTTACTCTGCGACTTAATTAGTTTGTTAGTTTCTGTTCTGGCTATTTATTTTTTTCGAATTGGATTCAGTTTGGTGGTGTTTGTGATAGAATTATGACGTGCCGTTCTTGTGGTTTCGACTTTGAGAACTTGATTCGTCATGTGCCCTAGATGAAGACAAAGAATTGGATGTTCTTATCAATTAATTTTTATAATTTTATTCAATTAATTGAATGCCCGGTTAGGTTAATTGAATGCCCGGTTAGATCAACTGAATGCCCGGTTAGGTCAACTGAATGCCTGGTTAGGTTAATTGAATGCCCGGTTAGGTCAACTGAATGCCTGGTTAGGTTAATTGAATGCCCGGTTAGGTCAACTGTACGCCTTTGATGATTGGTTAGGCTAAGTTGTGATATTTTCGTTAGTTTAAACGAAAATGACGAGAGCAAATTTTCTGGTTAATTTTGAGGTGTTTTGCACGTTTCCTGTGGTAATGCGTCGTTTACGAGATCTCGTAACGTGAACATGTTAGATTATGCTTTATTGTATAAAATGTAGTCAAAAATATTTTTCAAGTGTATTTTGGTGTACTTTGTTCGAATATGACCTTCATTTCTTGTGCAAATGAACAGAAATACAGTTGTCATTGCATGGCCCAAACATGTATTTCTGTTCATTTGCACAAGAAATTAAGGTTATATTTGAACAGAGCACACCAAAATACATTAGAAAAATTTATTTTTTTATTTCAACTTCAGGCCATGTCATTTGCGACATAATTACCGAAAATAGTTAATCTTGTGTGCTTTTATGTGCTCTATTCATAATTGACCATCATTTCTTGTGCAATCACTTCAAAGTATGAACATTTTTCAATTTAATTTTTTTTTAAATTCATATTTCGAAGTGAAAGCATGGGAAATGCTGAGGAAATATGAATAAAGCACGTAAAAACACACAAGATCAACTAATTTTCTTTACTAAAATGAACACAACCAAACCTAACCTAACCTTCACTAAAACGAACCTAACCTAACCTACACTAAATCGACGGAAAAATAACTAACCTTTTATTGTGGCGGTGGATAAAGTTTCGCGATTTCTCGCAAAAAATAATGCAGGATAGTCTTGTGGTCTTTGTTTTTTCTTGTTACCAGCTATCAAAACCAGAATTTCTCGGAAAATGTAAAAAAATCGTTAAAGTGAAAAAAATCGAGATATCCCTCATTTTTTAAAAGCACAAGGTGTAGTGTTTTTAAAATTCATCAAATCATATGTACTAATGACTGGTATGAATGAAAAATCTGAATTCGGAGGCCGTGCATCTCCTAAATATTGACCCTAATCTGGTTTCCGCGAAACTTAATATTATTATTATTATTAGCCTAATAATAATAATAATAATAAATAAACAGAGGAGGCTGCAACTTTAATTAGTAGCATACGAGAGAAGAAAAACGTCATAAATCCCCTCATGGTTACCAGTTTCATAGCAACAGCTGTGGTTAGGTTAGTCTCTGTTGGCCTACAATGATTTGCTGATGCTGAATCACTGTATACAAATTTCTGTGAAAACATTAACATTTTATTTTCTGCAATTCTTTAAGTTTTATTAAAAGATAAAGGTTAGTTGGGTAGTCAGTGACGTTCCGTTTACATAATTAGACATTAATTATGAGTGGGTCTTCTCTCGAGTTGATACATATCTAACTAACAAGAAGAATTCTTCTGACCCTGAAATTTCGAAGACATTTGGAGAATTAGAAGAATATTACAATAAAAAGTGGGTTCATTTAACTTTTGCGTTTGACTTTGTTAGACTTGGTACAATAGATACGTAAGGTCACATTAAATTTCATTTGGAAAACATGAAGCCACTGGGGCCTATCGAGGTTATCCAAGTCATGAGCTAATAATAATAATAGAATCCTGCAAAACAATCTCAAATCAGCTAACTAATGTACAACTATTTACTGCTATCAAAGTAGCCTACAAACTTAACCTAAAAGTAGAGGTTATTTGACCCAGACCCAGCTGAATAGCCAGAGGTTATTTGACTGGAGATTGTGCATGATTTGGTATACCTATGATTTTAATATGAGTTTATGTTCATTATATTAGACAACCATGTAATGTTTGGCAATATCCTATTTTGGCATCCCAAATTATTTGTTATAAAATAAAAAAATAGCATCCCAAATACAAGTAATTGGCGAATGTGTATATGGTAATTTTTTATCACTCCGGTCTCTTCAATTCCCATAATTTATAGATCAATGGATTTGTTATTACACCAGGAATGCGATTTGGATAGTCTCAAGTGAGGGAACTGGCCCAAAACTAAGTTAGGAAACGAAGTTTGTTTTGGGGTATAAGTGTGAAAAAATACCCTAAAATGTGGGTAATTCCTTCAGTAGAGACTATCTAGGGCGCATTCACGATGTAAAAGTGAATCTATTGATATATAAATTATGGAAATTGTAGAAACAGCCAACATGAGTGACCTAAAAGGTATATATATGCATAGTTATATATATGTAGTAAAACGAACACTGTATATATTATATATACCATAAAACTATACTAACCTAACACCTAACCTAACAACCTAATTTTAGCAAGCTGCCACCCATTAACAGGTCAGAGATCAGCCTGAGAAGATTGGATCGAGTTAACTTAGCACGATTCCGATGTAGACATCACCCCAACTTACGGACATATAAACACAGACTAGACAACTCCATAGATGACACCTGCCACCTGTGCCAGGACACATCACAAACAATTGAACATTATGACAGACTGTACCGGCGCGGCGGGCCGGCTAGGCCGGGTTGAAACTCAAGATAGAATTAATCAGTCATTAACAGTTGGCTTTTGATATAAAATAAGATTCCTGAAAAAAAATAATTGGTGGCCACCAACGTGTGTCCGGCCACCCCCGTTTTTGTAAAAAATCTAATGCCGCACTAGCAAAATCAGGAAAATGGCAATATCTCTTCTTCTGAACATGCTAGAGAGATGGTTTGCATACTAAAAGATGTAGAATTTGATTTAGAACAAATTATTAAGTGGTATTTTTTATAAAACCTTTAGTTTTTGAGTTATTTTAGAAAAAATAATTTTTGGGGCCCATAGACCCCCTTTCGACGGACCTTAGTGACAAAAGAAATTCTAAAATAAGCATGATTTGGCTTTTTGATTACTAACATTGCCCTAAAAGGATGTTGACATGGACATAGTGATCACATGATATGACTTTTCCTTGTTATCTTGCATCCATTATGCTTGATTAAAGAATAGAGGGTGGGGCTGCTTCATGAACTTTTTTTAAACGTAATAAATTGAAAACTTGTTTTTTTTTCAGGTGCCTTTGTTATAAGTTTCCAACTGCAATTTGTCATTGAATTCAACATTTGCAATATAAAGTATGACTTCTACAAGGAAAACAGTTGCTAAAGTACTTGGTGATGTACGTTTTATGCCAGCAGAACAGTTTCCTTTAGGGAAATTGCCTACGTTGAAGCAAGTTATTGAAAGGTGTTTGTGTTTCGGAGACTATAAAACAGATGCTGTACTGAGAGCTACTTCTGAGGAATTGCATAAATTGTGGGTCACATATAATGTTTATCCAATATCAGTAAATGCCATACAGAGCCGACTGAAAACCCAAATAAAGGAATTCAACCGCCTTCTGAAGTATGACAAAAAGAAAAGGGGACCTAAATATCATCAAGATCTGGATGATTTTCTGAAAACTGTAAACGTTTTATTTGACATATATCAACATGATCACAAACTGTTGGCAGATACAGAGAAAAAGCACTTACTAAAAATGACTGAATCTGATTACCAGTTTTATGAGGTAGGTCTGTTGATTGAATTTCAAGTTGTAAATTATTAATTAATTAATATTAATTAATTATCAATTATTAATAATTTGCTACAATTTTTAAAGTGCATTTAATAAGTTAGTAATATCAATAATACACTATTAATGATGTTAATGATAAGTAATATTTTAGTATTTTCTCATTTTTGTAAGAATTTCAATTTACATATAGAGACCCATAGATAAAAGATACATTATAGTGTAATGAAATATAATCACTTTGTAGGACCAGAAAACAACTAGGCATGGTTACTGTACCCTGAAAGAAGTCCCAGAAACAGCCACTGACTTAAAATTCAAATCACGGGTTATTCAATCTCAAAAAGCAAAAGAATCAGTTCCTCCTCCTCCTGAACCTATGGACATTCCTGAGTTGACAGATAGCGACAGTTGTAATGATTCATTTGATGCAGACTATGTTCCAGAAGTCTCAACATTACAGAACAGAACTAGATTACGCTCATTAGCTGAAGCATGTGACAGGTATAGTACTGAAAGATAAATCTTTTAATACAGCTTAAAGTGAAATCATTGTGACTAAGAGATTAAGATTACCAATAAATTATTCATTGACAATAGATATGTAAATCTACTTTAAATATCCTAACAGATATCAAGTAAGTGATAGAGCAGGAGCGGCTATTGGTTCTGCTACATTGGTGGACTTTGGAGTAATCACCCCAGATAACATACAAAATGTTATTGATAAGTATGTTTTTAATCACTCTAGATATTACATTTCTTAGCTTCTGCTATAAGTTCTAAATCACCAGATTTACTATTATTTTTAATTAGCGTCAAAATTTCTATTTTGTATTTATATTAATTAGTTTCAAACAGGACACTGACATTTGTATTTTGTATATTTGTATAATGCTAATGCAGTAATGCATGGCCAATATTTTTGAAATACTTTTCAGAAACAAGTTGAGAAGGGAGAGAGCTAAATTGAGAGCTGAAAGGAAGAAGGAAGAAGTGATATTTGAAAAAGTGACTGGCATTGGCTTTGACGGTAGAAAGGATGCTACACTTGCTGTTAACAAAGTAAATGAAAAGTATTATACATCCACAATCCTAGAGGAACATTATGTCATTACTGGAGAGCCAGGTAAATGGAAATGATTGTCATACAGTTATAGGCGTTATGCTGTTATATTACTGTACTATAAAGTAATATTTCAATTACTTAAAAAATTTTCTTTTTAAGTGACAACTGTCCAGTTAACTTTATTCCTTCCTTTTTCATTTTTATTTAATTGTAAAATTAATTACATTTATTTTCAGATGATTTCTACCTCGACCATTTTACCCCGGAGAGTGGCAAAGGCATTGACATTGCTCATGGCATTTATAAGATCATTAAAGGGACAGAACTTGAGGCCAAATTAAACTTAGTTAAAGCAGATGGGACAAATACTAACACAGGACATATGCATGGGTCAATCAGATATTTGGAAATGTTTTTAGGGCAACCTCTTCAGTGGGATATTTGTCTTCTGCATCTAAATGAATTGCCACTTAGACACATCTTCATAACTTTAGATGGGACAACAAAAAGTCCAGACAAATTTTCTGGCCCTATTGGTTCTCAGCTCAATGGGGATGTGTCAGAATGGAATGTTGTGGACTTCAAATCTATACCTTATCCTGCATTTGTGCTTCTACCAAATGAGGTGGTCAATAATTTATCAACAGACCAATACTATGGATACTGCATCTGCTGGGCAATTATTACTGGTGAAGTGGATGAAGACCTTGCACTCTTAGAAGTTGGCCTGCTAAATCACTCTCGATGGCTCACCTTAGCCTGTAGAATTCTTCGCTTTTATGTTTCACAAAAAAGACCCAGTAAGAACCTCAAAATCATAGTAGAATTCATCATCAAAGTATACTTTCACAGTTGGTTCAATATCAAGGCTAATAAGAGGCTAAGTGATGGGTCAAGAAACCTATTCAATATGATCCAAAGAGTAAATAAATTCCCTGACAGGAAAATTAGAGAAATTTGTTATGACGTATTAAACAATAACAGCTATTTTGCTCATGGTGAAAATATTTTAGTTGGAATGCTGGCTGATGAAGATGAAGAGGTGAGGAGGTGTGCTGTCAATAAAGTTCTGTGTCTGAGGGGAGTTATAGAGGATTTTGATGATGAATCTGGTAGTAGCAATGATTTTGCAGGTGGAATAATTGAAAGTGATGATGAGAATGAAGAGGATCATGAAGGTGGTACTGATGAATATCCTGCTATAGATGAGAATGTTAGGGTCTTTAGAAAGCCAATCATCAATTTCAAAGCTTCTGCATACCACAAGCTGTCTGCTATGTCCCAATGGGAAACTGTTCCACCTGTATTAAAAGAATTCAGTAATGATGAACTGCGTGATATCATTAATACCGCATTGAAACTGGATCACGAGTGCCACAGTCAGAATGTTGAAAGGCACATCAAGCTTGTCACTGAAGCATCCTTGGCTGTTGTAGGTCATGAGCGTAGAGATGGTCTTATTAGAAACAAAATTAGATCACGTAAATTAATGAAAGATTTTGTGTCTAAAAAATATTTTAAGTTCTAGATTATTATTTATCATGCTAAAATATGACAAAATGACAATTTGTTAATTGTATAATTTAATGTTTGGCGTTTTGGAATGTCAAAAAGCATTTTCAATGAATTTAAAATGGCTGATTTTGATTGATTTTGATTGCTGATTGAAAACCACTAATACATGTCAATTTGCAGCTTGAGAATGTTTTATTGTGTTGACATTCAGTTGAAAGGGGGTCTATGGGCCCAAAAAATTAGTTTTTCTAAAATAACTCAAAAACTAAAGGTTTTATGAAAAAATACCACTCTTAATAATTTGTTCTAAATCAAATTCTGCATCTTTTGGTATGCAAACCATCTCTCTAGCATGTTCAGAAGAAGAGATATTGCCATTTTCCTGATTTTGCTAGTGCGGCATTAGATGTTTTTACAAAAATGGGGGTGGCCGGACACACGTTGGTGGCCACCAATTATTTTTTTCAGGAATCTTATTTTTATATCAAAAGCCAACTGTTAGTCACTCTGATAAATTAAAATCAAACAAAAATTATAGTTTCAGCCCGGCCTACGTGAGTGTACCGCTCTAGCACAACATAGAACACAGCACATCACTAGTGCACTGAACCTCTGGTCCACTCCGGAGAGGGTAATCGGTTACCTGCGTGCCACCGGCTTGCTCGATCAGGGTGGGCTGATCGGCTAAACAACCTAATTTTAGGTACTACTCTTACCTGTATATATATATTTCTTTTTTAATGTGGTTTGTAGAGCTGAGCCGCTGCAACATGAAAAGTGTGTAGCCTTTGTTTGGGTTCTTGATATTTCAAGCAGAATATGTATCTTGCTAGATATCGAACAAAATGCTTTTTACATCTCCCATACCTCGGTACGTTCAGTGAATAATTACAACCATCGCAAACTGACACCATCGTGATACTAAAATCTTATGAGTTCAGGTCAAACCCCCCAATTTTATTAGTGGTACCTTCCTAACCTTTGTGGGATCAGCCATTTTATCACTCCCAAAAACATGATCCGCGATTTTATCACTCAAAAAAATAATTTCTTAACATTAATTTTATAGCTTTAATCGGCATTTGCCTTCATATTGTACTTAATAAAAGTTGTTTAAAAAAATGTAGAGAGTCTTATGGTAAACTTTATTTTCAGTTTCCAGAGGCTGGACTGATAGTAAAAAATTACCGTGTATATTTAGTCACTTCCTGACATGTATGATGGTCAGGGCCAGTGAGAGCTGCCATGGGCCCTGGGGAAGGGCTGGTATATGGGCCTCCATGTTTACTCAGTATTTTATTATGATTGTTTTGGTACCTTCCTGGGTTAATATGTTTCTGGTCACATTACCTGAACTTTTGGTCAACAATACATTTTTCTGGGTTAATATTACCCACTCTTTTCAAATCTGTTAGTTATTTTTTGAGCAAACTATTGTAGAAAATAATAATAATATAAATATTATTAGAATTAAAAAATTTTTTTTTTAACCCAACACAGTATTTGAATACTAAACTATTAATTTATTAATAGGGTACTAAATTACGACTATGAATTATTTCTTGAATAATAAATTAAATCCTGACTGATATTATTGATTCCCGCTGATAGAAATTTGATGCTATCAGAGGGTTAAACTTTAGGTAAATTTATAGTATTATACCCGTCTCCCTTTGGAGGTGAAATTTATGTTTTCCTATGGTTTTTGATGTGTTTTGAACAAATCTGACCTTCAAAACTGTTGGAAATGACTCGTTTTTGAGATTCCCCCCCCCCCTCCCCAGCTGGCAATGTAGGGGAAATCACAGAAAACGAGTCATTTCCGACAGTTTTGAAGGTCAGATTCGTTCAAAACACATCAAAAACCATAGGAAAAACAAATTTCACCTTCAAAATTGACCTGACCTAACCTAACCTAACCTAAAAGAAAAACGGGAATTACCTTTAAAATCTAAGACAGAATAATCACAGTACCGTCTTTTCTTCGTTTTAAGCACAACGTAACTTTTTCTACAACGCCACAGTTTCTGGTCTTGACGATATGTGCACTCTATTTTACAATGTGGACACTTCACTACTGTCGGTAGAACACTGTGAGCATGCAGAAACTCAACACTTTTTTAAAATTTTCGTAAAAAGCGACAATACAGCGGTAATAATCAAACAAGCACGTGTCACATGAAGCCACTCCAGTAGCAAAGTAATTCAAATTTGAAATGGATGGAGCGCAGTGATTGGGCAGACATGTAACAGTCACACAAACGAACACACAAATGAACGTACAAACACACACTAGATACACACCAAAAAAATATTTATATCTCGAAAATGAAGCATTTGCGATGGAAACGCTATAGAAGGAAAGTGTCTTAGAATTAAAAAATCTACTTAATGAACATATAATAATTGCTGGACGTTAGACGGGTGTAATACTATAATAATACCAAACTTTATTATAGTTAAACACCCTCTTTAGTTGGTAGTAATTGTCCTATTCTAAGAAAACAAAATAGACCATTACCTTAGTAGTTTTAATTGTAAGCACTTTACCTTGATAAGTCTTGAATATATAGAAAATTACCTGTTTTCTGAAAAGGAAATGTTATACCTAACTGCCTAACAGCCTATTTTGAAATAGATGATTGAACTTGTTATAATGTTTCAGACCAACAAAGACCCTAGGATCCACTCATGGCTGGTCTACCTAACTCTGTTCGTAATTGTGTATGTCCTCCGTGGTGGCGGAGGGGACCTACAATTGTACGTGGGTTCCGAACCACAAGAACATAAGAAATTTATGTAAAAACTGCCGGTAAATTGGCAATGACCAATTTTTACGAAACTAAATAATTATCAATTTAAAAATAATTAATTATCGATTTAAAACTAAAGATAGAATCTCTCGATCCAGAGGATCAAGTCATAATAGACTACTATCCACAATATGTTACACACTATATCTATTTATAATGGACATGCAATTATATATCAGATCAAAAGAATCCAGTCAATTTCATTACGGTATCCATCAAGTCATGGTCCATATTGATTGCGGACCAAGTCAAAATTTACAACCATATACACTTACGAGGAAAAGTGTAGGTGTGGCTGTAAAGACTGTACAATAAGTAGAATGTGTGTGCACCCATTATGGGTCTCCCATTTAAAGGTGTTTGTGGGCAAGTGAAGATCATGAGTTTTTCAATACCTCACAGTACTATGGGGGGCACCGCTCGGCAGAGGAATCTCTTTAAATGGGGTATGTAAGGACAGAGAGTATCCCCTAACCCAAGACGTTGCCTCCCTATATCCCACAACACTTGTGTTGAGCTGTGGGATCTATCCCCACAAAGCCTTAATTTTACTACCTTAAACTATACCCTTTCTATCAACATGCGCGTCTAATCGATTTTTAAACATGTTTATATAAGTGCTACTAATTACTTCTACCGGCAAACTATTCCAGCTATTTACTATTCTATGCGTAAAAAAGTTTTTGGCAACTGCTGTCACGAACCTTCTACTTGTCAACTTACACCCGTTATTTCTAGTCCTATTATATTGAGATATTTCGAAAAAGCTATCTCTATCTACGTTATCAAACCCATTCATAATTTTGAAAACCTGGATTAGATCACCCCTTAACCTCCTAGTCTCGAGTGTAGTCAATTTTAACTCCTTAAGCCTATCCTCATACGACTTTGACCTAAGAGACGGAATCATCTTAGTTGCTCGTCTTTGAACTCTTTCGATTTTGTCTATATCTTTGCGCATATGCGGATTCCAAAATTGGACCGCGTACTCCAAATGGGGTCTAACTAATGATTTATAAAGAGGAACTATAATATCGCGCGATTTGTACTCAAAATTTTGAGCTATAAAACCTAACACTTTGTTCGCCTTATTGACTGCTGCTGTACTTTGTTTCGCTACTTTTAAATCACCAGTGACTATAACTCCTAAATCCTTTTCCTGCTCTACGCTTGTTAAATCTTTCCATGACATACTATACGTAAAATTACCGTTACGCAAACCTATATGCAAAATTTTGCACTTATCCACGTTAAATCTCATTTGCCATGTGACTGACCAATCAACGATTTTATTCAGATCTTCCTGAATTTTACCTCTATCTTCGTCATTAATTGCCCTACCACCCAGCTTCGTGTCATCCGCAAACTTTGAAACTGTACTGACTAGGCCGACATCTAAATCGTTAATATATATAAGAAAAAGCAAGGGGCCCAATACAGAACCCTGAGGAACGCCACTCGCTACATTAGCCTAACACGACTCCGCTCCATCTACGACCACCCTCTGTTTCCTGCCTCGAAACCACTCTTCTAGCCAATTTATTACTACACCCCTGATTCCATGAGCCTTAGTTTTTTCAACGAGTCTTTTGTGCGGCACGGTGTCAAACGCTTTTTGAAAATCTAAATACACTACATCAACCGCCCGATGTCTATCGTAAACGTCAACCACGCTTTGGAAAAATTCTAAAAGATTAGTTAAGCAAGATTTGTTTCGCCTAAAACCGTGCTGCGTATTTCTAACCAGATTATGCACTTCTAAGTGTTCGACTATACGATCCCTAATTATTGATTCCAGTAGCTTACCTACAACAGACGTTAAACTGATTGGCCTATAATTTCCCACCGCACCTTTATTGCCTTTCTTAAAGATAGGTGTTATGTTTGCTAACGAAATTATCTGGTACGCACCCCTCAGAAATAGACGCATTAAAAATTTTTGTTAGTGGCACAACAATGCTATCTTTTAATTCTTTTAGTTGTATGGGATATATGGAATCCGGACCCGGTGATTTATGCGTTTTCATTTTATCAATATAGCGCATTACTTCCCCTTCACTAATGACAATATTATCCAAAATATTACCATTATCAAAAGGTATTATGTCTATGACCGTAGGGATATTCGTTACATCTTCTATAGTAAAAACTGACGTAAAAAATTCATTTAGCAAGGTAGCCATTTCCCTGTTTCCAGAGACTAAATCTCCATTTACATTTTTTAATGGACCTAAGACACTTTTTACTAGATTTCTATTATTGACGTATTGAAAGAATCGCTTGGGGTTTTCTTTACCGTCACGAGCTATGGAGATTTCAAATTCGCGTTTTCACTTTTTTATTACACTTTTAGCTTCATGCCTTAGAGATATGTAGTTTCGTAACAACAGATTATCTTTATCGTACTTATATAGCCTATAAGCCCTATCTCTACTCTTTATAATGTCTCCTACTCTAGAAGTAAACCACAAGGGCTTGTTGTTTACTTTCGCACGCTTAATTTTGTACGGTACACATTCCTCATTTATAGTCCTAAGTACCGTTACGAACGATTCCCACATTAGTTTTGCGTTGGAGATCCCCATTACGTTTTCCCAATTGACGTGTGAAAATTTATTTCGAAATTTACTAAAGTCTGCGTGCTGGAAGTTAGGAATTTTAGTCGAGTTAGTTGGTTTTGAGTGACTTAATGAGAGGACAAACTCTACCATATTGTGATCGCTATTGCTTAACGGTTCTATTACTTGAAGATCAGTAATTAGCCTATCATCCGTAGTTATTACTAAATCTAAAATACTGTCCAACCTCGTAGGTTCCCCAACCTTTTGAAGAAGAAAGCTATCCTCGAGAAAATTAACTAAACGATTACCTTCCGCGTCTCCCTGCATTGTATTGTAATTCACGTTGGCACAATTAAAGTCACCCATAACTAAAGCCTGCTCACTACCGATTATTCTCTTTAGTTCACAATATAACGCTTCGTCCGTATCAGCTGTTTGATTTGGGGGCCTATATATAACCGCAACAAGAAGTTTGAAATTGTTAAATTTAAGTTCTGCTATAGTCGAATCTATCGGTTCTGGAATTGAGTGCTTTACTTCTATAACACTCGCAATATTATCTTTGATATACAACATAACACCGCCTCCTCGCCTACCTATTCTGTTTTTAACAAAAAGTCTATAACCTTTAATTTGATACTCCCCTACAAAGTCACGTGTTTCAGTGCTAAGCCACGATTCATTTATCGCAATTAAATCATAGTCTTTACAAGCAATTAAAGAAAAAAAATTTGTTTATTTTATTTTGTAGGCTATGAGCATTTAAGGATAGAACCTTCAAATTGTTTGTAATTGCGACACCTTCGTGAGCGCGGGGGAAATTTGTGGAATTTACACTGGGACCATTCGGGTTACGGCAGCCTGAAAAGAAGAGACAGTATTATGAAATAGTCTTCCTAAACGCGCAGCTCCAACTTCATTAAGATGAAGTCCATCTTCGAGGAACAAGTCCCTCCTACCGTAGAAACTGTTCCAAAAATTTGCAAAATGCACTCCTTCCTATTGGCAAAGAGACTAGGTTATTGTTAATATAGGTTGCCTTGCTGTAGAAATCGCTTGGTTGGATAATTCGAGGAAGTATACCTGTTAAAACAATCTTATTAGTTTTCTCCTTTAATCGCTCTAATAAGTCCCTGTACCTAGCCAGCAGTTCTTCCGATCTAGAATTTAAAATGTTATTAGTACCGACATGAATAACATACATTGTGTCCTCGGTGGTACCGTCTGTAAAATGGTCAACACTATTAGTTATATCCTCCACCCTTGCACCAGGGTAGCAGTAATGGCGCCTACGACGAGGGTTTCTCCCACAGAATTCCTCGAGCTGCCCTCGAACAATGGAATCGCCAATGAGTCATATTTCCGGTTCATCAGCATCTTCGAAACCTAAAACAGAAAACTTATTGCTTGTTATTACTGGTAGACAGGTCTTTGCTTTTCTCAATGGGGCTTCAGTTCGCACTCGAACGAAGGGTTGGGAACTAGGGGAAGAGAGAGGGCTATTTATATTATTAGTAGAAACTGAGGCAGTAGTGGTCGTAACTGGAGTCTCAAGGGATTCTAATTTTGCCATCAGCAGCATCACGCTTTCTTCAAGTCTCACCCTGGCCTCCCGCTCACGTTCTAACTCGTTCCTCAGCACTTCCATGCTTGAGCACCACCTGCAAACTAACTGATCATTATTATTAGCCATTGTAAACGCGTAAGCAGCAAATTTCCCTTCACAGCGACTGCAAGTACTTGACAGGGGTCCCATGCTTTTAATTAGTTAAACAAAAAACAAAAATAAAAAACGAGCGTTTGGAAATTAATAAATTACAACGTAGGTCTACCGCGTTCTTGAAACGCAGAAACAGGTTCCTGTAACACAAATTTATTACTAAATTAATATAGAATTAAGCTACCGATGAAAGAAATGTTAAAGAAAAAGTATTAAATGAAACTTATCTGGTCGATGTTTACTGACTTAATCCTTTTTTTCCCACGGTAGGTGACCCTTCTGGAGGTCAGGTAGTGTGTGAAGGAAATCTGAACCTTAAAAAACCACATTTCTGATAGATTTGAAAAACAACAAAGGCAACCAAGGTAATTTCAACCTTATGACTGCACGTTTTCTGATTGATTTGAAAACCAAATAAGGCAAGCCACGTTCAGTAGCCTTGGTTGGATCGAATAATATAGTACTGAATAACGTCAATAAATTAAATATATTCGTAATGAATGATTAGTAGCACGAAGTAATTTAGTTAATAATGCATGGAACACTTTTTTGTTTAAAACACTTCAACGAAAACCACTTATTCAATTGATAACACTCGACAAAACACGTCTGTTCACAAGGAAAGACTGATCACGAAAAGGAATGCAATTTAATAAACAAATTTGAAACACACTAATTCTATAACCTCACTATTCAGAGCTTTGAAACCAATTAAACCATTCAGCAACTTCACTCTCAAGTCTCTCTTCTCACAAAAAATGAGCAGATTTCATGAGGCAGCCGGTACAGTTTTTGGTTGTAGTGGTTTGAAAGTATGGAAGATATATCCGTACAAAACTTGAACCAACCGTTTGTTAAATTAATGAAAGGATTGAATATAATGATGAGAAATAAATAAGGAGGAAAATAAATCTAATAACATACGGTATATATTTAGTATATTTGTAGTTGGGGGTGGTATGGTGTCATGCTACTCTGCGACAATTAGTTTGTTGGTTTCTGTTCTGGCTATTTTTTTTTTTCCTAATTGGATTCAGTTTGGTGATGTTTGTGATAGAATTATGACATGCCATTTGTGTGGTTTTGACTTTGAGAACTTGATTTATTATGTGCCCTCTAGAATCTAGATGAAGACAAAGCATTGGATGTGTTTATCAATTATGGCGTTATTCTCTCATCCTTAACTTGCCCAAAATGTGACAGAGAGTGCCTAATATGAAAAGATCAGAAGATATTTAGGGGTCATTCCAGCTCAATTGGTACAGGGGTGGTCGGGTGACCATCTCCAATTTTCTTCAAATTTTCAGGGTTGATTCATACACCATTCAATAGCTTAAATCTAAAATTTTAGCTTACTCAGTCAAAAACTTTTAATTTTATGGTCGCTTAAATGGCCCCCACCTTCGACAAAAAATGCCCATGTTGGGCTTGATTGGCCAACACCTTCATTTTGAGAGGCCTTGAAAAGTGTCTTCTCATAGGAGTAGAAGCTTCAAATTTGTCATGCCAATACAACTTCTGGTGGGCTTTTCAATTTTGCAAGCAAAAAGGCTGTGGAACAAATAGTTTCTAAGTTACAAGGGCTTAAATATGGCTCCATTTTGAAGCTTGCATCAATTCCTCCCACTTTTACGACTCTACCATTTTCAAAAGTTTTAGTTCTACATCAATCACAGCTGTTTTAATACTCCTAATAGTCTCTATGGGTTGTAAATTTATGAGTGAAATAAAAAATAACCAAAAAAGGATTTATTTCTATTTTTAAAAATTTCCAAAAGTTGATATTTTCACAAAATTTGCAAAATTAACATCAACTTTGGGGCTTAATATAAAGGTGTCCGAAATTAGTCAGGGAGTTGATACTTCTAGTAAAGAAAGATACATATGTGTAAAAAAACATATATTAAGGAATAGATCTCAACTCGACTCCTTCATATAGTTTTGGTGATTCAAAGAAAAGTGCTTTTTGTGAAAAATCTCAAATTTTTGCAAAATTTGTAAATTTTTAAATTTCTATTTATGACATTGAATTGTAATTTTACTTCCATTTTATTACTTATTAAGTTGATTTACAATTGTAATATGTAAATAAGTCTAAAACATACAAGAAATTTAATATGTCTGTCAAAATAACCAGCGACTCGAAGGGCTCTGGGTAGCTCATTTCGCTTTGTATATTCTTATAAATGTAAAACATGATGGTTAATCATTAATGTCCAGGCCTATTTTATAGATCATGATCTTTTATTTTCAGAAAATTTAACTAGAGCAATTAACTTAATTTTACTGCCTGTAATAATGGCTTATTCTAATCAAGAATCAAAGTGCAGCTTTGGTATGTACTTGGATGATCCATGTCATGAACACAGACTCACCAGGAAGGTGGGTATGTATACCTTACATGAGCTGACAGATGAAACAAGGAAACTGCTGTTGTGGAGAACAAAAGCAACTGTAATCAACCCAAATAGTGCTACTGTATGCTACCACCATGAAAAAATGTTTGGAATGCATTACCAACAAATGCAATGTAGCTGCCAAGATCCATGGAGAAATCATCGAAAGAAGATAACAAGTAAGTAAATATAGGTACTAATATATTTATATTTCATAAAGAAGTTTATATTGTAAATTGTAACCTAAATTAGCTATTTAATTTTAATAGGGTAGGCTATATACTGTGCTACTGAATGCATATGTTTTGAATATTTTATACGAATAGCCTATAACCAAATGTTGAGGTTTTAAAATTATTTTCCAATGTGTTTAGAGTTTACATTACCCTACTTTATTTGCAGAATCACTACAAATTATTGACAAAGACATAGCAACTAGACTGAATCTGATACCAGGACAGAAACTTTGCTCAACATGCTTCTCTAGAGCCAAGACGATTGAAGATGAAAAAGACTCAGGTAGTGATGAATATGTTCCAGAAAAAATAGTTAAGGAGACATTTGACGAAACGTTAGGTTCACTAGAATGCTCACCCATTAAGTATGTAAGAGCAAGAGATCAAAAGTTTTACGCGAAAAGGAAACTAAAGCAAATTGAAACATCAACAAAATCAAAGCTGTCAAAAGTACTTCATATGAAGCCTAGCATTTTGGATGAGGAAGCGGAGAAACCTATAGAGAGTGAGGAAGAAAAGTGTTATCAGCATATATGATAGAGGAACTGAAAGAAAAGTGTAAAACTAGTACCAGACAAGAAAAGATACAAATTCTAACACTCCTTCCAATTGGTAAAACCTGGTCCAGAGAAAGAATTATGAAAGAATTTTAAGTGTCAGCCAGAATGGTTAAAGCTGTGAGGGCCTTAAAGAGAAAAGAAGGTATCCTTCCTATAATGAGAAATAAAAAGAGTAGCAAGGGTATAAGCGATGAAATAAAGGAAAGAGTGATAGAATTTTTCCAAAACAATGAATATACTAGAGAATGCCCTGGTAAAAAAGACTACAAATCAATAAAAACACCACAAGGGAAGGTTCACAAGCAGAAAATACTGTTGTTGACAAATATCATAGAATTATATACGCTTTACAAAAATAAATATCCAAATGACAAAATCTCCAAATCAAAGTTTTTTGAACTGAGACCAAAATCAAGCTGAATAATAAATTGCCAATTTATGGCTGTGAGGCCATGGAGTGTTGAAGACAATCAGACTTAAAGCCTGAGTACAATAATAAATTCCTGAGTCAGTGTCTAAACATAAGAGTTATTAGCTATATATAAGTTTACATACGAATTTACATAAAACAACACATATTAAAAAAAGTATATGAACTTATAGCCAATAATTCACATGCTTAAAAACTCAGGAATTCATTATTGTATATAGCTAAGTACTGTACACTTGTATTAAGGGAAGTAATACAACAAAGCTACTTTAAAATTTAAGGTTTTGTACTGAAAATGGTGGTTACTGCTAGTTTATCTGTACTAACCATAATTTAAATTACTAGGAAGTGCTTAAAGAGCAGTAGAACACGGTTCTACATGATTTACTTAGGTAGATCCAAGTATTGAGCCTACAAGCTGGTCCATCTGTTGTGTTAACTGCAAATGTAGTAATAATCTAGGTGTGTATATATTATGTCTTTTTTATGAGTAAAACTTATTTAGATAATTTAACATTTGTGAATTAACTTACCCAGTAATAAAATGGAAGTAAAATTACAATTCAATGTTGTAAAAAGAAATTTAAACATTTCAAAATTTTGAAAAAATTCAGAATTTTTCACAAAAAGTTCTTTTCTTTGAATAGCCAAAACTATATGAAGGAGTTGAGTTGAGATCTATTCCTTAATATATGTTTTTGTACACATATGTATCTTTCTTTACTAGAAGTATCAACTCCCTGACTAATTTTGGACACCTTTATACTACTCAAAAGAAGTTAAGGGTCAAAAATATTTGTGCATATAAATATAAGCTAACAAGCTAAAATGGTGATGACTAATGACAAAATAATTCTTTGATGGCTCAAGAACAGAAAACACAAAACAAAAACTTTTGATTAGACACTAGTTTATTACCCTGATGAAAAAAAGTCATGCACCCCCCAAAATGATGTTCACACAAGTCGCAGAAGCTTCAGTAACTGGTGTAGCCACCGTTAGCATTCACACATTCTTGACAACGTTGGCGCATGCTGTTCATCAGGCGTTGGAAATAACATTGAGGGATCGCTTGCCATTCTGCGACTAATCGCTGAGCCAGTTGCCGGAGGTTGATGGCAGGGACGTGATGTGATCAAACTCGCCGCCCTAGTTCATCCCACGCATGCTCAATGGGTGACAAGTTGGGTGAATATGCAGGCCAATCCATGTGCTGAACGTTCTGCTCCTGCAGGAAGTTGGTCACCACCTTGGCACGATGAGGTCTTGCGTTGTCATCCTGGAACCAAGCTCCTGGTCCAATCCGCTGCAGAAGTGGAATTGCCAGAGGTTGAACAATCTCGTTGAGATAACGCTGACCAGTCAAATTTCCGTTGACGACATACAGAGGGGTTCTGTGGTTCATGGATATCCCCGCCCACACCATCACACTTCCTCCTCCAAATGGTAGACATTGAGCAATGTTGACATCAGCAGCTCTCTCTCCTTGACAACGATAAACACGAGCCCAGCCATCATTGAACTGGAGCAAGAAGCGTGACTCATCTGTGAACATTGTCTCTGCCTACTGACCACGGTTCCACCAGATATGACATCTGCACCAATCTCGGCGAGCCCTTCTGTGACGGTCAAGTAGCGGTGGTCGGACTGCAGGATGCCGGCATCGCAAACCTCGGTCTCACAGACAATTCCTAATGGTCTGGTCAGACACGTTGGTGCCTCTGGCAGCTCTGAGTTGATCCCGAAGATGCCGTGCGGTCACAAAGCGCTGTCGCAACATCGTTATCATCAGGATGCGGTCTTCTCGTGCTGTTGTTGATCGGGGTCTTCCAGAACGGGGGTGATTCTGAACAGCATTAGTTGTCCTGAACCTCTGCCAGAGTCTGCTGATAACGCTTTGGCTTACATTTAGACGCTGAGCCACAGTTCTCTGAGTATGTCCATCTTGTAGCCAGCCAATGGCCCTTCCCCTGTCTTGGATGCTGAGTTGTCGTCGAACCATCTTCAAATTTCAAGTGATGATGGAAAAATGCTCAGCCCTTTTATTGCTAAAATTGGCATGCATGGACTGACACTCATGCAAAACACGTGCAAATGGTGCATGAGGTGTCACAATGGGTGTTTCGAGGCAGTTTGTCAGTTTAGTCTAAGTTCATGCTTCAAATTTATGAAAAGGAAATCTGAGTTAACTTAAAAAAGTTTCTAAAGATAAGTGAAATGATTGCATGTCCCATAATAACGTGATGTCTATAGTCCAAATGACAACCCAAAGGGGGATATTCTAACCCTATCTGGCTTAAAAAGACATACTTACAAAAATGATCAAAAAATTTCCTTTGACCCTTAAATTCTTTTTAGTAGTATATTAAGCCCCAAAGTTGATGTTAATTTTGCAAATTTTGTGAAAATATCAACTTTTGGAAATTTTTAAAAATAGAAATAAATCCTTTTTTGGTTATTTTTTTATTTCACTCATAAATTTACAACCCATAGAGACTATTAGGAGTATTAAAACAGCTGTGATTGATGTAGAACTAAAACTTTTGAAAATGGTAGTCGTAAAAGTAGGAGGAATTGATGCAAGCTTCAAAATGGAGCCATGTTTAAGCCCTTGTAACTCAGAAACACTTTGTTTCACAGCCTTTTAGCTTACACAATTGAAAAGCCCACCAGAAGTTGTATTGGCATGACAAATTTGAAGCTTCTACTCCTATTAGAAGACACTTTTCAAGGCCTCTCAAAATGAAGGCGTTGGCCGATCAAGCCCAACATGGGCATTTTTTGTCGAAGGTGGGGGCCATTTAAGCGACCATAAAATTAAACATTTTTGATTGAGTAAGCTAAAATTTTAGATTTAAGCTATTGAATGGTGTATGAATCAACCCTGAAAATTTGAAGAAAATCGGAGATGGTCACCCGACCAACTTTCTGAAATCTGTACCAGTTGAGCTGGAATGACTCTTAGGTGAAATAACCAATATTAACCTGTTAGGTTAATTGAATGCCCAGTTAGGTCAACTGTACGCCCTTGATGATTGGTTAGGTTGTCATGATATGGTTAATATTCGTCTTTTAACCCACTCACGCGCAGTTAAAACAGTACAATATATTGAATTGCCATTCAAAACTGACTAAGAAAATATATATCTTATGTTGAGCAACTTTGTTCAAATGTACTTTTTTTAATAAAATATATTAATTGAATGCCCAGTTAGGTCAATTGAATGCTCGGTTAGATCAATTGAAGGCTTGGTTAGGTCAACTGGGTCATTATGCAGAAAATGACATGGCCTGAAGTTGAATTCAAAATATATTTTTCTAGTATATTTTGGTGTGCTCTGTTCAAATATAACCTTCATTTCCTGTGCAAATGAAAAGAAATATGATTTTCAGTACATTAAAATAATGCACCAAAAATCATATATATTTTCTATTTGCACAGGAAATAAAGGTTGTATTTCAACAGAGCATACCAAAATATACTAGAAAAATGTATTTTTGACTACCTAACCTAACTCAAACTCAAAATAATACACTATTTTTACCTTGGATTATTCTTGAGGTGGCTAAAGAAGGGCAGCTTGTTTAAGAAAATGGTGAAGTCAGCATGTCCGTGTGTGGCTGTTAATGAACAGGTAGCGGGCAAAGTACTAGGAATAATTATGGCTTCTATTCCCAGTCCTAAGTACCCACTTCTTCACGTCTTCCCAAAGTCTCTCGATATTCTGTGTAAGAGCTCTGCTTTCAGGGTCA
The DNA here is from genome assembly GCA_023014485.1 of Bathynomus jamesi. Lineage (NCBI taxonomy): Eukaryota > Metazoa > Arthropoda > Malacostraca > Isopoda > Cirolanidae > Bathynomus > Bathynomus jamesi. The sequence goes on from JAJOZX010002117.1 coordinate 338,032, forward strand.
ACGAAGTTCTGGGAATGGGTTACCGTAAGATGAGTATAACCTAATTCTGATAGAGTATTGTATGCCCGCCAACAGTCACTATGCACAATAGATCCAGGTTTGATATATTTGTTGATTAACGGAATGAGGGTTTCTGCCAACTGATCCTTCACTGGCAATATAAATCTTTTCTTTGAGACCCTCTCAATACCCCCAAATATCCACACTCCCTTCACTAAATGACCCTGATTATATTTCGTTTTACCAAATTTACTTTTGCCAATCTCACAAACTATGCCTGGACCGCCAATTGGTTCTTGGTTTACTAGCCAATTATTCGTGACCTCAGAACAAAAGATTTCCAGTCCACTGCACTATGAGATGCGAGTTCTAATTCATCTTCCACAAAAGATTGGCACAAATATTTAAACACATTTACATAGAGAGGATTTTGCCATGGTTCCATGTGCACCTTGTTAAGCCATGTTCCTTTCCGAGTGGTATAAAGAAAGTTACACCGGACAACACGCTTATTTTTTGGATTTGTCTTTTGCTGGTTACAATAGAAAGCCTGACGATCTTCGCGATAGTAACAGGGTTTAGAACACTTAGGACAGTTTTTAGACTTTGGTAGCACACCATGCAATTGAAAACATTTGATTGATTTCACTGTTATTATGGCCAAAACATTCTATGGCATTTAAGAATGAAACAGCACAACCTTCACATGTGGACATTTTAGGGAACTAAAACTTATAAAAGGGTACTTGAAATTACCAGTTCAGAAGATGTGATTCACTATAAAAATGTAACTTGTAATTTTTTCTATAATCTTGCATTTGCATAGGAAACGGATAACATTAAGAAAGGGTGACTAAAAATACATTATATAAACTTAGTCTCCATTGCCGGGGCAGGCCATGTCACTTTATGCATTTTGACCATCAATGGTACACCCTTGATGATTGGTTAGGTTAAGTTGCGATATTTTCGTTAGTTTAAATGAAAATGGTGAGAGCAAACTTTTCTGGTTAATTTTGAGGTGTTTTGTATGAAACTGCCATCCATTTCCTGTGCAAATGCGTAGTTTTTGAGATGATGATATCTCGAAACAGAAACAGGAAACAGATGGCAGATTCTTGCAAAACACCTCAAAATTGACCAGAAAAGTTTCTCATCATAAAAACAGACTGGGTGTAAAAGCAAATAATTACCCATGATATTTTTGTTAGTTTAAGCAAAAATGATGAGAGCAAATTTTTCTGGTTAATTTTGAGGTATTTTGCATGTTTCCTGTGGTAATGCGTCATTTACAAGATCTTATAACATGAACATGTTAGGTTATGCTTTATTGTATACAATGTAGTAAAAAATACATTTTTCAAGTGTATTTTGGTGTGCTTTGTTCGAATATGACCTTCATTTCTTGTGCAAATGAACAGAAATACAGTTGTCATTGCATAGCCCAAACATGTATTTCTGTTCATTTGCACAAGAAATGGAGGTCATATTTGAACAGAGCACACCAAAATACAGTTGAGAAATATATTTTTGACCAAATGTTCAGGTCATGTGGTCAGCAACATAATTACCCTTTCCTGTTATCCTGGACCCCAGACTTTTTGCCAGTTGCCAGACTTCAGTTTTGAGACAGAATATTTTTGTTAAAACTAATGAAAATATCACAACTTAACCTAACCAATTATCAAGGGTGTACAGCAGTGGCGTATCAAGGGAGGGGCGAGAGGGGCGACCGCCCCGAGTGGCACTTCCCGAGGGGCGGCAAATTACTGTCAGGCGGGCGCAGTATGCAAAATTTTGGGTTTTTATGTTTTAAAATGCAACCCTCCAAAAAATTATATTTCATCATTGTCGCACGTTATTTGTGTACAAAATATCCATGGTTTTGATGAAAAATCATCATTAAATGCTATATATGCCACCTCAATGCCACTATTTCCACAAATAGTTGCGTTAAATTTTCACATTGGAAAGGTTGCCAGCCAATGTTCCCTCTAATTTTGTGCTGCTTATGTGCGCATTTTGTTTCTTGTGTGCAACATTCCCAATAATGTTATAAAATTGTGCAAACTTTATAATTTGGCATCATTCAGTGAATCATCAAAAAAATCAATAAAGAGGAGGTAGATGATTTTGAAAGATTAACAATTGTATCATTATTTTAAAACATAGCACCATATTATACTTTTTAAGGAGACAATAAAACTATGAGTAATGAAGTTTACATTCATTTATTCTATAAATAAATATATTTTCTATAAGAACATCCAAATTAAAAATATTTTAAGTAAAATTAAACAATATATTGAATTTTAATGGTTTATACTAGTTTCTTCTTACTAATGTTTTTCTCTACGGTCTTTCAGATTTGCCCATCTTGAATATACTCTTTCAAGGTTGATTGTTCCTCCATCATTTAGGTAACTTTTCACACGCATAAGCATATCTAAATGATTTTCTTGTAAACGGTTTCTCAGCTTATTTTTTATCGAGTTCATCAAACTGAAACCACGTTCATAGTCCACACTAGATGCTAAAAAAGTTCCTCCTATGTCCATCAATATTGCAAGATCTTTAAATTGTTCATTTTGGAGGACAAAAACCACCATATCAGCATAGTTTTCAATAAGTTTCACTTTTATTTTTTCACCTGCAATAAATTTAAAGTCATTGTACTGTTCTATAATGACATCCCTTTCATTTAGAAAATCGACATATTTGGAACACAAATATTGAATTTCTTCAACTCCAAAGCCAAAGTTGCATTTTGCAATTGCTGAACAATCAAATAAAGACCATTCTTTTACTTCGTTCTTAGGAAACTGGTCTTCCATGTGAACACACAAGCGTTTTTATGAAATTCAACAAAGAACAAGTATCAACTTCAATATTTTCTTCATGAAATTTGTTAAGGAGTGTTTGTACATGTTTACTCCATGAAATTTTTCACCAAGATATTCTTTTATCTTATTCAATTTACCATGAACAAGATGATTTGCATCTAGTGGTGTTAGATTACGCTTCTGTAAAAGCTTAGACAAGGAAGCCAAATCACCCAAAACATCATTCAAAATTTCCAAAGCTATTCGGTACTCAGGGTTATTTAATTTTGTGTGACAATAATTTGAAATTGGATCATTTGATACATCCTGCTCAAAACACTATTAAAGAATCATAATTTCTAATTATTGCTTCCAGTGCAAAATGTCTCGACAACCACCGTACTTCATTAAGAGATTTGAAGGCAACCAACTTATTTTCAGAAGCAATAACAATCCCTTCGAATTTGCTCTTTGTTGTAGATCTGGAAAATAATGTGTATATATGGTCCTAATTAAAGTTTCGATGTTCCTTATCAGCTTGAATTCTTTCCAAGTATCACAAATACCCAAATCTTCGCGATGGGCAACACAATGTTGTACAACTAAATGAGGAATTTTACGCTTCAGTTGCGCAGCCACGCCATTAAGCCGACCCAACATTACCGAGGCACCATCAGATGTGAACATAACCATTTTTTTAAAGTCAAGATTATGTTCTTCATAAAACTGCTCGATTGTAGAAACAACTGTAGAAGCATCACATGCTTGTAATTTTACTATTCCACCAAATGTCATTTTATATTCGGTAAATTTTGAGCTCTATATTTGAAATAAAGTACCAACATTTTGTTGATGGAAATATCCGTGCTTTCGTCAAGAGTTAACGTATGAAACGTTGCTGAAGCTATTTCTGTCATTACATCATTTTGCACAATGCGTTAATATTCTCCAAAAATTCAAATGCATAATTTTTACTTCTCCAATTATCTGGAATATTAACATACTTTGACATATGATCATTAATGTCCTGAACAGAGAACATGGAATTATTCATTTTAACAGCTAAAATAACATTATCAATTAAAACTTGAACTTCTTCTTGATTTGAACGTTTTTGCTCGCAAAACATTAATTTTCTTTGTCTTTCTTCAGGACTTTCATGCAACATTCTGAGCAGACCTTTTGCTGGTAATGAAGGATTTTTATTTCTAAGTTTCGTTACACCGTCTAAATGAGATTTGCTTGATAAATGACGCCTTAAAAAGTCAAGTTTCCATACATCACCCCACATCTTTCCACATGCAAATTCCCCTATTACTTTTGCATCTCGACAATAATTACAAATCACTCCCGTATCGAAATTGAAAGTGAATATGTCACGCAACTGCTGCACGCGCAAATCACTATCAGATTTTGGTGTTGCTGTTTCTATATATACTTCCATCCATTCTGTCTTAAAGAAATTTGCAGTTCTTTTCCGTTTAGCTCCTTTATGCATTGGTGTAATGGGTTAGTTATAAGATGTAATAACTTCTAAATTAAAGAGTACGAATGTTTCATTACATGCGCACACCAGTATTATTTGAGCAAACTTATAACACTGCAATTACCGTAAAGGTAACTTGTTATTTTACTGATAAAGACATGCTGAATTAACTATAGTGTCGGTTCATTAATTTTAAAATCTGAAACAAAAACAAACAATTATCATAAAATTGTACCTATATTTATGCTAAATAACGTAAAATGATTGCATAGCAAAACATATTATCATTATATTGAACATAATATTAACCTATTCGGGCCATTGGGTAGATTTGGACTCATACATTTATATATATATATACATAATGTACATATACACATATATATAATTTATATGTATTCTTACTTTATATTTTAGAATAAGATATAGTTCACAGAAAACGCGTTTGATTGAATTTACCTTCCATAATTAGAGAAAATACTATATTCTAACGTCCGCGGTACCTAATTTATTTAAATCGAAATGAAACTTATTGAGAAAATCGTATGCAAACATAGCTGAAATTTCAGGTTTTTAGCGGGTTCTGTCACACAATCATTATGAAGAGTTGTGGTTCAAAAGGTTAAACATAAATGTTTAATAATTAAATTAGTAAAATTTTATTATAAAATGACCACCATAAAACATTTTTTTACGCCTGGCAGTGACATACTCATGCAACATGTCGTACGGTACGACGTGTGGTATATTTTTTCATCATAATACTACTAATAATTCAGCGAGGGGCTGTCTCCTTGTAATTTACCCTAATAATAGTATTATTAAGAATTTATGAATGATTTAAATAATAATAATTATAATAATTTATTAATAATATCCGATAAATTAAGAGTAGAAGCCGATACCTCCATTCGTAAATAAAGATTAGAGTATATAGGCAGCCTAGGCCTTTTTCGTCTGCACGGATGAATACATTAGAGACGGATAAACCGAAGAAAATTATGGGAATAGGCCTTATATTGATTTAACCTAACCTAGGTTAAGTTAGGTTACAATTCCTTTGGGTCAAAAGAACCAATTTTAAAGAAAGTAACATTGCAACTGGAACACGTAATCCCGCACACGACAGCAATACGCGCAATAAAGTTGGTCGGTTTATACCGAATATAAATATCTTTTAGGCACTTTCCTTAATATTATTAGTTTACTCCCGACATACCGTAACGGTACTCCGTAATGAACTAGTAAATATTACGAAAGCTATTGTCGTATATTTTGGAAAATGAATTTGACTATATATCAACAAACTATTGGTAACAAATATTTCACTATGCACCAGCTACGCAGAACGTTGAAACTCCAGACAATAACTGAGTCAGCTCAGCAACCGTGACTCATTCAAATGATTCAGTATTTATGTCGTAAGATATAGATATACGGAGTTGCCAATTAGTAAATGAAGATAACATAAACAGTTGTGTTTCTTGTGTTGAAAAAGTTAAGATAACAGAAAACTTAAGCATTTGAAAATAATTTTTGTTTATGTCCAATTAACTTTAAATTTTTGTGCGCATAAAATTTGGCTGTGTGTGTGGCAATAAAACCCCATGTGCGCGCGCATACACGCACACCTTAGAGGGAACACTGTTGCCAGCCCTATTTTTGACTTTCCCTATATTATTTAGGTTAGGCTTTGCATTCTTTGAGCTTTGATGATGTTAATAATTAATGGTTGTTTTATTTTGCAGATACCCTACTGAATTAGCAAACATGAGCAAATGACAGAGACTAAGTGGTGCTGCATACAAGAATCTTGGTGAAAAAAAAGAGGAGGAAGGCAAGCGTGCTGCTAAGCGATTTCATCAGCTAATGGGATTCTCAGACACACCTTCAGTGCCTTCTGGGAAGCAAGGAGATCAACCGCAATGTGATATATCTTTAGAGATAGATGTTCAAGCGGCAACTTCAAGTGAACCCCCAAATAATCAGGATCAACCCTCATCTACATCACAAAGTCACCCACCCACCCATCACCCACAGAGTCTGTTTAACGATTCTGGCAACTGGCCCGTTCCAATGACGGACAATTTGAGAATCGAACTCATTAAACGTGGACCATCACATTTGAAAAACATGAATGGACCCTTTCCAGCTGATTCAAACAATAGGTCAATGTCAAAAGTTTGGTATTTCAAAACTTTGGAAAATGGCGAAAAAATTGAAAGGTCATGGCTAATCTTCTCACCTTCAAAATGTAGCTTGCATTGCTTTTGCTGTCATCTCTTCAACATCTCCAGTGCATTTGGAAAAGAAGAAGGATTTTTTGCCTGGAGGAAACTGAATCCAAGAGTACCTGAACATGAAAACAGTCCATATCATACCCGATGCTTTGAACAATGGAAAGAGTTGTCTATGCGCCTTCAGTTGAATGCTACAATAGATAATGCACATCAGTTGCAAATAAAACATGCTACTGCTAAGTGGAAAGAAATACTAAGATGAATTTATGACTGCATCATGTTCTTGGCAAAACAAGATCTTGCATTCCGAGGGCACTGAGAGAACTTAAATGAAGAAGCTGGGCTAGCTGGCAATAATTTTCGATAGTACACCAGATATATCGCATATTGATCAGATGTCTCAAGTAATTTGCTATGTGTCGATTAAAGATGGTAATGTAGAGGTGAAGGAATCCTTCGTTGATTTTATTAAATTAGAGGGGAAGACTGCTGAGGCAGTTACTGATCTCATTGTCACTAAGCTCCATGAGGATGGGCTGGATATCCAGAATTGTTATGGTCAAGGGTATGACAATGCTGCTACGATGGCAGGTATTCATCTTGGAGTTCAACGCAGAATTCTTGATGTTAGCAAACACGCTGTTTTCATTCCTTGCAATAACCACTCGCTGAATTTGGCTGGAGTTCATGCCGTGGGACTGAGTCCTAATGCTGTAACTTTCTTTGGAACAATTGAACGAATTTTCGTCTACTTTTCTTCCTCTACTCATCGTTGGGATGTCTTAACAAAACATTCCAAAATCACTGTCAAGCGAGTCTCTGATACGCGGTGGAGTGCTAAGTATGATGCTGTTTCTAGTCTTAAGAAGAACTTGACTCATGTTGTTAGTGCCTTGGAAGAACTGAGTGAAGGGTCTCCGAAAATCTGGATACAAAGGGCGATGCTGAAGCTCTGTTGACCTCCATCATGTCATACATATTCATTGTGTACTTATTTTTCTGGGATCCAGTGCTGAAAGAAATCAATGATGCTCGGCTATATTTTCAAAGAAAGGGACTTGCTTTGCACCAGTGTGCATTAAAAATGAACTCTTTATCCGTGTTTTTAACTAATGAATGAGAGGCAGTAGTATCAAGCGCTGCAGATGCCGCCAAAGAGTTCTGTAATGAAATGGATATCAGTATAGACTGCAGAGTCAGGAGATGGAGAAGAATGCCTGGAGAGCAAGCTCGTGATGCTGGATTGACCGTGCGAGAGGATGTACGCAGAGAATTTTTTGAAATCAGAAAGCAGAAATTGAAAAATGCACAGTTTGTCTTAAAAACATGAATGATCGCTTTGAATTTCTGTCTCCTTCGTACCTTTTGAATCAGTCCAAAGATGAAGAAATTAATACCAAGGTCAATAATTTTTCTTCCATCTACAATGACATTAATCCAGGAAGTCTACTGGAAGAAATAAAGCGTTTGCGCAGACATTTGCTCAGTTTCAAAAGCATAAGCGTCGACGATGATCCAAAGAACTGGGATATGTTAAAACTACTTCAGTGGATCATAAAATGGGATCTAGTGGAATCTTTGCCTCATATAACAATTGCCCTCCAGATCTGTCTAACTACATGCATGTCCGTGGCAAGTTGCGAACGAAGTTTCTCGAAACTGAAACTTATAAAAACTTAACCTCAGGTCAACTATAAGTCAATCCAGACTGAGCAATTTGGCGATTATTTCAATTGAACGTGAAGTTGCAGAGACAATGGACATAGAAAAAATCATTCATGAATTTTCTGTTATGAAAGTCCGAAAATTTAACTAGGCATTATACATTATATAGTTATTGTTAAAATTATGTAGTGTATTATGTACGGTACATTATGTAGTATTGTTAAAATTGAAGTTGCTTTATTTAAGTTTTTCTTCCAATAAAAGTTTTGTTTAGAAGTGTATTTTTGTAAAGGAATTGTTTTTAAAATTGAAAATTGTTGTGGGGGGGGGGGCGGGCTATTGGCATTTTTGCCCCGAGCAGCAAAAAGTATTGGTACGCCTCTGGTGTACAGTTTACCTGGTAAATATTTACTATTACACTGGTCTCTGGTAGAATGTTTTAAAAGCTGGCTTTCAATATTTTTCAATGTGCTCAATTAAAAAATGATACTCATTTCCATTGCAAATGATTTGTTAGTTATTGAAGCTTGAAGCTTTTAAAACTTTCTACCCTTTTTTACCTGGGGGACCCCCAGTGGGAACCGGGAGTTTTTGGGTGGGGAGAATCACAAAAATGAGTGGTTTCTGAAGATTTTGAAAGTCAGATTAATACAAAACACATCAAAAACTATAGGAAAAACATAAATTTCACTTTCAAAATTGGCCAAACCTAAAACAACCTAAGCAAACCTAACCTAACCTAAACTAACCCCTAACGTTATCCAAAATTATAACCAATGAAAAACATTGAAAACCAGCTTTTAAAACTTTCTACTGGAGACTGGTGTAATAGTAAAGAAATACCATTTACCTAACTGGGCATTCAATTAACCTAATTAGTTGGTAGGTTAGGTTAGGTTAAGTTAAGTTGTGATATTTTTGTTAGTTTTAACAAAAATATGCTGTCAAAATTGAAGTCTGGTAAATTTTTACAAGTGTATACATTACAGGCTTTGTAAATCAAAACTGTTTTTCTGATGGTTTTTGATGCAGTTTGAACAAAGGTTAATTTTGTTCAAACATCAGAGGGGTTCCAGCACAGGTGAATCAGTGCTTAACACCCGACCATCTCAGATCTTGCTTATTTTTGGTGTATAAGGTAAGTTTGTGCAAGAAAGCCAGCTGTGAAAGTTTTAGCTTTCTACAACCATTACTTCACGAGTTATGAAGGTCAGAAAAATCAAGGTTAAGGTCAAAATAGCTCAAGGTCGGCATCTTTGGATGCACCTCACACATTCACTAATTATCGTAACCATATGAAACTATATGTTTTTGGACTCAGAATGAGCTGTAGAATCCAAAAATGCAACGAAAACAGCAATAGGAGAACAAATAAAAATGTTCACCCTTTTTCAAGGAACGAATTGACCCTTTGACCTTGAAGTTCACACATTTTGGGGAAACATTTCTTTACACAAAATGAAGTTCCACCATTGCACTTTTAATATAAACAATAAAAATGTATCTTATTCACCATCTATACTGTCTTAAAGAATTTTTCAAATTTCTGGCAAAATCGCCATATGTATATGCATATATGTACTGTACTGTTAAATAATATATTTTGTGAACATAAATTAATTACTTATTTTATGCCTTTCTTACAGATAAACAAGATGGGTAGAAAAGTTTGTGCTGATCCTCTTAGAAAACATAAGAAGATCGAAAAAGCACTTGTGCCAGTCCGTAATACACTGCAAGGAATTCACGGATTAATATATGGAGATTACATTTGTAAAAATTGTGTTAATGATATCAATAAAATCAAAGCTGAAGACAAAAAAGTCTCTGATATTGTCTCAGATTCGAACTCAGACACTGATGCCACTGCCACAGAAAAACGTTCCTCTGCCTATGGGTGTACTACTGAAATAATGTTTGAAGATTTCCAAGGAGATTTAGACACAATTCTTCCAATGCTGAATGTGACACCAGTGAAGACAAGTAAGTTTAAGTATTTTTAAAGTGTTAATTTATGTAGATATTATAGCAACAAAACATCAATATATATAACTACATGTATGAACATTACAACCTTTATATATTTGACAAATTCAGATGTATGCATATCAATTTATATAATGAAGATCAATACAGTTATGATTATATATACGGTATTTACCAAATTCATATGTAATGTACATGTACATCTATAGGCCTACAGTTGATTAAAAAAAGTTATAACAATTTATTTTATTTGTTTTTCAGAGGGTCTGTCACGAAAAGGGAGATCTTCAAAGGCTGAAACAAAATTTGAAATGGCATCAACATCCCTGAAGAGAAAGCTAGAAACTTCATATGACAAGTTTTACACAAGAAAGTGAAGAAAAGCAATCTAAAATGGATGACAATAATTTGTGAGTACTGTATATATATCTGTAGTACCTTCATTAAAGTATACTAAGCCTATATATAGATCATATGTTTGCATATAAATTTACTCAAACATGTATATCATTTTCGCAGGCATGCAGGAGTGATGCAAGCACTCAAGAATGCCTTCAGTGAGACGACTGACTACAAGAGGAAGATTCAAATACTAACACTCTCACCATACACCATTCACAGAACAGCATCTTTCTTCAATGCATCTACAAGAATGGTTTCAACCAGCCGCAAAATAAAGAAAGAACATGGCATATTACCAGAAGTTCCACATATTAGCAAAGGTCGGGTTATAACAAAGAAAGAGAAGGAAGCAGTGTGCACTTTCTATGAATCAGATGAAATAAGCAGAATATGTCCAGGCAAGAAGGATTGTCTATCAATTAGGAATCATGAAGGAGAGAAGCAACTACAGCAGAAACGATTGGTGCTTGGTAATTTACGTGAGATTTTCGCTGTTTTCAAGGCAAATGACACTAATCCAAAAATAGGTTTCTCATCATTTGCTGCATTGAGACCCAAGTGGTGTGTCTTGGCAGGAGCTGGAGGAACACACTCTGTGTGTGTCTGTACCTACCACCAAAATCCCAAACTTCAGCTATCAGCTTTGGGGGAAAAACAACTATCATATAAAGACCTCATTCTCTATGCAGTTTGTGACAGTGAAAAGGAAGAGTGTATGCTACAAAAATGTGCATTGTGTCCAGGAGAAGGTGTTATTGCATTCCTTGAAGGATTGGAATCTGTTCAGGATGCAGTCGGCACCATAATTACATACAAGCAGTGGACTTCCACGGATCGGACAACCCTTATTAACATCGGTGAATCCCTTGAAAACTTCATTAAGTCTTTGGCAACTAGAATTTGTGCACTAACAAGACACACTTATGTGGCTGATGCACAAGCAAGTTTCCTAAAAAAACTGAAAGCTAATCTGATGGTCACTGAAGGTATTCTCCTAGGAGACTTCTCTGAAAACTACTCATTTATTGTACAAGATGCTGCACAAGGTTACCATTGGGAAAATAGTCAGGCAACAGTTCATCCATTTGTGTTCTACTATAAAGTAAATGAAAATGATGTTGAAATTAAAGTTAAAAGTTATTGTTTCATTTCTGATGACATGAAACATAGTACAAACCTTGTCTTTGCGTTCTTAAAGCAACTGATCCCCATGATAAAAGAAGAGAGCTCAGGCCTGCGGAAGATTCATTACTTTACTGATGGTTGCGGAGGGCAGTATAAGAATAAATATAACTTCACCAATTTGTGTCACCACAAAGAGGACTTTGGACTGGATGCTGAATGGCACTTTTTTGCAACTTCACATGGCAAAAGTGCTTGTGATGGAGTCGGAGGCACAGCAAAAAGAATGACGGCTCGTGCCAGTCTTCAACGTACATTTAAAGACCAAATTCTGACACCACTTGACATGATGAAATTTCTGGATGAGAAAGATACCAGCACAAAATTTGTATTCTTATCGAAACAAAATGTCCAGCAGACAACTGAATTCCTGGAAAATAGATATAAAAATTCTGTAACCATCCCAGGTACTCGTAGATTTCATAGATTTGTGCCTATTAGTCATACCCAGTTGGAGGTTGGTGAGATTTCCTCAGGTCCTACAAAAATTATGACAGTTGTGCATCCATCGTTTAAAGATAATTTACATGAGCAAAAGCACATTTCAACTGAAGATATACAAGTTGGGGTATATGTAGCTTGTAACTATGATAATAAAATTTGGTTTGGATTAGTGGTTGAAGTATCAGAAGAATTTAGTGATTATAAGGTCAATTTTATGTCTCCACATGGAAGACGTTCTAAACATAGTTTCCCTTCTCGTCCTGACTCATGTTGGATGTTATCATCTGATATTATCCAGACAATGACTGCTCCATCATTGACAGCAGGTTCAAGAATAATTCAGTATGCCTTTGATGATCATGAGATGCTAACAGCTGAGGGTAATCATGCAGACCTGTTTGCCACAGTTTCCTGTTCTTGAGTCGAAAGTGTACAGAGCTCTAGTTTAATATGTATCTATAGAATACAGGTCTACATAATATGATACTCCTTTTTTACTCCTATTTTATATGATACTCCTATATATATATGTTTGTATTAATGTATTATTAATAAAAGTAATTATAAAAAAAAGTAAAATATTTCTAAGGGTGGAAAGGTGTGGTTGTAGGGGTGGAGGAGACCACAATAAAATAGAGATCTATATCATAGTTATACCTATGGTACCTAGCTTATATCTAAGTGATTTTGTATCACGTTTCTAATAATATTTATTTTTGCTTAAGTAGTTTAAATAATGAATATCTCTAGATTTTAACAGTACATATATGCATATACGGTACATATGGCGATTTTGCCATTTGAAATTTGAAAAATTCTTTAAGACAGTATAGTTGGTGAATAAGATACATTTTTATTGTTTATATTAAAAGTGCAATGATGGAACTTCATTTTGTGTAAAGAAATGTTTCCCCAAAATGTGTGAACTTCAAGGTCAAAAGGTCAATTCGTTCCTTGAAAAAGGGTGAACATTTTTATTTGTTCTCCTATTGCTGATTTCGTTGCGTTTTTGGATTCTACAGCTCATTCTGAGTCCAAAAACATATAGTTTCATATGGTTACGATAATTAGTGAATGTGTGAGGTGCATCCAAAGATGCCGACCTTGAGCTATTTTGACCTTAACCTTGATTTTTCTGACCTTCATAACTCGTGAAGTAATGGTCGTAGAAAGCTGAAACTTTCACAGCTGGCTTTCTTGCACAAACTTACCTTATACACCAAAAATAAGCAAGATCTGAGATGGTCGGGTGTCAAAATGAAAATTTTTGCTTCACTGTGCTGGAACCCTCCATCATCAAAAACAATTGGAAAAACATAGGTTAGGTTAGGTTATGTATTAAAACTAACCTAACCTAACCTAAAATTCCAAAATTCCTCAAAAGCCTGTAATGTACTCTTGTAAAAAAAATAGCAAAACTCTGGGGTCTGGGATAACAGGAAAGTACCTTTTGGTACATTTAAAAAAAAAATTGGCAATGAAATTCAGCAATCTGGCAAAAAGTCTGGGGTCTGGGATAACAGGAAAGTACCATATATATATATCTAGATTTTATCCCCCCTCTTTCTGGGCCCCCTAGAGGTCCAGGCCCCATGGATTTAACCTGGCTTCCCCACCCTCTCAGTGGCCCTGATGATAGTGCAGTATCCTGTGTGATACACTTGTCTATGTATTAAAAATAAATGCTTACCGTACATTTTTGGTAAAAGTTGCTTAAAATTAATTGAAACACATGAAAATTATTGACTGCCTGGTTAAGTCAACTGTATGCCCTTAATGTTTGGTTAGGTTAAGTCCTGATATTTTAGTTTAAACTAATGAAAATATCATGACAAACCTAACCAATAATCAAGGGAGTACAGTTGACCTAACTAGGCATTCAGTTGACCTAACTAGGCATTCAGTTGACCTAACTAGGCATTCAGTTGACCTAACCAGGCATTCAGTTGACCTAACCAGGCATTCCTGGGAACCTGCATGCAGGAATGCCCAGTTTTGATTGATCAAAACAAAGCTAATGAGCTGTTAAATAATTTGGGATGCTATTTGTTTATTTTTGATTGGTTGAATAATTTGGGATGCCAAAATAGGATACTGCCTAATATTTTACAATTTTGCTGTATTGGTACACGATTTGGCGATATTCTATTTTGGCATCCCAAATTATTCAACCAACTAGTTAGGTCAATTGTACACACTTGATTGTTTAGGTTAAGTCATTATATTTTCATTTAAACCAACAAAAATATCAAGACAACCTAACCAATTGTCAAGGGCATATACCGTAGTTGACCTAACCACGTAGTCAATTAACCTAATTAACATAAGTAATTTGAAAGTGTCGGAGTGTCAGTCATTTATTTTTGGTTGGTTGAATAATTTGGGATGCCAAAATAGGATATTGTCCATGATTTTACCAAGTAAATGTATGTTATTTTACTGGTGTATATATACAGCTCTCCTTTGCTTAACAAAGGTTTGGTTAATGAATGTTCATTACAACGCGAAGGTTTTTATTTAATACTATCAAATATTATGAAGGAAATTTTGCTATAATGAAGGCAAAGATTTTTGAAATCTACGGGGCACCACATTGGCAGTTCCCGCAACACAGGCAAGCTCTCTCCCCTGCCCAACACATGGTCTCCCACTGTCCCCGCAACACACTTTTGCAGCATCAGTGTTTGTTGTGCATTCTCACGTGTTGCATTCATAATGAAGTGACATTCTACGAAGTGTTATTGTTACTATTTTGTAATTCCAATATATATATATATATATATATATATATATATATATATATATATATATATAGCGTGGCATCAAAACGTCCAAGCTCAACATCATTACCCAATGCAATGAAGAGGAAGAAGGCGATAATGATAGAAATGAAGCTAGATAATAGATAATAGCTAGAAATAGATAATTTTGGTGAACTTTACCCACTCTATTTATATTAAGCTATCAAAAAAGTGTGCTAGGAACTAGTGATGGGACGATTAATCGGAATCGGAATCGAGAATCGGAAGAAAAGCATTTTTCAGGAATCGGAATCGGAATCGAGAGAATTGTACCATGATTTCCGATTCTTAAAACGATTCTTTAACTTTTAATTGAACCAGTTTTGCAATGTAAACTTTAAAATTTAAATGAAAGAGGATAACAAATTTTATTTTTATTGTATTGTAGCTATACATTAAAACATGTATATCCATGATGTGTAATCAAGAAGATTAAAATGAATTGTTACAATTTACAGTTGATTTTTATTTTTAAACCAATCTATTATAATTTATAATTTATATTACCATACTCATAATGTAAATAGTTAATCTTACCAGAGTAAAATATGACAATTTCCAGAAAACAAGTATAGAATTATATTTAAAAATATTGAGTATCGGAATCGAGACTTTTTAGTGGAATCGGAATCGTTAAAAATTTGGTATCGTCCCATCACTACTATGAACCAAACTGAATTTTTCCCATATAAAACAATAGAACATTACATACTGCTTAAAGAAATTTCACATAACGAAGGCTTTTTAGGAACGTAACCCCTTCATTAAGCGATGGATGGCTGTATGTGTATATATATATTATATATATATAATATATATATATATATATATATTATATATATATATATATATATATATATATATATATATTGTCTACAGTATATTGGAATAATACATACCAGTATACGTATGTCTTGTATGTATGTAGGCCTATGTGTCTGTGTATGTATGTGTGTGTGCTTGTTTGTATGTACTATGTACAATAAGTCACTCATTACAGGTGAGCCTTGAGTGTGGGTCAGGTCTTAACTTCAGTTACTTGATGTATTCTACTGACCTAACCTGGTTGGGTTAACACATTTCTTGTTTATTCTATAGACTGACATCAGTGTGAGTGCTTCTTTCTCAGGAATCCCCTACTGCAAGATTGATACTGTGCTGTTCAAGAACTTCAGTGTTACTGTGCTAAATTTGTGAAATTGTGCCTAAGACATATTGTGTTTAGAGTAGGGATGAAAAATAACCGAAAAGTGTAAAACTGGTTTTCACCGTCGCTATATTCTTAAAGCTGGTTTTCACCGATGGGATTCTGTATGCTTTTTAGGGAGGTAAATGATCAAAATATTAAACAGAAATAAGGTTTTGATTCAATCAAGTATGTGTAACATTTGAATTAAAAAGTTTATTATCAAACTTGATTTTTGAAATAACACTTGAGAAAACAAAGAGCTTTAAGTGTCTGATCTGACATTTTTGATCGAATCTTTGTGATGAATAAACCAGCAGCTGAAAAAACACACTCAGACTCTGCTGGTGGCTTTTATTGGAAGCAACGCCTCGTACATTTGATCCAAATTTTTGCTTCTATTCAAAGTAGCTTCAAAATATTTGAATTCATTTTTACGTCAAAGGTCTCAGAAGAATCTTCCTTGGGTTTCATTTTCAGTTTGTTCATCTCACACATGTACTCATTCATAAGTTGATCATCATCATTTACTTCACGACCTCAGCTGCATTGTGAATCTTCGAGTTTCGAAGCAATTGATTGGACTTGGTCGTCTCTTTCTGAAATCTGGCAAGCTTCTGGAAAAAGCCTCTTAAATGTATGATCTGCATACTTAAGTGCTTGTCTTGAAGGAAAGAGGAACGGTGCTGATGATTAATTTTTCAAGACCTCGGCATTGTGGAGAAAACTCAGCAAGGCAACAGCTTCTTTTGTCTTCTCAATGAGTAGTGATCAATGAGACACTGACCTAGCTCAAAAGCTAAAGGATTGTTTTTTGCTTTGAAATTTATCCAAAATGAACTTCATGGAAGATTCAGCTTTGAGCAAATTTGCATCTTTGGAACAGAGTCCCTTCAAAACAATTTCCAGTGGATGAAGCGTGTCAAAGAGGCTCTTTAGAGCATTCCATTCTTCATCTGAAATTGTCCCTGTTGAGCGTATCACTCTGAGGGCCTTTGGAATTTGCTTGGAGAAGACTGCAAGAGCACTGTATACTGAAAGTGGCATGAAGAGTTTGCAAGGTTCTATGATGTCAATGGCTCTCTCTGTTATTGCAGCGAGGTTAATGGTCTATTCACAGCTATTGGGTTAACACATATACCCTCAGAGTGGCGTCTGTTTATTGACAGTTCAACTCGGAGTTTAAAAGCTGTTCTACTCCACAATGGGAACAAATATCCATCTATACCAGTTGCACATTCTGTTCAAATGAAAGAGGACTATGAAAATGTCAAACAACTGCTCACTCATATCAGGTATGAACAATATAATTGGGGTGTGTGGTGATTTCAAAATGATTGGTTTCCTGTTAGGTTTACAAGGAGGGTTTACTAAATATTCATGTTTTCTTTGCCTGTGGGATAGCAGGGCTTCAACTGAGCACTATAAAACAGTTCAGTGGCCTCCACGTGAAGGATTGCAACCAGGAAAGTACAATGTACTCAGGGAACCTCTTGTGAAGCCTGGCATAGTTCTGCTACCACCTCTCCATATTAAGTTGGGTCTAATTAAGCAGTTTGTAACTGCGTTAGATTTTGGAGGGGAAGTTTTCCAACAGATTTGGGTCATGTTCCCTAAACTCTCTGAGGCCAAAGTCAAGGCTGGCATCTTTGTAGGACCACAAGTCAAGGCGCTGTTGAATTCAACGAACCTTGAAGCCAAGATGACTGCGATTGAAAAAGAGGCTTGGTGTGCTTTCCGTGATGTGGTTTGTGGGTTTTTAGGCAACCATAAAGCACCAAACTATAAGGAGTTAGTGTCAAACTTGATTAAGTGCTATGGCAAAATGGGGTGCCATATGTCTTTAAAATTACACTATCTGCATTCACATCTAGACTTTTTGTGATAACCTGGGCAATGTGAGTGAAGAACATGGCGAAAGATTCCATCAAGATATTCAAACGATGGAGAAAAGGTACCAGGGCCATTGGGATGCTTCCATGATGGGAGACTACGTATGGTCGCTAATCAGAAAGGATAAGAATGTTCATACGCGGAAGTTGCGTTCTTCAGTGCATTTTTAAGGAATGCACACTGCATAACGAGGCTTGTTATTCTCTTATCGGTTCTCCTCATGATATATATTATATCCTTTGCACCATTTTGGGTTTGTCAAACATTTTTGGCTCAATAAACATTAATTTCCAATCGTGTTTTTATTTTCAGAAAATATTTATGTTAGCCTTATATTACTTTGCCATATGAAAAGTGTGATAACCTATATTTTTGAAACGGTTGATGATAGAGCAAAACCAATATCATTTTTGGAATCAGCGCCCCAAAATCATTAAGAAATGACAAAAATCACAATAAACAGAAAATTTTTCAAATTTTGTTACCCAGTGTTATTTACACCTTAAATGTATACATAAATAATGAATACCATAGTGGACAATAGACACACATTATATATTTAATATATGTAGGCAGTCCTTGACTTAATGTACTTAATGCGTTCCTGCAAACCTGTACATATGTTGAATGATAGAAACACATGTTATAAGGGGTAATGCATTTCAAGTTTTCAAAAAATACATGATAAATTCCCTAATTAAGTCATAAAATCTTAGTTTTTCAGCCCTAAGTGCTATTCAATGTACACACAGCATTGTGTATTCAGTGTATACACAGCAAGAAAACCAACACAAAACCACATTAAAATGTAACAATACCTGTAAAAATATTAATAAAATATACAATATTTTATTACCTTAGACTGTGGACTTGAGAACATACTGGAGGTGGTGATGGTGGAGGAAGAGGGGGCTTTATTGGGAGGAGGAGGAGGGGGACTTATGAGGACTTGAGGAGACTTTGGAGGGGATCCAGAGGTGAATCTTGTAGGTGGTGTTGCAGGTGAGACTGCTGCAGAGGATGTTGATGGCTCCTCAGATGACTTGGATAGAGTTGAAGGTTCCCTCCTCAAGAATTTTTCCAGATCTAGTTGATTCATGAGCTGTACAACTTCACTTGTAGCACCTTCAGGAGTCTCCTCAAAGCCTTTGAAGTTGCTAATCAGGTCAGGGCACAGCTTCTTCCAGCAGCCATTCATCGTTGACTTGATCTTGGCCCAAGACTTGCCAATGTTGTTCACTGTGTTGAAGATGATGTACCCCTTCCAAAACTCCTTCAGCATTGGTCCCCCTTCCTTCTCCATCACATTGATTGCCTGTTGGATCATTGTCCTCATGTAGTATTGCTTAAAGGTTGTGATGACTGTCTAGTCCATGGGTTGAATCTGGCTGGTGGTGTTTGGGGGGGCAGAAACATCACTTTTATGGCAGTATGAAGTTTTGCAGTGTGTGAGGATGGCCAGGAGCATTGTGTAAGACCAACAATGCCTTGAAGGCCAAATTATTCCTTGAACAATATTCCTTGAACAATATTCCTTCACAGCTGGCACAAATTGGAGGCTAAACCAGTCCTCAAAAATGCTTGCAGTGACCCAAGCATTCGCATTGGCCTTCCAAATGACTGGCAGCATCCCTTTCACCTTCCCCCTTCAGAGCCCTTGGATTCTCCAAATGATAGATGAGCAGGGGCTTCAGCTTAAAGTCCCTTGTTGCATTACCCCCAACAGCAGTGTCAGCCTGTCCTTGGTGACCTTGTGTCCAGGTGCAGCCTTCTCCTCCTTCACCAAATATGTGTGAGCAGGAATCTTCTTCCAGAAAAGTCCAGTTTCATCCACATTGAAAATCTGCCGAGCAGAATATCCCCCCTCTTCAATAATTTTGGCGAATTCAGTCACAAATTCCTGCGCAGCTTGAATGTCAGCACTTGCACCTTCACCAGTTAATTTTATATTATGTAACTGCACCCTATTTTTTAATTTATGAAACCAGTCCCTGCTGGCCTGAAACTCTGGAGCATCCTCACTTTCACCCAGTCTTTCCTTCCAGTCCTTATGCAAATTAAGTGCCTTAGCCGAATAATAGCAAGACATAGCTCACTTAGGCATTTCTTTTGATGCTGGTCTTCATCCATAATTTCAATGAGCACTCAGTTGATCCATTACTGCACCATGTCTTTTACTCATAATTTTTATATGTACACAATCAGCATGAGGCACATGCTCCTTAATTTTATCTTTATTCAGTATAATTGTATTCACAGTAGAATGACTTAAGTGACCTTCCAATTGGAGCTTGGGTTTCTCCACTTTTGACATGGTGAATTATTTCTATTTTCGTTTCAATCATAAGTCCTTTACTCTTTTTATGTCCAGCTTTTTCACTTGTGTTCTTCCTTTTCTCACTCATTGTCATGAAAATTTATTCCACAAAATTAACCCAGAAAACACACGTGCTCTGGAGAACTGAACTGCAGGGCCGTGTCGGTTAAACTGGCTGCTCCTGGAAAAACAATAGAGGATGCCTGGTTGGGTGGTGCCACCTGTCATTTGTCATTAAAAAATTTCAAATGTACATAGGTGCGAGTTTTGGTCTACGCAGGTTGAATGATTTGTTTTCAATAAAATGTATGTCAGTGCAAAATGTACATGGGTCAAATATATGTACGTAAATCGAGGACTGCCTGTATATATATAATATGTGTGCTGCACCTTGGTGGTGTACTGGTAGTGGTTAGCATCACTGACTACGAGTCCATTGGCCCTGGGATTGCGACGTGGTGATGGCAGGTGGTGCACAGCAAAACCCAGCTGTTCATCCTTCCACACAATAAAGATAGCTCAAATCCATAGACAGATTTGGAAACTAGACACTTTGTCAGTTCCAATGGTGTATAATATGTTGCTTTTTGATAAATTTTAAAATTTTGGCTTCAGGATGACAGTTATGTGGAATGACCCTACTGTACAGTATGTACTTTAGTATGAGACTGTACAGCCTTAAGTTTTATATAGATTAGGAATGATTTAGGAATGATTTTAGTCTTTTTAGGAGTGTATGCATCATCTTTTTTTTTTTTTTTTTTTTTTTTTTTCCCATACATACATTAATGAATTTGTACATATTGGGGGATTGCTGTATTTTATAACTAGGGGAATATTTTAAATAGCCTTTTTTTTTTTCAAAGTTAGCCTAACACAATTTATAATTAATTCTCACTTTAAGCCATTACATTAGTTGATGAAAATAAATCAGTCTGTAACAGTGTAGATCTGTGTACAGTATTTTTTATTCCTTTCTCAATTTATTTATTTATTTATTTAAACAATTGTAGAGTTGTTACCATATATCTGGTTGGATACCTGATATTCAAAAGCTTCCTTGATACTTAATTCCTACTTTATAACTAGAGGAAAAGGGAAATCTTGTAAACAGCTGTAATTCTTAATGCATTTGAATGACACAATTTCATATCTCTGAGTATGATTTCAGGCATTTTCTTTTTTAGGGAAAACCTTTCATATAATTGAAATTGTTTGTGCAGTTATCATATTATCAAGTAAAACATTACAGTACCATATGTATTTGGGGTGATTTGGTCCTTGTTTTGAAGAGGAATAACTTAGGAAGGTCTCAGTGCTTTGTTATTCCTGTACAGTACTTTGTTCTTATGACTTGGTGGCTTTTGTACTTAACTCTATTTATTCTATAGTTTTGCGAGTGTTTTGGGTCAAGTAAACTGTAATTTAATAAAACTAAAATAAGCTTTATTAGAGTTGGGTAGGGATGGTGTTATTGTGAGTGAATAGCCTTGTAAAGTATCTAAACCCCCAAAAGTTAGAATAAGTTTAATCCACTATTTAAAGATAGAATAAATAAATAAATATTATTATTATTATTATTATTTTCAGACTATGGCACCAACTCACACAATCTGTTGTAGCCCTTATAAAACTACCAGATATGCGTCAGGGAGAGGAATTGGTTGAATTATACAACAATCTTGTTGCAGAATTGGAGAACAAGTAAGTCACACTTTAAAATGTTGAAAACTGTACAGCAAAACTTATAATTTTTCCAATACGAGATATATTCGTGGATTTCATAGAATGCAAGGCCTACATCAGTGTCATTAGAGGGGTCACAAAAAGAATTATAACCAACCACAAAAGTGAAGGTGAATGACATGAAATGAACATAAAATAAATTTGCTATAAATAATTTTTAATGCTGTTTATTAAGTATTATTTATTCATTATGTCCCTGACCAAAAAATGTGGAGGGGGTCATATTAAATTCCACTTATCCATTTGTCTGTTCATCACACTTTTGTGTCAGATATAAACTTTGAACCTCGCAGCAGAAATGAATGAAACTTCACAGATATGTGGATGATTGATCACAAGGCGATTTGTCATGAATAAGAACCCACTTCCTGTAACAGAGGGCAAAGGTCAAATGGAGGTCCACTCCATAACTTTTGAACCACTCAACATAAAGTTGTGAAACTTCATGTTTGTATGGATCATCACAAGATAATATATTGCGAGCAGGAATTACGTCATTGCATCAAAGATCAAGTTTACAAATGGAGGTTCACTCAATGTAATTGACGTGCACACATACATCATTGCAAGATAATGTCATAACTCAGGCTCTTGCACCAAAGGTTAAGGTCACAAAGAGGATGGGACATTGATGTCATTCTGACATTGTTCTTGTTTTAAAATTCTACAAGTATTTTACCTGAATAACAAACTTATGTATAACACTTTTATTTTATTATGATATTGAATGTCCAGATCTGAAAGTCAGTATTAAAAGTTAATTTAAAAGACTCATAACTTCTTTCTTCTTTAACAAAAAATTGAAAAGTTTGGTAGTTTAAATTAAGTTTTCTTTATGAAATTGTGTACCAATTACTTCATAGATTACACTGCCCAACAAAAAAAAAAAAAATTTTGCTGGTGATTTAATTCTAAGACCTGTTTCTGGATAATATTGATGTGCTGATTTCAAAAATCACCTTAGATTTTGTCCATCACATCAGGTTTTCGTGCAATGTGCAATGCAATATACCTATTTTGGGTGATCCATGAAGGGCACTTATCAAAATCGCTGATTTTTGAGACCTGTTAACAGCTGTTTTGCTGTTAAAATTTTATCTGTGGAATACGCAAATCTGTGCATTAAATCTAAAGGTCATGTACAACATATTAAAATCTTGGGTATCTGTGATTTCCCCAGGTGTGAGCATGACGTCATGATCATGGATTCATTTTTTGCTTATTTAAACACTTTTAATCACTTTGTGTCAATATTACCATTGTATATTAAAGTTCACTCCCTGCACAATTGTTTACTTTTCCATGCTGATTCTGAGTATGTAAAAACTTATTTTTTGAAAAGAAAAAATTGGGCATAACCCTGCCAAAATGCGATATCTCCGTATTTGATTGCTCGAAAACCTGATGTGATAGGCAAAAACTAAGGTGATTTTTGAAATCAGCACACCAAAGTTACCTAAAAACAGGTGTTAGAATTAAATCAACAAAATTGGTGTTGGGCAGTGTTATTAGAAGGAATGGAGATGCATTAACTTGTTTAATTATTGAAGGGGAGATGCAATTGAAAAAGTCTTTGGCCCACTGGTCTATATTACTTTAATGATACTATAGGCTGACTTAGTGCAATGTGTTAGCATTCATTGTTTAGTATTGACTTGCAGATTGAACCCACTTTCCCTGACGGAACTTGCTGGAGAAGTTATTACTCAGATTAAGGATCCTGATAAAGCTATTACTTTCATAGAAAAAATTGCACCCAAAGTTGCGGATAACCATGAAGCCAAAGTACTTTGTAGTGTTCTCATTGCTCAGGTAAGGAAACATAGCAAGATAGTTTGATGTTAAAGAAAACACTTTCTTTTAAGTGATTTTGGGTAAAGTAGTAATACTGTATCTATAGAATTGTCTTTAAAGGGATTATAAAAAAAGGAATATGCTTAATGCAGTATAATCAGATGTAGTTTCAGCTGATAATTGTTTGGTGTTTATCATATTCATTAAAACTGTCATTTAAATTGCTGTGTATAATATAAGAACCTATAATAGAATGTGGATTATTAGCAGGCTAGAGCTTGAGAACCAAATTATATAATTAAAAGATAAATATCAGTAGTGAAAATGGAAAAAGCAATAAAGTGGGAAACTAGGAGCTCTTGGAACTTGAACCTGCTCCTAGTTACGCGCTTTTCTGTTCCTTTCCCCATCTTATTCAAGTCCATTATTGCACTTAAATCTCCCTCATATGCTTTATAAAGGCATCAGAGTTGAATGGAGCATGGTCAAACACCATAAATATTGGCCTAATCTGGACACGCCTGTTTTTGATGTTGTAGATGGCATAGTTGGTTGGAAGGCTAACTCTGAAACCACATGATAATGGGTTTGAGTCCCACTAGTGCCTAGTTTCCCATTCCATTGCCTTTTCTCTTTCCACATTCAGATATTAATAGTCCAATTAACAGAACTGGTCTATGCTTCTAGACAGGTATATATGCCTCAAAGGGTGAATAGAACATGTACAAAATATTAAAACATTATCAGATTGTCAATAAAATTATTACTTGCAATAGATTACATCATTAATGAGGCAACAGTGGGATGTTGTATAGATAACACAAGGATAAATAACTTACTTTATGCCGATGATATGGTGTTAATAAGTCCCTCTGTTAAAGGTCTGGATTGGCTACTAAATGTCTGCGAAGTGTATTCGCAGAAACATGATATTCTTTTTAATGTTACAAAAACTAAGGTTATGCAATTTCATCCTAAAAGCTGTAATCAGCCAGCTGATATAAGGTTTAAAATGAATGGTGAAGTAATTGAGGAAGTACAAGAGTTTAAGTATTTGGGTCAAACTATTACCAGCTCCTTGAGTGATGACTCGGATATAAGAAAACAATCTCGAAGCCTGTGTGCTAAAGCGAATATGACCATAAGGAACTTTCGTTTCTGTACAAGTGAAGCTAAAGAGACACACTTTCGTACTTAGTGCAGTAATATATACGGTCAGCAACTCTGGGTGAATTATAAAAAAGGTTATGGCAGAAGCCTAAATTTGCTGTACAACAGGTCTTTTTTACTCTTACATAAATTACCCCCGAGATGCTCAACTTCGCAAATGTTTGCTACCCGCAATGTCCCGAGCTTCCCGGAGGTAACAAGACGTGCTCAACACAGTCTAATGCAAAGAATTAAAAAATCAACCAACCCAATCATCCAAGCTATCCATGAGTCCTGCCATTTATCCTCTAAGCTATGGACTTCTTGGTACGAAAACGTCTGTCTGTAGCTCCACTTAACTTCGACAGTGCAGTATTATTTCTATCCTTAGTATATGAACTGTCATTGTATTAATAATATTTGTCATATGGACTATAGTCTGCCAATAAACATTTTCATTTTCATTTCATTTTCATTTCATTTTCAATACCTTTCCTAAACCTTCTTGACCCACATTTGTGATGCTACCTAATACATTTGACTGAGTTATATATACAGTATATATATATATATATATTATATATATATATATATATATATATATATATATATATATATTAGGGTGGTCCAAGAAATAAGTTTTATTTTTTACTTCCTCAAGGCTGCCCTTGTTTGAAATCATAAAAGGATAATTGCTACAAAAAATAAACTCAGATTCTAACTATATTTAGATGTTGCTACAAAATAATTAATTTTCTCTCTCAAAAATTAAAAAAAATAACTAAATTTAACAAAAGAACATGCAAATGGCTTTTAATTCTGTAAAAACGCTTTAGAGGTGGTAGGAAACGTTCGTCGATGGGTCTCAACAATGCGGAGAAGGAATTGTTTTTGCTGCTCATCTTTGGTAGGTGTTGTATTGTACCAGTGAATAAGAGCAATTGCTCTCTCTGCAGAGTCATTGACAACCTTCATCTTCAATGCTCTTTCTTTCAACAACTCGTAGTTGTCGTTACTTGGCCAATCACTTGGTGGTTTTGAAAGAAACTCTTGAGCAATCTTCTTTCCGTTTTTATCCAATACATCGAAGAGTTGAGCCATCTTCTTGCTGACGTAAGTTTCCAATGGGTTTGCTGTTTTGAACAGCTTTGAATCCAGGCGCTTCAGAACTTTGCTTTTGCAGGATGAGAGAATTTTTTAATCATATTTTCTTTTACTTTGCTGTCCAACCCATCGTCAAAAAGTGACAGTCCAATCACCTCTTCCGAGAAGTACCAGAGATGTCTCTTTAAATGCCTTGAGCGCAACTTCAGCCAAAACCCTGTTTGGATAAGTCCCTCCCTCACTGCCAAGGGTGCTTCATGCCAATATTTACTATAAACAAGTGCTACAAAGAGACAAAAATCTTTCACACTTTTTTTCATGAGCAGCAAGTTTCATTTACTTCTGGAAAAGAGAGATCTTCAAAGCATAGGTTAGCTTTTGCCATCCAGCGAGCTTGATGAAGAGCTCCTGGAGCTCTGGTGTTGTACTTAGGCAAACTTCCTCCCAGGAAAATTAGAGAAAGATGGAGGAATTCACTGTAGTCATCTCTTGAGAAGCTGCTGTTCTGAAGAGCGTCGGAGAGATACTGTATCATCTCTTGACAAAGCTCCCACAAGTTTCCTTCAAAAAGTTCCATTCCTGCTGATATAAAGTTTTCTTTATTGATAACTGGCCTTGTGCTATGAATAGCTTAAACAATGAGATTTGTGGTCCTTTCGAAGGTCAAGAATACTTGAAAATATGTTAGCCAAAACGACTTCATACACATGATGACGACATGCTATCCACGTCAGAGAGCGACCTACAGCTCTATCAGAGTACAAGCTCCAGACATCAGCCCAGTATTTGATGCTGTTATATCAAATACAAGCCCCCTGCAACTGGTTTCTGAAGCCCCACTCATCCAACATCCTGAGGCAGACGTTAGCTTGTGCTTGTCTCGTTCCGTGAGGAATGAGCGGAACACCAAGTAGTTTATCTTCTCCTCCTGAAACAACGATTGCAATGCAGTCCACATTTTCATGTTCCCCTGTTATATCAGGAAGCATTTTCCCATCCTAGTGAAGCAGAAGTGGAGTGTCGGGAGAAAAGCTTGATTTTTCAGCAGTTTCGATAGTTTCACGAGTTTTAATTCGAGATCGACAAATTGTACTTCGAGAAAATGACATTGAGCCTAGATCATGGCGAAGAGACTTAACTGATGCTGCGATAACAAAGGCTGCATTGCGATCGCTTAGATTAACACGGTCGAGTGCCTGAGATACCTCATCTGAGATGACTGCTTTCTTGCATTTGAAAGGAGGGTTCGATGATGATGATGTCGATGGACGACACGATGCATCAGAATCCGTGGATGTGGAGGAAGAATCCACATCAGTTATCACTTTGTCAGATGCCATAAGTTGATATTTCTTTTTTTATCGTCGCTTCGCTTCGCTTTTTTGTATTATTCAGATTCTTCTCGTTGCCTCTTCCGATCCTCCTCCTTAGCCAAGGCTCGATCAATGCCTCCAAAACTGGTACAGGAACGATCTTTCTGCTTGATAAGGAATTCTTTGTCCTCTTCGTTAATCATTATCTTTAAGGCATCTGCTCTGGCGACATCGAAAATGTCTTCAAGATCAACATTGAATACTGCCACATTTATTTGTATGCTTTCTGAGGATGACTTTCTATTTTTTTTTTAGAGCACAATATTGTTCCAATAGTTTTCTCTGTTTCCTCTCAGCATTGTCCAATCTTTGAGTTGGAATCCTTGCTTTATCCCAGATATAAAGAACAGCAGAGACGTCTCCCTCAAGCTTGCAGTGACTGTTCGTTTTTCCTCGATGTGATGAAATAAGAACTTGCTTAACACTTCACGCTTTGAAGGTAATCGCGAGGTTAGAAGATCTTTTGTAGGTTTTCCAATGAGCCAGGTACTGGCAGAACTTTGGGTCGGCCGTTTGGCGTCCACCATGGCGATGACTGACTGTAACAAACAGAAAACAAACCAATATTTTAATAACTTAAATTACAAGTTATTTATTATATAGTTATAA
Organism: Bathynomus jamesi; assembly: GCA_023014485.1. Classification (NCBI taxonomy): domain Eukaryota; kingdom Metazoa; phylum Arthropoda; class Malacostraca; order Isopoda; family Cirolanidae; genus Bathynomus; species Bathynomus jamesi. Next base: position 366,231 of record JAJOZX010002117.1, read on the forward strand.
ATGTATTACTCTCTTTCCTACAATGAGGTATGTAAATGAAAAGAAAAGAACCTCATCTAAAATCGCATATTTTAAACGCGGCTCCGTCCATTCATACCTATGTATATTGTACAGGGTGTCCCAGAAGTCTTGGAGGGGCTTTTTATTTGGCTATAACACTTTTCTTTTTTGATTAATTTATTTCTTTTTCAATTAAAGTACCCTTGCTGCGATGAATGAAAATGGAATCCTGGACAGTGCAACAAGAGTGGTTATTGTGGAACTTTATTTGACAAACAACTCTTCCATCGTTGCCGCTCAAAGAGCTTTTCTATTAAAATTCAACACACGTTCTGCTCCTTCTGATCGAACTATTCGACGGTACGTCGCTAAATTTCGTATGGGAAAGGGTCAGAGAAATGAACCACGAACTGGGCGTCCTCGGACAAGCCGAAGTCCAACTCTGGTTATTGTTGTTGGTTAGCCGATCAGCCCACCCTGATCGAGCAAGCCAGCGGCACGCAGGTAACCGATCGCCCTCTCCGGGGTGGACCAGAGGTTCAACGCACTAGTGATGTTGTGTTGTCTTCCATGTACTAGAGCGGTACAGTCTGTCACAATGTGTTCAATTGTTTGTGGTGTGTCCTGGCACAGGTGGCAGGTGTCGTCTGTGGAGTTGTCTAGTCTGTGTTTATATGTCTGTAAGTTGGGATGATGTCCACATAGAAATCGTGCTAAGTTAATTCGATCCGATCTGCTCAGGCTGGTCTCTGACCTGTTAATGGGTGGCGGCTTCGCACCTAGGACCGTATTCGGACCGAGTCGTGTCAATGCTTTGTGGGTTTTTTTTTTTTTTCAGTACAGTGTGATGTCTGTGGGACGTGGTATGGAATGGAGTATTTGGTTATAATGTGTGTGTGGTGTTACCTTAATGGTGCGAGGTGTCGGTGCATGATTGTACACGTAGTGGCAAGGGTGTTGTGGGTTAGTTGTCGCTGCTTCCATGAATTGTGTTCCCCTCATGTCTAAATGTTCCCTAACTTTCAGTATTTTTGTTTGTGTGTGCAGGTGTTCTGTTGGTGTTGTTTGAGTGCATCCTGTAATGATACGAAGTGCGTTGTTTTGTATTGTCTGTAAGCAGACATGGGGTTGATTATTAATCATAATTAAATAATCATAATCTGTGATGCTGATTATGCAATCATAATCAATTCATAATCAAAATTAGAAAATATATATAATCCTAAGCAAATCATAATCAAAATTATGAATGTTATAATCAATGATTAAAGTGTATTATGTAAAATGTAATAAACATATCAATCGTTCATTGTAACTTCACCATGTGATAATGATGGAAGAATAATTTTACGTAAGATGTTTTCTTTCGTGACTTTTTGAGTGTAAAATATAGTACATATACTAGAATACTGCTGTATACACTGTATATTTATTCATTAACATATTCTGCTTGTATGCTATTACTTGTGATTCCATATTTAAATACACATAATCAATATCTGACATGGTAATCATAATTTAATCATATTTAACTGTGGCAAACAAATTCAAATTTTAATCAACATTTTTAAGCCATGTAATCATAATCTAATCATAATAAAAAATGTTAATCATAATCAATTCATAATCAACATTTTTGCAAATCCACTAATCATAATCAAATCAAAATCAAAAAAATTCGCACCCCACTAATCATAATCAAATTTTGTAATCAGCCCCATGTCTGTCTGTAAGGTGTTTGTGTGTGTTTGAGATAATGAGTGCCCAGCATGGGCTAGCATAGTTCATAACGGCGAATATATTGTTTGTACCGTATATGAGTGATGTTGGTTCTTGCTGGTGTCCAAAGTTTGTGCCTGTTAGTACCCTAAGCGTGTTAAATCTTGACGTACATTTGTTTTTAATGTCCTGAATGTGGTTTGCAAAAGATAATGATGTGTTGTATGTGTCCCCAAGTATTTTGGTCCTGTGAGTGTGTGGAATGTTGGTGGTGTTTAGTGTAAGCTGTGGAGTTATCTAGTGTTCTTTTGTGTTGCTTGTAAGCAAGGTGATGGTTGATTTTGTGGGCGCTACTTTGAGTCTATTGTGTGTGAGCCAGTCTTGTATACTGTTTATGTATGTATGTGGGTTATTTGTAGCGGTGTCGATATTGTTGTGGGTGGATGTTAGAATGATGTCATCTGCATATGATGATAAGGGAAGCTTGTTATCTATGGGTGTTGGAATGGCATGCATGTATAAGTTGAACAGTGCTGGTTAGAGAACAGAGCCTTGATGGACTCCGTTCGGAAAAAGTTTGTTTTTGGATGACTTGCCATTAAATGTGACATGTATCTTCCTGAAAGATAGTTGCTCAGCCACCTTTTGGTGTTATTGTGCATGTTTGTGTTAAATATTTTGTTTATGAGAGGGAAGCGTGGGATAGCATCAAATGCTTTACTAATGTCTATTGTTGCTAATAGTGTACGTTGAGCTGGTCGGCTGGAGTTGATGCCATCCATGATGTGCTGCGTGAGGTTAGTGAGTAATGTCGTGGTTGAGCGGTGTGGTCTGAATCCATGTTGAGTAGGCGATAGTGGTATGTGTTGGTTGGTGATTTATAAGATTAGTCTTTCTGTTACTTCGAAGGTGTGCATAGTAAAGTAATGGGTCTGTTGGATTTTTGTTTGGTTTGAGTAGTGTAATAATTTTACCTTGTTTCCATATGTCAGGAATAATACAGTGTTGGTGTGAATATGTGCTGATATTTGTGAGAGCTAGTATTCCCTGTGGGCCCAAGTGTTTAAGGTGTATGTTAGATATGTTGTCTGGTCCAGTAGCCTTCGAATTCATAATGTTTTTGATGATCTTGGTGGTCTGGTCTGTATTGAAGGGTGTTAATGGTCGTGTCGAGTCTGTAGGTTTTCTTGTGTTTGGCTGTTTGTCTGTCTGCCTGCGTGTTTCTGGTTGTTGTCTTTGTTTAAGTGACTTATCTTTCCAACTGGTTGAAGTGGTTCGTGAAAGCGTTGAGGAAAATCCATATCAGTCCGACGACGCAGCCAAGAATTAAACATTTCAAGAAGTTCCTTACATCGAATTTTAAGATAGGATATCAATCTTTACCCGTACAAAATTCAAATTGCTCAAGAAATTAAACCACAAGATCATCAGAGTTGGATAACGTACGCTAATGCTATTTTAGATTTACGCAATGAAAATGAAGATTTCACGATATTAAATTTGTAATTAAAATCGCAATAAATATATTTTCAAGTGTTGCAAACCTTTTTTATTTGATCCCCAAACAAAACAGTTATAGCCAAATGAAAAACCCTCCAAGACTTCTGGGACACCCTTTATGATGTAGATAATAAGACTATATTATATATGGATATGCTACATACATTTTATTTTAAATATGTAATTATATGCAAAGAATACTGAATATATACACTAATTTATAGTTTATATACATTTCAGTATATATGCATGTAGCAGCTTTGTACCTCCTAAATATTCTAAAATAATTCATAATATGAATAGTCAACATTTATATATACATATATATTTAATGAGATTTTTACTTACCAAAAATATACAAGTTTATTTCTGATTTATCACGAAATCAATGTTTCACCCACAGCATACAGCTGCCTACTACATACTGCATTATGAGGCCTCACATTTCCAGCCTTTGTAGGAAAACTTTTACATTTTAACTTTTTTTTTAATTTTTCCCAAATTCTTTGATGTTTTACATTATATGTTGGAGTTAAACTAATTGTTTTATTTAAATATTTCCAAACGAACGCTAAACTTGACTGCCTTATGTGTTTTGCAAAAGATAAGGAGAATATAACTGAAATATTTCTCTGTACGAGTACTTATGAGTGCCGTTATCTATCTATATATATTATGTAAATACAGGTCGCCCTTGCTTTATGCAACTTCTCTTAATGCGATTTCGCTATAATGCGACGACTCTACTTCTACCACTCTATCGCTTTGTGCGAGAAAAATTCGCAATTATGCGACTGGCCGGGTTGGACGTGCGAAGCTTGTGCGACCAATGTAGGAGCGTACGGACTCTGCTATGCAGTTGGTGCTGGTGGATCGTTGACGCAGCCCTCACGCTTCTCCGGGCTTCCATTTTAGGGTAAAGTACCCTAGACTAGAATCACTTCCCAATCTTCCTCAGTGTCACATTGTCCATTGTTTCATTGTTGTGTGCAGACTTACACTACTCGCTCTCACTTTGTATTGTGTGGATTTGCCATTACTGTTGACTCTAGTGCAATGAGTATTCGAGTAAATACCTTTCTTTTTTTTTGCAGGAAGGACCGGCCAAGTGCAAAAGCGCCCCGCCCCCAAGAGGAGAGGAAGAGAGCCAAAATCAAGGTCCAGGGCTTTGGAGATTCCTAGACACTCTACGTTTGAAAGATTAGAGGTTATAGACAGGGGAAAGGTGGATTGAGGAAGACTGTTCCAGAGTTTACCGGTTGAGTAGATGAAGAAAGATTGAAAATACCGATTAACTCTTGCGTTAGAGAGTTGGACGGAAAAGGAATGAGAAAGTGTAGAAAGTCTGGTGCTGCGTGCTTTCATTAAAGGAGGAGGCATTCAGTTAGTCAGAAGAGCAGTGTCCGTTATAATAGTGATAGTAAAAAAAGAGTGAGGCAACATTACGGCGAAGAGAGAGGGATTGAAAACAGTCGGTAAGGGGCGGGGAAATGATGAGACGAAAAGACTTTGATTCCACCTGGTCAAGTAAGGCTGTGTGGGTTGAGCCCACCATACATGAAAAGCATACTCCATACAGGGGCGCACTAGACCCCTGTACGGAGAGAGCAACTGAGAGGGGGTGAAGAAACTGCGAAGGCGGTACAGCACACCTAACCTCTTGGCTGTTATTTCTTTTAATGTTTTTTTATATAGGGTGAACCAAATGTAGGTGGACAGTAAATGATAACGTTTATTTTGAGAATACATATTTACTTTTTTTGTATACTATAATACAAAATAAAATTTAAATAAATTAGTTATAATATTTAATATAATAAACACAAACACCATAGTTATAATGAACACACCATAGTTATAATATATATAAACACAAACACGTATTCAACCTACTGTCCACCTACTTTTGGTTCACCGTGTATAATGTCAGATGATTGTTTTATTTTATTTGGTGATTTTTTATTTGCTTTGTTATGAAGAGAGTTAGAGAGTTTGTTTGGGGTGTTCAGGAGAGGTTCTGGAACGCATCCCTATTAAATACATGTAATAAATGGGTCTCTCTATACGAAATCCCTTTATGCGAACTTTTTTTGGAACACAACCCCCGCATAAAGCGAGGGTGACCTGTATACAAGTGTTCATAGGTGAGGAAAGTTGAGTGTAAGTTAAGCAAGACCTGTCTACAGTATTCTGAGCCTCGTATTTAAGTTCAGTACAGTTATTTAAGACGTTCATTGTTCAATTTTTTCTAGGTTGTTTTATATCGACTCGAGGATCGCACCAGAACAAAAAAGATTTTAGAAGAAACTGAAAAAGTTTTGGACGACATTGATGGCGTCACATTAGTGCATGGAAAGTAAGTTATTTGTACAGTGGGCCCTCCATTTGTGTGTTCGACTGTTCGCTATATGTAGACATTCCTGTCTATTAAGGTTTTATACGTTTATGTAGGTGTACAGTATGCATATATGAAATAAAAATTCTAAGCACTTGTCACAAAGCGAGTGCTTTATCCTCGTGTATTCATTTTTATTACTCGCTCGTTTCAAATCCAAAAATGCCAGATAGCAAATATACCTTTTCCGTCTTATCACTTACTATGTTTGCATTCTCCTGCAAACATAAACACATCTGTCTTTGCAGTTTCTTAATTTTTCAGACACTTTTTTCGTTGAATGTTGATCTGTTTTGTGTCTCAAACCTGCTTCTCTTTTCTCTCTCTTGTTGTCTTCCCTTCTACAGTTATTAGTATCTCTTCCGTTGTCTTCACCTTAATGATGTTTTTTAGTCTATTGCTTCTATGCTGGATGCAATACTTTCCCAATTTATGGACATGGAGTGAAAATTAAAAATTTCGAATTCACCTTTCTGTAGTGTTATTTCAGTAATGTTGTAATTTGACATTATAGTTGGGGATATTTCTATGTTGTCAATTAGGTTGCTGCTGTTTGTGAATACCAAATCTAGGAAGGCAGTTTTTTGTTTTTTCCGTTATTTCTTGTGTTAATATAAATTCGTCCGCATTTTTGCTTGCTCCTGGTCTTCCCATGTACCTCCTTTGTCTTGGTTTATATCAGGTCATCCCATAAGTAATGTCGTTTTTTACGATAGATTAAGTTTAAACTAGTCCTACTCGGTTTAAGCATAAATTTTCCGAGTGTTATATCTAAGAGGAGATCTATCGTGTTTCGCTACATACTTTACAGACCTCGACCAGTGAAGACGTGTGTTTTGCTTTATGTGAACCCCTCATAAACATGGCGGTATCAGAAGAGCATATCAGGCATATAATGCTTTACGAGTTCAAAAAAGGGAATAGTGCTACTGAAGCAACGCGAAACATTCAGGACGTTTATGGCAACGATATTCTGCGTGTGAGGAAATGTCAAAGATGGTTTCAAAAGTTTAGGAATGGTGACTGCTGTTTGACAGATGCAGCACGCTCTGGACGCCCTGCTGAGTTTGATGATGACCTGCTGTTAGCCGCACTTGAAGAAGACTGTTCAACAACTGTCGTAGAATTGGCCCAGAAACTCAATTCATCCCCGTCCACCATCCATCCCCGTCCACCATCCATCGACATTTGCAACAACTCGGGAAAGTGCCCAAGTTAGGAAAATGGGTGCCACATGAATTGTCGGTCGACAATCTGAGGGTGCGGGTAAACATTAGCGCAGCTCTTCATTCCCGTGAACTCCAAGATCCGTTTTTGCACCGTTTAGTGACTGGTGATGAAAAGTGGATACTGTACCAGAATGTTAAGCGCCGTCGACAGTGGGTTTGTGCCGGAGAACCAGCGACACCACAGCCAAAACCAAATCTTCACCCTCGGAAGGTGTTGCTTAGTGTTTGGTGGGATAAAGGTGGTGTAATACACTTTGAAACCTTACCACACAACCAAACAATCACCGCTCAAGTCTACTGTCAACAACTGGATCGATTGAACACTGCACTAAAAGAAAGGAGACCTTCTTTGGTTAATCGGAAAGGAATCGTGTTCCACCACGACAACGCACGTCCTCATACCGCTCGGATCACTTCTGCAAAAATTGAGGAGCTTGGGTGGGAAAAACTTCCACATCCTCCATATTCTCCAGACCTTGCGCCTTCAGATTATCATCTCTTCAGGAATCTGCAAAACTATCTTGACGAGAAACAGTATACATCTTTAGATGACCTGCACACCAGTCTTTGTACGTTTTTTGCCTCTAAACCGCCTGAATTTTATAAACATGGCATTGAAAAGCTTGTAGGACGTTGGCAGAGTGTCATTGATTCCGATGGAAAATATATACTAGATTAAAAAGTTTCAGTCGAGTTTTTTTTTGTCCTTCAAATTCCGATCTAAAAAACGACATTACTTATGGGATGACCTAATACGTACATTTTTTCCTATCCTTTTATATTTCATAAACGGAAAATTAAAATCACCTCGGAGAATAATATTTGGGGTTGGGGAGTGTAGAGCTTTCATCCAGTTCCTGACCTCTGTAATTTATATCCGAGAATTTTAAAGTTGAGGTGTTCGGGGTGTGTATATATATATATATTACAATTAGTACCATGTTTAATTTTTCAACTTTTGCTGTTACTAATTCTACGTAGTTGTGTTTGAAGTACTTAGTCATTTCTGCCATATGTTTTTCGCGTGTGTAAATAGCTTGCTGTTCTGTCGGCTCGAAGTATGTTATAATTTTTTTTTTTTTTTGGTCGATACAAAACTCAGTTTTCACAGTTCGCCTGGTAGTCCTTTAGATGGGTTTCCGTGAGACATACAAAGTCCGCTCTTGTTTCTTGCACGAGTCCTTTCACATATGTGACTTTGTCCAGGGAAAGGTTTGGTTTAAGACCTCGAATGTTGGTTAGGATTATTTTTATTTTTTCGCTTTCGGTTTTCCTTTTATGTAATTCAGATTCGCTTTCCAATGGTGGTGTATGTTTCGTTGCTCTTTGATCCTCCGAGAATTTTCCTTTATATGTTTCGATACCTGTTGTCCCGATATCGCGTGTAATGTTTTTCTGTATTTATTCTGTACGGCTTTGTCAGTTGGCTTTTTATGTGTTGGATGGTATTTAATAGTTGAATTGCGTTTGCTACACCTGAAAAAATTGGTAACCCTCTTTGTTGCTGGTATTGCCCGCTCACCTGTCGCGTTCCTTTGAGGATGGTGGTAACGGCATTTTTGCCCGTAGTTCCATCGCCCATATCTGGCATAAGTTTTGCAGATGGTAAGTTGGTGGAACTCGCAGTTTTTGCAGATTTACTGTATCCATTTTTGTAATGGAAGTTACATAAAGTGGGATGTGCATAGATGCATTGCCCATCCCTGTATCAGCAATGCCCTTTTGCATTATATTTACGTACGATATTTTTTACGTTTTTCGTTTTTATTTAGCCGTTTTTAGTTTTTTATCCTTATCTCGTTTGGTAGTTTTACCACATCACAGATTGTACTGGTCTTTTCTTTCTTCTACAATAGTGTCTTCTTTTCGTGTTATCTTTTTATTTGTTTCTCTCATATCCACATTCTGGTCATCTTTTCCTCCCATTATTCTCTTTCTCTATCTGATTCATATTCGTATTTTCCGTTTCTTTAAATACCGCAAACGAATTACAATTTCCGTCCATGAGTCACTCGTTTCGCGTTTAATACAAGTGACATTTTTCTATATCGTCCCAATTCATACAGTTAAAGTAGTGCAGTTTTTGGCAAAAATCACGCCTGATTGCTTTGTTTTCAGTTGTTACTAGATTATATTTCCCCTCATGCTATAGGAGATTATATTTCCCCTCATGCTATAGGAGATTATATTTCCCCTCATGCTATAGGAGATTATATTTCCCCTCATGCTATAGGATGTGTTTAATTTATGCATTTGAAATATCGTGCGAGAGCGTATCAAAGGCTTTCGAGAGGTCGAGGAAAACTAAGATTGTGTTTTTTGTAGTTTAAGTTTTTATAGATATTTTCTTACAGCATGTTGATAGTGTGTGGTGTAACCTCTAAATCCAAATTGCGTTTTGGCTAGGATATCGCATTTGGCTAAGCATTTTATTAGTTTACTGTATATGATTTTTTCAAGTACTTTACTTGAGGTTAGTAATAGGGAGATTGGCAGGTAATTGGATGGAGAATCGGGACTCCCTGATTTGAATATTGGTTATCAGGGAATACACTTTGTACAGTATTATTGACAAGTAAGTCTTGTGATTGGAGTTGCTGTATCCATCTGATATTAGTTTATATAATTTTTACCGAAATTAAACGGATAGGTGCGTTTGTATTAAGTTTTTTAATGTGGCTCTTGAGGTTTCGTTTGGAAGAATTGGTTCAAAGAAGAATGGGTTAGTATTAGTTATTTCACCCAGTCACACCCAGTTAAAAAAATAGCATATATTGAATCCCCATTAATAAATAATTAACTAAGAAAATATCCATCTTGTGCAAATTGGTCTAAATATTTTTTTAATAATAATTATGATTGCTATTTTTTGGCATTTATGATATATATGTATACACTATTTTGGTCAATTTGTCACTTTTTTTTTTCCTTATTTCTGGATACTTTTTTTTTATTCTAATTGGATTTAGTTTGGTGGTGTTTGCGATAGAATTATGACGTGCCGTTCGTGTGATTTCGACTTTGAGGACCCGATTCGCCATGTAGGTCTAGATGAAGACAAAGCATTGGATGTTTTTAGCAATCACGGCGTTATTCTCTCATCCTTAACTTGCCCGAAATGTGACAGTGAGTGCCTAATACGAAAAGATCAAAAGATATTTAGGTGAAATAACCAATATTAACCTGTTAGGTTAATTGAATGCCCGGTTAGGTTAAATGTACGCCCTTGATGATTAGTTAGGTTAAGTCGTGATATTTTCGTTAGTTTAAACGAAAATGATGCGAACAAATTTTTCTGGTAAATTTTGAGTTGTTTGAAGTAGTTTTCGAGATATCTTCACCTAAAGATAGGTGAAGATATCTGAAAACTACGCATTTGCACAGGAAACGGATATCACATTTGTGCAAAACAACTCAAAATTGACCAGAAAAATTTGTTCTCGTCAAAAACCCGACTGGGTGTAATAACCAATTTTTACCAAAGAATGTACAGTATTTGGTGTGGATTGTGGCATATACCGTCTTGTTGGTAGTGACTGTCTGAGCCTGGAATAGCTGCTGCTGTGTTGATTCCTGTTTTTGAAAAGCAATTGTTGGAGCAATGAAAGAGAGCCACCCCCAGCATTCTTTAGTTAGCTTTATAAGGCTAACTAAAGAAAATATCACGACCTGACCTAACCAATCATTAGGCCAACTGTACGCCCTTGACGATTGGTTAGGTTAGGTCTTTATATTTTCGTTAGTTAGCCTTATAAAGCTAACTAAAGAAGGCTGGGGTGGCTCTCTTCCATTGATCCCAATTGTTTAATAAATTAGACATATCTTTGGGATCACTGTAGGAAATCCCGTCCTGTGATAGCGAAGATACGAGATTTGTCCCCAAATTTTTTGGCGTTAACTAAAACCTTTAAATTATCCCGCAGTCCTTTTGGATTAGATTTTTGTTCGTTAATTTTAGAACAATAATGGTCCGCTTTTGCCGTTTTAAGAGTTAATTTAGTGTTACAATAGTTTTAATACGTTCGTTCATTGATAATATTATTCTTCCATAATTTATAGAGAGAATGTTTACGGTTCATGCTCGCAATGAGAGCTGGGGTGATCCACTGGTAGTTATAATTATTTTTCGACAAGTCTTGATTTGATAGGAAAATTAGCATTAAATATACGAGTGTGTTCGAAATTTTGTTTGTCACAGTTACTTCATTATTCTCGACCAGTCAAAACTTGATACTTCCCTGATAAATTTCAATTTATTATTATTATAGTTGTGGGTTCTTTAGTAAATTTTTTTTTCTCGTGTTTGTAAATGGTTAATTAACATTGCGTATTTGGGTAGATGGTCCATAATATGTAACGAGTGCATACCTGACATAGTCGAGGGAAGACCACCCACATTTGGTGTAATAAAGTGGTTTTCTATGGTATTATGTAGCGTTGTTGGCTTAGCAAGGGTTAAATTAAAGCCATTTGTAGTGATGAGATTGTAGAAGAAATTAGCGTTGTTATTAGAATTTATTTTAGCAAGATCGATATTTAAGTTTCCGGCAATAATGCGGCTACTCTTGATTTGATAAGAAGTCGCAGTTTTATAGATTCTTTTTTTTATGGAAGGAGGAGGGGTCAAGGGCGAATGCCCGCAAAAATGCCCCCCATAGAGGGAAAAGAAGAGTCGAAATCAGTCTCCGAGACTGTTAAAAACTGAACTTTTTCTTTAATTTTGAAAAGAATGTGTAGTGTGTAAGAAGTAAGATGTATGTATGTGCAATGGGGGAAAAGAGGGAGAAGCGTGTTTGAGAGCATGCTGGACTGATCACATGGTAGACGAGACTCGAAAAAAGATCCGCTAAGGAGGACAGTGACGAGAGAAACGGGTGTTCAAGCATTCCGTCTCCTGCCGAACGTCCACCCCCGGAGTAGTGTTGCAATACGTGTTAGTAAAAAGGACTCGGATGAGTAGGGAAATTATTTTTATTTACCATACTTGTAAATTATATACTCTATTAAGTAATTTCTGATATATTTTTTTTAATAGCAGCAGCATCCTTGATACTGCATAACATTTCGCAGTGCCATACCAGGTCGCGAAACTTCCGAGGGCACTGTTGGCCCGCGCGCTGCCCAACTTTGAGGTTTCTTTTGTGATTTGTGGGAGAGTAGTTTTTTTTTTTTTTGAGATATGGTACCTCAGCCCAATCTCCAATCCTGTTACGCGCAAGGAGGAAGTGTGCGTAACCCAATCTCCAGGGGTCCGTGCACAGTCGCCTTTTACGACACGTACTTGGAAGACGAGGGATCAATTCTGAACTCTGTATCCCAAGAGGGTCGGGGGCAATATCGTTGAGGAATTAAGAAAACTAGTTTCCATAATATACCTTGGTTAACCTTGGTTTAGCTTCCGCCCGAATTGTTCATTCTGACAAAGGTCAAGCTTGTCACTCCACCTTAAACCTTCAGTTTAACGGAATCCGAACCACGCCTCACCAGCAGCCCAGCGTCTTAACCACTAGGCTACCGATGGTACCCATTTATCTACCAACCACTTTCTTTATTGTGTGGAAGAATGAACAGCTGGGTTTTGCTGTGTGCCGCCTGCCGTCACTAGGTCTCGATCCTGGTGTCGATAGATTCATAGCCAGCGACGCTAACCACTACACCACTGAGGCGCATATATATATTTATGAATTTTGAAGTCTAAACGTAGTATTAGATTAGTGACAAGCAAGTGGGTTTTTTGTAACTCGAAAGACAAGGGAATAAAAAATCGTCTCTACTTAAGCAGGGTGACATTATTCGCGCATTGAGTTATTTGAATTTCTCCTTAGGCTTATCCTTCTTAGGCTTATCTCAGTCAGATTTGTTAGTTTCGAAAGATAATGTAACTCTTTGTTTTTTAAAGTATTAACTTTTATCTACAGATATTTTCTATTTCTAAAAACTGTTGTACTTTTCTGGTAGGTGAGTGTGCACCGAAAAAGACTGCTTTAGGTTTTGTTTCCCCAACCAAATTAATCTTGAAGGGCCATAATGGATTGCGCGTGTCCGTTCGTCCGCCTGTCACACTTTCGTGTCTGGCTATAAGTTTTGAACCTCTGAACATAAATTGATGAAACTTTACACACTTACGGATCATGACAAGACATTGTCTCATGAGCAAATATCAGGTTCCTGCAGTAAACGTGAGGGTTACAAACTAAGAAATCAAATAAGGGTTTTTTGTGTCCGAGCTATAACTTTTGAACGCTCAACACGAATGAGTGACCCCCCTCCTTCCCTCCACACACACACACACACACACACACACACACACACTGAATGTAGCAAGATGATGCGTTTTGAATAAAAATCGGGTCCCTGTATCGAAGGTCAAGATCATAATAGAAGTCTGTCATAACTTTTTAAATTGCTCTGTATAAACTGATGAAACTTCACCCGTGTATAGATCATTATAGACCAGTGGTGGCGAACCTTTTTTGCTGGCGGGTCATTTTTGTTACTTTTGATTTTAAAAAAAAACGAAATTGGGTCAATAATTTATTTACTTACAGTAGTATTTTTAATGAGAAACTACTTGTTGGATTTTAGCTGCTAATGCTTTGATCCGAGGTTTATATTTAGTTGTCTTTAGTCTCAACACAAGCAGCACTCGTATCTGTGCCAAGGCGATTCCTAGTGGTGGATTTGATGAAATTCATGGAGGAAAACAACTGTTCATATGAATAAGATGAACCAAACATTGTTAGCAGAGCTAATGCTAGCTTTTTCATTGATGCAAAAGAATTTGGTAGAGAGTTCCATTCTGCAAGAATAAGATTCTCTACTCTTTCTACAGTATTGATTGTTGTTCTCTGGTTACACCCAAAATTGACGACTCCAATTCCTTTTCTTGTAACTTCAGATTAAGATCAATAAATTTAGTCTTCCATACTGCACTTTCTTGGAAGTCAACTAATTCCATTTCTAAATTATCAATATCAAGCCAATGAAAAGTTGATAGCTGAAGATCTTCAAATTGAATAGTGTGGGGGAATTGGATGAATTGTAATGTTGCATCAATTTGTCGGAATTGTGAAAACCTCTCTGAAAGTGATTGTCTGGCATCTCTTATTATTGAAGAACACTTTTTGAGCACGTCGGATTTATTTCCTTCATTGTCTGCAAAATATTTTGAAGTAAAGAAGTGTTTCTGCAATAATGGAAAATATTTCAAATTTCTTCTTCCAGATCTTTTGAGAAATTATTAATTTTTTTCAAAAGCTTTAATATTTTTAAAAATTGATGATACAACACAGCCGCGACCTTGCAACTTTTTATTTAAAGCATTGTAATGTGAAATCAGTGAAAAAATGTAAGTCATTCAACCAATTCATGTCAGTTCTGAATATTCATGTTCCGTTTTATTAAAAAAAAATATATCATTTCTTCTTACAATTCAACAAAGCAATTCAAAACTTGACCACGACTTAACCCTCTGACATTGTTATACATGACTAACCCTGAAAATTGAGTCAACCTCATCTAATAGTTTGATATATTTTGACATTTGTTAAGATCGTGAGCAACTATAAAATTGACAATCTTTGTCACAAGAGACATCACATTTTCAAGTGATTTTAAACTTTTTTTTTGCCCAAAGAGCTTCTTGGTGTAAAATACAATGAAATTCAACTAATGGGTGTTTCACTTCTTGTTTAAGTAATTGAACAAATCCAACATTTTTTACAATCATACTCGGAGCTCCATCAGTCGTCACAGATACAATATTTCTGAAATTAATACCCATTTGGATGAATTCCTTCTTCAATTCATTCATAATATCCTGTCCTGTGGTTTTCTCAGGCATTGTCATCAATTTAATTAGCTCTTCCTTCATTATATTTTTGGAATAAAATCTTGCAATAACTGCTAGACGGCCCTGTGATGTGACATCTGTACTTTCATCCAAACAAATGGAAAACATCCCAGCATTTGTCAAATCCAATAAAAGTTGATCAGATACATCTTTGTCCATGATAATTATTCTATCTTTGACCGTATTTCTAGCCACAGGCAACTCATTAATACGTTTAATTATTTGATCTTTATTCTGAAAATCTTCAAATAAATAATCTGAGCAGTTTATAAAAGCTTCTTTTGAATAATCACCATCAGAAAGTGGTTTTCCGTGTTGAGCAATGGTAGATGATAATTGAAAAGTAGCTGCTGTAATATTGTTTGGTTTAAAAATTCTTTTGAAAATAGCAAATGTTGTTGCTGTTGCCGCATAATAATTTCATTCCTTTCCTCATCTGACAGAAGACAAATTTTTGTGGCTACTTTCAAAATGTCGCTTAATATTATAAAAGCGAGCAACAATGTCCACTTTGCAAATACAACAAAAAGCTTTATTATTTCGTTTAATAACACCGTATTTCAAAGTCCACTCTTCATGAAATAACCTTCCAGTTCCACTACCTTCAGAACTAGTTTTTCGTTTTTTGTAGCCATTTTTTTATGGGTGATAATTTCTGCACTAATAATTTGGCACTCCCAAACTTAAGGACTTGAACTGCAAAACTGGGAAGGCAGATGACCGCGCGGTGCGCACCATGAGTAGGTTGTCATACATTCACGCACGTTTTTAAACGTATATTATACGTTTAAAAACGTTTCAATGTGTATCAGCTGTTTATTTCGGTGGGAGAATAAAATAATTTTAAAACTGTAAGGCAGAAAATATTAAAAATTAGTCATATTTTATTTAATTAAGAGCTCGTGGGTTACTAAAAATTGCCTCGCGGGTCAGTGGTTCGCCATTACTGTTATGGACGATGCGTTTTAAGCAAAGCTCCGGTCCCTGCATCAAAGGTCAAAGGTTAAATGGAGATTGCCATAACTTTTGAACCGTTTTACATAAATTGATTACACTTAAAACAGGTATGAATTATTACAGTACGATGTATTATGAACAACACTTTGGGTCCCTGCATCAGAGGTCAAGATCACAAAGAGATCAAAGGTCAAATGGAGGCACACGCCATAATTTTTGTACTCGGCATAAATTGTTGAAACTTCAGACACGCATGGATCATTACAAGATGACGTGTTGGGAGTAAGGCTCAAGTTCTTGCATCAAAGCAGAGATGTACCGACTGCAAATTATGGCCGACTGCCGACTAGTCGTCTTTCAAAAGTCGGCAGAGTATAAGAACTCGTTTCTTTCTTAGGTTTGCAGATAAAAGAATTTTAATTTCATGACTGCTACACACTTATTAATTATGTTTAAATATATCTGTAATGCATATGCAATTTAGAGCTCTTGGTATGTTTCTTATAAATTTAGTGCATGCTTGAATGGCGACATCAGTCATTTCACCATAATAGAATATTATTTATTTTAGTGTTGATAATAAAATGCATTGTGTTCACCCTTGGTTGAAAGACTGACCCAGCGATACGACTGAGGAATCGGAGTCGGATATGAGGGAAAAGGAAACTTAAATGAAATGAGTTATGTTTCGTACTTATACTGATAATGATGAATTAAATATCTAGCAAACATTTAGCGACTAAGCCGACTAGTCGGTCAATAATAGCCGACTATGCCGCCTACCGACTACAGCTCTATATCAAAGGTTAAGGTCACAAATAGAGGAAGCGGGGGAGGGACGTTGATATTCTGATATAGTTCTTGTTCTTTTTGGGTTCTTTTGGCCAATGAAGTTTTAGGGACTGAAAAATTTCATGGTATCTTCATCCTTGTTACCTTATTAGATACACATTACGACCGCAAGATTCGTGAATGCTAATCATTATTGAATTACATTAGAATAATTTTGTTCATTGATGTGTAATACTAAGAAGTAGCTTTTTCCAACTTGTATATTATTTTCTCGTGTAATAATTCTTCGGTGGTTTCTTTCCTCGTTTTAAAAGATTTTACTACCTGTTGTCGGAGCTTCATTGCCAGACCGGAAATCATGCCGAGTATTATCGTGCCGCTCTCCATTATCTCGGCTGTGCCGATATCTCGGATTTGACCGGGGAAGACAAACGTAAGAGGGCCTTCTACCTCGGGCTAGCCGCACTTCTTGGAGAAGGAATTTATAATTTTGGAGAGTTGGTACGTATATTTGTATAGAGGACTCGCGAGTGAATGTGGTGCATCTAGCGCATGAAATAAACATATCATGTTTTTGTACTTAATTTTGTTTCTCTTTTCTTTACTCGTGTACATAAATAGAATTAGGAAACAACATTTTTTATTATTGAAGAAAAGTTTCACATTTAATTGAAATTAAAATTTATTGACACACAAAAAAACAACAACAAAAAAAAACAGCTTGTAATAAGACACTAAAAACAAAAAGAGGACAAAAATATAAAGAAATACGCGTAATAAATTAAAGCAATAATGAAAACAAAAAAATCCATGTAATGAAACGAGTAATAATACGAACTAAAACTAGAAACAGGAATGAGAAGTAGGAATAATGAAAATAATAATAATAATATAAATGTTGAGTGGAGTTATAGACAAACATTTTCATGCCATGAAACCAATCTTTTAGAACGCATAAAATGGGAATGATGAATAGCTTGGACAGTTGGATTGCTTGAGTTTTGAATTCTTCTCATTAGGCAGCATTGATCGCGTCTTGTCTTACCTTCACTCGTACAGAATCTGAAGTTCCTTATAATCATATAATACATAGTTATATATATATACAGTATATATAATAAATATATATATACACACACACACACACACACACACACACACACACACACACACACACTTGGTATCACCTTAAAAAAGCTTCAAATCCTTATCTAGCACTGACAAAAAGAGTTATTATTATTTTGCGAGGTTTTGACTACGATTGATTCCCACATTGTTGATGTTACAGTTAGCGCATCCCATTTTGGACTCTCTGAAGGGAAGTGAAGGGGAATGGTTGATGGAACTCCTCTACACATTCAATGAGGGGAACATTTCAAAGTTTGAGAGTATGAAAATGCAGTGGTCAACACAGCCAGATCTCGTTGCCAGGGAGATACAGATGAGAGAGAAAATTAGGCTTCTCTGCTTAATGGAGGTGAGATTACAGTTTTAAAATAAAAAACTATTCAGAAAAAAACTTTAATTCATAATATCTTCAAAGAGAAGTTTTTTGTTTGTATACAAACAATTTAGCTATCTTGCGTGCCGACGCGCCGTTACTATATTTAAAGTATTCTTATCTGAATATGCCGTTAGAAAGCACGGAAGCAGTTTATGTAAAATCGATGGTATTTAATTCATTTAATACAGAAGCGAAGTGAAAGGGCAGATAATACTAAGAATAATAAACAATTGGTGTAAATTTACAGAAATAACGGACATATTGCTCGACTAACTTCATTTCATACATGGATAATTTACCAGAGACGTTATTTACATAAAAATTAATCATTAGTATGCAGTACTTAGTAGAAAGCAGACATGGGGCTGAAGCCGGCTTCGAGACTTGGTTATTTAACTATTTTAATATTTTTGATTATTAGTAGTATGTACTAATAACTAATTTAGAATAGGTTAACTATGGAACTCGTCTTCCGATCCCGGTTAGGTAAGATTCAGTTTTAGATTCGATTTCGCGCGTAGAAAGTAAATGAAATTGCGTAAAAAATAGGTAAATTTGGGAAATTGAGATCAGATTTGTGGGAACCATGTTTTAACTAGTTAATTATAAGGACTTAATTAATACATATATAGTAGTAATGCTGGTAATGAACTCGTACGTGAGAAGGTGCTAATTATTTTGTGATTTGTGAAGTACATTTAACGATGAAACTTTACTGATGATCAAGGGAATTGCATTCCGTTCATTGAAGGAGAGTGGATTTCCTGCAGTTTCCATTGTTTAATTTCGATTGTGTATGAAATATCTGGTCAGTCTAATATTATAATGATGACGGTTTTAATGCGAAGTGATTGATCTTTGAATGGGTGAGGTATGGTGATTTTTATTGGTAACGTTGTACATATCGACACCAACATTGAATTTGTGTGTCATTTAGTCGTAAAATACTTAACTCCTTAAACGTTGAGGAAGTGTGACCGCTTTGTTATTTGAGAGGGTTTGCGGGCATTTTTTATGAATGACATCCAAAGGACGTTTATATATTTCTCATAAATGACAAAGGTTTGTCATTGACACGTTATGTAGTTTTATATTGATTTCAATGGGAGCGATACAGACGGAAGTAACGTGACAAAACTTGTTAGAAACGTTTCTGTGACAGGTTCGAGACCGAACACGGCTTTCTGCACTTTTTGTGACGTCATTTCACTCACCTCAGTAGATTCCCCCTCAGTAGATATCGCTCCATCGCTCATAATACACGTGTTTCCGCATGTCCAGTTTTTGCAATCAGAGAAAAGAAATACAAAAAAGCGAAAATTGTTTCACGTACTAATAATATATTGGTAAATACCCCTTTCGTTTAGATTAATTGTATATTGTGTGAAAATGCCTTTAAGAAAGAACAACAAATACACAGCTCATTTTAAACTAAAAGTTATAGCGTTTGCAAAGAAGATGAATAATTGTGTGGTCGCGAGAGAGTTCAATGTGTCAGAGAAGACTGTCAAAGATTAGAAAAAAATTTCCAAAATCTACAGAAGATGCCGAAGAGTAAACGTGCCAACAGAGGAAAACCGAGCGAGTGGACGAAGTTAGAGGAGAAAGTATCGGAGTGAGTAGTCAACGAACTCGACAGAATGACCATAGCGTTACTCGCTGAGCCATAACTCTATACCTTGAAAGAATCTAAGAATCATGAATTTCAAGGCCAGCGCGGATAGTGTACCAGGTTTACGAAGAGGCACGCTCTGGTACTTCGTCAGAAGACCAAAATCTCCCAACGTCTACCGCAGAATTGAACGACAAGATTACAGAATTTCACCGATTGTGATTCGGCATCGACGAAAATGGTTACAGATTGGTCTGCATTGGTAACATGGACGGAACCCATGAATTTTATGTGCCGGCGAATAAGACTGTGAACAAAATCGGCAAAAGAAACGGTTCTGGTTAAAGTGACTAGCTATAAAAAGACTACATTTACAGTGGTAGTATCTTGCATGGCTGACGAAACAAAATTGAAACCATGGTGATATTTAAGCGGAAAATCATACCGAAGTACCGAAAAGGATCGTTATCCACACTCACGAAAAAGGATGGATGAATGAAGACGTCTGTAAGAAGTGGTTGAAAGAAGTGTGGAGTTTGCGACCAACTGGATTATGAAAGTAGAAGAGTCTACTTGCGTGGGACGTGTTTAAATCCCATCTTGTCGACGAAATCGTTAATAGGCTTGGATCGCATAACACCGACATCGCGGTGATTTCTGGCCGTCTTACCAGCGTCGTCCAACCGTTAGATGTCTGCATCAATGAGCCCTTTAAAAATAGCATCAGGAAGAAGTGGAACACTTGGATGCTTGACGAAGAGAGAACGTCAAAAACGACAAAAAGTCGCAATATTCGGACCTCAACGTTATCGACATTGTGCCAATGGGTTGTGGACGCCTGGAACAAACTCGATACCAATATCGTTATCAAATCATTCCAAAAATGGGGAATCTCAAGTGCTTTTTTGATGGTTCAGAGGATGATTATTTGTGGAATGATGACGCCGATATGACTGGTGATAAAAACGATGACGATGATGACGAAATAGATCCGTACGACGATATATTTAAAAAAATTATCAAATGTCTTTTTGTATTTCAACCCCAAAATTTAAGCCTTAGAAATTGGTCTGAAAAATTTGACTGTTACATGGGTATATATGGTATTGATAAATAATTGTATTTGATATGTTGTACATGACTTTTGAAACCTGGTTTTTCGTTTAAATTACCCTTACAAGAGTAATATTCCCAATTTTTATTTGATATTTTGCATCTCTGTGTTTTGTGGTAATGA
This sequence comes from Bathynomus jamesi, assembly GCA_023014485.1. Taxonomy (NCBI): domain Eukaryota; kingdom Metazoa; phylum Arthropoda; class Malacostraca; order Isopoda; family Cirolanidae; genus Bathynomus; species Bathynomus jamesi. The sequence goes on from JAJOZX010002117.1 coordinate 387,028, forward strand.
TCATGTAAGATGACTTTTGTTAGGTTCAGTTTATGATAATAAAAACCCACTCTAATAGACAGTTTATTTCCACAACAGTTTCGATGCCCACTGGCATCCTTCTTATGTATCCACCCGAAGAGGATGCCAGTGGCATCGAAACTGTTGTGGAAATAAACTCTGTCTATTAGAGTGGGTTTTTATTATCATAATTTGACCTTCACGTAGAAAAGTGAAGTTTTTTTGCATTTATTAGGTTGTTTGTTAGCGCACAACCATTTCTACACATTCTCTAATTACCTGTTCGTTTCATTTATCAGACAATCTAAATTATGATGGGAAGAAGTAAGTGTATCATCTGCATATTGTATGCAATTTTGTGTAGTTGAGACACGAAAATCATTGACAGGAATGAAAAACGGTAATGGCCCAAGAATAGATCCATGTAGGACCCCACTATTTAGCACCGCCTTGTCGGATGAATTAACTTTTAATCTGATGTATTGATGACGGTTTGTCAGGTACGATTTGAACGAATCGAGGATATTTCCTCTCATTTCATATATATGAAATTTATGCAATAAAATTTCGTGCGAAAGTATGTGAAATGCTTTCGACAAGTCGAGGAAAAACCAAGGCACTGTTTTCCTTTTGCTTTTTAGGTTCTGATTGACATTTTTTAATAGCATATTTATGCCATCTTCTGTGGTATGCCCAACTCTTAAGCCCTAAATTGTCTCATCAATTCCCCGCCTCTTACTGAGTGACTCTTCAATCCCTCTCTCTTTGCCCTAATGTTGTCTCTCTCTCTCTCTTTACTATCGCTATATGACGGACACTGCTCTTTTGAACACTCTAACTGCCAGTGGTGGGCACCGTTAACCAAAAAGTTAACTTCGTTAACCGCTAATCCGTTAACCAAAAAGTTAACTTCGTTAACCGTTAATCCGTTAATTCGTTAAACATGTAACGGAAGTTACCGATAAACCGTTAACGTTAACTTTTATTATACAAAAAATGAAAAACACAATATATATATAATTTAATTTTCCCTCTTCTTCTCGTTCTCCATTTTGTCCATGAGATGCATGTTGCCCTTCATGAAAATTAGCATATCAAAGTTTCATCAGACAGGGATGATCTCTTGGCCCTCAGGATGTCCTTGCCCATAGAGAACAAACGCTCCACTGCAGCACTGGAGGGGATGGCTGTGTTGAACTTGATGAACAAGTCCACCAACACTTGCTCACCCAAGAAGGCAGCATCTGTCAGCAAGTCCTTGGAGTTGGTCTCCAGCCAGGTCTTGACCAAGTTCTGGGCCTTGCCCTTGAGTGACCTGTGGCTTCTGCTGCTCTCTTTTGTCTGGATGACAGCACTGAAGAAGTCATCATCATCATCCTCCTCCTCCTCGTTGTTGCTGCCCACTTCGTTGGACTGCTGCTTCATGGCCTCCTCGACTGTACCCTCCATGCTTTTCCTCACCCTGGCGACCTTGGTGTTGTCATACTTGTCCAACCAGATGAGGCGAAACCTGGGATGGAAGGCAGCAGCCAGCAGCCAGCTGGCATTCGTCATCCTCCAGGAGGGGCCCAAACCTTTTTTACTCACAGACATATTATAAATATACATGACTTACTTGACAACGATTATTTTTAAATATTCACTAGCACAAACATGTTGCGCAAGAGACAGACTGCAAATGAAACGAATGTAGTTATTTGTTGTAATTGTTACATATATATTATTGAAAGTGCCTTAAAATGCTCGTGATATTTCTTGAAAGAAGTTAAAACATTCAACTCAAATGGCAAATCTTTCCGCCTGATTTTACAGTCGACCATGTTTTGCTCAAACCATGCCATAAATAACTACCATATTTGGTAAGACACAAATTGTGGCGACGGAAACAAATATATCGCCTGATTTTGCACTGCGGAAATGGAAATTCGTTCATCACTATTAACAGTGGCGGATTAATTGCGCACCTGCTCAGCACTGAAAATAATAGAAACTTTTAAACGTTCATTTATGAATTTTTTGGGTTAACGGACTTGAGTTAACGGAAGTTAAATGTAACGGAAGTTAATTAGTCCGATAATGATTTTCAAAGTTAACTTAAAAGTTAAATCGTTAACGAAAAAGTTAACTTCGTTAATTAACGATTAACGGATTAACGGTTTGTGCCCAGCTTTGCTAACTGCATACCTCCTCCTTTAAGGAGAACTTGCAGTACCAGACTTTCGACATATTCTCATTCCTTTTCTGTCCAACTCTCTAACGCAAAGGTTAGTCGGTATTCTCAATTTTTCACCTATTCAACCAGTCAACTCTGTAACAACCTTCCTCAATCCATCTTTTCTCCCGTATTGTGACCAGCCTTTCAAACGCAATGTCCAGGCATCCCGAAAATTTTGGATTCTTATTTTGGCTCTCTTCTTCTATTGGGGTGGGGGGTGCGTTTTTGTGGTCATTCACCCTTGGTCCCCTCTTTCTTGCATAACAAAAAATCGTATTTTAGTTACAATACATGTTTAAGAATTTGAGGACTCTCTCTCATTCTTACAAACCGCTCCAGTTTTCAACCATTATGGAAGCTTCCTATTAACCGACTGAGCTTGTAAGAGGATCTCTTCTATTACTAATTACATTATCGTGAAAGAATTCTGTAATTGCAGTAAGTCTTGAATCTGTTATAAAAGTTGTGGCTTCACACTTCAGTAGCAAAATAGGCAAGTAAGACTGGAGTCGGCGAAAATATTAGGCTTTACAATATGGTGCATAATGTACATTATTTTCTAAGAAGGGTCCGCAAGATAAAAAAAGTATCTGATGTAGCCCATGGGAAGGAAATATTTGGGAATCACTGGGCTAGTGGATTAATTGAAATTGGAGGTTGCAAGTTTAAACATTTTCCATTTGTTTTGTCCTCTTAGGAAGATTCTACTTGATCTTATATGTTGCCTAAAGTGTCGTTGTCGTTGTTCCGTCATTGGCATCATTATCTCCAAGATGATATCTTGAGTTTATGGTTCTCCCTCATATTTAGGAGTCCTTTTGAGTTGGATCTCTCTCATCCCAACTGTGCCAGCCGGGTTGAGCCCGTCCATCTTCCCTCGTCTGTTCGGATTACCTCTTCTCTTATTACCAGGCATGGGGACGAGGCCGAGAACATACATTTTTCAAAGGCCTCGAGGCCGAGGCCTTTTTAGGGGAGGCCTCATGAGGCTTAAGATTGTTAGACTGAAGGTATTTGCACCCGAGGTGTGATATTCTGATGCAAATAACGAATGCGGTATTTGCACCTCTGGGTGCAGATATTCTCTCCGAAATCTTTTACGAATAAGCTCCGTAGCCTCACACTAGCCTGTATCTCTTCTTTTTTTTAATCCATACGGAAAAGCAAGATTCTACTCAAAATTAATAAACAAAGACATACCTCACTTCACTTACCTAATAAAAGGGAATTATTAAGCATTAAGCACATTCATCTATCACACGCGACCACACCACAACACCGACACGCTGTGTTTTTACATTTGCCGGATCACACAGTCAGACAAGGTTGCCAGAACAAGATTTCCTGGGCACCATACATTAGCCCACAAACTTTTTATTTCTCATTTCATGCAGTTCTTAGTTCTCATTTTAATATACCCGCAATATTTCAAGTATTTATGATAACATGGAAAGCTATGATGTGAAGATGATCTAGCAAAATATTTCAAGATTGTACTAACTCACTGTGTGTTGATCGTATAAGTTCTGAATGGCTATTATTAGCGACTCTAGCGAGCATTGCAAACAGAGCTACATTTGGAGATGCCTTATTTTTTTTTAAGTTTTGCATTTTTATGTATCTTGACAATAAGAAATTGTGGTCTTAAAGTCTATCAAAGATCATTAATGTAATTGTAGCTTGTACTGTATGTGAAGGATGTTTCTGATGTACGGTAGGCCTATAGGTATGAAGTTTATATGATGCCATTACTATATAATTATATATATGATAATAATATAATAACGATAATATTAAGAATATATTTGCACCTGATATTTCAACATGTTATATATGTAATTTGATTTAAGAGTATAATTGCACCTGATATTATCCATTATCAGACATTTTTAAAGTTATATGTATAATACTTTATATTATTAAAGTAAATGAAAAAGACCGAAAAAATTATTTGCAAACAATATAACAATTTACATCTCGGTTATAATGCCGATATTAGCAAAATTATTGTTTGCATCCGATATTATATATACATTTCAAATATTATTTAGAAGTTTATATATTACAATTTACGACGGGCGAGAAGCAAAATTATCGACGCTAATAGCTAGTTATCAGTATATCAGTTGGTATTATTCTTTAGTTTGGCCTATTTTTTGTTATAAAAATAGATACAGTACAATAGTTTATACACACAAATAACACAAACACAAACACATTATATGAGCTCAGTTCTACTGATGACCAACTGATAGATTGCTTTCCCACACTAGTTTTGCTACATTAAGTCAATTGGTCTACTGCTGACTGACTGAATAATATTTATATACCGCGACATATATAATATATATGTACCTAACGTCACAGTGACCTGTCACTAATCCGTTGGTCACCTAACTGAATAGTATTTATCAAAGTATGCTGCCACATACGGTCACCTTTCCGGTCATGGTCCTCACCTGAAGAATCTCCACCCCAACGCTAGTGGCGGTTGAAAATTACAGGTCTCCTCACTCCGACTTAATTATGTCTGAAATTAGAATCTCTTCCAAAGATGTTCTTTCTGCCCTATCTGCAGTCAACTCTAGGAAGGCGTACGGTCCTGATGGTGCTTCTCCTGTTGCTTTGTCTTTAATCTGGTACTTTTCCTTCCCGTTGGAAGTTCGCTTTCATTCAGCCTCTCCCAAAGAAGTGTGACCGCTCTCACCCCTCCAACTATCGTCCTTTGGTCATCCTCCTTTCGGGATTTCGGTGAAACCTTTGCTATTGCGCTAGAAATATCAAAAGCTTTTGATATAGTTCGGCACAAATCTTTAATTTCGAAACTGCCCTCCTTCGGTTTCTATCCTTCTATCTGTACCTTTATCTCTAAGTTCCTTTCTGGCCGATCTGTAGCTGCGGTTGTAGATGTCCAATGTTCTTCTAAAACTATTAACAGTGGTGTTCCTCAGGGTTCTGTCCTGTTACCCACTCTTTTCCTTTTATTTATTAATGATCTATTAAGTTGCATTTCCTGTCCTATCCACTCCTATGCCGATGATTCCACTCTTCATTTCTTCACCCACTTCACAAAGCGTACCTCTCAACAGTCACTCCAAGCTTCGCGTAGAACGGCTGTGGTACACCTGACCTCTGATCCTTCTGCCATCTGCGAATGGGGCAGAGAAAAACCTTGTGGCTTTCAATGCCCTCAAAAACTCAGTTCCTCCATCTGTCTACTCGTCCCAATCTTCCACACTACTATCTTCTTACCTTCAACAATGCTCGGCTCAATCCTTCCTTTTCTCTCAACATTTTTGGCGTTTCCTTTTCTCGTGATCTCTCCTGGAAAGATCACATATACTCTCTTAAATAGCTTCTAAGAGGTTAGGTGTGCTGTACCCGCTCCCCAGTTTCTTCACCCTCACTTAGTTGCTCTCTCTGTACAGGGTTCTTATCCTCCCCTTTTGGAGTACGCTTCTCGTGTGTGGGGTGGTTCAACCCACACAGCCCTACCTGAGCGGGTGGAATCAAAGGCTTTTTGTCTCATCAATTCCCTGCCTCTTACTGACTGTCTTAAATCTCTCTCTCTCTCTCTCTCTTTACTATCGCTATTATAACGGACACTGCTCTTCTGAACTCTCTAACTGCATGCCTCCTCCTTTAAGGAGAGCACGCAGCACCAGACTTTCGACATATTCTCATTCCTTGTTTGTCCAATACTCTAACGCAAGAGTTAATCGACATTTTCAATCTTTCATCTACTCAACCAGTCAAACCTGGAACAATCTTCCTCAATCCATCTTTTTCCCTGTCTCTGACCTCCAATCTTTCAAACGTAGGATGTCCAGGTATCGTGAAAGCCCTGGACCTTGATTTTGGCTCTCTTCTTCTTCTCCTGTGGGAGGGGGGGCCGTTTTTGCGAGCATTCGCCCTTCGCCCCCTCCTTCCTGCCTAAAAAAAAACACGAGTGAGCAGTGACAGACAGAAGAGGTCATTCACACTGTCATCATGGGATAACGAATGATGTGTTATAAAAGTGAATTCTTTAAAGTATTTGGTAACAAAGTTATTGGTTACCCGAAGTATTGTGCGTATGAAAGTAATTGGAAATTGGGTATTTTATAATGATACTGTATTAATGAGATGACCTTTGACATTTTTAGATGACCTTCAAGAGAAAGGCTTGGGACCGTCAGCTGACCTTTGCGGAAATCGCGAAGGAAACTGGATTGGAGGTTGACCAGGTGGAGGTGATGGTGATGAGAGCTCTTTCTTTAGGTCTGGTCAAAGGTAGTATTGACCAGGTAGCTCAGAAGGTAAACATCACGTGGGTTCAACCCAGAGTATTGGATAAGAAACAGGTAAGGCATATTAGAGCCGAAAATAATGATTTTGGGTTTGTCTTATTGTTAAGAGTCGCGGGTGGATGTTTTTGAATTATGATTATAAGTAACTACCGTATTTCCTGACGAGAATTTTTGTAAATAATCCTGGGGCAGTTTTAGCTGCCAGAATTCGCTTTCGATACGATGAACATTAGAGTAACCGTAACCCAGTTTTAACGTAACTATATTCTGATTTTTTATATTCGGTATTTGGATATTAAGTTTTATGGTTACGGTACTCAATTCTTCAAGAATATGCAAAGTGGTAATGTGTTTACAAAGTACAAAGGTGAAATTTAAAGGATGGACAATTAATGGTAAAAATATTGAGTTTCTCGTTGAAAATGTTCAGTTGGATCCTAGTTACAAAAAATGACTGACGAACTAGATATTTCTTTGATAGGTTTGTGCTCGAAACTAGAATTCAAAACAGTAATAAACGAGTGTTTAAAATAATAATTAGAGAAACTTTTCTGAACTATAACTAAATACTGCGTTAAAGATAAGTCAAATGGTGGAGAATGCAACTACAAAAATAGAATTCAAATAAAGTCTAATTATAATTTAATGATTTTAATTATTACGATAGATTGCTGCTTACCTAACGCTCGATGTTTTGGGTATCGTAGCGTGTAATTTTGCGCTAATTGAAATATTAGTTTGAAGCTAGACTCTATATGAATTTTGTTTAAAGTTTTATTTTTTCCACCCATAATTTAATTTTTTTTAAAGCAGTTCCACATTTTAGCGTAATTTTGCGTTTCTTTTGTTTATTACTATTCATTTCTTTTGGTCTCCCCATTTTTTTCCTTTCTTTTTAATTTAAAGTTGAGTGAAGCAATGTGAATTACGTAGCCTATCTCTTTTAATTTAAATTGCGGGGTTTCTCTCGCATTCGTGCATAGCTGAAAATGGCAATTGTTCCACCAAAACGTGAAGAAAAAAAAAATGCTCCGAATTTTGGTCTTTCTTTTTATCATAAAGTAGATATTTGTACCATTAGAACATAGAGCAAAATTATACATTCGCCCGTTTAAACTTCTTCCTTCGTTACAGATTGCCACAATGATGGAGAGATTAAGAGACTGGTGCAAAGACGTAAATGGAATGCAGAAACTTTTGGAAGAACAAGCTCGTCCTATTTTAACGCTATAAATTTACTACATTACGCGTTGTTTATAATTGTTTAGAACTGCTCAGCAATTCGTGTGCCAGATGAATGAAGGTCATTCAACTAAAATTTTAATTCAATTGATATGCACGATTTGCTTAAACATTAACATACGATAACAGTAGCAAAAGGACTTAAATTTCTTTATTAAACCATTTTGTTTCTAGTTGTCATTTTATAGCCGTCATGAATGATTTCTTTATATAAAGTGTTTTATAAATAAAACTATTATTAACAAAAATTTGTAGAAGTTACGCGTTAGCTTTACTTGAATTAAAGACTAGGAACGGACATGTATCTACGTTGTGCGGAGTTAATTAAAAAATAAGTCTTAAGAGCAAATGTATTCTCAGTTTACGGGTTGTGAAATTAACGAATTTTAGCAGTGTAGAAATAAATTCCTATAATTTCTGGTGGGGTTGTAGCAGTTGTAATAAATTTTAGTAAAATCAGTTATAATGCATTCTTGAATTAAGTTAAACAAAAGGTGAACGATAGTTTTTCTTTCAGTTGTAGTCCACAGCTTATAAACGAACAACGAATAAGTGAGGAGTTTGCTACAGTTAAAGTCTAGTGAAACATTAATTAATGTTTAATACATGGGTTTCTCGATGGATGAAAAAGGAAAGACAAAAGATTATATACTAGGGATGAAGGGATTAATAGTTGACCTAAAGTCTTTACTAGTATTTACAATCTATACTATAATAAGAGAGCTGTCCGTCACACTTTGAGAAATTGTGAGAAAAAAATTCAGAAATTGTATTACGGGCGGAAATGTGAAGCTCAAGATTTCCATGACTGTTCTTTTCTGTAGTTTAGCAATGGGGGAAGGGTGGGGGAGGGGGTTAGCCCCCAAGTTGTATGAATGGGGGTGAGGAGGTTTTGGGAGATACCAGATTCAGAAATGTTGACACAATGTGAAGCTCAAAATTTTCACGGCTGGGTTCTTTTTTTGTAGTTAGTCTGTCTAACCGTCAGCGAACCGGCGGGAACTGTACTAGTAATAATAATTTGGGACGGACAAACTGTAGCTCTACCCAAACTTGTATACTGTGATACGTACCATCAGTTACAATAATTGGGACCTTTGTAACGGATGGTATATCAAAACTGAAGCAAAATTTAAAAAAAAAAAAAGTGAAATTACGAGCTACCTTCAAAGTGTAAAAATTAGTTTGGGTAATTGTATACAATATCCCCCTCACCTCAGTTTCTAATAAAAATTATTGCAATGCGTAGAAAATAAAAAATAAAACCTTTCCTTTAAGTACAAAAATTTTTCGGTCGATCATATTTATGGAGATATTGTTTAATTAACGATATCCATTTGACGTGACTTTTTCTGATTGGGCTATTTTTTCACTACTCTGCGACTTAATAAGTTGGTTGGTTTGCGAAAAATGCTCTGTATGAATTGGTCCACAATTAACCCACCCCTTATTTCTCCAGTCTAACTATAGAGTAGATCAAGTCTAGCCTAGAGGGGTCAGCCTAGAGATTCCGGAAATGGTCCAGAGCGGGCAGATAAATTGAGGTCCACAGTAGGATTCCTCACAAGATTAGGTTAGGGCAATCTACCTTCACCTTTGTTAAGCTATGAGTTGATGCTGGGTCTTAGGTCACAATGTAGGCCTAACTTGTTTGACCCAGCTTAATTTAATGTTATTAACTGTTTGGTGTAAAAACTCAATTAGTCACTTACTTTTAGTTATTGGAGTCTCTCCCTTCTCCGGTTGGATTTTTGTCGAGAGCGCACTTTGCTGGTACGTCCTCTCGCCCCGTTCTTCGTTTTCGTTCTTACTTTGTTCTCCCCTTCGCGGGGCTTCTTGTACCAGCGTTGTCTTGGTTTATTCCTCGGTTGGTTTAGCGGTAATGTATCTCCATTACCGAGCACGCTCCTCCCACACAGTATATAAATACTAGTGTGGAGAATAACTCTGGTGAGCAACCAATTGGTTTCATCCACCCAGTTATTGACATAAAAGGAATTTATTAATTGTTAGATTAACTACCTACCTACTCAGTGAACCATTTTCGTTACCTCCCAACTACCCCACTCATCAGTTTTCCATATACTGGGGGCCCCGGGAGATAAAAATTTTGGTGTCATTGTCACCAATTTTTGTCTGAGTGTAGACTAGCTAACTATTTAACTGTAAATGCCTGTTAATCTGATTAACAGTGCCTATCCTCACCTTCTCATGGAGAAGGTGTAGCATTTAATTAGAAGAGAAAATATACATCCATAGGATGAAACTGTCTATGGTCTTTACCATAAGAAAAGAAAAAATGAAAGTTAGAAGATAAAATTACAATTCCCCAGCATCTATTTTTTGTTGTAAAAATAGTCGCGCCTTTAATGCTGTTTGTCGCTGAGGTCTTGTGTCTGTCAATGTTGTAGTAGGATGCGTTACCACTCCTACTGTCAAAGGAATAGTTACTGGAAGTTCAGTGTCTCCAGTTGTTACTGTCAGTGGAGAAGGTTCTCCAAAGTCCATTGTTTTGGGTCCAGACTCTAAAGGGTACAAAAGAGAGATGTCTCTTGTTGTGTCACCCGTTGAAGTCCTTAATTTGACCACTCTTGTTACCCCGTCTGCCCCTGGTCTGAGTTCTGAAACTCTAGCCAGAGGCCAGTATTGTCTTGGAGTACTGTCATGTATGAGAACAAGGTCCCCTACCTTAATTGTGTCAGACCAATCCTTCTTAGTCATTTGTTTATGTCTCTCCCTTAGACCCATCAAGTACTCAGTTTTCCACTGTTTAATGAAATGAGCTTTAACTCTAGTTAAATGTTGTAACTTAGTCTGGAGCTCATCATGTCGTTGAGTCCAGTTTGGGTCTTCTGAAGAGTCTATATTGTAGTCCGGCAGGAGACTAACTTGTTCTCCCCGAATCAAATGATTTGGAGTTAATGGTTCTGGGTCATTAATGTTGTCACTCACATAAGTGAGTGGTCTATTGTTAATGATGTTCTCAATCTCAGCCAGGAGAGTGAGTAACCCAAATAAGTGTATCTGTTTTTTGCCAATTGCTTTCTTCAAGCAATTCTTTACTGTTTGTATATTCCTCTCCCAGATAGAACCATACCAAGGAGAGGCAACCGGAATATACTTCCACTTTGTTTGTATTTTTTATATATAATTGTGTGATTTCATTGCTTAACAAGTCGTGGATGACTTGTTCACCAGCTTTGAAATATGTAGCATTGTCAGTCCAAACTGTCTTTGGTACTGAATGTCGTGCACAGAATCTCTTAAAGACAGCAACAAAAGATTCTGCTGTAAGGTCCTCCACAACATCCAAATAAACAGCTCGTGAGGCAGCACATGTAAACAGTACAATGTACATTTTTTGTTCAGTGTCACCCACCCCTACAGTCAATGCTCCTGTATAGTCAATGCCTACAGTCTCAAAGTGTCTGTTGAGAGTAACTCTCCTCTGGCAAAGCAGGAGGATTTGGTTTCCTATAGGGCCTAGCATGAATACGCCTACATGTGACACACTCACTCAGGACTGTTTTAACAGTGATCCTTCCCTTGGGTATCCAATAAGTTTTTCTTAATGTAGTTAGTGTCGGTGGTACCCCCATATGATATACATCATTGTGTGTTTTTCTGATTATTAATGTTGTCAAATAGCTAAATCTAGGTAAAAGGATTGGATTTTTGCTTTTGTATGACAGTTTTGATTTGTCTAATCTCCCTTTACACCTTAGAAGGCCTTCCTCATCTCTGAACAAGTTTAGATCCACAACTACTGATGGTACAGGTTCTTTTGTTTGTTTCCCATTAGTTAAGAATTCTAACTCTTTATTGTACTCTTTTTGTTGGGCTTGGCCTATCCAGTATTGGGTTGCAACTTCTGTATAATTATGATTATTTTTATTTAGCTGTTTGTTAATTGTAGCTAAACAGTTGTGAGCAAACCTCAAACAGTAGGCTGTCACCCTGACAAGTTTGTTGAAATCAGAATACTTTTCATAATTAGTGATTGGTTCAACCTTTTCATTTGAAAAGATTAAATTTAATGTCAAGTTAACTTGTTCCACAGGCCATTGGTCTGTATTACAGAGCCACTTAGGTCCCATAAACCAAGTTTTGTTTGACTTCAACAACTTGTAGGATAAACCTCTGGTCAGAAAGTCTGCTGGATTCTGTTTAGTTGGAACATAGTGAAAGTTTACTTGTAGGCTTTCATTAGCGTCAGCTATTTCTTTCAGCCTATTTCTTACAAAGATATTCTTACTATTAATGCTATCATTCCGTATCCAGGCAAGACAAATCTGACTGTCAAGCCAGACGTGGATATTAGTTATGAACACATCATAGTAAGCATCCTTAAGCAATGAAATGGTTTTAATGGCTAATGTAGCAGCCAATAGTTCCAATTGAGGTATGGTTCGGGTAGGTTTGAGAGGTGCAACTTTCCCTTTTGCATAAATTAGATGACTTTCTGTAGGGCTTACAAGATACGCACAGCACCCATAAGCTTGTGTGCTTGCATCAGCAAACACATGAAGCCTCTGGGGCTTATCCCTAAACCCACAGCACCTTTGAATTTTAATGTTCTGCACTTTTGTTAAATCAGTAGCTAACTTCCAAGATTTTTGATTTTCATTTGTTATTGGATCATCCCACCCAACATTTGTCCTCCAAATTTCTTGGAGGAGAATCTTTGATTTTATTGTTGAAGGCAGGAATAGACCCATAGGATCAAAAATTTTGGAAGCCTCTGATAATATTTGTCTTTTAGTATTTGCTTCCTCATCAAGTTTAAAACCTTTAGTACAGATTGAATCATGACTGTTAGAAGTTGCATCCAAATACCAGTTCATACCTAAAGTTTTAACTCTGTCTGATGGCTCAGTAAGACCATTATTATCTTTTAAAATCTTTTTGTTTAAATCCTCATTATTTGAAATCCACTCTCTAAGTTCAAAGTTACCTTGTTGCATAATGTTTTGAGAGTGTTCATAGACTTCAGATAATTCAGATTTTGTTGTCGTTGAGCCTATTAGATTGTCTACGTAAAAATGTTCCTTAAGGAAGTTCAATGTTAGAGAGTTATTAAACTGGTTTAAATGATGTCTAATTGTCAATGCTAATAGGCTAGGTGAGCAATTGGCTCCAAACAACACAACATTAAATCTATAGGTTATGAACCCTTTATTCAAATCAAATGGATCCTTGAACCATAAGAACCTAAGTTGGTTCTTATCATATTCATTTTTAAGATTTATTCTCAAAAATGCCTTTGATATGTCACTTTGTACAGCATATTTGTCTAACCTGAACCTCAGTAAGATCTTCACAAGGTCAGAAATGAGATTAGGACCCTCAATCAAGCAATCATTCAAACTGTGTTTATCACTGTCTTTGAGGCTACAATTATATACTACTCTGAGTTTTGTTGTTGGGGCATCTTGTCGATAAACCCCCCTGTGGGTTAAATAATGACAACCATCTTTTTTAAAAGGGTTATCTGTTACTTCTTCAATGAAGCCTTTCTGTAGCTGTTCTTTGAAGACATCATCATATGATAGAATATTGTTATCTTGTTTGAGTTTTTTCATTACTTTATATAAATGTCCTTTAGCTACTTTGAGATTGTCTCTTAAAGTTGGACAATTTATTTTCCAAGGTAACTCAACAAAATAACTATTGTCTTTGCACTGAATGGTGTCTTCAAATCTTTCTACCATTAACTGATCTTCTGAAGTTTGATTTGTGTCATGTATACCCACAGATTCTAGCAACCATAACGTTTGAATTGCCTCATCCAAAGTTTCATTTGATAATGATGAATTAATGTTCTCAGTTGAGATAATATTATTCAAAGTGTTGCTATTCTTACAGGTGTTATGTAGGACTGAGTTGAGGCACATAGTATTTGTTGGTCATGCACTGTTTTGGTTTAGGTCTAGGTTGTATTCTGATAGGTCACCCAAAGGGGCTATCCCTGATGGAGTCTGAATAGCTATACCATTACCTATCTCTACTATGCCCTTATGAATAAGATTAATATAATCTGCCCCTATTAGCATTTCAATGTTAGCTACTGTGTTGTTAGTGATATGTCTATCAGCTATTTTGTAGTGTTTTTTCAAATGATTTATGGTTTGTTCTAGTTTGGGTATAACCAGTTTGTTTTTTCCTACTTTAGAAATAATAACTGCTTCAATTTTCTTGAATTTACTTTCTAAATGTAGTTCCAGGTCAATTGTCTTATAGCTATTTTTGTCCGAGTTATCCTTAACAAAGGACGCAATATTGAGGTTTTGTTCATTCGGGTTTGGTGTCAAACCCAATTTATTAACTACATTTTTTGAAACAAATGTTTGTTGAGAACAACAGTCTATAAGACATCTCACTGGAGTGGTACTACCCTCACTATTCACTAAGTCCAAAGTAATAGTTGGTAAAGAATCTCAGTGTTTCTTGTTACATTGTTTGAACAAGCAGAATGTCCCATGAAAGTGGCATTTTCTTGATTACCTTTGTTTGGGGGAGGTATCTTTTGAGTTTGAGTACTATTGTTTGGACACTTTGGTGAATCACACATTGATGAGACATGTCGTAAACTTTTACAAAACTTACACTTGAATCTTAACCTAGATTTACAGTCTTTCTTATAATGTCCCTGGCCAGTACACTTTTTACACAGGTTCAACTGTTCACATCTTTTAGCCCTTTGGTTAAAGTCTGAATATTTGTCACACCCAGTACTACTGTGTTCATTACTTGCACAAAATTTGCAATGTGGTGTGTAAGTTGAGGCAGCAGTTACATTAAAGTTCTGTAATGTAGGTGTTCGTGTATTATAGTTGGTCACATTTGATTCTCCAGTATCAAGTTTTGTCTGTTTGGCTGTAGCTAGTTGGTCTCTGGGAACAGTCTTTGGTTTATCCATAGTCTGGGTCTTATGTGTTGGAAAATCTCTCAAGTTGTAATTAATTAGGATATTGGGGAAGTTTTCTCTTATTTGTTCTAAATTAGGATAATTTTCCCCCGTCTTTAGAATTAAATTATCTTTAACCCTCGAAGGAAGGCACCTAAGTACTATGCTTTGTATAAGCCAAGATGAAGTTTTAATATCTATCTCATTGCTAACCAGTTGTCCTATAATAGCTTCTAATTTTGTATTAAAAAATTTCCATATCTCTATGGTTATCTTTTATGGGTGCAAATTCAAAAATTTGTTGAGATAATTCATATACAATCATATCTTTATTAATGTAATTACGTTTTAAAAGATCAATAGCTACTTCATATGAATCCCCTACGGCTGGTAAATAGGCTATTAGGTTATAGGCTGGGCCTTTAAGGGAACTAGTTAAGTAACTAAACTTTTCAACAGTTGAAATATAAGGTTTATTACCTATTAAATTCTCAAATTTGTCAATGAAAGATGGGAATTGTACCGTGTCCCCTTCAAATGTTGGTACTAGCAAAATGGGTAACTGAGCCCTCAATTCTTGTGACTCAGGATTTTGCATGCCACTTAAATTTTGTTGAAGGTTAGCCCTACTTTGATTAAAATCAGAATTAGGTTTTTTTGGTGTTAAGTCAGTCAACCGAGACCGTAGTTCCCTTATTTGCTGTTCAATTGAGCTTACCTGATCATCATCATCAGCGTAAAGGTCTATCAATTGTTCTTCAGCCATTTCGGATTCAACTAACTCTGAAATACTCTCATTAATGGCTATTATTTCCTCTTTTTAATTTCTAATTTAATAATTACACTCTCTATATTTTTCTTACCTGGTTGTGTAATATTGTTAAAAGTGTTCACAGCCTTTGTAACAGCTCCCAACTTTGCCCCCCTTTTCTTTTTTAACTTTTTCAATTCTGCACTGTCCATGTCTAAGTCAAAATTGTTTAACTGGGGATCGTAATGAAATAGAGGACAAGAAGAAATTACCAGAGAAGAGAGAGAACAGACAAAACAGTCAAGTTTAAATTTGGTTTAATCCCCCCCAAGTACTTATGTCACTCAGGTCTAAGCTTATAAGAGAATGAGACTCCTTAAATGTAAATGTTTCCTAGTTAGGCCCTAGGTTGTAGACCTAATTAGGCTTGATTAGCTTAGGCTTAGGCTTAGGCTAGTCCATTTAGCCTAATTCTGCAATTTTTGTTAAGTAAGGTTAAGGTTTGTAAATTCCCCACACACGGACCACCAATGCGAAAAATGCTCTGTATGAATTGGTCCACAATTAACCCACCCCTTATTTCTCCAGTCTAACTATAGAGTAGATCAAGTCTAGCCTAGAGGGGTCAGCCTAGAGATTCCGGAAATGGTCCAGAGCGGGCAGATAAATTGAGGTCCACAGTAGGATTCCTCACAAGATTAGGTTAGGGCAATCTACCTTCACCTTTGTTAAGCTATGAGTTGATGCTGGGTCTTAGGTCACAATGTAGGCCTAACTTGTTTGACCCAGCTTAATTTAATGTTATTAACTGTTTGGTGTAAAAACTCAATTAGTCACTTACTTTTAGTTATTGGAGTCTCTCCCTTCTCCGGTTGGATTTTTGTCGAGAGCGCACTTTGCTGGTACGTCCTCTCGCCCCGTTCTTCGTTTTCGTTCTTACTTTGTTCTCCTCTTCGCGGGGCTTCTTGTACCAGCGTTGTCTTGGTTTATTCCTCGGTTGGTTTAGCGGTAATGTATCTCCATTACCGAGCACGCTCCTCCCACACAGTATATAAATACTAGTGTGGAGAATAACTCTGGTGAGCAACCAATTGGTTTCATCCACCCAGTTATTGACATAAAAGGAATTTATTAATTGTTAGATTAACTACCTACCTACTCAGTGAACCATTTTCGTTACCTCCCAACTACCCACTCATCAGTTTTCCATAGGTTTCTGTTCTGGCTTTTTTTTTTTTTCTAATTGGATGTAGTTTGGGTAATACCTCAGTTTGGTCGTGTTTGTGATAGAATTATGACGTGCTGTTCGTGTGCTTTCGACTTTGAGAACTTGATTCGTCATGTGCCCTAGATGAAGACTAAAAAAGTGCATAACTTAACATGTTAATTTAGGTCTCGGGGGTACGGGGTCGGAGCCCCCGTAAAGATAACGCATCACAAATTGATCGGTATAGGGTTCACTTTGTGATGCGTGATCTTTACGGGGGCTCTACCCCCGAGACCTAAATTATACAAATGATAATGTAATAACATGTTAAGTTATGCACTTTTTTAGTAAAAAATACATTTTTCTAGGTTAGGTTGGTTTCTAAAAATAAATAAAGTAATTACATGCTATAAATAAAGGTTTTACATCGATTGTGAAGTCAATTTCATAAATTGAGGTGGGGGGGGGGGGGGGATGTATACAATTACCTTAGTTTGTAATGCTATAGAGAACAGAGGAAGGAAACTTCATTACTACGAGAAATATTAGAAAAACTGTTTCGGAAAAGACAGGTTTTAAGTGAAAAGTTATTATTTATAAACAAAAGTAATTTTTAATTTGTTTTTCGTACTAGTGCAAAACAAAATTATATTATATGAGGGGTGTTGCAAAAAGAATTAGTTCTTCCCCCAGTATATACAAAACTTGGAAATACCTTAATATTTGATTATTTAACTTCCACCGGCATCTTCAACAGTTGCCAAACGATTACGGACTTGACCAATATTTTTGCATAAACTAAGTTTATTCAAATTTATATTATGGTTCTCGACAAAAGCTAGGTTCGTGTCGCATGCGCTGCGTTTGGAGTGTCGAGAAGACTTGTCGCAGTAATGCTCAAAGAATGCAACTCCATGATGTGCGGCACGTCGCTAACCATCACACAACTGTTTCGAGAGCTCTTAAACGCGTAAAAATCAAACCTTGGAAGCGGGTTCAGGTTCCGTTCCTCTGCAATGAACATTCAACACCGACTTGATTTTTGCAATTTTCTTCGTGTTTGGAACGAAAATGATTATTTAAAGTGGCTGAAGATGCCGGTGGGAGTCAAATAAACAAATATTAAGGTACTGTATTTCGAAATTTTGTATATCCTGGGGGAAAAATTCTGGGTCTTTTCCGTTTGGAGCCCACCACCAGATTCTTTTGAGAATAGCACCAGTAGTGCATTTTGACCATCTGAATACAAAAGTAACTCTCTCTCTTTTTTTTGACAAATGCGAACATTTTGCATAATAGGGCAATATAAATGCACAATAGATTACAACAATACCCCAATTAACGCGGTTAATTCGTCCGCGGAAAGTATCGCGTTATGTGAATCAGCGTTGATCGGGGAATGTAATCACTGAAAAAAAGTGTGTCGCTCTCAGATGTCAATCAGATGTCAATCAGATGTCAATGATAAAGAAAAATCTGAAAAAAAAACCTCTGCGTGAAAATTTTGAAACAACTGCAAACAATTTAGTTACGAATATGTTTGATTTTTATCTAAAAGTCTGCTCATTATTACGTTCTTTTTTAATCTGTCAAACCATCCGCGAGACCGCGACCAGCAACAGTAAAAGTTTCTTCATGCATTACCGCTTTGAAATGAATTGTCATCTACGCAGAATTCTTTTTTTATTACAATCTTCCAAGCCAAACACAAAAGCTGTTTCCTATTTACCATTGTGTACTGTATGGTTAATTTTTAGTTAAAAATTAACCCCTTTAATTTTGGAAAAAGTGTTATTTTCTACATTTTTTAAAATCGTGCTTGTTTTTTTAAAATTAACTTTGTTCCATTCAACGTTAAAAAATGTATTTTTATCAAAAATGTTTGCTACAAAAACGTGAAAGAGCGAACCTGAAGCAGGACGGTCTCCCATCCAACTACTACCCAGACCCAGTGTCGCTTAACTTCGCTGATCTTCGGGAAGCGTTGTTACGACATCGGCCACGACGTAGCATATATGTGTATGTATATATATATAGATATATAACGACGCTTGTATAGAAGAACATTCCGCACAAGATGAGGAGGAAGAACGAACGTTCTTCTATACAAGCGTCGTTCTTTACATTAATTATACTGTGTGTTGTTTGCAGTTAAGATATATATATATATATATATATTTTTTTTTTATTTTTATTTTTTTTTTTTGGAAATTTGTTAAGAATCAAACGGGTATCAAAAATGTCCTCCCTCCGACAATCGATGGGGTGTCGGGGAGGATGAAATTGCAAAGCTGGAAAAATCACTACTCTAACATTCTTAACAGTGTGGGTAGGGATAATCTTAGATAGATTGCAGTGAAACGACTGTGGGAGGGACAAGGGAAAAGACTATCATTTTCAGAAGTAAAGAGGTTAATTAAAGAGTTAAAGACTGGATCTGCGTCAGGGGTAGATGACTTATCGAATGAGCACTTAAAATATGCAAATGACGTAATATATGTGCATATATCATTGCTCCTATCAGCCATGCTTGCTCATAGCTATATCCCTGCAGAGTTCATGAGGGTGTATATCTCGCCCCTGGTCAAAAATAAGTACGGAGACATTCTGTCCAGCAATAATTACAAGCTTATTGCTGTCGCTTTCTGCTTCTCGAAACTACTAGAAAAACTCTTGTTACTCCGATTCAATGATTTCCTATGGACATCTAATCAGTTTGATTTTAAAAGATCCCAATTAACTGACTTGTGTGTCTATGTACTTAAGGAAACAATATTTAAATCTAAATACATTGATAGTAATTCAATTAGTTATAGCTGTTTCCTAAATATAAGTAAGGCATATGATAGGGCGAATCACAATATTTTATTTGAAAAACGAAGACAGGAAGCTTCTCATGTACATATTCAACACATTGAAATTTTGGTATTCCCACCAATCTTTCACCGTTAGATGGGGCAATGTACTATCCGAGTGTTTTGGCTCTTTCCGGGTGAGACAAAGCTGCTTGCTCTCAGTGGGATAACACAAGGATAAATAACTTAGTTTATGCTGATGATATGATGTTAATAAGTCCCTCTGTTAAAGGTCTGGATCGGCTACTAAAAGTCTGCGAAGTGTATTCGCAGAAACATATTATTTTTAATGTTACAAAAACTAAGGTTATGCAATTTCATCCTAAAAGCTGTAATGAGCCAGCTGGTATAAGGTTTAAAATGAATGGTGAGGTAATTGAGGAAGTACAAGAGTTTAAGTATTTGGGTCAAACTATTACCAGCTCCTTGAGTGGTGACTCGGATATAAGAAAACAATCTCGAAGCCTGTGTGCTGAAACGAATATGACCATAAGGAACTCTCGAGTTTGTACAAGTGAAGCTAAAGACACTCTCTCTCGTACTTTCTGCAGTAATATATACGGACAGCAACTCTGGGTGAATTATAAAAAAGGTTTTGGCAGAACCCTAAATTTGCTGTACAACAGGTCTTTTAGACTCTTACATAAATTACCCCCGAGATGCTCAGCTTCGCAAATGTTTGCTACCCGCAATGTCCCGAGTTTCCCGGAGGCAACAAGACGTGCTCAGTACAGTCTAATGCAAAGAATTAAAAAATAACCAACCCGATTATCCAAGCTATCCATGAGTTCTGCTGCCATTTATCCTCTAAGCCAGGAGTGGCGAACCTTTTTACAGTCGCGTGCCAAAAAAAACATGTAAACCTCATAAAAAAATATTCGCGTGCCCACCAAACTTTATATATGTTACACCAAATTATAAACATTAAGTATTATTTTATACTCATTTTTTGGATAATTTTTATGCTTAGGCGTGCCAGGCAAATTTTATCGCGTGCCATAGGTTCGCCACCACTGCTCTAAGCTATGGAATTCTTGGTACGAAAACGTCTGTCTGTAGCTCCACTTAACCTCGACATTACAGTATTATTTCCAATCAATTGTATATATTTCTATCCTTAGTATAGAACTGTCATTGTATTATATATTTGTCATATGGACTATTATAGTCTGCCAATAAACCTTTCGTTTCTTATATATATTATATATATATGAAATATGAATGAAAATGAAAAGGTTTATTGGCAGACTATAGTCCATATGACAAATTATTAATACAATGACAGTTCATACACTAAGGATAGAATAATATACAATTGATTAGAAATAATACTGCACTGTCGAAATTAAGTGGAGCTACAGCAGACGTTTTCGTACCAAGAAGTCCATAGCTTAGAGGATAAATGGCAGGACTCATGGATAGCTTGGATGATCGGGTTGGTTGATTTTTTAATTCTTTGCATTAGACTGTGTTGAGCACGTCTTGTTACCTCCGGGAAGCTCGGGACATTGCGGCTAGCAAACATTTGCGAAGCTGAGCATCTCGGGGGTAATTTATGCAAGAGTCTAAAAGACCTGTTGTACAGCAAATTTAGGGTTCTGCCAGACCCTTTTTTATAATTCACCCAGAGTTGCTGACCGTATATATTACTGCAGAAAGTACGAAAGAGTGTGTCTTTAGCTTCACTTGTACAGAAACGAAAGTTCCTTATGGTCATATTCGCTTTAGCACACAGGCTTCGAGATTGTTTTCTTATATCGAGTCATCACTCAAGGAGCTGGTAATAGTTTGACCAAATACTTAAACTCTTGTACTTCCTCAATTACTTCACCGTTCATTTTAAACCTTGTATCAGCTGGCATTACTGCTTTTAGGATGAAATTGTATAACCTTAGTTTTTGTAACATTAAAAAGAATATCATGTTTCTGCGAATACACTTCGCAGACATTTAGTAGCCGATCCAGACCTTTAACAGAGGGACTTATTAACACCATATCATCGGCATAAACTAAGTTATTTATCCTTGTGTTATCTATACAACATCCCACTGTTGCCTCATTAAGTGAAGCAAATAATCCGTCAATATACACATTAAACAGCATAGGGGAGAGCAAGGAGCCTTGTCTCACCTCGCAAGAGGAGCCAAAACACTCGGATAGTACATTGCCCCACCTAACAGTGAAAGATTGGTGGGAATACCAAAATTTCAATAAATTTAATATGTACATGGGAACCTTCCTGTCTTTAGTTTTGCAAATAAAATATTGTGGTTCACCCTATCATATGCCTTACTTATATCAAGGAAACAGCTATAAATGGTTGAATTACTGTCATGTATTTAGATATTGTTTCTTTAAGTACATAGATACACAGGTCAGTTGAGTGGGACCTTTTAAAGCCAAACTGATTAGATGTCCATAGGAAATCATTTAATCGGAGTAACAAGAGGTTTTCTAGTAGTTTCGAGAAGCAGGAAGCGACAGCAATAGGCCTGTAATTATTGCTGGACAGAATGTCTCCGTACTTACTTTTGACCAGGGGCAAGATATATACCCTCATGAACTCTGCAGGGATATAGCTATGAACAAGCATGGCTGATAGGAGCAATGATATATGCAGACATACTACGTCATTTGCATATTTTAAGTGCTCATTCGATAAGTCATCTACCCTGACGCAGAACCAGTCTTTAACTCTTTAATTAACCTCTTTACTTCAGAAAATGATATCAAAATATTTTCCCTTGTCCCTCCCACAATCGTTTCGCTGCAATCTATCTTAAGATTATCCCTACTCACACTATTAAGAATATATAATATTATATATATATATATATATATATATATATATATATACGTAAAGAACGACGCTTGTATAGGAGATATTCCGCGCAAGACGAGAGAGAGAGAACGAAACAATGAAAAAATGAGGTAACCACCCGGGAATCGAACCCGGGATCTTCCGATTGCCGGTCAGATGCGATAACCATTACACCATGGGCCTCACTCTTCCAAATGCCGTAATTCTTTACATACTCGCAGAAACCAATGCCCCAAGGGGGTACCTCCCGCATGCCGTAACATTATATACATTTAACTGCAAACACGCAGTATAATTAACGTAAAGAACGACGCTTGTATAGGAGATATTCCGCGCAAGACGAGAGAGAGAGAACGAAACAAATGAAAAAATGAGGTAACCACCCGGGAATCGAACCCGAGATCTTCCGATTGCCGGTCAGATGCGATAAACCATTACACCATGGGCCTCACTCTTCCAAATGTAGAAGAATTACGGCATTTGGAAGAGTGAGGCCCATGGTGTAATGGTATCGCATCATCTGACCGGCAATCGGAAGATCCCGGGTTCGATTCCGGTGGTAACCTCATTTTTCATTTGTTTCGTTTCTCTCTCTCGTCTTGCGCGGAATATCTCCTATACAAGCGTCGTTCTTTACGTTAATTATACTGCGTGTTTGCAGTTAAATGTATATAATGTTACGGCATGCGGGAGGTGCCCCCTTGGGGCATTGGTTTCTGAGAGTATGTAGAAGAATTACGGCATTTGGAAGAGTGAGGTCATGGGTATGGTTATCGCATCTGACCGGCAATCGGAAGGTCCGGGTTCGATTCCCAGGGTGGTTACCTCATTTTTTCATTGTTTCGTTCTCTCTCTCTCGTCTTGGCGGAATATCTCCTATACAAGCGTCGTTCTTTACGTTAATTATATTGCGTGTTTGCAGTTATACTGTATTATATATATATATATATATATATATATGGGGATCAAATTCTATGTGGCTCATGTACACAGACGGTAAATTCATTCGCGGTCTTTAAAGAAATGGAGATAGCAGACTCGAATGTTACAGAAAAGAATGAAATAATGGAGACACAAGGGTCCGGAAGTAGTCAAACTGTCAAGGAGCGAAATGATAAAAAGATAATAACTAAAGACGTAGAAAATAAACAGCCAAAGAAAAATAATAACACCAAAATTAAGAACTTTGAAAATAATAAGAAAACAAGAAGTAGAAGCGTAGAAAATATCGTATGTAAATACTACGCGAAAGGGAACTGCAGATATCGGGATGGGCAATGCATTTATGCACATCCCACATTATGCAACACGCATTATACAAGTGGATACTGCAAATTTGATAAGAAATGCAAGTTCCACCATCTTACGGTCTGCAACACCTATGCAAGATATTGGAGTTGCAAATATGAAAAAAATACCATTACCACCATCCTCAAAGGAACGCAACGAGTGAACAGGAAAAACGAACATCAAAGAAAAGTGCCAATTTTTTAGACGCAGCCAACACAATCCAGCTGCTAAATACTATCCAGCAATTACAAAACCAGCTGACAAGTATAGGAATCCGAGAGTCGGACAGAAGGCACGCACAAAGGCACTTCATGCGTGTTAGAAAATCTAGAAGAGGAAGAACCATTGTTGTCCCAAGGCGATATGATGACTAAGCTGATTGAAGCAGCATTGCTTGTATATATTAAATTAAGGTGTGTATATATATCCATCTCATAATTGTAAGGTTAGTGAAAAATTCACTTAATTTAGAACTAGCATTTTTGGGCTCTTGTGGCATCATTGTTTGGGCACTCTGGTGGCATCATTTTGGGGCGCTGCGCGTCCTTTCTACTCGTTTGTGGAATGCCGTACTTACAGGGTGTGGTCTTATACAGCGCTCTCTTGCAATTCAGTTTGGTTGTTTAGATACAAGATTGTTGCATCGTGCAATAGTCCAGGTTGTGTTGTTGTTGCAAGGTTGAGAAAGAAGACCATAAATAGTACCTTTTGTTTTTATCTTAAATTCATGCAACTGAGGCCTAAGGTAGGCCCACATCGAGTCAGCAACCCTGAGGTAGGACCTAATAGGACCTCAAGTCCGCAAGTTTTAATTTTAGCTTAACTTGGGCTGTAGGTTGAACTGGCCCTTTAGAACTTGGCCGTTCACGGCTCAGCTGGGATTTTGAACCCAACAAATAAATAAATAACATGGTCCTTCAGAACCGGATTCTAGCCCAAGACTGAGTCAGTGACTATTTTTCGGCAAAGTTCTGATTGTGCAAATTGTAGCCCAAGTTAGGCCTAGACGGGTTGAGTATTATTGAATTAAGGTCCCAGGGTAGAAAGTTTGGTCGCCCAATTGCGAAACTTGGCCACTTGTCTGTCGTTGGTTTTGGCCTACATTTTTACCGGTTTGGTTAATTTTGGTTTATTATTCGTAGGCGAAGGTTGCAGACTTCGGTGCGCCAGTTACTTGGGTGGAAAAATTGGTATTCCATACTGGTGGTTGGTTAGTGTTATTTTATTTATTTATTGGGTTCAAAATCGCAGCTAAGCCGTGAACGGCCAAATTCTAAAGGGCCAGTTCTACCTACAGCCCAAGTTAAGCTAAAATTAAAACTTACGGACTTGAGATTCTATTAGGTCCTACCTCAGGGTTGCTGACTCGATGTGGGCCTACCTTAGGCTTTAGTTGTATGAATTTAAGATAAAAACAAAAGGGGTACTATTTATGGTCTTCTTTCTCAACCTTGCAACAACAACGCAACCTGGACTATTGCACGATGCAACAATCTTGTATCTAAACAACCAAACTGAATTGCAGAGAGCTCTCTATCAGACCACACCCTGTACGTACGACATCCCCAAACGAGTAGAAAGGACGCGCAGCGCCCCAAAATGATGCCACAAGAGCCCAAAACTGCTAGCTCTAAATTAAGTTAATTTTTCACTAACCTTACAATTATGAGATGGTATATATACACCTTAACTTAATATATACAAGCAATGCTGCATCAATCAGCTTAGTCATCATATCGCCTTGGGACAACAATGGTTCTTCCTCTTCTAGATTTTCTAACACTCCCCACCGAAGAGGCATTGTTGTCATTACCTTCTGCAAGGTTAGCCAAGCCTTCTCCATGAGGCTGTAACTCAAATGTTCATCTTGACTATCTGTGTTTTTGCTGATTTCTAAAGCATAGAGTTTTTGTATAGGTCTCTTTAACTTTCCTCCTGCAGTCTTTACCAGTGCAGACCTAACTAAATTGCCTTTGCCAACAAACAACTCTTCAATTATGCCAAGCTTCCAGCATTGCCTTGGTCTTTCATCCCCAATCATTACCACTTCTCCCCACCTTGATACAATTTGCATTGGAGCCCTTTACCTTGCCTGATGGGTAATAATTGAGTTCTGGCAAGTATTCCATCTGCCACCTCTTCCATAACGATCTTGTAGCTCTTCAAAGTACCTGAACCGTCTGGTTAACTCTCCTTGAGTGCTCTGGATAGGCTGCAGGTCTTCTGGCACACTGGGGCTTGATGTTAATCGTTTACCAAAAGAAAATGATTTGGTGTCAATGGCTCTGCATCCTGCATACTGTTATAAACAAAAGTGATAGGCCTACTGTTCACCATTGCTTCTACTTCACATAAAACAGCAGAATTCTTCTTTGCTCAAATGAGCATTAGCTAAAAGTTTCTTTAATGGACACTTTACACTTCTCACTAGCCTTTCCCAAAATCCTCCCCACCATGGTGCTCTCTCAACAATAAACTCCCACTGTACCCCTTGGTGTGAAAAGTAGGATTGGAATCCTTCCTCTTTTAGCAAGGACCAAATTTCTTGGAGTTCCTTTGCAGCCTTTTTGAAGGTTTTTGCATTATCCGATATGATTTTATTTGGGAAACCCCTTCTGTTCACAAACCTTTTAAAGGCCAAAAGAAATACATCACTACTTAAGTTGCTTACCAACTCCAAATGGATTGCTCTGGTGGTAGCACAGGTGAAAAGACATATATAACCTTTGTTAGACTCCCCTCGCTCATACACATAGACTGGCCCTGCAAAGTCTACTCCCACTACATCAAATGGGGCAGTATAGACACACCGTTCTCTTGGAAGTGGAGCCACCTTTTCATAATAAGGCTTTGCACTCCAACGCTTGCAAACCACACATTTATGCACGACCTTTTTACTACTTGTCTAATTTTGGAATCCAAAACTGTTGTCTGATCTCTATTATCACTTCTCTAACTCCAGCATGTAACAGCTTATGATGAGTATCCAGGATCAAAAGGTCCACAAAGTGCCCCCAGAAGGTAGCAAAATTGGATGTCTTTTCTCCTCTGGAAGCCCAGAAAACTGTAGTCTACCTCCTACTCTCAATAAATCCTGATCCAAAAACACATCCAAACCCTTGAGCAGAATGTGTTGGTAGAACCTGTAATGGATGGCTGGTGAGCAATTCCTCTCTTCACCAAATTTTTCCTTCTGCACATATACCACCCAGTATTTCCTGGCTTGCTGAATCTCATTACTGTTCAGAATTCCTTCCCTTCTTGTTTCTCCCTTAATGTTGTTGGTAAATCTATATACCCATGCTGTCACTCTTAACAATCTTTTCAGACTGCTAATGTCCTCAAGCCTCAATATGGGGTCCTGCTGCATAACTTGACAACTGTTCACAGCGCATTTTCTCACCTCACTCACCCATGCTTCTTCAGCCTGGCATTCTCCTACAATAGGCTGATTAGAAGGCCAGTTTTCACTTCCAAGTTTTAGCCACTCTGGCCCATTCCACCACAAACTTGACTGTGCAAGATCTTTCACGAAATTCCTCGTGTTGGTAAATCAGCGGGGTTTTGGGTGCCTGGACAATGCTTCCATTGCTTGGGATCTGTGTGCGCTTGAATTTCCTCCACCCTATTGGCAACAAATGGTTTCCATTTCCTTGCCTGACTTCTTAACCAGTGCCAAACTATAGTGGAGTCTGTCCAATAATAGCTTGGAATTTCATAGAGGGCCAAAGACTTTTGCACTGTAACTGCAAGCCGACTAGCAATAACGGCACCCATCAATTCCAACCTTGGAACAGAAAGCCTTTTCAAAGGTGCTACTCTCTTTGCAGCAACCAACCTGCAACTTACTTTCCTCTTGCAATGCGCCTCTATATAAATACAAGTTGCATAGGCTTCCTCACTTGCATCACAAAAGATGTGCAGCTCCAAATTGTCTGGACTATTGTTCAACTCTCCAAAGTACCATCTTGGGATTTCAATGTCTCCAAGATGTGCCAATTCTTTGAACCAATATTTCCACCTTACCACCATATGATCAGGTAACTCTTGGTCCCAACCAAGTCCAATTTCCCAGAGGCTCTGAAACCAAATTTTTTGACTTTATCACAAATGGAGCCAGGAATCCAAGAGGATCAAAGACCTTTGAAGCCAAACTAAGAGCTGTACGTTTTGTCCACCTTGTCTCATTCTCAGCCAGCTCTACTAAAGATTTCCCATTGAAGGTAAACAAATCATCATCTTGCTGCCAAACAATGCCTAGCACCTTTGCGTCTATTGCCCACAACTCCTTAATACCAGAATCCTCAATACTTTCTGCTGCATCAGGTACTACACAGGAATGACTCATAAACTCTTGTAATTGCGAATGATTGGTCTGCCATTTTCTAAGCTCCATGCCAGCCTCCCTCATTATAGCTCTAGCCTCCATGAATATCTGTTTAGCCATTTCTGTATTATCCACGGAACACAGCAAATCATCAACATAAAAATTTTTCCTTATGTGTTCAATAGTGTTAGGATAGACTTCAGAATATTTCTTAAAATGGTACTGCATAGTAGCTGCCAACAGAAATGGACTAGAGCTGAGGCCAAACAACACTGACTTCATTCTATATGCTTGAACCTTAGGTTCATTTTCCAACAAGTCTTTCGTATCCACCCACAGATACCTTACTGCATCTCTGTCCTCTGGTTTTAACTTTATCCGCAAAAAGGCTTGCTTCACATCTGCAGTCAATGCTACTCTACCAAACCTGAATCTCAGTAACAAGGAAAATAAATCTGCATTTAAATTTGGCCCAGCATCCAAACAGTCATTCAAGGACACACCACCTTTGTCCTTTGGCTGAGCCATCAAAAACTACCCTCAGTTTGGTGGTAGTTTTGTCTCGCCGTACCACTGCATGGTGTGGCAGATAATGTGCCTCCTGGCTCACCAGCTCACCTTGCACCCTTTCAGCATAGCCCTCCCTTACATAACTTAGGATGGCCTCATGTATTCAATTAACAACTCCTCATTTTTTCTTAGCCTGTACAATGAAGTCTCCAACCTCCGATTAGCTAGCTGAAGGTTTGAACCGGGTTTGCAAGAATCCTTCCATGGTAGGCCAACTTCATAGCAACCATCTCTAAACCCAATCCCTTTTTCAAATTGCTCTAAAACATCATTGTTCACTGTACTTGCCTGTTTGTCCTTTATGCCAATAGATTCAAGTTCCCAAAACGCTTTCAAATGCCTTTCCAGACCATGGCTGTTCTCCTCAATCTTAACAAAAAGAGCCTTAACTTCCATTTCATTGCAATACTACCATGTAGCATCCAGCCTAGCTTACTTTCAATAGCTACCGGGCCTTGAGATGTACGGACAATATTACCAGTGATGAAGTCCCAATAATAGTCAGCTCCAATCAAAAGACTAATATCTTCTGTTCCTCAAACTTATTATTGCCCAAATTAATTCCTTTAACTTGCAATTCTTGGACACATGCCATATCTAAACAAGTAGTGACTGGAGCACAAAGTTCCTCAATCTCTACAGCTTGGACCTTGATAGTGGGACTTTGCGGTAACAACCCTTTAACCAGAACTTCTACCTTCTTAAATTTGGTTCGGTTTTGAACGGAACCCCCAAACCCAGAAATTCTTAAATTTTCCCTCTTAAGTTCTTTAAACTTCAATTTTCTGGAAATTCTGGTCTTAATAAAACTACACTGGCTACCACTATCAAACAACACTCTTACAGTAGCTTCTCCCATTCCCAATTAATAAGGCTGCAGTTGTTTGCAATAATCCCCCTTTACTTTTACTCCCTTGCATAGCAGTGGCATGTGCCACTGATGTCTCTACTTCTGGGGTAGGCCTACTAGAGTGTTTTCACACAATAATGGCTGATGCCTACCATGACATTTTTTGCACAAAATTTTAAACTTACAAAACCTTGCTCTATGACCTTTCAAAAAACATTTAAAACATGCTGTGGACTTAGTTACCCTGTCCTTTCTCTCCTCAAAGGGTAAGCCTCAGCCACCTCACATTTATATGACTTGTGGTTGCCTTCGCAAAATATGCATTCCTTGATTCCCTTTAATTTATTCTCAGAGGAGGCATGTAGAGCTGACACTGTACCTGGGCTATTCCTTTTTGTGGAAACTTTGGTGCTGTGCCTGCCTTTGTCCCTTGTTTACCATCCCACTGTGCAAACTCAACTCCCTCTCGTCTTGCTAATTCTGTGCCTAAAAGACTTAACATCTGCTGAAGGGGGATGTACACATGTTCTGCAGAGTGTCCCCTACTTAATTCAAGCAAAATTGAGCTAGGCAATTTAGACTCCAGTGTAACCAACATTATACCATACTTTCCATTCCTACACCCAAGTTGTCCAGGGACCTAGTTCTAATTTCAAATTCATCATATAACTGCCGTAACTCCTTGACACTATTAGGATTATTAACAGGAGGTATAGCTAAAAGTGCACGGAGGTGGCTTTTAATTAAGATCTCTGGCTTACCAAACCGTTTCTTTAATATATCCCAAGCCACATTATAATTAGCCTCTGTTAATGCTAATCCTGCTATAGTCTTTGCTGCCTCCCCTTCCAAGAGGGACCGCAAATAATTAAACTTCTCCACGGCACTTAACACTTGACTAGAATGAACTGCTGATTGAAAACTGTCTGCCCATCCTTGCCATTCCTGAATACTCCCAGAAAATGTTTTGAGTACAAGCCTCGGTAATTGAACTACAGATCTGTTAACCTTAACTTCACAAACATCATTTGTTGAGTGTTGTGTTTCATTATTAGACCTGGTCTCTAACTGTACTGAGCTGCTAAACTCTTTTGCTCGGAGGCCTACTTTAATTATATCATCAATAATCTCTTCAAAGTAAATTATGTTATTTTCTATTTCATCCTCTTCTATAAGAGCCTCAATTTTAACATTTACTCACTTAGAGCAACCTTTTTAGTTTTTCTAATATGGCAAGTTGCGCAGTCACTAAGCGTAAATCCTCTTGCTCTATGGCAGAATCTATTGTGGCAATGACCTTTGTAATTAGACCTTTGTAGGCGCTTCTCCTTTTTTAAACTTGTTCAATTCAGATGCACTCATCTTCAATGCAAACCACAACTGGGCTCAATGCCAAATGAGCTGAATTGGCAGAAATACTTAACCAAACTGATCAAACGCAAATTTTGCTTTTTTCAAATAAACTGAATTGCTGGGTGGGGTACTAACCAACAACCAGTATGGAATACCAAATTTTCCACCCAAGTTACTGGCGCACCGAAGTCTGCAACCTTCGCCTACGAATAATAAACCAAAATTAACCAAACTGGTAAAATGTAGGCCAAAAACATTGACAGACGAGTGGCCAAGTTTTGCAATTGGGCGACCAAACTTTCTACCCTGGGACCTTAATTCAATAATGAACCAAAATTAACCAAACTGGTAAAAATGTAGGCCAAAAACAACGACAGACGAGTGGCCAAGTTTCGCAATTGGGCGACCAAACTTTCTACCCTGGGACCTTAATTCAATAATGCTCAACCCGTCTAGGCCTAACTTGGGCTACAATTTGCACAATCAGAACTTCGCCGAAAAATAGTCACTGACTCAGTCTTGGGCTAGAATCCGGTTCTGAAGGACCATGTTATTGTATTTATTGGGTTCAAAATCCCAGCTGAGCCGTGAACGGCCAAATTCTAAAGGGCCAGTTCTACCTACAGCCCAAGTTAAGCTAAAATTAAAACTTACGGACTTGAGATTCTATTAGGTCCTACCTCAGGGTTGCTGACTCGATGTGGGCCTACCTTAGGCTTTAGTTGTATGAATTAAGATAAAAACAAAAGGGGTACTATTTATGGTCTTCTTTCTCAACCTTGCAACAACAACGCAACCTGGACTATTGCACGATGCAACAATCTTGTATCTAAACAACCAAACTGAATTGCAAGAGAGCTCTCTATCAGACCACACCCTGTACGTACGACATCCCACAAACGAGTAGAAAGGACGCGCAGCGCCCCAAAATGATGCCACCAGAGTGGCCAAACAATGATGCCACAAGAGCCCAAAACTGCTAGCTCTAAATTAAGTTAATTTTTCACTAACCTTACAATTATGAGATGGATATATATACACCTTAACTTAATATATACAAGCAATGCTGCATCAATCAGCTTAGTCATCATATCGCCTTGGGACAACAATGGTTCTTCCTCTCCTAGATTTTCTAACAGTTAGTACCCCAACCAGCAATTCAGTTTATTTGAAAAAAGCAAAATTTACGTTTGATCAGTTTGGTTAAGTATTTCTGCCAATTCAGCTCATTTGGCATTGAGCCCAATTGTTGTTTGCATTGAAGATGAGTGCATCTGAATTGAACAAGTTTAAAAAAGGAGAAGCGCCTACAAAGGTCTAATTACAAAGGTCATTGCCACTATAGATTCTGCCATAGAGCAAGAGGATTTAAGCTTAGTGACTGCGCAGCTTTCCATATTAGAAACTAAAAGGGTTGCTCTAAGTGAAGTAAATGTTAAAATTGAGGCTCTTATAGAAGAGGATGAAATAGAAAATAACATAATTTACTTTGAAGAGATTATTGATGATATAATTAAAGTAGGCCACCGAGCAAAAGAGTTTAGCAGCTCAGTACAGTTAGAGACCAGGTCTAATAATGAAACACAACACTCAACAAATGATGTTTGTGAAGTTAAGGTTAACAGATCTGCAGTTCAATTACCGAGGCTTGTACTCAAAACATTTTCTGGGAGTATTCAGGAATGGCAAGGATGGGCAGACAGTTTTCAATCAGCAGTTCATTCTAGTCAAGTGTTAAGTGCGTGGAGAAGTTTAATTATTTGCAGTCCCTCTTGGAAGGGGAGGCAGCAAAGACAATAGCAGGATTAGCATTAACAGAGGCTAATTATAATGTGGCTTGGGATATATTAAAGAAACGGTTTGGTAAGCCAGAGATCTTAATTAAAAGCCACCTCCGTGAACTTTTAGCTATACCTCCTGTTAATAATCCTAATAGTGTCAAGGAGTTACGGCAGTTATATGATGAATTTGAAGTTAGAACTAGGTCCCTGGACAACTTGGGTGTAGGAATGGAAAGGTATGGTATAATGTTGGTTACTATACTGGAGTCTAAATTGCCTAGCTCAATTTTGCTTGAATTAAGTAGGGGACACTCTACAGAACATGTGTACATCCCCCTTCAGCAGATGTTAAGTCTTTTAGGCACAGAATTAGCAAGACGAGAGGGAATTGAGTTTGCACAGTGGGATGTTAAACAAGGGGACAAAGGCAGGCACAGCACCAAAGTTTCTACAAAAAGGAATAGCCCAGGTACAGTGTCAGCTCTACATGCATCCTCTGAGAATAAATTAAAGGGAATCAAGGAATGCATATTTTGCGAAGGCAACCACAAGTCATATAAATGTGAGGTGGCTGAGGCTTTACCTTTGAGGAGAGAAAGGACAGGGTAACTAAGTCCACAGCATGTTTTAAATGTTTTTGAAAGGTCACAGAGCAAGGTTTTGTAAGTTTAAAATTTTGTGCAAAAAATGTCATGGTAGGCATCAGCCATTATTGTGTGAAAACACTCCTAGTAGGCCTACCCCAGAAGTAGACATCAGTGGCACATGCCACTGCTATGAAGGGAGTAAAAGTAAAGGGGGATTATTGCAAACAACTGCAGCCTTATTAATTGGGAATGATGGAGAAGCTACTGTAAGAGTGTTGTTTGATAGTGGTAGCCAGTGTAGCTTTATTAAGACCAGAATTTCCAGAAAATTGAAGTTTAAAGAACTTAAGAGGGAAAATTTAAGAATTTCTGGGTTTGGGGGTTCCGTTCAAAACCGAACCAAATTAAGAAGGTAGAAGTTCTGGTTAAGGGTTGTTACCGCAAAGTCCCACTATCAAGGTCCAAGCTGTAGAGATTGAGGAACTTTGTGCTCCAGTCACTACTTGTTTAGATATGGCATGTGTCCAAGAATTGCAAGTTAAAGGAATTAATTTGGGCAATAATAAGTTTGAAGGAACAGAAGATATTAGTCTTTTGATTGGAGCTGACTATTATTGGGACTTCATCACTGGTAATATTGTCCGCACATCTCGAGGCCCGGTAGCTATTGAAAGTAAGCTAGGCTGGATGCTACATGGTAGCTATTGCAATGAAATGGAAGTTAAGGCTCTTTTTGTTAAGATTGAGGAGAACAGCCATGGTTTGGAAAGGCATTTGAAAGCGTTTTGGGAACTTGAATCCATTGGCATAAAGGACAAACAGGCAAGTACAGTGAACAATGATGTTTTAGAGCAATTTGAAAAAGGGATTGGGTTTAGAGATGGTTGCTATGAAGTTGGCCTCCCTTGGAAGGATTCTTGCAAACCCGGTTCAAACCTTCAGCTAGCTAATCGGAGGTTGGAGACTTCATTGTACAGGCTAAGAAAAAATGAGGAGTTGTTAATTGAATACAATGAGGCCATCCTAAGCTATGTAAGGGAGGGCTATGCTGAAAGGGTGCAAGGTGAGCTGGTGAGCCAGGAGGCACATTATCTGCCACACCATGCAGTGGTACGGCGAGACAAAACTACCACCAAACTGAGGGTAGTTTTTGATGGCTCAGCCAAGGACAAAGGTGGTGTGTCCTTGAATGACTGTTTGGATGCTGGGCCAAATTTAAATGCAGATTTATTTTCCTTGTTACTGAGATTCAGGTTTGGTAGAGTAGCATTGACTGCAGATGTGAAGCAAGCCTTTTTGCGGATAAAGTTAAAACCAGAGGACAGAGATGCAGTAAGGTATCTGTGGGTGGATACGAAAGACTTGTTGGAAAATGAACCTAAGGTTCAAGCATATAGTGTTGGCAGCTACTATGCAGTACCATTTTAAGAAATATTCTGAAGTCTATCCTAACACTATTGAACACATAAGGAAAAATTTTTATGTTGATGATTTGCTGTGTTCCGTGGATAATACAGAAATGGCTAAACAGATATTCATGGAGGCTAGAGCTATAATGAGGGAGGCTGGCATGGAGCTTAGAAAATGGCAGACCAATCATTCTCAATTACAAGAGTTTATGAGTCAGTCCTGTGTAGTACCTGATGCAGCAGAAAGTATTGAGGATTCTGGTATTAAGGAGTTGTGGGCAATAGACGCAAAGGTGCTAGGCATTGTTTGGCAGCAAGAGATGATTTGTTTACCTTCAATGGGAAATCTTTAGTAGAGCTGGCTGAGAATGAGACAAGGTGGACAAAACGTACAGCTCTTAGTTTGGCTTCAAAGGTCTTTGATCCTCTTGGATTCCTGGCTCCATTTGTGATAAAGTCAAAAATTTGGTTTCAGAGCCTCTGGGAAATTGGACTTGGTTGGGACCAAGAGTTACCTGATCATATGGTGGTAAGGTGGAAATATTGGTTCAAAGAATTGGCACATCTTGGAGACATTGAAATCCCAAGATGGTACTTTGGAGAGTTGAACAATAGTCCAGACAATTTGGAGCTGCACATCTTTTGTGATGCAAGTGAGGAAGCCTATGCAACTTGTATTTATATAAGAGGCACATTGCAAGAGGAAGTAAGTTGCAGGTTGGTTGCTGCAAAGAGCAGAGTAGCACCTTTGAAAAGGCTTTCTGTTCCAAGGTTGGAATTGATGGGTGCAGTTATTGCTAGTCGGCTTGCAGTTACAGTGCAAAAGTCTTTGGCCCTCTATGAAATTCCAAGCTATTATTGGACAGACTCCACTATAGTTTGGCACTGGTTAAGAAGTCAGGCAAGGAAATGGAAACCATTTGTTGCCAATAGGGTGGAGGAAATTCAAGCGCACACAGATCCCAAGCAATGGAAGCATTGTCCAGGCACCCAAAACCCCGCTGATTTACCAACACGAGGAATTTCAGTGAAAGATCTTGCACAGTCAAGTTTGTGGTGGAATGGGCCAGAGTGGCTAAAACTTGGAAGTGAAAACTGGCCTTCTAATCAGCCTATTGTAGGAGAATGCCAGGCTGAAGAAGCATGGGTGAGTGAGGTGAGAAAATGCACTGTGAACAGTTGTCAAGTTATGCAGCAGGACCCCATATTGAGGCTTGAGGACATTAGCAGTCTGAAAAGGTTGTTAAGAGTGAC
Organism: Bathynomus jamesi; assembly: GCA_023014485.1. Lineage (NCBI taxonomy): Eukaryota > Metazoa > Arthropoda > Malacostraca > Isopoda > Cirolanidae > Bathynomus > Bathynomus jamesi. Next base: position 422,736 of record JAJOZX010002117.1, read on the forward strand.
AGCATGGGTATATAGATTTACCAACAATATTAAGGGAGAAACAAGAAGGGAAGGAATTCTGAACAGTAAGGAGATTCAGCAAGCCAGGAAATACTGGGTGGTATATGTGCAGAAGGAAAAATTTGGTGAAGAGAGGGAATTGCTCACCAGCCGTCCATTACAGGTTCTACCAACACATTCTGCTCTCAAGGGTTTGGATGTGTTTTTGGATCAGGATTTATTGAGAGTAGGAGGTAGACTACAGTTTTCTGGGCTTCCAGAGGAGAAAAGACATCCAATTTTGCTACCTTCTGGGGGGCACTTTGTGGACCTTTTGATCCTGGATACTCATCATAAGCTGTTACATGCTGGAGTTAGAGAAGTGATAATAGAGATCAGACAACAGTTTTGGATTCCCAAAATTAGACAAGTAGTAAAAAAGGTCTTGCATAAATGTGTGGTTTGCAAGCGTTGGAGTGCAAAGCCTTATTATGAAAAGGTGGCTCCACTTCCAAGAGAACGGTGTGTCTATACTGCCCCATTTGATGTAGTGGGAGTAGACTTCGCAGGTCCAGTCTATGTGTATGAGCAAGGGGAGTCTAACAAAGGTTATATATGTCTTTTCACATGTGCTACCACCAGAGCAATCCATTTGGAGTTGGTAAGCAACTTAAGTAGTGATGTATTTCTTTTGGCCTTTAAAAGGTTTGTGAACAGAAGGGGTTTCCCAAATAAAATCATATCGGATAATGCAAAAACCTTCAAAAAGGCTGCAAAGGAACTCCAAGAAGTTTGGTCCTTGCTAAAAGAGGAAGGATTCCAATCCTACTTTTCACACCAAGGGGTACAGTGGGAGTTTATTGTTGAGAGAGCACCATGGTGGGGAGGATTTTGGGAAAGGCTAGTGAGAAGTGTAAAGTGTCCATTAAAGAAACTTTTAGCTAATGCTCATTTGAGCAAAGAAGAATTCTGCACTGTTTTATGTGAAGTAGAAGCAATGGTGAACAGTAGGCCTATCACTTTTGTTTATAACAGTATGCAGGATGCAGAGCCATTGACACCAAATCATTTTCTTTGTGGTAAACGATTAACATCAAGCCCCAGTGTGCCAGAAGACTTGCAGCCTATCCAGAGCACTCAAGGAGAGTTAACCAGACGGTTCAGGTACCTTGAAGAGCTACAAGATCAGTTATGGAAGAGGTGGCAGATGGAATACTTGCCAGAACTCAATTATTACCCATCAGGCAAGGTAAAGGGCTCCAATGCAAATTGTATCAAGGTGGGAGAAGTGGTAATGATTGGGGATGAAAGACCAAGGCAATGCTGGAAGCTTGGCATAATTGAAGAGTTGTTTGTTGGCAAAGACAATTTAGTTAGGTCTGCACTGGTAAAGACTTCAGGAGGAAAGTTAAAGAGACCTATACAAAAACTCTATGCTTTAGAAATCAGCAAAAACACAGATAGTCAAGATGAAACATTTGAGTTACAGCCTCATGGAGAAGGCTTGGCTAACCTTGCAGAAGGTAACGACAACAATGCCTCTTCGGTGGGGAGTGTTAGAAAATCTAGAAGAGGAAGAACCATTGTTGTCCCAAGGCGATATGATGACTAAGCTGATTGATGCAGCATTGCTTGTATATATTAAGTTAAGGTGTATATATATCCATCTCATAATTGTAAGGTTAGTGAAAAATTCACTTAATTTAGAGCTAGCATTTTTGGGCTCTTGTGGCATCATTGTTTGGGCACTCTGGTGGCATCATTTTGGGGCGCTGCGCGTCCTTTCTACTCGTTTGTGGAATGCGTACTTACAGGGTGTGGTCTTAGAGAGCTCCTTGCAATTCAGTTTGGTTGTTTAGATACAAGATTGTTGCATCGTGCAATAGTCAGGTTGTGTTGTTGTTGCAAGGTTGAGAAAGAAGACCATAAATAGTGCCCCTTTTGTTTTTATCTTAAATTCATGCAACTGAGGCCTAAGGTAGGCCCACATCGAGTCAGCAACCCTGAGGTAGGACCTAATAGGACCTCAAGTCCGCAAGTTTTTAATTTTAGCTTAACTTGGGCTGTAGGTTTGTCCTGTATTGACAAAAAAGAAATACAAATTGACAACTATAACATCTATGAAAAAACTATACACGCTTACAACATGGTCTCTCATATGTGGTACCTTTATTTCTTAATTAAATACAAATTATTAATTTATTTAATTAAATATCTACAAAATTGCCTCGAGATTGGCGACATAGCCTATTGGGAATGAAAATAATTGCTATACATGCATAGAACCCAATATGGAGGCATTGGGCCCACCCAACCACAAAAAAAAATTATTATTTCGTGTTCAAAATTTTCCACTTCTGACTCATGAAAATTACATCAAGAGAAGAGTCAACGAACTTTGAAGAATCAGCAGATTCCTAACGATTATATGAGCGACTCGCTCGGAGCTTGCTTATGTTACAGCGATGCTTTAAGCAAGGAAGATGTACTTTATCTTCCTATAAGTTCTGAGTGAAATCCTCTTAATATAAAACCTAATAACTATAAAAAGAATAGGCCTATTCCTTCAGGTATTTAAATAGAGTGACTGTTTATATTAATTACATCAAAGCAACTCGTTGTGTAACTCCATCGTACCGCGGTCCTACATCGAAAAACATCGTCGCGTCCTACGAACAGCAGCGAGGCCCAACGAAATAATAAAGTAAGGCAATTCCTTTCTTTACCATTAAGCAGCGCAAATACCGAAGGCAAATAAACATAAAGAGGTCCTTTGAAGACCTACATATACATAACTAACGAAAAAACGTAGGGCTTTTGTCGTTAACTCTCCTCTGTAATCTGCTGGAAATTTCCAACGGATGAGCAGGGGCGGATTTAGACCGTCTTCCGGAAGACGGTCAGAATTTTCAGTGAATTTTTTTATTATATATTTTAATAATATATAATATATATAATATTTAATTATATAATATTTTGATAAATATGATGTAATTTTCCATTGTTTTATTTTTATATCTTTCATTTCATTTAAAAATATGTTATAGCAACTTGAAATACTTCTGCCAAAAAGGTGCTAACGAAAATTTCACGATTTCAATAGTTCCGTACGCATTTTTTAATTTTCAAATTTTGGAAGACGGTCAGCCCAGAAGGCTGGATCCGCCCCTGGATGAGGGTATCAGACAATCAACCCATAGCGCTGTATAGTTTTTTCATAACATCCTCCGAGCTGATAGAACAGTGAGACGTAAAGGAGAATGTGTTATTTACACACGCGAAAGGGATATGGCAGAAATGACTATAAGTACCTCAAACAGCTACGTAGAATATGTAGCAGCAAAAGCTGAAAAATTAAATATGGTACCAATTGTAATGTACAGACCCCCAAACACGCCAACCTCAAAATTTTCAGATTCCATTACAGAGGTAAGAAACTGGGTAAAAGATCTACACTCTCCAACCCCAAATATTTTTCTCTGTGGTGATTTTAATTTCCCATTCATGAAATATAGAAGGATAGAAAAAAAAATATGTATACACCAGGACAAGGGGGAGCACATGAGAAGACCAGGAGCAGTTAAAAATGCGACTAGCTTAGCTAATGAATTTATGTTAACGCAAGAAATAACAGTTGGGGATATTTCTACATTATCAATTAGATTACTGTTGTTTTTGTGAATACCAAATCTAGGCAATTGCTTTTTCTTGTGTTTCTATGATATCGGACCACATCATTGAAATAACAACTAATATAAATGCAACAGGAAAAGAAAGAGCACGCACAACAGAAAGAAGCAAATTCGAAATTTTTAACTTTCACTCCAAAGCTATAAACTGGAAAGATGTGACATCCAGCATGGAAGTAATAGATTAGAAAACCATTTTCGAGGCCAAGACAACGGAGGAGATGCTAATGACGTTAGAGGAGACGACGTTAGAAATTGTGGAAAAACATGTCCCAAAAATACAACAAAGAAGAAAGAGAAACAGGTTCAGAGACAAAAGAGGGCATTGTTTCGAAAGAGAGAAAGAGTGACTGCAAAATTAAGTATTGTAAAGATAACATCAGAAAAAATATTAAATGATAAACTGCAAAGTATCGATGACGTTATACAGGAACGAATCGAGAAGCGTACAGAAAAAGAAGACGACGACGCTATAGAAGCGATAAAGGCTAACTCAAGTACTTCTATAATTTCGCAAAAAGAAGTCGAAAAAACCATGCGACTATCGGACCTTTAAAAACGAGAACAGTGCTTTATCTGATCTCTTACAGAAGTATCTGAAATATTAAGAGCTCAGTACGAATCATCTTTCAGTATCCAAAAACTCAAATGATTTGCGATAGAAACGTGTTCTTTGAAGAAGAACTACAAGGGGAAAGTATTAAAGGTAAAGTTAGAAAAATGTCAATTATTACAATCTCAGGTGGTGTATCTGGGCCACGTGGTCACCAGGAACAGGGTGAAGGCACAGGAATCCAGAGTAGAGGCCATTAAAACTCCCGAGGCCAACTAACAAAACGGAATTGAAGCAATTTTTAGGCCTCGCCTCCTACTACCGGAAATTTATAAGGGATTCAGTCAGATTGCGCGCCCTCTTAATGAAGTGTCCACCAAGGAATCTTGGGGATAGGGCACTCCGCAAGAGACCGCCTGGCAATCACTCAAAGATACTCTGACAACTGACATCATACTGGCGTACCCAAATTTTGATCAGGAGTTTATTTTGAACACGGACGCGAGTCAAGTAGCCATCGGGGGAGTACTCGCGCAGGAGCAAGAAGGAATCGAAAAACCAATCCTATTTCTCTCCAGAACACTAACGGGCGCAGAACTGAATTATTCCACCTACGAGAAGGAGCTGCTTGCAATCGTCTTTTCACTGAAGAAGGCTCACCCCCTTATATTTGGTCAGAGAGTCATCGTCCGTTCTGACCATAAGCCGTTGAAGTGGCTTCTGAGGGAAGGACACCGAGAGCCCAATGGAAGACTAGCACGTTGGGTTATGACACTACAAGACTACGACGTTCTCATCGAGTACGTGAAGGGCAAACTCAATAGAGTGGCCGATTGGTTGTCCCGCCCTCCTGGAATGACTAAGGAGTTTGTGAACGCGATATACGAAAAAGCGGTCATGGATAGCAGGGTAATCAGCAAACACCAGCAAAAGGACGTCGAAATAGAGGCAATTCGAACAGCCGTCGAAGAAAGGCAGGCTTTCAGCTGGCCCGAATCCAAGCCCATCTCGCCGTCGAGATTCAAACTCGTGAGAAACTTATTGGTTTACATCGATGTGAACTGGAGAGAGGTCATCGTAGTTCCTAAAAAGTTGAGAGAGCAGCTCATTTGGAACGCACACACGGACGTTGGGAGCATTCATCCTGGAGCTGCGGGGCTACAGTAATCCTACGGGACCTCTATTTTTGGCCAGGCATGGTTCAACAAGTACGGCAGGTGGTCCAAAAGTGCGACACGTGCGCGCGGAACAAACAGACGCGGAAAGAGACTGTGGAAACAATGCCTTGTGTGCGAGGCCACAGTCCTTGGAACTTCTGCACGTGGACTTAGTTGGCCCCCTTCCTCCGACTGGGGAAGGCAGCAATTATATCCTCACCTGTGTGGACAGTTTTAGCAAGTTTGCCATCCTGGCAGCAATAAAAGATAAGATGGCTCGGGAGGTGGCGGACAAGTTCCATCGTTTAATATTGTGCAAACTGGGCGCCCCTTCCGCACTAGTATCCGACCAAGGCAAGGAATTTTGGAACTCTACCTTTCAAAGCTCTTCCGGGTTTGGGAAGTACAACACCAACGGACCGCCGCATACCATCCCCAAAGCAACGTGATGATCGAACGTCTGAACAAAGAGCTATGCATCAAACTCCGAATACTTTGTGAAGAAACCGGACGAGACTGGGATAAAATCCTCGACACCGTGGAATTGTCCCTGAACATCCGAGTGCACCGAGCCACGGGGTATTCTCCATTCTTCTTGATGTACGGGCGACCCCCCAATGTACCTTCGAAGCTATTCCACATGCCACAGGAGGCGTGCCTGAGCCCGTACAACCCCGAGGAATACGCCGAAGACCGAAAGAGGAGTCTGAGCGAAATCTACCGCCGAGTAGAAGAGTTCATGCGTAGCTATGAGAAGACCAATGGAATCAAGGAATTGAAACCGTTCGAAGAAAAGGCGCCCCATGGCTTGGTGTACATTGATTACCCACGACCGGGCAGAGGCAAGTTGGAGCCCCGGTACGAGGGTCCATACATCATCCTCGAACAGAAGACTCCAGTCACTTATCTCCTGCGTCACATGATCACTGGACATCAGATAGTGATCCATCGGGATCGCATCCGCCGCAGCATCGATGCCCCAGGGGACGTCAAGCGACAAGGCGGGGCGGATGGCGCAGGGGACGTGATGGGGGAAGGGTCATCGCCCCTCCTCTCTGGAGATTCGCCCTCGGCACCGAAGAAACATCAAAACGGGGAAGTGAACCGGAGTGCACTTCCTGCGCACTGGCAGGACCGAGTGGCGGAACGAGAACCGCTGGGCACTTCCGAACTACTTCCTCACAGAGAGTTTCGCCCAGGAAATGGAGAAACATCGACTAGTGGAGGTGAACCGGAGTGCACTTCCTGCCCACTGGCAGGACCGAGTGGCGGACAGGAACTGCCTGGTGCTTCCGAACTACTTCCGCGCGGGGACCTTGTGGGAATAGGATCCCCGGACAAAGCAGACAGGCTGCTTTCACAGGGCCACCGTTTGAGCGTCCGTATGCTCTTAGGCCCAGACCTCGAGTACACTACGAAGAAACCGAGAACGATTAAAACTAAGTGTGCCAGTGTTAGTGTCCCGATAAAGGGGACAAATAAATGAAATAAAAAATAGTGGAAAATTGTGAATATAGTGATGATAACTGCCCCTAGTTAAGAAAGTTTGCATCGGAGTGCAAAATTATAGGAGGGGTGGGGGGATGTTGTGACGGTAAATTTGCGTGCCGAAATCTCTTACGAGAATGGGAGCAGAAATTTTAGTTTTAATATTTTGTTGTTTAAATCTCTACAGCAAGGTGGTTTGGGGTTATGGTTATTGAAGAATATCAATAGGTTTCTTGTTACAAGGTTAAAAGAAAAGAAAAATAAAGAAAAAAATTTCAGATTGTTTAACGTTCGTTCGATTTTTATTTTTGTGTTCTCACGTGAATGGTATAACCCAGGACAAACTTGTGGGAGAGATTTATGGCAAGGTCGAAAAACGGCCGTAGCTACAAAGAGAAGGGAAAACGAGCTGGCCGAGTTCAGGTGTAAAATGGTTTGTTTTTTCTTCGCTTCGTGGTTAAACTTTTGCGAGACAGACTTCTAATCCACTTGTTAAATTGGACCATGACGTTGGTCATAAACTTAAAATAAAGTTCTTTCTTCGAAGCCACTTGGTTTTTAAGTTAATTTTAAGGAAAAGGAGGAGCTTTTTTTTTGGAAGGGAATGTCAATGTCCAATCAAAGGACAATGAGTCTTGGAACACCCAGTGAGGGAAAAGAAAAGCTCCTTCTTTACTTATGTATGGATGAAAGCTTTCGTAGGGACGACCTTAGGTAATGAAAATGTTTTTGATAGGTCATTCGGAATATTGTAAGGCGGAGTCCTCGAAATTTTAAGGTGTATCTTAGATTTCTAAGTTAGTTGTAGATTCGTCCTCGAAAGCTAAAAGTGGCTTGTAAGAATAACTCCTTGAAATCTGTGGCGTGATTGAAAATTTCTAAGTTGAGTTAAAACTGTTTCACGTTGTACTTAAAAATTTGAATTGCCTTTGTTTACGCGAACTTGTGTGTAAGAGCTTTATTGTTAGCGACCGGGAAAAAGAACTTTGTGGAATTTCTTTCAATTTAGTTCTCATTAAATGTTAAACTTTAAGTTTGCGACATATTAGGTTTCCTCAGGGAAGAGTCAATATCTTGTGTTGAAGTGGGAACTGTGGAAACCCGGGAAGTTAACGCATGACCATTCAGTTATTGTGAGAGGAAATCTAATTTATTTGACGGACTTTTTTCCTGGAAAAACTCTGCGGAACTCGCGCAGAACTGTTGAGAGTAACTTTCCCAAAATTTTTGTAAGTAAACCCTTTTTTCCAACTTCTCTTAGATTACGAAATTTGAATTTAGTGCTGTTTTTAAAGTTACACGCAAAAAAAAAAAACCTCTGTATAAATGGTTTTTGAGACTTAAATACTTGCAAACATTTTCTTTAAATTAATAATTTGATTTTTTTTAAAAAAATTTGTAATCGTACATCCGTATATTTCTTTCAATTTATGTCTTAACTGGAGTGAAATTAAATAAACTTTATAAGAGGGAGTGTGTCGTTTTTATGCTACCTTGCAATAGGCCTCTCTTGTAAGCTGAGGGTAAATTAACATTGAAAGTGGGAAATCCAAAGTGGGCTTCAAGTAAGCCGAGGGAAAATACGCGTATAACATTAAAGGGATCATGTCAAGAATAGCGAACCCAACACCTGCAGGGTTCGCTATTCTTGACAAGGGAATTTTTGGGTTCGCTATTCTTGACATGGTAAAATTGGGTTCGCTATTCTTGACATGGGAAGTCCTCAAGGACGTTTTCATAACTTCAGACGGTAGGTTTATGTTTCCCAATTTTAAGTAATTAGTTAAGGACGTATTAAATGCTTTTATATTAGTCTTTTTTTATTTAACCAAACTAGCACGACTTAACCTAACCAATCGTCAATGCCGTACAGTATAAAGAATCCTCTTCTCTTAATATATAAAAATAAATAAAAAAAAAAAATTTATTGTTTTTTATTTATTTTTTTAGGTTAATTGTACGCCCTTGACGATTGGTTAGGTTAAGTCGTGATAGTTTGGTTAATTTTTGCTACCCGCGACCCGCACGAAGGGCGGGTCTTAGGCTAGTTGTAACATAAGAGAAATTGTAATATTTTAATATTTATTATATAAACAAATTAATCGAAAAAGTGGTGAGAGATGGATCAATTATCCATAGTGATGAATGGCGAGCCTACAGAAATCTGGCCAATAATCCAAATTACCAGCACAGAACCGTCAACCACTCTTTGCACTTCGTTAATCCACAGACAGGCGTTCATACACAACATATTGAATCGTATTGGGGAAGACATAAGGCTAAAATTAACAACATGCGAGGATGCAAACGCGAATTTCTTCCAGGTTATTTACAACAGTTCATGTGGATGGAAAGAAATAAAGTAAACAGGTTAATTAATTTCTGTAACGCAATTGCCACTCAATTTCCTTTTTAATAAATTAGTATACGGTTCATTTTCATTTCAGTAAATTGTTTTATTTATTCTTTCATCAATAAAGTGAAGATTACATATGTTTAACTTTTTCCTTTACATGATATTTATATTGGGTTTGCTATTCTTGACATGGGAACTTTTGGGTTCGCTATTCTTGACAAGGGAATTTTTGGGTTCGCTATTCTTGACATGGTAAAATTGGGTTCGCTATTCTTGACATGATCCCATTAAAGGGCCATCCGAGTGGATAAGCAGAGTCATCCTGAAATAAACGAACACGCGCGTAAGAAATAAGTGCAATCGGAAAAGGGTGTGCACCACATAAATTAAGGGGTTGCGCACGACACTATAATTAACTGTAATAATTTAATATGATGTAATTAATGTACTTTAATGAAACTGTAATTGACGATAATAAGTGAATGTGAATTAATTTGTAATTATAATCATAGTTGTAATAAACCAAAATTACAATGTACTCAGTGATGTACTTGGGATTGTACTCAATGTACTACTCAGACATTATGTCGCCATTTAGGAATACATACTCAGCGATATTATTATTATTATTTTTGTTATTTAGTTTTTCGTTTTATTTTGGAATCTTTCAAAATTCTGATATGTGTTCTTTGTGTTTGAAGGGGGGAACTTAACCTTCAACTGCACTTCCCCAATATTTAAACTTATATGATGCTTGTATCTGTAAATTAAGAGACTCCCTTGTTAGCAACCCTTCAGCGAGGAGTCAGAGCCCTCCTCTAGGAGGCCGAGGGTCTCCTCACTTTTAAATTCCGGCCTGAGCCATGGTCGAAAGAGGTCGAACCTCTCCCCCTGTAAAAGTCTAATCTAACTTAGAGGCTGAGTATTGCCTGTACATTTTAACAGTAAATTACAGTAAAAGAAAGTTTTTTTATTTTTTCCTTCGAGCCGTGCTCTCGTCCGAGAACTCAGTCAATAAAGTAGAGAAAAATAATTTCCCGATACGTTATAAGAAGAATCGGTGAATCGTCAGATAATTTAGTAAGTTTTCACAGAATCCTCCGATCCAAAATAAGAAGAAATCGGAGAGTAGTATAGAAGAAACTATTGTGAGTAACAAATCCGTTGCTGCCTCCTAACCAGAACCCCCGTCGACTTCGAACCAACCGAGGCCATAGACGGAGGGGTTTAATTTACAGGGGGGGGTTCGACCTCTTTCGACCATTGCTCAGGCCGGAATTTAAAAGTGAGGAGGCCCTCGGCCTCCTCGAGGAGGGCTCCGACCTCCTCGCTGAAGGGCTGCTAAGACAGACTTATTTAATTCTTGTATTGTAAATTCAATCATTCCTAAATTTTTGGGGAGTGCAGTGAAGGTTAAGTTCCCCCTTTAACTGGAGATCTAAACACTTCTTGGACGTTAAGCATAATTTTAACACATATCAGAATTTTGAAAGATTCCAAAATAAAACGAAAAACTAAATGAAAAAAAAAAAAAAATAATAATAATAATAATAATAATAATAATATCGCCGAGTATACATTCCTAAATGGCGACATAATGTCGGAATAGTACATTGAGTACAATCCCAAGTACATCACTGAGTACATTGTAATTTTGGTTTATTACAACTATGATTAAAATTACCAATTAATTCACATTCGCTTATTATCGTTAATTAGTTTCATTAAAGTACATTAATTACATTATATTAAATTATTATCGTTAATTACAGTTTCATTAAAGTACATTAATTACATTATATTAAATTATTACAGTTAATTACAATTAAACAGTTAACTATAGTTTTTTACAGTGTTACATATTTATAGACAATTAGGATGTTAGGAGCAGTGGTGGGCACCGTTAACCAAAAAGTTAACTTCGATAACGATAATCTGTTAACCCCAATTTTTAACTCCGATAACGATAATCCGATAATTTTACTACAAAGTTAACGGAAGTTAACGATAATCCGTTAACGATAACTATTTCTTTACTAACATTTAAAAAAATCAAGGGAAAAAGCTTTAAAACCCATAGAAAATGTTTATTTATGCAAAATCCAACAATAAATAGGTATTTAACTGTATTTTTATCAAGTTTTGCAACTTTTTTGCTTAATAACTTTTTTTTTTATTTTTAATAAAAAATGTACTGATTACATGTTTTGAAACCCTTGTAACCACTAACCATTAACTAAATTTTAATTTACCAGAGAATTATTATGGCGGGAACTGAAAGGTAAAATTAAATTTTAGGCACATTTATTAAAGACTATGACACAATGTGCTGGTTGCCCTTCAGAAAGACCAACTTCTCAAAGTTAGGCCCAACTGCCAGTCTTGACCTCTTGGGCCTCAGGATGTCCTTGCCGAGAGAGAAGAGCCGTTCCACTGCGGCAGAGGACGGAATTGGCAGACTGAAGTTATGGCGGTTTGAATTCATTCGCGGAGCGGTGATCTTCCGTGAATGACTCCTCGCAGTTAACGTGTTAACGGACTTTAACAGACTAAATATCGAGTTATCGGAAGTTAACTGGTCCGATAACGATAAATGGAAATTAACTTCCGTTAATAGTCCGTTAAAAAAGTTAACTTCGTTAATTAACTGTTATCGGATTAACGCTTTAGTGCCCAACACTGGTTAGGAGTATAACACAAAGTACATGGGCACATACGGTGTGCATATATATATATATATATATAATATATATATATATATATATATAACTGCAATGACCGCGCAGTATATAAATGAATAGAAACGACATAAGTGTTAAGGAACGTTTCTGCACACGAGGAGGAGAGATAACGAATAAATGAAAAATGAGGCGAACCGCCCGGGAATCGAACCCAGGGCCTTCCAATTGCCGGTTGGACGCTCTACCATTATGCGACGGACCTCACTCAATCACAAATCGAAATTCTCCCACATAGGGCAGAAACCAATGCCCTGAGAGGGCACCCTCGCAAATCGTGAATATGCGCATATAACTACAATGACCGCGCAGTATATAAATGAATAGAAACGACATAAGTGTTAAGGAACGTTTCTGCACACGAGGAGGAGAGATAACGAATAAATGAAAAATGAGGCGAACCTCCCGGGAATCGAACCCAGGGCCTTCCAATTGCCGGTTGGACGCTCTACCATGGTAGAGCGTCCAACCGGCAATTGGAAGGCCCTGGGTTCGATTCCCGGGCGGTTCGCCTCATTTTTCATTTATTCGTTATCTCTCCTCCTCGTGTGCAGAAACGTTCCTTAACACTTATGTCGTTTCTATTCATTTATATACTGCGCGGTCATTGTAGTTATATGCGCATATTCACGATTTGCGAGGGTGCCCTCTCAGGGCATTGGTTTCTGCCCTATGTGGGAGAATTTCGATTTGTGATTGAGTGAGGTCCGTCGCATAATGGTAGAGCGTCCAACCGGCAATTGGAAGGCCCTGGGTTCGATTCCCGGGCGGTTCGCCTCATTTTTCATTTATTCGTTATCTCTCCTCCTCGTGTGCAGAAACGTTCCTTAACACTTATGTCGTTTCTATTCATTTATATACTGCGCGGTCATTGTAGTTATATGCGCATATTCACGATTTGCGAGGGTGCCCTCTCAGGGCATTGGTTGTTGTTGTTGTTTAGCCGATCAGCCCACCCTGATCGAGCAAGCCGGCGGCACGCAGGTAACCGATCGCCCTCTCCGGAGTGGACCAGAGGTTCAGCGCACTCGTGATGTTGTGTTGTGTTCGTTGTTGTGCTAGAGCGGTACAGTCCGTCATAATGTGTTCAATTGTTTGTGGTGTGTCTTGGCACAGGTGGCAGGTGTCGTCTATGGAGTTGTCTAGTCTGTGTTTATATGTCCATAAGTTGGGGTGATGTCCACATCGGAATCGTGCTAAGTTAACTCGATCCGATCTGCTCAGGCTGATCTCTGACCTGTTAATGGGCGGCGGCTTCGCACCTAGGACCGCATTCGGACCGAGTCGTGTCAGTGCTTTGTGGGTTAGGTGTGTGTGTATGTGTTTTCTGTACTGTGTGATGTCTGTGGGGCGTGGTATGGAATGGAGTATTTGGTTATAATGTCTCTCTGGTGTTACCTTAATGGTGCGAGGTGTTGGTGCATGATTGTACATGTAGTGGCAAGGGTGTTGTGGGTTAGTTGTCGCTGCTGCCATGAATTGTGTTCCCCTCATGTCTAAATGTTCCCTAACTTTTAGTATTTTTGTTTCTGTGTGCAGGTGTTCTATTGGTGTTGTTTGAGTGCATCCTGTAATGATACGAAGTGCGTTGTTTTGTATTGTTTGTAAGGTGTTTATGTGTGTGTTTGAGATAATGGGTGCCCAGCATGGGCTAGCATAGTCCATAACTGAGCGAATATATTGTTTGTAGATGAGTGATGTTGTTTCCTGCTGGTGTCCAAAGTTTGTGCCTGTTAGTACCCTAAGCGTGTTAAGTCTTGACGTACATTTGTTTTTAATGTCCTGAATGTGGTTTGCAAAAGATAATGATGTGTTGTATGTGACACCTAGTATTTTGGTTCTGTGAGTGTGTGGAATGTTGATGTTGTTTAGTGTAAGTTGTGGAATTACCTGGTGTACTTTTGTGTTGCTTGTAAGCAAGGTGATGGTTGATTTTGTGGGCGCTACTTTGAGTCTATTGTGTGTGAGCCAGTCTTGTATACTGTTTATGTATGTTTGTAGGTTATTTGTAGCGGTGTCGATGTTGTTGTGGGTGGATGTTAGAGTGATATCATCTGCATATGATGATATGGTAAGCTTGTTATCTATGGGTGTTGGAATGTCATGCATGTATAAGTTGAAGAGTGTTGGTGAGAGAACAGAGCCTTGAGGGACCCGTTCGGAAAAAGCTTGTTTTTGGATGACTTGCCATTAAATGTGACATGTGAGTATCTTCCTGAGAGATAGTTGCTCAGCCACCTTTTGGTGTTATTGTGCATGTTTGTGTTGAGTATTTTGTTTATGAGAGGGAAGCGTGGGATAGCATCAAATGCTTTACTAATGTCTATTGTTGCTAATAGTGTACGTTGAGCTGGTCTTCTAGAGTTGATGCCATCCATGATGTGCTGCGTCAGGTTAGTGAGTAATGTCGTGGTGGTGAGTGGTGAGGTCTGAATCCATGTTGAGTAGGCGATAGTGGTATGTGTGGGTTGGTGATTTGTAAGATTAGTCTTTCTGTTACTTTGGAAGGTGTGCATAGTAAAGTAATGGGTCTATAGGAAGCTGGTTCTGTTGGATTTTTGTTTGGTTTGAGTAGTGTAATAATTTTACCTTGTTTCCATATGTCAGGAATAATACAGTGTTGGTATGAATATGTGCTGATATTTGTGAGAGCTAGTATTCCTTGTGGGCCCAAGTGTTTAAGGTGTATGTTAGATATGTTGTCTGGTCCAGTAGCCTTCGAATTTTTAATGTTTTTGATGATCTTGGTGGTCTGGTCTGTATTGAAGGGTGTAATGGTCGTGTCGAGTCTGTAGGTTTTCTTGTGTCTGGCTGTTTGTTTGTCTGCGTGTTTCTGGTTGTTGTCTCTGTTTAAGTGACTTATCTTTGCGTAGTGATTAACTAGAATGTTAGCTTGTTGTGTGTATGTTGGGATATTATTTTGGCTGCGACAGATAGCCGCGTGTGAGGTGTGAATGCCGCTGTTAGAGTGGGTAATGCTGTTTATAGTCTTGTATAGCCTGTATGTATCTGTGGAGTGGTTTAGTGTTGTTATGAATTCCCTGAATGTTTCTGTTTGTTTTTCTTTGAGTTTGTTGTTTATTTCTGTGTTGAGCTGTTGTATCTGCTGCTTTATGGCTTCTGTGTGTGGTGTTTGTGTGTTATGTTTGAGGTTGTTACGTTGCCTTATGAGGTGGGCTATTTCTCTTGTGTAATTTGGGTTGTATTTCCTAATGTTGCCCTTGGGTATGTATTTGTTTGCATTATTGATAATCTGATTAAATGTCTTGAGTGTTGTATCGATGTTTATGATGGGTGTGCTGTTTAATGTGGTGAATTGTTCCTCAGTCTGTATTTTGAACTGTTCCCAATCAGCTTTCTTGTAATTTCTGTAAGTGTGCCTAAGGCTGTTGGGGCAGAGTGTAGAATGTGTTGTAATGATGATGGGCAGGTGGTCTGATGACAGTTGTTTTTCTGTTCTCCATTGTGTATGTGTTGCTAGTGAGGGGAACAGAACGTTATGTCTGGGGAGGAGTTTGAGTATCCTGCTTGATGTGGTATGTGTGTATGTTCTTCTGTATTGTTAAGAATGAAGAGGCTGTTTAGTTGTGTGCTATGTTGGCGCCTCTGGTGTTGTTTTGGTTGTGCAGGTACCAACTAGTGTCTTTGGCGTTGAAGTCTCCTCCTAAGATGACATTAGTGAGAGAGGCAAGATTGTGTAACTGTGGATTGTAATTGGCTGGCACCTGAGGTGAACTATCTGGTGGGATGTAAATGTTGATTAGTGTGGTGTTGTGTTTTGCGCGTGTTTTAATGTTAACTGCCTGTATTTCTATCGTGTTATCTGCTTGGATTGTGTTTGTAATGTTTTGGGTAGCATCAGTGTAGCTAATGCTTTTACGTATGTAAGTGATGAGTCCACCCCCGTTACCCCCAGTACGATCTTGACGGATCGCCGTGAAGTCAGGGATGGTGGGTGTTTTGTGTGTGCGTTTTAGTTTTGTTTCTTGTATAAGTGCTATGTGAATGTTTTGTTTGTGTACGAATTCCCTAAGCTGCATGATTTTGTTTGTGAGGCCATCTACGTTGTACTGTAATATGTTAATATTATACTTCTGTATGTGTCTCATGGTGCTATTGTGTCTATGTCTTTGTGTATGGTGACATGTGTAAGTTGTAGTGGGGCCTGGATTAGTCTTAATGTCGCCAGAGAGTAAGAGTAGTTCGGGGAGCACGCAATTGTTCCCTGTAATTGAAAAAATAGCACGCTGAGAATAGGTCCGGCCCCGGGAGCCGATCGGCACTCTGACCGTGCCACGCAACAGGCCGTCGACTGCCAGTCTGGCCAACCGTAGACAGCCCGCTGCCCTATGTGGGAGAATTTCGATTTGTGATTGAGTGAGGTCCGTAGCATAATGGTAGAGCGTCCAACCGGCAATTGGAAGGCCCTGGGGTTCGATTCCCGGGCGGTTCGCCTCATTTTTCATTTATTCGTTATCTCTCCTCCTCGTGTGCAGAAACGTTCCTTAACACTTATGTCGTTTCTATTCATTTATATACTGCGCGGTCATTGCAGTTATATGCGCATATTCACGATTTGCGAGGGTGCCCTCTCAGGGCATTGGTTTCTGCCCTATGTGGGAGAATTTCGATTTGTGATTGAGTGAAGTCCGTAGCATAATGGTAGAGCGTCCAACCGGCAATTGGAAGGCCCTGGGTTCGATT
Organism: Bathynomus jamesi; assembly: GCA_023014485.1. NCBI lineage: Eukaryota > Metazoa > Arthropoda > Malacostraca > Isopoda > Cirolanidae > Bathynomus > Bathynomus jamesi. Next base: position 439,400 of record JAJOZX010002117.1, read on the forward strand.
CCCGGGCGGTTCGCCTCATTTTTCATTTATTCGTTATCTCTCCTCCTCGTGTGCAGAAACGTTCCTTAACACTTATGTCGTTTCTATTCATATATATATATATATATATTATAACACACATAATAATGTTTTATAAATTAGAAGCAAGCGAGAGGAGATTTTCACCTCAAAAGCGCTCGCTTTCGCCTGGTCAGCGGAATTCGAACACTTCCGTCAGCATGAACGAATATCTTGCGAGGAATTAAATAAATAAAAGAAAAAGTAAAAAGAATACATGTGGACGTATGTACATGTACGTAACTACGTACGTAATCATGATCATTAGGGGGCATGTACGAATGCATAAACTATTGTACACATATTGGTAGTCACACAATAGGTTGACAATGGTAGACAATAGGCAGCTGAATGAATAATTAATAAAGGTTAAGAAAGGACATGGATGTATGAATGAACAACATATAAATAATGACGTATAGAGTGTAAAGTTTTTATTATTATGTTAAAGAATTTACCATACATTGTATACTAGAGATATGATGAAGGGAAATTAATGACGGGAAAATGTAAAGGGAATTAAGCTACTTTATGACGTTATAGTTATTCAAATTATGTCATAGGTCAATTCATAATTAATACGTCATAGTTATTTAATTTGTACGTACAGTACAAGTCATTATTGGGAGAATTTAGAAGAAATGAATTAGAGCAATACAGTAAGGAAGGTTTATAGCCATTGTACAAAGAGTGAGTGAAACTATTAATTAAATAAAATATTTATACGAGTATACAGTAAATATTAAGGAATTGGTACATTTGTGAAGAATTAAATAAATGAATAAAGAAGCACAAAGAAGGGTTCAAATCATACCACATTCAATGTGCATGCATAATCTAATAAAATTTAGGGATGAGGGTTAGATGCAAGACATCAATAATTAATTATAATACATTCTATAATAAATTAAAAATGGAGATATGGGTAATATTGTGATGGAAATGTTAAACGATCTAAACCGTCAATTGTCTTGTCTGTACTTTAAGGGAATGAAATTAAGGGACATTCGTTTCTCACAACGAACCTTCAATGACACAAACATGGATTCGACTTAACCATAGAAATGGTAAGTCGCATTGTTGTGAAACTGGATAAAATTTTAATTTGTTGCTTTCTATTTTTGCAAACTCGCGTCAGGCGATTTTGGTTCTTAATGTAAAAATGAATATTTGATTATATAGGAATTATTCATTGTTCATTTATATATTATATATATATATATATTATAATATATATTATATATATTATATATATATATATATATATATATATGTGTGTGTGTGTGTGTGTGTGTGTGTGTGTGTATATATGTGTGTGTGTGTGTGTGTGTGTGTGTATACATGTATATTAAAATTGACCAACTGGTTAGGTTAACTGAATGCTCAGTTAGGTTAATTGAATGCCAGGTTAGGTCAACTTTACGCCCTTGACGATTGGTTAGATTAAGTTGTGATATTTTCGTTAGTTTGTAATTATTCTTGTAATATTCCAGTCGTCCATTCCGTTGCTTTTATACTTTAAAAATGTCACGAATGTATGTAGCCTAGGTCTTTGCGCGAACTAAGAATAATTTGGCCTATGTCGTGGTGACGAATTTTTTTTGTTGGCGGGTCATTTTTGTTACTTTTGATTTTAAAAAAAACGAAATTGGGTCACAAGAATTTATTTACTTAGTATTTTTAGTGAGAAACTACTTGTTGGATTTTAGCTGCTAATGTTTTGATCCGAGTATTTAGTTGTCTTTAGTCTCACACATGCAGCACTCATATCTGTGCCAAGGCGATTCCTAGTGGTGGATTTGACGAAATTTATGGAGGAAAACAACTGTTCACATGAATAAGATGAACCAAACATTGTTAGCAGAGCTAATGCTAGCTTTTTCATTGATGCAAAAGAATTTGGTAAAGAATTCCATTGGATGAATTGTAAGTTGTCATACATACATACATACACGTTTTTGAACGTATACTATACGTTTAAAAACGTTTCAATGTGTATCAGCTGTTTATTTCGGTGGGAGAATAAAATAATTTTAAAACTAAGGCAGAAAATATTAAAAATTAGTCATATTTTATTTAAATAAGAGCTCGTGGGTCAGTGGTTCGCCATCACTCGCCCTATAGCCTACGTCCAATTTTCAACGCAAATTATCGTCAAATTTTTGAAGAATAGCAAATTAAATGTACGAAATTCAAAAGTTAAAGGGTTGTAATGTTTTTATTATTCAGTTAATGGAAAAAACTATATATTTTGTAAATCAGCGTAAAAAAGTACACATGATGGTAATAATTAATTTTAATTCTAGTGGTGGGCACCAAACGGAAAAGATCCAAAATTCCTAATTCTTTTTGCAACACCTCTTACTTGGTGTTTATAACCAAGTCTCGGCAAAACATTTCCCGAGCCTGAAAACTTTTGTTTTAGAAGAGAACTGCTTCCATTTTTAGTGGCTACAAAACTAAAATTTAAACTTGTGGGTTGATTTTTTCCTTGTACACTGAAAGCTGAAGACAAATAGATTCTTACATTTAATTGTAAATTAACGCAATATGTAATGCTCATCCTAATCTCTTTTACAAACTAACTAGTTAAAAGAAAATTAAAAGATTTTGTAAACAAATTAAGTTTCTAATGTCAATTATATATTTATAGCTTCGATATTGCATCTTTGTATACAATTGTTCCCTTAAAAGCAACTACGTTACAAACGTGTATAAGCAAAATATATACTAACAATGATGCTTTTCATAACTTCAATGTAAAACTAGTTTTCAAACTGTTAAGCGAGAAGTCTAAAGGGGGTTCCCTAATAAAATTTTGGCAATTCCAAAAATTTGAACTTTCAAGCAACCACTTTTGAAATGAAAATTTGAATGATAGTTTTGCAGGATTGACTGCTACTTCGGAAATTAAATCAGATACGAAACGCTTACCTGGAAGTAAAGTCTCCACTGAATAATACTGTGGAAGGTCTTTCATCAAAATGTCGAAGTCCGAAAAGTGTGAAACACATGTTTTCTGCGCCTAACTGAGAATATTTTCCCCCCATGATAGATCCACATAACTGAGTGCTCAACGCTTCTCACGACTCTACCCACCCAGCTGTACTACCAGTGCATGAGCACGAAAATAATAATTTTCAGATTCATCACTAAAGTTAGTTTCAAACTATATCCCTCGTAAACACTTGTGGGTTAGAGTGAAAGTGAGTATTCCCAACTTTCTCAGAGTGGTTAAGTTTCTGATGCTACTTGTAACTTTTTTCTGTGTGAGACTGCGTTTTTGGCGTACTCCCACAAATCAAAGTACTGCCAGAGATGGGCACAAAATACTTTAAATGTAATTAAATACTAAATACATTACTTCCTTAAAAAAGTATTTAAATACCAAATACATTACATATTTTCAAAATGTATTTAAATACTAAATACATTACATCAAAAATGTATTTAAATACATTTCAAATACATTTTTAAATACTTATCCAACTATATCATGCCAGAATTTTTTCTTAAACCTATCTCTTGGTAACATTAGTTTATTGATATTATCATCTATTAGACTTTATAAACATATATGCATAACTCATAAGTAGGGCAATTTTTATTGACCTAAAAAAAAAAAAAAATTGACTTTATTTTCCTCCAAAATTTACTTTGACCTAATAAATATGTACCATTAAATTGTCTAATTTGACTTATTGTAAAGCAATTTTCGTGATTACAAACTATTAGTTGTGTAATTTTAGTGATAAATTGTATAATCTATTTATAGATTGATACATAAAACTAATATATTATACAACACTCCACATGCAGTCAGTTAACATCTTAAAGTACAATTATTCCACATCTGCATTATACAACACCGCAATATAGTTTTTAACATTTTCGAATTTGAAGTTTTGGTCTTTGGCTAGGAGTTTTCGAAGAATCGAAAAACTTCTTTCGACTGATGCTGAGGTAGGTTGACAGTTTTTTAGTAGAAACGTATAATGATGGAGATATAGCATTCCTGTCATCAAAATTATATCCTGATATCATTTGTTTGCAAACGCTTTTGATATAATTTTTATATTAACATCATAATCTCCAAAATATATGGTACTGACCGCTTCGTATGCTTCTTTGATAGCAAAATCTGTGCTCTCCATTTTTCTAATGGAGAACATAATGAAGAGTACTGTTCTTGCAATTGTAAGAGCTGAAAACCTAATCCATCTGATTTGATGCCAGCATTCGCTCTTTCCACAATCTGTCTTACTTTTGAAAGATGCCTTGCGTAATAAAACGCTGCATTCAACCAAGTGGCCCATCTAGTAACGATTGGATCAGGTGGCTTAGATGATTAGAAAGATTTTGTATTTTGTTTCAGGGCGCAAATTGTTATCTGACAGTTGAGGCTAAGAAATGTATTTGCGAAATGTATTTAAAAATATGTATTTTCAAATAACAAATACTCTTTCAAAGTATTTAAATACATATTTAAATACACACCGAAAAAAGTATTTATAAATACAAGTATTACAATACAAATGTATTTAAATACATATTTAAATACATATTTTACCTGATCATCATCATCAGCGTAAAGGTCTATCAATTGTTCTTCAGCCATTTCGGATTCAACTAACTCTGAAATACTCTCATTAATGGCTATTATTTCCTTCTTTTTAATTTCTAATTTAATAATTACACTCTCTATATTTTTCTTACCTGGTTGTGTAATATTGTTAAAAGTGTTCACAGCCTTTGTAACAGCTCCCAACTTTGCCCCCCTTTTCTTTTTTAACTTTTCAATTCTGCACTGTCCATGTCTAAGTCAAAATTGTTTAACTGGGGATCGTAATGAAATAGAGGACAAGAAGAAATTACCAGAGAGAGAGAGAACAGACAAAACAGTCAAGTTTAAATTTGGTTTAATCCCCCCAAGTACTTATGTCACTCAGGTCTAAGCTTATAAGAGAATGAGACTCCTTAAATGTAAATGTTTCCTAGTTAGGCCCTAGGTTGTAGACCTAATTAGGCTTGATTAGCTTAGGCTTAGGCTTAGGCTAGTCCATTTAGCCTAATTCTGCAATTTTTGTTAAGTAAGGTTAAGGTTTGTAAATTCCCCACACACGGACCACCAATGCGAAAAATGCTCTGTATGAATTGGTCCACAATTAACCCACCCCTTATTTCTCCAGTCTAACTATAGAGTAGATCAAGTCTAGCCTAGAGGGGTCAGCCTAGAGATTCCGGAAATGGTCCAGAGCGGGCAGATAAATTGAGGTCCACAGTAGGATTCCTCACAAGATTAGGTTAGGGCAATCTACCTTCACCTTTGTTAAGCTATGAGTTGATGCTGGGTCTTAGGTCACAATGTAGGCCTAACTTGTTTGACCCAGCTTAATTTAATGTTATTAACTGTTTGGTGTAAAAACTCAATTAGTCACTTACTTTTAGTTATTGGAGTCTCTCCCTTCTCCGGTTGGATTTTTGTCGAGAGCGCACTTTGCTGGTACGTCCTCTCGCCCCGTTCTTCGTTTTCGTTCTTACTTTGTTCTCCTCTTCGCGGGGCTTCTTGTACCAGCGTTGTCTTGGTTTATTCCTCGGTTGGTTTAGCGGTAATGTATCTCCATTACCGAGCACGCTCCTCCCACACAGTATATAAATACTAGTGTGGAGAATAACTCTGGTGAGCAACCAATTGGTTTCATCCACCCAGTTATTGACATAAAAGGAATTTATTAATTGTTAGATTAACTACCTACCTACTCAGTGAACCATTTTCGTTACCTCCCAACTACCCACTCATCAGTTTTCCATAGGTTTCTGTTCTGGCTTTTTTTTTTTTTTCTAATTGGATGTAGTTTGGGTAATACCTCAGTTTGGTCGTGTTTGTGATAGAATTATGACGTGCTGTTCGTGTGCTTTCGACTTTGAGAACTTGATTCGTCATGTGCCCTAGATGAAGACTAAAAAAGTGCATAACTTAACATGTTAATTTAGGTCTCGGGGGTACGGGGTCGGAGCCCCGTAAAGATAACGCATCACAAATTGATCGGTATAGGGTTCACTTTGTGATGCGTGATCTTTTACGGGGGCTCTACCCCCGAGACCTAAATTATACAAATGATAATGTAATAACATGTTAAGTTATGCACTTTTTTAGTAAAAAATACATTTTTCTAGGTTAGGTTGGTTTCTAAAAATAAATAAAGTAATTACATGCTATAATAAAGGTTTTACATCGATTGTGAAGTCAATTTCATAAATTGAGGTGGGGGGGGGGGATGTATACAATTACCTTAGTTTGTAATGCTATAGAGAACAGAGGAAGGAAACTTCATTACTACGAGAAATATTAGAAAAACTGTTTCGGAAAAGACTTAGGTTTTAAGTGAAAAGTTATTATTTATAAACAAAAGTAATTTTTAATTTGTTTTTCGTACTAGTGCAAAACAAAATTATATTATATGAGGGGTGTTGCAAAAAGAATTAGTTCTTCCCCAGTATATACAAAACTTGGAAATACCTTAATATTTGATTATTTAACTTCCACCGGCATCTTCAACAGTTGCCAAACGATTACGGACTTGACCAATATTTTTGCATAAACTAAGTTTATTCAAATTTATATTATGGTTCTCGACAAAGCCAGGTTCGTGTCGCATGCGCTGCGTTTGGAGTGTCGAGAAGACTTGTCGCAGTAATGCTCAAAGAATGCAACTCCATGATGTGCGGCACGTCGCTAACCATCACACAACTGTTTCGAGAGCTCTTAAACGCGTAAAATCAAACCTTGGAAGCGGGTTCAGGTTCCGTTCCTCTGCAATGAACATTCAACACCGACTTGATTTTTGCAATTTTCTTCGTGTTTGGAACGAAAATGATTATTTAAAGTGGCTGAAGATGCCGGTGGGAGTCAAATAAACAAATATTAAGGTACTGTATTTCGAAATTTTGTATATCTTGGGGGAAAAATTCTGGGTCTTTTCCGTTTGGAGCCCACCACCAGATTCTTTTGAGAATAGCACCAGTAGTGTATTTTGACCATCTGAATACAAAAGTAACTTTTTTTTTTTTTTTTTGGACAAATGCGAACATTTTGCATAATAGGGCAATATAAATGCACAATAGATTACAATAATACCCCAATTAACGCGGTTAATTCGTCCGCGGAAAGTATCGCGTTATGTGAATCAGCGTTGATCGGGGAATGTAATCACTGAAAAAGTGTTTCGCTCTCAGATGTCAATGATAAAGAAAAATCTGAAAAAAAAACCTCTGCGTGAAAATTTTGAAACAACTGCAAACAATTTAGTTACGAATATGTTTGATTTTTATCTAAAAGTCTGCTCATTATTACGTTCTTTTTTAATCTGTCAAACCATCCGCGAGACCGCGACCAGCAACAGTAAAAGTTTCTTCATGCATTACCGCTTTGAAATGAATTGTCATCTACGCAGAATTCTTTTTTTATTACAATCTTCCAAGCCAAACACAAAAGCTGTTCCCTATTTACCATTGTGTACTGTGTGGTTAATTAACCCCTTTAATTTTGGAAAAAATGTGTTATTTTCTACATTTTTTAAAATCGTGCCTGTTTTTAAAATTAACTTTGTTCCATTCAACGTTAAAAAATGTATTTTTATCAAAAATGTTTGCTACAAAAACGTGAAAGAGCGAACCTGAAGCAGGACGGTCTCCCATCCAACTACTACCCAGACCCAGTGTCGCTTAACTTCGCTGATCTTCGGGAAGCGGTGTTACGACATCGGCCACGACATAACCCCAATAGAATATCGAATATATATGTCCTTCTACCCAATGTAGGGTGGGCCGTAAGTTTCCATACATAGGAAAAATTAAACGTTTGTTTTTATGTTTCAGATACCCTAAGAATATGCGTTTGACGAAAGAGCAACGAATTGAAATCATACTGATGGCTGGGTCGGGAAGCAGTCGCATGGTTGCAATGAACTTTAACAGACAACATGGAACGAACATCACACACGACACTGTGGCAAAACTTATTAACAAGTTTCAGAAAACTGGAAATGTTGCAGATCAACCGCGAAGTGGTCCAAGACGTACAGCCACCGATGAAGACACAACAGCTACGATACTTACAGCGCTTACACGGAGTCCCAGAAAAAGTACACGACGGTTGTCTGCAGAAAGTGGTGTCAGCAGATCGAGTATCAGGCGCATTTTGAAAGCAAACAAATGGCATCCATACAAATTGCATATGGCACAGCATTTGAGTGAAGACGACCCGGATAGACGGATGGAATTCTGTGAATGGGCATTAACCAAAGTGAACGAGGATGCAAACTTTTCAACTAAGATCTTGTTTACTGATGAAGCAAATTTTTACGTCAATCGAGAGGTTAATCGGCAAAACATACGTTATTGGAGTAATGCTAACCCTAACTGGCTGAGTCGACGAAGATGCAAGGTGCCGGTAAAGTGATGGTGTGGGCCGGGATATGGGGTGACAGAATTATTGGACCAATTTTTGTCAGTGGAAATCTTAATGCCGAAAGGTATCTTAACATGTTGCAAGAAGAGATTTTCCCATCCCTGCTAAACGAGGAAGGTAACTTCCCATTTACTTCCAGCAAGATGGAGCTCCACCTCATTATGGTCTTCACGTGCGTCGGTATTTGGATCAGCAGTTTCCGGATGCTTGGATTGGTCGGCGTGGTCCTGTAGAGTGGCCTCCAGATCCCCAGATCTCACCCCCCTTGATTTCTATCTTTGGGGGCACTTGAAGGCCATGGTGTATCAGGAAAAGATACGAGACATAAATCATCTAAAGGAACGTATCACCAACGCCATTACAAGCATAACGTCAACTGTGCTAATGCGTGTTCATCAACAGTGGGGAACACGTATTGAAATGTGTTTTCAAAACAATGGCAACCATGTAGAGCATATTATATAAATAAAAATGGTTGTCCATAAAAAAATGTTTATTTTTCCTATGTATGGAAACTTACGGCCCACCCTGTACGTATAATAAGAGAGCTGTCCGTCTGTCCGTCACACTTTGAGAAATTGTGAGAAAAAAATTCAGAAATTGTATTACGGGCGGCAATGTGAAGCTCAAGATTTTCATGACTGTTCTTTTCTGTAGTTTAGCAATGGGGGAAGGGTGGGGGAGGGGGTTAGCCCCCAAGTTGTATGAATGGGGGTGAGGAGGTTTTGGGAGATACCAGATTCAGAAATGTTGACACAATGTGAAGCTCAAAATTTTCACGGCTGGGTTCTTTTTTTGTAGTTTAGCCTGCCTAACCGTCAGCGAAGCGGCGGGAACTGTAATAGTAATAATAATTTGGGACGGACAAACTGTAGCTCTACCCAAACTTGTATACTGTGATACGTACCATCAGTTACCATAATTGGGACCTTTGTAACGGATGGTATATCAAACTGAAGCAAAATTAAAAAAAAAAAAAAGTGAAATTACGAGCTACCTTCAAAGTGTAAAAATTTGTTTGGGTAATTGTATACAATATCCCCCTCACCTCAGTTTCTAATAAAAATTATTGCAATGCGTAGAAAATAAAAAATAAAACCTTTCCTTTAAGTACAAAAATTTTTCGGTCGATCATATTTATGGAGATATTGTTTAATTAATGATATCCATTTGACGTGACTTTTTCTGAATGGGCTATTTTTTCGCTACTCTGCGACTTAATTAGTTGGTTGGTTTCTGTTCTGGCTATTTTTTTTTTTCTAATTGGATGTAGTTTGGGTAATACCTCAGTTTGGTCGTGTTTGTGATAGAATTATGACGTGCTGTTCGTGTGCTTTCGACTTTGAGAACTTGATTCGTCATGTGCCCTAGATGAAGACTAAAAAAGTGCATAACTTAACATGTTAATTTAGGTCTCGGGGGTACGGGGTCGGAGCCCCCGTAAAGATAACGCATCACAAATTGATCGGTATAGGGTTCACTTTGTGATGCGTGATCTTTACGGGGGCTCTACCCCCGAGACCTAAATTATACAAATGATAATGTAATAACATGTTAAGTTATGCACTTTTTTAGTAAAAAATACATTTTTCTAGGTTAGGTTGGTTTCTAAAAATAAATAAAGTAATTACATGCTATAAATAAAGGTTTTACATCGATTGTGAAGTCAATTTCATAAATTGAGGTGAGGGGGGGGGAGGATGTATACAGTTACCTTAGTTTGTAATGCTATAGAGAACAGAGGAAGGAAACTTCATTACTACGAGAAATATTAGAAAAACTGTTTCGGAAAAGACAGGTTTCAAGTGAAAAGTTATTATTTATAAACAAAAGTAATTTTTAATTTGTTTTTCGTACTAGTGCAAAACAAAATTATATTATATGAGGGGTGTTGCAAAAAGAATTAGTTCTTCCCCCAGTATATACAAAACTTGGAAATACCTTAATATTTGATTATTTAACTTCCACCGGCATCTTCAACAGTTGCCAAACGATTACGGACTTGACCAATATTTTTGCATAAACTAAGTTTATTCAAATTTATATTATGGTTCTCGACAAAAGCTAGGTTCGTGTCGCATGCGCTGCGTTTGGAGTGTCGAGAAGACTTGTCGCAGTAATGCTCAAAGAATGCAACTCCATGATGTGCGGCACGTCGCTAACCATCACACAACTGTTTCGAGAGCTCTTAAACGCGTAAAAATCAAACCTTGGAAGCGGGTTCAGGTTCCGTTCCTCTGCAATGAACATTCAACACCGACTTGATTTTTGCAATTTTCTTCGTGTTTGGAACGAAAATGATTATTTAAAGTGGCTGAAGATGCCGGTGGGAGTCAAATAAACAAATATTAAGGTAGTGTATTTCGAAATTTTGTATATCCTGGGGGAAAAATTCTGGGTCTTTTCCGTTTGGAGCACACCACCAGATTCTTTTGAGAATAGCACCAGTAGTGCATTTTGACCATCTGAATACAAAAGTAACTTTTTTTTTTTTGGACAAATGCGAACATTTTGCATAATAGGGCAATATAAATGCACAATAGATTACAACAATACCCCAATTAACGCGGTTAATTCGTTCGCGGAAAGTATCGCGTTATGTGAATCAGCGTTGATCGGGGAATGTAATCACTGAAAAAAAGTGTTTCGCTCTCAGATGTCAATGATAAAGAAAAATCTGAAAAAAAAAACCTCTGCGTGAAAATTTTGAAACAACTGCAAACAATTTAGTTACGAATATGTTTGATTTTTATCTAAAAGTCTGCTCATTATTACGTTCTTTTTTAATCTGTCAAACCATCCGCGAGACCGCGACCAGCAACAGTAAAAGTTTCTTCATGCATTACCGTTTTGAAATGAATTGTCATCTACGCAGAATTCTTTTTTTATTACAATCTTCCAAGCCAAACACAAAAGCTGTTCCCTATTTACCATTGTGTACTGTATGGTTAATTTTTAGTTAAAAATTAACCCCTTTAATTTTGGAAAAAATGTGTTATTTTCTACATTTTTTAAAATCGTGCCTGTTTTGAAAATTAACTTTGTTCCATTCAACGTTAAAAAATGTATTTTTATCAAAAATGTTTGCTACAAAAACGTGAAAGAGCGAACCTGAAGCAGGACGGTCTCCCATCCAACTACTCCCAGACCCAGTGTCGCTTAAACTTCGCTGATCTTCGGGAAGCGGTGTTACGACATCGGCCACGACGTAGCATATATATATATACAGTATATCTATATAATATATATATATATATATAATATATATATATATTTTTTTTTTTTTTTTTTTTTGGTATTGGAGCGTTTACCGCACTTCCCGCTATATGGTAGCGGATATCATGGCGAGGCGGAATACGAGAAAGAGAAACGGAGACGTAGAAAAGGAGAACAGCGGACTACAGGTGAGAAGTCACCTAAAGCTCAGATAGGATGCGAGATTGGGAGAGGAAGAGGAAAAGACGGTCAAGCGAGAAGAGGGCTCTCAGCGAGCATAAGGCGTAAACGTTCGGGGAGGGGGAAATCAGAAAGGAACGGGAAGGCGCGACGACGTACTGACGACAGGGTGGGGCATTCCACAAGGATGTGAGAGACGGTGAGGGGCGATCGAGGAGCCTCCTGCCGGAACATAAGATAGCCGTGCGTGAGGCGCGTATGGCCGATGCGAAGCCGCGCAAGGACGACCTCTGTGTCTGGAGCGGTGGAAAGAGGACACCCAATATGACAGACGGGGGCGGATGGACCAGAGTTTATTTCCGGTGGCATCGTCCCAGGACTGTTGCCACATGCGGTCGTAAAGGAACGAAAGACCTGCACATAGTCTGAGAAGGGGAGCGGGCGGGGGAGGGGAGGCGGCGGACCGGGCTATGCGGTCCGCCGCCTCATTACCGGAAACACTAACATGGGCAGGAACCCAGCAGAAGGTGACCCGGATCCGGTGAACGGTGTGCAGGACATGGTACTCCTGTTGAATAAGGCGTACGAGGGGTCCGGGGAATCATAGCGCTCGAGCGCCTGAAGGGCGCTCAGCGAGTCCGAAAAAATGGTACAGGAGGACCGCGAACAACCCGATACCAGACGGAGGGCTTCCAGAAGGGCAAAGAGCTCCGCGGAAAAGATGGAGGCCTGAACCGGCAGGGGGATACCCGGGAGGTAGGTGACAATGACGGAGAGAAGACGGCGGCCGCGACACCTGCAGGGGAGCGCGAGCCGTCGGTGTAGACGGGAACGTCGTCCGAATGGACGGGAAGATGGGCCAGAAAGAAGACCGGAGGACGGCAGGAGGAGACTCCTTACGCAGGCCACGGAGCGCCTGGCAACGGCAGATAGGGGTGGTCCGCCAGGGGGGCGACAGATCGAAGGAGAACGGCAGAATAGAGGGTGGGGGGATCCCCAGGACGAGAAAATCTCGGCCAGAGAGGCAGCGAAATGCCACGTGTCAGGCCGGGGTAGCGCCTGGGAGATCGCGGAGAAGAGTAGGGACATCGGAAGGCGGCAGATGCGAAGGTAACACTTCGCCATGAGAAGGCCCCGGCGAAGGGGCAGGGGGGGGTGTCCACAGTCCACCTGAAGACTAGCGACAGGGGACGAGCGGAAGGCACCCGACGCCAGGCGAAGGCCACGGTAGAGAAGAGGATCCAGCATACGGAGTGCCGGAGAGGAGGCGGAGCTGTAGACCACACAGCCGTAGTCGAACGGGATTGCACCAGGGAGGTGTACAGGCGCAGCAGAGTACGCCTGTCCGCCCCCCAGGTCGTGTGGGACAGATGACCCAAAAGGGAGAGGGTGCGGCGAGATGTTTGCCGCAACCGCCTAAGGTGTGGAACCCAACCGAAAAATCCGTCGAGGGTCATACCCAGGAATCTAAACGGATGGGACGAGGGGAAGAGGAGTGCCGGCAAGGGTAAGGGCGAAGGTATGCGACAGACGGAGGCGCCGAGGACGGAAAAGCATACTGGAAGACTTAGAGGGTGAGAAAGCATAGCCAACCGAGGACGCCCAGCGAACCACCGCGTTGATGGCTAGCTGGAGCTGACGTTCAGCCAAAGACGGGAGGCGGCCAGAGCAATAGATAGCCAGGTCATCGCATAGAGGGAGCTACGAACGGATGTAGGCAGGACCGTAGCGACTGTGTTCATCACGAGTGAGAAACACAAGACGCTAAGGACACTACCCTGAGGGACACCCTCCTCCAACGGAAGCGGTCAGAGAGGGGTAGAACCGATGCGGACGCGGAAAGAACGGGCGGACAAGAAGTTATAAATAAAGGAAGGGAGAAAGCCTACGAAAACCCAGGGAGCGTAAGCAGTCGAAGGACCGCGCTCCGCCGGTAGTATCGTAGCCTTCTGAGGTCGAAAAAGACGGCGAGTACAAATTGACGCCGGGAGAAAGCCTCCTGCACGTCATGGCTAAGGAGAAGGAGGGGGTCGGTGGTAGACCGGAAGCGCCGGAAACCAGCCTGGGTAGCAGGGTACTGGTCACTCGCCTCCAAGGTAAAGGACAGCCGCGAGGCGACCATCGCCTCCATCACCTTGCAGGCACAGCATGTTAGGAAATGGGGCGATAGTTCGACGGGAGTGAGGGGTCTTTATCGGGCTTCGGGATGGGGACGACGATGGACTCACGCCACCGGTCCGGAAATGAACCTCCAACCAAATCGGTTATAGAGGTCCAGTAGAAAGCTGAGAGCAGAGGGGTGGAGGTGCCGTAACAAGTCATAGGGGATATTATCGGGGCCGGGGGCGGAGGAGCGTCGGGGGCGGAGGGCCTCCCGAAGCTCTGTCATGTGGAAGAGGTGATTATAGGGGTCATCCCTATGAGGTGGAAATTCCGGTGGGTCGCGGCGGGAGTGGGGGGAATCGGAACCGGAGATGGCTGCGAAGTGCGCCGCGAGTGCGTTCGCGACGGCCTCCGGATCGGACACGAACTCGTCGTCCCCGACCCGAAGCACCGGGGGTCGAGGGGGGACACGGGTCCCCTCAAAGCTACGCACCTTGCGCCAAACAGTCGAGGGGGCGGTCGAGGAGGAGATCCCGGACACGTAACTCCGCCAGGAGGTACGCCGGGCTAGTTTCAAGACCGACGGGCCAGCTTCAGGCGCCGAAACGCCATCTTATGCTCCGGCTGGCGGGTCCGGTAGAAGCGACGGCCAGCACGGCGCCGCTCCTGAACGGCACGGGAGCACTCTGGGGTCCACCATGGGACGCTGCGCGGCCTGGGGAGCCTGAGGTACGGGGGATGCAACTGGTGGCAGCCGAGAGGATCTTGCTTTCGAGAAAGGCGAGGGCCTCACTAACGGAGGAAAGGCAGGAATGGACGGCGAGATCGCCGTGCACCTCGTGTATGAGGCCCATTTCGCTCGGGCGAACAGCCAGCGCGGGCGGACAGAGGTGGGGGGAGGAGACGGGTTGGGGTAAGACACACAGGGAAATGGTCACTGCCGGAAGAATCCGGCAGGACCTCCCAGGTGAACTCCGTCACGATATCGAGGGAAACCAGGGAAAGATCAATACAGGTGAAACTGTCATGGGCCGAGTGGAGGCAGGTTGGGGAGCATCGTTCAGAAAGGTGAACTCTAGCTCGTCCATAAGGAGAGAAGGGTCCCGGAGAGAAAGGTGGAGCAAACGTCCCCCCAGGCCGGGTCCCGACTGTTGAAGTCCCCGAGAAGCAGGAAAGGGCGGGGAAGCTGCAGAATTAGGTCACGGAGAGAATCGGGTGGAGGGCGTACGTTAGGGGAGAGGTAAAGAGAGCAGACCGTGAGCTGACGCCACAAAGAAAGGCGCACGGCCACAGCTTGCAAGACAGTACGGAGCGGGAGGGGGCGGAAAGGGACGGAGCGGTGCACGAAGACCGCGGAGCCCCCCCTACCCGCCCCATCGAGAGGCGGGGAAGGGAGCCCGCAGTAGCCGGACACTCGAGGGAGGGAACGGGAGCCTAGTATCGTCTCCTGAAGCAGAAACACGCCGGACACCTGGAGGCCAGGAGAGAAGAGAGACTCTCGAGGCCTACCAGGAGCCCGCGGATGTTCCACTGCAGGAGCGAAGTATATGGAGGGGTAGGAAAGTCTGCGAAACGGATGGTTATGGGGTGGGTGGGCCGATCGGGCGGCCCGAGATTAACAAGGGGATTGGAAAGCCCCGGGGCCCAACGGGGGACGCCGAACGTGGGCGAAGGCGAGGGTCACCCGACGGGGGGGCGATGTGGAACCTGACGCCGGCAAATTCCTCCTGAAGAGGGAGTCACCGGACGCCCGGGGGAGAGCGATGCAGAGAAGGGGACGTGAGGGGTATCCAGAAGGCCCCTCCCTTCACCGGAGGTGCAGGGGAGGCTGGACTACAAGGGGGAGTGGAAAAGGATACCTCACCCGGATGCATAGGCAGGTCAAGGAGAGAGGTGGGGCAGGTCACGCGCGGGGGCGTGCACATCCCACCCACGCCGACCAGGCGGGCGAGTTCCCCCTCCAGTGGGTCCATCGACCGAAACCGGTGAGGGATGTATCTCCGCCCCCACCACGAGGGTCGTCGGGACCCAGGGGGGAGCGTCCATAACGGTTGCGCAGCGGGGACGGTGAGGACACCGGGATGGTAGGGCGAAGGGGGCGTTTGTGTCTGGGAGAGGAAGGTGATGCGAGGCCTATGGCCTCGAACCTTTCGGGGTCACTATTGGCGCGGCGCTTGCGGCCCGTTCCCCTCCGTCGTGCGGCCCGCATGGGGACGGAGGGTCACGGTCCGGAATGGGGGTGGCGAAAGCGCCGGTGGAGAGGGCGTAGAAGGGCAGGGGGGTTGCCGACGAAGCATCGGCGTTCGCGGAGGGAGCACGTGGGGACGCGCTGGTAGTACAGGGAGCCGCGGCGGGAGTCCGCTGGGCGGCAGAGGATAGACAGGGAGTAGCGGACACGGTGGGTGGAGGCGCGTCGGGAACCGCCGGTGAGGACGGGGTCTGGGCCGGCGGCGGCCGGGGACGGAGAACCTCGGCGTACGAGGTACCACGCCGGGCCTCGCGGCCACGCAACCGGTCCCGCGCCTCCCGAGCGCTGAGAAATTCTGATGAACAGAGGGCCCGAACCTCCTCTCAAAGAGGAAGGACGGGCAAGAGCGGATGAAGCAGGGTGCGGTCCATGACAGTTGGTGCAGGAAGGCGGAGCAGTACAGGGCAAGGGGTGGGGAGGGCCGCCGCAGCGGACACACAACGGGGCCGGCTGACGGCAGGAACTGCTCACGTGGCCAACCTATTGCACTGAAAACAGCGCGTAGGATCTGGCACGTATGGCCGAACCGAGAATTCGCATGCTCGTCTCTCACCAAAGCCCCAGAATACGAAACGGGGGGCACCAGTGAGTCAAAAGTAAGGAGAAGGCGAGGAGAAGGGACGGATGGGGATCGCGATCTGTCGGGAAAACGGTATATTCTCACCACACCTGAGAGGCGAGGTCAGTCTGGAGGTCCTCCACGGGATGGGTAGAAGACGAGCAGCGTAGATCGTGCCCTGGCACTGATTGAGGCGGGGGTGGGGAGTCACCGTGATCCCGCAGCCCAGGACATCGGGGATAGCGAGCAGAGAGGAGGTTTCGGCAGAGGAACGCGACCTTATCAAAATGGAGCCATCCCTCTGCTCTGAGGCCGAAGGTCAAAACGCGCCGTCCCCGTCTTCCCATGGATCGCTCGAAAGAGGCGTTCGTGGTTAGTGGGGAGGGGCTTGGAGGAGGAGGGGCGGAGGACGAGGAACTTGTCCATCGTCCTAAAGCCGAGTGAAGCCGTCTGGCCAAACACCACCGGAACTTCGAGGGGGCGGGAAGACGAGAAAGGCGGACGGCGACGTCGGGTCCCACGTCCCCCAGGGGCCGAGGGGGCCGGGGGCGATGAGGCCCGACCGGAGTGGGAGGCGACCGGGGCCGCGGGCTTCCCACCTGAGGGCGAAAAAGCAGGTGGGTCCCTATCGGGACGTGGAATATGGGGGATCCAGGGGTCGGGGGTCCACTGCAGGTCCATCCGCTACTGGCGGGGGTCGGGCAGCGGCGCCACGAGCCTGGGGAAGAGAGGGAGAGGAGGTGTCGGCAAGAAGAGCAGACGGGGTGGGCGAGGGCTGCCGACTGCCCTTACCAGACCCACGGTCCAAAGAGGTAGTCAGAGGGAGGTCATATGCACAAGCCGGGTCGTCAAACGAGGTCCATTAGATTTGTAAATGTTTCCATACAAAAAATTTTATTGTTGTTTCGCGCCCGGGGCCGCGGGGAACCGATTACCCGGGCCCAAGGGACCAAGCGCACGCCGGCGGGGGGTGGGTGCCTCGTCCCATGCGGGTACCCCCGTTTCAAAAGGGGCCCTTGCAGCATCGAGAGTTCTCCCCCGCCGGCAGCAAAGACCAAGGCCCCCCAGGGTCCCAGGCCCGGGCACCCTACCAGCCAACCTAGTCCGGCCCCGGACTTTCTGCAGTAATATATACGGACAGCAACTCTGGGTGAATTATAAAAAAGGTTTTGGCAGAACCCTAAATTTGCTGTACAACAGGTCTTTTAGACTCTTACATAAATTACCGCCGAGATGCTCAGCTTCGCAAATGTTTGCTACCCGCAATGTCCCGAGTTTCCCGGAGGCAACAAGACGTGCTCAGTACAGTCTAATGCAAAGAATTAAAAAATCAACCAACCCGATTATCCAAGCTATCCATGAGTCCTGCTGCCATTTATCCTCTAAGCCAGGAGTGGCGAACCTTTTTACAGTCGCGTGCCAAAAAAAACATGTAAACCATAAAAAAATATTCGCGTGCCCACCAAACTTTGTATATGTTACACCAAATTATAAACATTAAGTATTATTTTATACTCATTTTTTGGATAATTTTTATGCTTAGGCGTGCCAGGCAAATTTTATCGCGTGCCAAAATGGGCACGCGTGCCATATGTTCGCCATCACTGCTCTAAGCTATGGAATTCTTGGTACGAAAACGTCTGTCTGTAGCTCCACTTAACCTCGACATTACAGTATTATTTCCAATCAATTGTATATATTTCTATCCTTAGTATATGAACTGTCATTGTATTAATAACATTTGTCATATGGACTATTATAGTCTGCCAATAAACCTTTCGTTTCATTTTCATATATATATATATATATGTTAAACACAGACCGTGCATGGAACAAGGAACTCTTCTGGGAAAATTAAATCCACTATAGTCCGAATAAGTAATGGTAAATGACAAATACCATAGTTTTTTTCCTTTTTCATGATTTTAGCCCGACGTGGGCAACGGGTCTCTCGCAAAGAGATCCCATAAATATAGCTTCCCTCACCAGCTATCTGCAAAGCAGACAGGATCCAGCTTTGGGACTGTTTCGTGCCTTGAAAAGTGGACGCTCAATGTCCCGGTTGAGGTTTAAGTTTTGGTTTTTTTGGCTAAAAATACAATAGTTACCCCCTTTTTCTTTGATTTATTCAACACGACGTGAATGCAACGAGTCTTTACTTATATAGAGGTTCTGAGTGTAGGGGTCTAGGCTTGCTTTAAACCCTAGATCCACGTCCCAAAGCTGGATCCTGTCTGCTTTGCAGATAGCTGGTGAGGGAAGCTATATTTATGGGATCTCTTTGCGAGAGACCGTTGCCCACGTCGGGCTAAAATCATGAAAAAGGAAAAAAAAAACTATGGTATTTGTCATTTACCATTACTTATTCGGACTATAGTGGATTTAATTTTCCCAGAAGAGTTCCTTGTTCCATGCACGGTCTGTGTTTAACATATAATGTTCTCAGGGAACCATTCTGAGTTTGTGTATACTAAACGGACGTGTTTCGTGCCTTGAAAAGTGGACGCTCAATGTCCCGGTTGAGGTTTAAGTTTTGGTTTTTTTGGCTAAAAATACAATAGTTACCCCCTTTTTCTTTGATTTATTCAACACGACGTGAATGCAACGAGTCTTTTACTTATATAGAGGTTCTGAGTGTAGGGGTCTAGGCTTGCTTTAAACCCTAGATCCACGTCCCAAAGCTGGATCCTGTCTGCTTTGCAGATAGCTGGTGAGGGAAGCTATATTTATGGGATCTCTTTGCGAGAGACCCGTTGCCCACGTCGGCTAAAATCATGAAAAAGGAAAAAAAAACTATGGTATTTGTCATTTACCATTACTTATTCGGACTATAGTGGATTTAATTTTCCCAGAAGAGTTCCTTGTTCCATGCACGGTCTGTGTTTAACATATAATGTTCTCAGGGAACCATTCTGAGTTTGTGTATATATATATATATGAAAATGAAAAGGTTTATTGGCAGACTATAGTCCATATGACAAATATTATTAATACAATGACAGTTCATACACTAAGGATAGAAATATATACAATTGATTAGAAATAATACTGCACTGTCGAAGTTAAGTGGAGCTACAGACACGTTTTCGTACCAAGAAGTCCATAGCTGAGAGGATAAATGGCAGGACTCATGGATAGCTTGGATGATCGGGTTGGTTGATTTTTTTATTCTTTGCATTAGACTGTGTTGAGCACGTCTTGTTACCTCCGGGAAGCTCGGGACATTGCGGGTAGCAAACATTTGCGAAGCTGAGCATCTCGGGGGTAATTTATGCAAGAGTCTAAAAGACCTGTTGTACAGCAAATTTAGGGTTCTGCCAGACCCTTTTTTATAATTCACCCAGAGTTGCTGACCGTATATATTACTGCAGAAAGTACGAAAGAGTGTCTTTAGCTTCACTTGTACAGAAACGAAAGTTCCTTATGGTCATATTCGCTTTAGCACACAGGCTTCGAGATTGTTTTCTTATATCCGAGTCATCACTCAAGGAGCTGGTAATAGTTTGACCCAAATACTTAAACTCTTGTACTTCCTCAATTACTTCACCGTTCATTTTAAACCTTATATCAGCTGGCTGATTACAGCTTTTTGGATGAAATTGCATAACCTTAGTTTTTGTAACATTAAAAAGAATATCATGTTTCTCCGAATACACTTCGCAGACATTTAGTAGCCGATACAGACCTTTAACAGAGGGACTTATTAACACCATATCATCGGCATAAACTAAGTTATTTATCCTTGTGTTATCTATACAACATCCCACTGTTGCCTCATTAAGTGAAGCAAATAATCCGTCAATGTACACATTAAACAGCATAGGGGAGAGCAAGGAGCCTTGTCTCATCCCGCAAGAGGAGCCAAAACACTCGGATAGTACATTGCCCCACCTAACAGTGAAAGATTGGTGGGAATACCAAAATTTCAATAAATTTAATATGTACATGGGAACCTTCCTGTCTTCTAGTTTTGCAAATAAAATATTGTGGTTCACCCTATCATATGCCTTACTTATATCAAGGAAACAGCTATAAATGGTTGAATTACTGTCAATGTATTTAGATATTGTTTCTTTAAGTACATAGATACACAGGTCAGTTGAGTGGGACCTTTTAAAGCCAAACTGATTAGATGTCCATAGGAAATCATTTAATCGGAGTAACAAGAGGTTTTCTAGTAGTTTCGAGAAGCAGGAAGCGACAGCAATAGGCCTGTAATTATTGCTGGACAGAATGTCTCCGTACTTACTTTTGACCAGGGGCAAGATATATACCCTCATGAACTCTGCAGGGATATAGCTATGAACAAGCATGGCTGATAGGAGCAATGATATATGCAGACATACTACGTCATTTGCATATTTTAAGTGCTCATCTACCCCTGACGCAGAACCAGTCTTTAACTCTTTAATTAACCTCTTTACTTCAGAAAATGATATCAAAATATTTTCCCTTGTCCCTCCCACAATCGTTTCGCTGCAATCTATCTTAAGATTATCCCTACTCACACTATTAAGAATATATAATATATATATATATATATATATATACGTAAAGAATGACGCTTGTATAGGAGATATTCCGCGCAAGACGAGAGAGAGAGAACGAAACAAATGAAAAAATGAGGTAACCACCCGGGAATCGAACCCGGATCTTCCGATTGCTGGTCAGATGCGATAACCATTACACCATGGGCCTCACTCTTCCAAATGTAGAAGAATTACGGCATTTGGAAGAGTGAGGCCCATGGTGTAATGGTTATCGCATCTGACCGGCAATCGGAAGATCCCGGGTTCGATTCCCGGGTGGTTACTTCATTTTTTCATTTGTTTCGTTCTCTCTCTCTCGTCTTGCGCGGAATATCTCCTATACAAGCGTCGTTCTTTACGTTAATTATACTGCGTGTTTGCAGTTAAATGTATATAATGTTACGGCATGCGGGAGGTGCCCCCTTGGGGCATTGGTTTCTGCGAGTATGTAGAAGAATTACGGCATTTGGAAGAGTGAGGTCCATTGTGTAAGGGTTATCGCATCTGACCGGCAATCGGAAGGTCCCGGGTTCGATTCCCGGGTGGTTACCTCATTTTTTCATTTGTTTCGTTCTCTCTCTCTCGTCTTGCGCGGAATATCTCCTATACAAGCGTCGTTCTTTACGTTAATTATACTGCGTGTTTGCAGTTATACTGTATATATATATATATATATATATATATATGGGATCAAATTTCTATGTGGCTCATGTACACAGACGGTAAATTCATTCGCGGTCTTTAAAGAAATGGAGATAGCAGACTCGAATGTTACAGAAAAGAATGAAATAATGGAGACACAAGGGTCCGGAAGTAGTCAAACTGTCCAAGGAGCGAAATGATAAAAAGATAATAACTAAAGACGTAGAAAATAAACAGCCAAAGAAAAATAATAACACCAAAATTAAGAACTTTGAAAATAATAAGAAAACAAGAAGTAGAAGCGTAGAAAATATCGTATGTAAATACTACGCGAAAGGGAACTGCAGATATCGGGATGGGCAATGCATTTATGCACATCCCACATTATGCAACACGCATTATACAAGTGGATACTGCAAATTTGATAAGAAATGCAAGTTCCACCATCTTACGGTCTGCAACACCTATGCAAGATATGGGAGTTGCAAATACGAAAAAAATACCATTACCACCATCCTCAAAGGAACGCAACGAGTGAACAGGAAAAACGAACATCAAAGAAGAGTGCCAATTTTTTAGACGCAGCCAACACAATCCAGCTGCTAAATACTATCCAGCAATTACAAAACCAGCTGACAAGTATAGGAATCCGAGAGTCGGACAGAAGGCACGCACAAAGGCACTTCATGCGTGTTAGAAAATCTAGAAGAGGAAGAACCATTGTTGTCCCAAGGCGATATGATGACTAAGCTGATTGAAGCAGCATTGCTTGTATATATTAAATTAAGGTGTATATATATCCATCTCATAATTGTAAGGTTAGTGAAAAATTCACTTAATTTAGAACTAGCATTTTTGGGCTCTTGTGGCATCATTGTTTGGGCACTCTGGTGGCATCATTTTGGGGCGCTGCGCGTCCTTTCTACTCGTTTGTGGAATGCCGTACTTACAGGGTGTGGTCTTATACAGCGCTCTCTTGCAATTCAGTTTGGTTGTTTAGATACAAGATTGTTGCATCGTGCAATAGTCCAGGTTGTGTTGTTGTTGCAAGGTTGAGAAAGAAGACCATAAATAGTGCCCTTTTGTTTTTATCTTAAATTCATGCAACTGAGGCCTAAGGTAGGCCCACATCGAGTCAGCAACCCTGAGGTAGGACCTAATAGGACCTCAAGTCCGCAAGTTTTTAATTTTAGCTTAACTTGGGCTGTAGGTTGAACTGGCCCTTTAGAACTTGGCCGTTCACGGCTCAGCTGGGATTTTGAACCCAACAAATAAATAAATAACATGGTCCTTCAGAACCGGATTCTAGCCCAAGACTGAGTCAGTGACTATTTTTCGGCAAAGTTCTGATTGTGCAAATTGTAGCCCAAGTTAGGCCTAGACGGGTTGAGTATTATTGAATTAAGGTCCCAGGGTAGAAAGTTTGGTCGCCCAATTGCGAAACTTGGCCACTTGTCTGTCGTTGGTTTTGGCCTACATTTTACCGGTTTGGTTAATTTTGGTTTATTATTCGTAGGCGAAGGTTGCAGACTTCGGTGCGCCAGTTACTTGGGTGGAAAAATTGGTATTCCATACTGGTGGTTGGTTAGTGTTATTTTATTTATTTATTGGGTTCAAAATCCAGCTGAGCCGTGAACGGCCAAATTCTAAAGGGCCAGTTCTACCTACAGCCCAAGTTAAGCTAAAATTAAAACTTACGGACTTGAGATTCTATTAGGTCCTACCTCAGGGTTGCTGACTCGATGTGGGCCTACCTTAGGCTTTAGTTGTATGAATTTAAGATAAAAACAAAAGGGGTACTATTTATGGTCTTCTTTCTCAACCTTGCAACAACAACGCAACCTGGACTATTGCACGATGCAACAATCTTGTATCTAAACAACCAAACTGAATTGCAAGAGAGCTCTCTATCAGACCACACCCTGTACGTACGACATCCCACAAACGAGTAGAAAGGACGCGCAGCGCCCCAAAATGATGCCACCAGAGTGGCCAAACAATGATGCCACAAGAGCCCAAAACTGCTAGCTCTAAATTAAGTTAATTTTTCACTAACCTTACAATTATGAGATGGATATATATACACCTTAACTTAATATATACAAGCAATGCTGCATCAATCAGCTTAGTCATCATATCGCCTTGGGACAACAATGGTTCTTCCTCTCCTAGATTTTCTAACACTCCCCACCGAAGAGGCATTGTTGTCATTACCTTCTGCAAGGTTAGCCAAGCCTTCTCCATGAGGCTGTAACTCAAATGTTTCATCTTGACTATCTGTGGTTTTGCTGATTTCTAAAGCATAGAGTTTTTGTATAGGTCTCTTTAACTTTCCTCCTGAAGTCTTTACCAGTGCAGACCTAACTAAATTGCCTTTGCCAACAAACAACTCTTCAATTATGCCAAGCTTCCAGCATTGCCTTGGTCTTTCATCCCCAATCATTACCACTTCTCCCACCTTAATACAATTTGCATTGGAGCCCTTTACCTTGCCTGATGGGTAATAATTGAGTTCTGGCAAGTATTCCATCTGCCACCTTTTCCATAACTGATCTTGTAGCTCTTCAAGGTACCTGAACCGTCTGGTTAACTCTCCTTGAGTGCTCTGGATAGGCTGCAGGTCTTCTGGCACACTGGGGCTTGATGTTAATCGTTTACCACAAAGAAAATGATTTGGTGTCAATGGCTCTGCATCCTGCATACTGTTATAAACAAAAGTGATAGGCCTACTGTTCACCATTGCTTCTACTTCACATAAAACAGTGCAGAATTCTTCTTTGCTCAAATGAGCATTAGCTAAAAGTTTCTTTAATGGACACTTTACACTTCTCACTAGCCTTTCCCAAAATCCTCCCCACCATGGTGCTCTCTCAACAATAAACTCCCACTGTACCCCTTGGTGTGAAAAGTAGGATTGGAATCCTTCCTCTTTTAGCAAGGACCAAATTTCTTGGAGTTCCTTTGCAGCCTTTTTGAAGGTTTTGGCATTATCTGATATGATTTTATTTGGGAAACCCCTTCTGTTCACAAACCTTTTAAAGGCCAAAAGAAATACATCACTACTTAAGTTGCTTACCAACTCCAAATGGATTGCTCTTGTGGTAGCACAGGTGAAAAGACATATATAACCTTTGTTAGACTCCCCTCGCTCATACACATAGACTGGCCCTGCAAAGTCTACTCCCACTACATCAAATGGGGCAGTATAGACACACCGTTCTCTTGGAAGTGGAGCCACCTTTTCATAATAAGGCTTTGCACTCCAACGCTTGCAAACCACACATTTATGCACGACCTTTTTTACTACTTGTCTAATTTTGGGAATCCAAAACTGTTGTCTGATCTCTATTATCACTTCTCTATCTCCAGCATGTAACAGCTTATGATGAGTATCCAGGATCAAAAGGTCCACAAAGTGCCCCCCAGAAGGTAGCAAAATTGGATGTCTTTTCTCCTCTGGAAGCCCAGAAAACTGTAGTCTACCTCCTACTCTCAATAAATCTTGATCCAAAAACACATCCAAACCCTTGAGAGCAGAATGTGTTGGTAGAACCTGTAATGGATGGCTGGTGAGCAATTCCCTCTCTTCACCAAATTTTTCCTTCTGCACATATTCCACCCAGTATTTCCTGGCTTGCTGAATCTCATTACTGTTCAGAATTCCTTCCCTTCTTGTTTCTCCCTTAATATTGTTGGTAAATCTATATACCCATGCTGTCACTCTTAACAACCTTCTCAGACTGCTAATGTCCTCAAGCCTCAATATGGGGTCCTGCTGCATAACTTGACAACTGTTCACAGCCCATTTTCTCACCTCACTCACCCATGCTTCTTCAGCCTGGCATTCTCCTACAATAGGCTGATTAGAAGGCCAGTTTTCACTTCCAAGTTTTAGCCACTCTGGCCCATTCCACCACAAACTTGACTGTGCAAGATCTTTCACCGAAATTCATCGTGTTGGTAAATCAGCGGGGTTTTGGGTGCCTGGACAATGCTTCCATTGCTTGGGATCTGTGTGCGCTTGAATTTCCTCCACCCTATTGGCAACAAATGGTTTCCATTTCCTTGCCTGACTTCTTAACCAGTGCCAAACTATAGTGGAGTCTGTCCAATAATAGCTTGGAATTTCATAGAGGGCCAAAGACTTTTGCACTGTAACTGCAAGCCGACTAGCAATAACGGCACCCATCAATTCCAACCTTGGAATAGAAAGCCTTTTTAAAGGTGCTACTCTGCTCTTTGCAGCAACCAACCTGCAACTTACTTCCTCTTG
Source organism: Bathynomus jamesi (assembly GCA_023014485.1). Lineage (NCBI taxonomy): Eukaryota > Metazoa > Arthropoda > Malacostraca > Isopoda > Cirolanidae > Bathynomus > Bathynomus jamesi. The sequence continues at coordinate 465,677 of JAJOZX010002117.1, forward strand.
CAATGTGCCTCTATATAAATACAAGTTGCATAGGCTTCCTCACTTGCATCACAAAAGATGTGCAGCTCCAAATTGTCTGGACTATTGTTCAACTCTCCAAAGTACCATCTTGGGATTTCAATGTCTCCAAGATGTGCCAATTCTTTGAACCAATATTTCCACCTTACCACCATATGATCAAATAACTCTTGGTCCCAACCAAGTCCAATTTCCCAGAGGCTCTGAAACCAAATTTTTTACTTTATCACAAAGGGAGCCAGGAATCCAAGAGGATCAAAGACCTTTGAAGCCAAACTAAGAGCTGTACGTTTTGTCCACTGTGATAGCGTGGGGTAGACACCCCAGTTAGGTTACTTAGGTTCTAGCAAACAATCAAAAGCACTTACCGGTGCGTTGAATTAGGTATTCCTTGAAGCCTACCGTTTTATTCCTGTGTCCCACAACAGCCTACCTAACTCTCTCTTACATTACCAATTTAGAAGCTATAGACATTACCCCTAACTATACTTAAGTACGAACAACTTCCTACCCGATTTGTTACCTTAGATTCATCACCTAATTTTACTCAGCACCAAAGATTAGGTCAGATAGGAAAAAACATGTCTAGGCCAGACCAAAGCAATACGAACAACCCGTTGGTTCGTTTATGGCTTCGTCTTGCCATTCAGCTTAGATTTAGTGATATTTACTCTTTAGTGACTTTTAGACTATATACATATATATACATACACGTCACCTCACTCCTCCCCTACAAGTTTAGTCTGTCAGGGGGATGAGGGACCCTAGACGACCTGCGGAGCGGGGTTGATGTAGTAGGATCAGGTGCAACCTGTATAGGCGGGCAAGTTGAACCATTTTCCGGAGGATCAGTTCTCTCTTCCGGAAGACTCTGGTCCTTCTGCACTTCCCGTTCCCATATCTGGTCCTGATGGCGTTTAATAGAACGACCATCTTCTAGTTGGCACTTGAAGGAAACAGGGCCCGTTCTCTCCTGCACAGTTGCAGGAACCCATTTTGGTCCAGCCCCATAGTTGCGAATCACAACTGGATCATTAGGTTTCGCTTCTAGAACTCTCCCTCTTTTAGTGTCGTGGTACAACTTCTGTTTTTCCTGATGGCGTAAAACTCGTTGTTGTAACATTTCGTTTGGACGTAAAATCAAAAACTGAACGAATTCCCCGGCCAATCAGAAGTTTAGAGGGAGACACCCCTGTCGTGGTGTGTGGTGTTATTCGATATTTCAACAAAAATTTATCCAACACCACTTGCATTTCCTCCCCACGAGAATGACGCAAGGCCGACTTGAAAGTACGGACCATGTTTTCCGCGAGACCGTTAGTAGATGGGTGGAAAACACTAGACCGGACATGTCTAATGCCATTTAGGTGGACGAAGGAACGAAATTCCTCACTGGTAAAACAAGTACCATTGTCGGAAACCAGGACTACGGGTAAACCCCATCGAGCGAAAACTGAACGGAGTAAGCGAATCGTTACACCCGAAGTCGTGGAAGTGGTTGGAAAAATTTCCACCCACTTAGAGTAGGCGTCCACCATGACTAGGAAATAAATATTATTTATAGGACCTGCATAGTCAACATGGATCCTATGCCACGGTATAGTAGGCCATTCCCAAGGATGAAGTGGACTTTTCCTTGGGAGATCTCTGTTCTCTAGGCAGCTTTGACAGGAACGAACCAATGATTCGAGTTCTCCATCTAAACCAGGCCACCAGAAATAAGCTCTCGCCAGCTCTTTCATTTTTGTTGCGCCCATGTGTTCAGCGTGAAGTTCCTTCACTAAATTCGACCTGCCTTTATTTGGAATAATCACTCTGTGGCCCCATAAGAGACAGCCATTTTGAATAGAGAGGCCAGACTGACGCTGAATAAAAGGCTGTAATTCACTCTCAACCTTAGTAGGCCAACCAACTGAGCAGAAATGGATGACCCTAGACAGAATAGGGTCTGATTTTGTCCACTGCTCTATTTGTACTGCAGATACTGGAGTGGATTCCAAAAACTCCACCAAGTGAACCCATTCTGTAGGTATAGGTACACAATCATTTGGATTTCTAAGGGCAACCTACTTAGCGCATCAGCCGTACCTAGAAGTTTACCTGACCGATGTACTAAGTCAAATTTATAGGCTTGTAGAATCAGTGCCCATCGTTGAATCCTACCTGAGGCCATAACTGGAATATTTTTATTAGGTGAAAATAAACCTAAAAGAGGCTTATGGTCAGTAATTAGTTTAAATTCATGACCCCATAGATAGAAATGAAATTTTTTTACTGCAAATACTAAGGCTAATGCTTCACGTTCCACTTGTGCATATCGTCTTTCCGTCTCAGTTAGTGTTCTAGAAGCAAAACAGATAGGCCTATCTACACCATCAATGTGGTGAGATAACACTGCCCCAATTCCATAAGAACTGCTGTCTGCTGAAACTACGAGAGGAAGTTTAGGATCATAATGCACTAGGAGAGTGGACTTTAGTAGTACGTCCTTGGAAGCCTCAAATGCTTCCTTTTGAGTTTTCTCCCATCTCCACTGTTCCCCAGATCGTAATAGCTTATTTAGGGGTTCAAGGAAAGTCGATGCATTAGGCAAAAATTTCCTATAAAAATTTAGGAGACCTAAATAAGCTTGTAACTGTGTGATGTTTTGTGGAGGTGGTGCCTTTTCTATTGCTTCTAGTTTATCCACCGTTGGATGAATGCCTGAGGCATCTATGCGGAACCCTAAATATGAAACCTCGTTAGTGACCCATGAACACTTTTCTCTCTTTAGCTTAAGTCCAGCATCCCGGAGTCTTTTTAGAACCGTGGTTAATCTAGTTAGGTGTTCTTTTTTAGTCGAACCTGAAATGAGGACATCATCTAGAAAGCAAAGTACCCCTGGAATGTGACCTAGAACTTGGTCCATTGTCCTCTGAAAAATACCTGGAGCCGATGCTATTCCATAGCATAGCCTATTGTACTTATATAGGCCTCGGTGCGTATTTATGATAGTTAATTCTTTAGAGTTTTCATCTAAACTTAGTTGAGCATAGGCTTGGGACATATCGAGTTTTGTGAAATATTTTCCCCCAGCAAGAGAGCTAAATAATTCATCAGGCTTGGGTATAGGATAGCAATCTAGAAGGACGGCTCTATTTGCTGTTAAACGGTAATCCCCGCATAACCGCACGGACTTGTCCGGTTTTAGTACAGGAACTACTGGGGCAGCCCACTTAGCGTGTGTGACTGGTTCAATAATTTTATCTTTTAGCAGCCTGTCAATTTCTAAATCTACCTTCTCCCGCAGTGCATGCGCAATTGAACGAGCCTTACAAAATTTCGGAGTTACATTAGGATCTACTTCTATGCAGACCTGATGGCCTTTTAGGTTGCCTACTTCAGGCCCAAAAATAGAAGAAAACTCCCTTAACAATGAGTCTATGTCAGATGGATATGAAAGTGTATGCACATCTGCCTGACCCCTTGGCAAGATTTTGTCAATTGGCATTTCCAAAGCATCAATCCAATCACGGCCTAGTAGAGTAGGCCCTTGCTCATCCACCACTAAAAGGGTTAAGGGATGAGACAAAGTTTTCTGGTTAAGTGTAACTGTGACGTATGCTTCTCCACAAATAGGTATTTGTATGTCACCGTACTTCTTCAAAATCGTTTTAGATGCATGTAGTTTAGGTGTGTTTTGAAAATCTTATCAAAAACTACCTTGGACATGACCGTCCGGGCAGCACCCGTATCCAATTCTAGAGGAACTGTAATTCCATCTAGGCCTACCTCTACAATATATGGGCCTGTATTTTCCCCACTTTGCTGCTCATAGAATAGGTACTCCACTCCAATGTTCGAAGTATTTCCCTTTTGAGGATTTATACTAGAAATGTTAAAATTAGAATTTTCACCCTTTGTTTTCTTTGAAAACACACTTTAGCTATGTGGCCTATTTTACTACAGTTTCGGCAAACTGCTTCTTTAAAAGGGCAATCTTTCTTCCAATGGTGTTTTCCACACCCTGTACATGGCTTGGAAGGCTTAGTAGAATTAGTAGGCTTAGTCATATTCGCCTCATACCTTTTATTTGCCTGTCTAGTAGGCTCGTTAGGTCTGCCAGGCCTAGAAGATTTAAAGCTATTTACGTGTTGGGCTTTACTACTATGATTTCCAAAAGCTCTAACATCTTTAGCAGCTGCTTCTCTAGCCGTAGCTATTTCTACAGCCTGACTAAAAGTTAGGTCCTGTATGGCTAATAGGGCTCTCTGGGTAGACTCCTCTTTGAGACCCATTACAAACCTATCTCTTAGCATTTCATCTAATTTGTCCCCAAATTTACACGTACGGCTATGGCTTTTTATTCCTGCAACAAACTCTGCAATGCTTTCATTTCCCGTCTGATGCCTTGAATAAAATTTGAAACGTTCATAGATGAGAACTACTCGGGGTTTGTAGTGATCGGTTAGGGCCTGTACCAATTCATTATAGGTGCAAGTTTCCGGTGCTTTAGGAGAAACTAGGTCCATAACTAAACCAAACGTTTTAGGGCCTATTATAGTTAAAAAGGTAGGTACCTTCTTAGCATCCGGAATGGAATTTGCCTCGAAAAACAACCTCACCCTAGTGGCATAAGCTTCGAAGTCCCCCATTGTCTTCGTAGGGGCTTATATGGCCAATCACCGACATGCTAGAGCAAAACCGAATTAGACCAACTCACGTGAAGTAGGTTAGGTTAGGTTTAAATTTGGTCTAGTTACTGAATAGTGAATTTTATTAGAGTTAGGGCTGAATAGTGAATTGTATTAGAGTTAGGGCTGAGTAAGAATTAGTTTTAGAGTTAGGGCTGAGTAGGAATTAGTTTTAGAGTTAGGGCTGAGTAGGAATTAGTTTTAGAATTAGGGCGGCGGGACCTACGCTATAGTACGGTAGCTTCCCACACAAACAAACCAAATCGGACGACCCACTAGTCTGCATCCAATTTTCCAAACAACCACTTGAACCCAATAAGCCAAATTAACCCAATAAGCCAAATTAACCCAATGAGCCAAATTTAACCCAATGAACAAAATTTAACCAAATGAGCAAATCCCATCCTCGTCGCCAAATGTGATAGCGTGGGGTAGACACCCCAGTTAGGTTACTTAGGTTCTAGCAAACAATCAAAAGCACTTACCGGTGCGTTGAATTAGGTATTCCTTGAAGCCTACCGTTTTATTCCTGTGTCCCACAACAGCCTACCTAACTCTCTCTTACATTACCAATTTAGAAGCTATAGACATTACCCCTAACTATACTTAAGTACGAACAACTTCCTACCCGATTTGTTACCTTAGATTCATCACCTAATTTTACTCAGCACCAAAGATTAGGTCAGATAGGAAAAAACATGTCTAGGCCAGACCAAAGCAATACGACAACCCGTTGGTTCGTTTATGGCTCGTCTTGCCATTCAGCTTAGATTTAGTGATATTTACTCTTTAGTGACTTTTAGACTATATACATATATACATACACGTCACCTCACTCCTCCCCTACAAGTTTAGTCTGTCAGGGGGATGAGGGACCCTAGACGACCTGCGGAGCGGGGTTGATGTAGTAGGATCAGGTGCAACCTGTATAGGCGGGCAAGTTGAACCATTTTCCGGAGGATCAGTTCTCTCTCCGGAAGACTCTGGTCCTTCTGCACTTCCCGTTCCCATATCTGGTCCTGATGGCGTTTAATAGACGACCATCTTCTAGTTGGCACTTGAAGGAACAGGGCCCGTTCTCTCCTGCACAGTTGCAGGAACCCATTTTGGTCCAGCCCCATAGTTGCGAATCACAACTGGATCATTAGGTTTCGCTTCTAGAACTCTCCCTCTTTTAGTGTCGTGGTACAACTTCTGTTTTTCCTGATGGCGTAAAACTCGTTGTTGTAACATTTCGTTTGGACGTAACAAATCAAAAACTGAACGAATTCCCGGCCAATCAGAAGTTTAGAGGGAGACACCCCTGTCGTGGTGTGTGGTGTTATTCGATATTTCAACAAAAATTTATCCAACACCACTTGCATTTCCTCCCCACGAGAATGACGCAAGGCCGACTTGAAAGTACGGACCATGTTTTCCGCGAGACCGTTAGTAGATGGGTGGAAAACACTAGACCGGACATGTCTAATGCCATTTAGGTGGACGAAGGAACGAAATTCCTCACTGGTAAAACAAGTACCATTGTCGGAAACCAGGACTACGGGTAAACCCCATCGAGCGAAAACTGAACGGAGTAAGCGAATCGTTACACCCGAAGTCGTGGAAGTGGTTGGAAAAATTTCCACCCACTTAGAGTAGGCGTCCACCATGACTAGGAAATAAATATTATTTATAGGACCTGCATAGTCAACATGGATCCTATGCCACGGTATAGTAGGCCATTCCCAAGGATGAAGTGGACTTTTCCTTGGGAGATCTCTGTTCTCTAGGCAGCTTTGACAGGAACGAACCAATGATTCGAGTTCTCCATCTAAACCAGGCCACCAGAAATAAGCTCTCGCCAGCTCTTTCATTTTTGTTGCGCCCATGTGTTCAGCGTGAAGTTCCTTCACTAAATTCGACCTGCCTTTATTTGGAATAATCACTCTGTGGCCCCATAAGAGACAGCCATTTTGAATAGAGAGGCCAGACTGACGCTGAATAAAAGGCTGTAATTCACTCTCAACCTTAGTAGGCCAACCAACTGAGCAGAAATGGATGACCCTAGACAGAATAGGGTCTGATTTTGTCCACTGCTCTATTTGTACTGCAGATACTGGAGTGGATTCCAAAAACTCCACCAAGTGAACCCATTCTGTAGGTATAGGTACACAATCATTTGGATTTTCTAAGGGCAACCTACTTAGCGCATCAGCCGTACCTAGAAGTTTACCTGACCGATGTACTAAGTCAAATTTATAGGCTTGTAGAATCAGTGCCCATCGTTGAATCCTACCTGAGGCCATAACTGGAATATTTTTATTAGGTGAAAATAAACCTAAAAGAGGCTTATGGTCAGTAATTAGTTTAAATTCATGACCCCATAGATAGAAATGAAATTTTTTACTGCAAATACTAAGGCTAATGCTTCACGTTCCACTTGTGCATATCGTCTTTCCGTCTCAGTTAGTGTTCTAGAAGCAAAACAGATAGGCCTATCTACACATCAATGTGGTGAGATAACACTGCCCCAATTCCATAAGAACTGCTGTCTGCTGAAACTACGAGAGGAAGTTTAGGATCATAATGCACTAGGAGAGTGGACTTTAGTAGTACGTCCTTGGAAGCCTCAAATGCTTCCTTTTGAGTTTTCTCCCATCTCCACTGTTCCCCCAGATCGTAATAGCTTATTTAGGGGTTCAAGGAAAGTCGATGCATTAGGCAAAAATTTCCTATAAAAATTTAGGAGACCTAAATAAGCTTGTAACTGTGTGATGTTTTGTGGAGGTGGTGCCTTTTCTATTGCTTCTAGTTTATCCACCGTTGGTGAATGCCTGAGGCATCTATGCGGAACCCTAAATATGAAACCTCGTTAGTGACCCATGAACACTTTTCTCTCTTTAGCTTAAGTCCAGCATCCCGGAGTCTTTTTAGAACCGTGGTTAATCTAGTTAGGTGTTCTTTTTTAGTCGAACCTGAAATGAGGACATCATCTAGAAAGCAAAGTACCCCTGGAATGTGACCTAGAACTTGGTCCATTGTCCTCTGAAAAATACCTGGAGCCGATGCTATTCCATAGCATAGCCTATTGTACTTATATAGGCCTCGGTGCGTATTTATGATAGTTAATTCTTTAGAGTTTTCATCTAAACTTAGTTGAGCATAGGCTTGGGACATATCGAGTTTTGTGAAATATTTTCCCCCAGCAAGAGAGCTAAATATATAATTCATCAGGCTTGGGTATAGGATAGCAATCTAGAAGGACGGCTCTATTTGCTGTTAAACGGTAATCCCCGCATAACCGCACGGACTTGTCCGGTTTTAGTACAGGAACTACTGGGGCAGCCCACTTAGCGTGTGTGACTGGTTCAATAATTTTATCTTTTAGCAGCCTGTCAATTTCTAAATCTACCTTCTCCCGCAGTGCATGCGCAATTGAACGAGCCTTACAAAATTTCGGAGTTACATTAGGATCTACTTCTATGCAGACCTGATGGCCTTTTAGGTTGCCTACTTCAGGCCCAAAAATAGAAGAAAACTCCCTTAACAATGAGTCTATGTCAGATGGATATGAAAGTGTATGCACATCTGCCTGACCCCTTGGCAAGATTTTGTCAATTGGCATTTCCAAAGCATCAATCCAATCACGGCCTAGTAGAGTAGGCCCTTGCTCATCCACCACTAAAAGGGTTAAGGGATGAGACAAAGTTTTCTGGTTAAGTGTAACTGTGACGTATGCTTCTCCACAAATAGGTATTTGTATGTCACCGTACTTCTTCAAAATCGTTTTAGATGCATGTAGTTTAGGTGTGTTTTTGAAAATCTTATCAAAAACTACCTTGGACATGACCGTCCGGGCAGCACCCTATCCAATTCTAGAGGAACTGTAATTCCATCTAGGCCTACCTCTACAATATATGGGCCTGTATTTTCCCCACTTTGCTGCTCATAGAATAGGTACTCCACTCCAATGTTCGAAGTATTTCCCTTTTGAGGATTTATACTAGAAATGTTAAAATTAGAATTTTCACCCTTTGTTTTCTTTGAATAACACACTTTAGCTATGTGGCCTATTTTACTACAGTTTCGGCAAACTGCTTCTTTAAAAGGGCAATCTTTCTTCCAATGGTGTTTTCCACACCCTGTACATGGCTTGGAAGGCTTAGTAGAATTAGTAGGCTTAGTCATATTCGCCTCATACCTTTTATTTGCCTGTCTAGTAGGCTCGTTAGGTCTGCCAGGCCTAGAAGATTTAAAGCTATTTACGTGTTGGGCTTTACTACTATGATTTCCAAAAGCTCTAACATCTTTAGCAGCTGCTTCTCTAGCCGTAGCTATTTCTACAGCCTGACTAAAAGTTAGGTCCTGTATGGCTAATAGGGCTCTCTGGGTAGACTCCTCTTTGAGACCCATTACAAACCTATCTCTTAGCATTTCATCTAATTTGTCCCCAAATTTACCCGTACGGCTATGGCTTTTTATTCCTGCAACAAACTCTGCAATGCTTTCATTTCCCGTCTGATGCCTTGAATAAAATTTGAAACGTTCATAGATGAGAACTACTCGGGGTTTGTAGTGATCGGTTAGGGCCTGTACCAATTCATTATAGGTGCAAGTTTCCGGTGCTTTAGGAGAAACTAGGTCCATAACTAAACCAAACGTTTTAGGGCCTATTATAGTTAAAAAGGTAGGTACTTCTTAGCATCCGGAATGGAATTTGCCTCGAAAAACAACCTCACCCTAGTGGCATAAGCTTCGAAGTCCTCCCCATTGTCTTCGTAGGGGCTTATATGGCCAATCACCGACATGCTAGAGCAAAACCGAATTAGACCAACTCACGTGAAGTAGGTTAGGTTAGGTTTAAATTTGGTCTAGTTACTGAATAGTGAATTTTATTAGAGTTAGGGCTGAATAGTGAATTGTATTAGAGTTAGGGCTGAGTAAGAATTAGTTTTAGAGTTAGGGCTGAGTAGGAATTAGTTTTAGAGTTAGGGCTGAGTAGGAACTAGTTTTAGAATTAGGGCGGCGGGACCTACGCTATAGTACGGTAGCTTCCCCACACAAACAAACCAAATCGGACGACCCACTAGTCTGCATCCAATTTTCCAAACAACCACTTGAACCCAATAAGCCAAATTAACCCAATAAGCCAAATTAACCCAATGAGCCAAATTTAACCCAATGAACAAAATTTAACCAAATGAGCCAAATCCCATCCTCGTCGCCAAATGTGATAGCGTGGGGTAGACACCCCAGTTAGGTTACTTAGGTTCTAGCAAACAATCAAAGCACTTACCGGTGCGTTGAATTAGGTATTCCTTGAAGCCTACCGTTTTATTCCTGTGTCCCACAACAGCCTACCTAACTCTCTCTTACATTACCAATTTAGAAGCTATAGACATTACCCCTAACTATACTTAAGTACGAACAACTTCCTACCCGATTTGTTACCTTAGATTCATCACCTAATTTTACTCAGCACCAAAGATTAGGTCAGATAGGAAAAAACATGTCTAGGCCAGACCAAAGCAATACGAACAACCCGTTGGTTCGTTTATGGCTTCGTCTTGCCATTCAGCTTAGATTTAGTGATATTTACTCTTTAGTGACTTTTAGACTATATACATATATATACATACACGTCACCTCATCCACCTTGTCTCATTCTCAGCCAGCTCTACTAAAGATTTCCCATTGAAGGTAAACAAATCATCATCTTGCTGCCAAACAATGCCTAGCACCTTTGCGTCTATTGCCCACAACTCCTTAATACCAGAATCCTCAATACTTTCTGCTGCATCAGGTACTACACAGGAATGACTCATAAACTCTTGTAATTGCGAATGATTGGTCTGCCATTTTCTAAGCTCCATGCCAGCCTCCCTCATTATAGCTCTAGCCTCCATGAATATCTGTTTAGCCATTTCTGTATTATCCACGGAACACAGCAAATCATCAACATAAAAATTTTTTTATGTGTTCAATAGTGTTAGGATAGACTTCAGAATATTTCTTAAAATGGTACTGCATAGTAGCTGCCAACAGAAATGGACTAGAGCTGAGGCCAAACAACACTGACTTCATTCTATATGCTTGAACCTTAGGTTCATTTTCCAACAAGTCTTTCGTATCCACCCACAGATACCTTACTGCATCTCTGTCCTCTGGTTTTAACTTTATCCGCAAAAAGGCTTGCTTCACATCTGCAGTCAATGCTACTCTACCAAACCTGAATCTCAGTAACAAGGAAAATAAATCTGCATTTAAATTTGGCCCAGCATCCAAACAGTCATTCAAGGACACACCACCTTTGTCCTTGGCTGAGCCATCAAAAACTACCCTCAGTTTGGTGGTAGTTTTGTCTCGCCGTACCACTGCATGGTGTGGCAGATAATGTGCCTCCTGGCTCACCAGCTCACCTTGCACCCTTTCAGCATAGCCCTCCCTTACATAACTTAGGATGGCCTCATCGTATTCAATTAACAACTCCTCATTTTTTCTTAGCCTGTACAATGAAGTCTCCAACCTCCGATTAGCTAGCTGAAGGTTTGAACCGGGTTTGCAAGAATCCTTCCATGGTAGGCCAACTTCATAGCAACCATCTCTAAACCCAATCCCTTTTTCAAATTGCTCTAAAACATCATTGTTCACTGTACTTGCCTGTTTCCTTTATGCCAATAGATTCAAGTTCCCAAAACGCTTTCAAATGCCTTTCCAGACCATGGCTGTTCTCCTCAATCTTAACAAAAGAGCCTTAACTTCCATTTCATTGCAATAACTACCATGTAGCATCCAGCCTAGCTTACTTTCAATAGCTACCGGGCCTTGAGATGTACGGACAATATTACCAGTGATGAAGTCCCAATAATAGTCAGCTCCAATCAAAAGACTAATATCTTCTGTTCCCTCAAACTTATTATTGCCCAAATTAATTCCTTTAACTTGCAATTCTTGGACACATGCCATATCTAAACAAGTAGTGACTGGAGCACAAAGTTCCTCAATCTCTACAGCTTGGACCTTGATAGTGGGACTTTGCGGTAACAACCCTTTAACCAGAACTTCTACCTTCTTAAATTTGGTTCGGTTTTGAACGGAACCCCCAAACCCAGAAATTCTTAAATTTTCCCTCTTAAGTTCTTTAAACTTCAATTTTCTGGAAATTCTGGTCTTAATAAAACTACACTGGCTACCACTATCAAACAACACTCTTACAGTAGCTTCTCCCTCATTCCCAATTAATAAGGCTGCAGTTGTTTGCAATAATCCCCCTTTACTTTTACTCCCTTGCATAGCAGTGGCATGTGCCACTGATGTCTCTACTTCTGGGGTAGGCCTACTAAGAGTGTTTTCACACAATAATGGCTGATGCCTACCATGACATTTTTTGCACAAAATTTTAAACTTACAAAACCTTGCTCTATGACCTTTCAAAAAACATTTAAAACATGCTGTGGACTTAGTTACCCTGTCCTTTCTCTCCTCAAAGGGTAAGGCCTCAGCCACCTCACATTTATATGACTTGTGGTTGCCTTCGCAAAATATGCATTCCTTGATTCCCTTTAATTTATTCTCAGAGGAGGCATGTAGAGCTGACACTGTACCTGGGCTATTCCTTTTTGTGGAAACTTTGGTGCTGTGCCTGCCTTTGTCCCCTTGTTTACCATCCCACTGTGCAAACTCAACTCCCTCTCGTCTTGCTAATTCTGTGCCTAAAAGACTTAACATCTGCTGAAGGGGGATGTACACATGTTCTGCAGAGTGTCCCCTACTTAATTCAAGCAAAATTGAGCTAGGCAATTTAGACTCCAGTGTAGGAACCAACATTATACCATACTTTTCCATTCCTACACCCAAGTTGTCCAGGGACCTAGTTCTAATTTCAAATTCATCATATAACTGCCGTAACTCCTTGACACTATTAGGATTATTAACAGGAGGTATAGCTAAAAGTGCACGGAGGTGGCTTTTAATTAAGATCTCTGGCTTACCAAACCGTTTCTTTAATATATCCCAAGCCACATTATAATTAGCCTCTGTTAATGCTAATCCTGCTATAGTCTTTGCTGCCTCCCCTTCCAAGAGGGACCGCAAATAATTAAACTTCTCCACGGCACTTAACACTTGACTAGAATGAACTGCTGATTGAAAACTGTCTGCCCATCCTTGCCATTCCTGAATACTCCCAGAAAATGTTTTGAGTACAAGCCTCGGTAATTGAACTACAGATCTGTTAACCTTAACTTCACAAACATCATTTGTTGAGTGTTGTGTTTCATTATTAGACCTGGTCTCTAACTGTACTGAGCTGCTAAACTCTTTTGCTCGGAGGCCTACGTTAATTATATCATCAATAATCTCTTCAAAGTAAATTATGTTATTTTCTATTTCATCCTCTTCTATAAGAGCCTCAATTTTAACATTTACCTCACTTAGAGCAACCTTTTTAGTTTCTAATATGGAAAGCTGCGCAGTCACTAAGCGTAAATCCTCTTGCTCTATGGCAGAATCTATAGTGGCAATGACCTTTGTAATTAGACCTTTGTAGGCGCTTCTCCTTTTTATAAATTTGTTCAATTCAGATGCACTCATCTTCAATGCAAACAACAATTGGGCTCAATACCAAATGAGCTGAATTGGCAGAAATACTTAACCAAACTGATCAAACGCAAATTTTACTTTCAAATAAACTGAATTGCTGGTGGGGTACTAACCAACACCAGTATGGAATACCAAATTTTCCACCCAGGACCTTGCAATTCAAATAATAACCAAATTAACCAAACCGGTAAAATGTAGGCCAAAAACGACAGACGACTGGCCAAGTTTCGCAATTGGGCGACCAAACTTTCTACCCTGGGACCTTAATTCAATAATAACCCAAAATTAACCAAACCGGTAAAATGTAGGCCAAAAAACGACAGACGACTGGCCAAGTTTCGCAATTGGGCGACCAAACTTTACCCTGGGACCTTAATTCAATAATAACCCAAAATTAACCAAACCGGTAAAAAGTAGGCCAAAACAACGACAGACGACTGGCCAAGTTTCGCAATTGGGCGACCAAACTTTCTACCCTGGGACCTTAATTCAATAATAACCCAAAATTAACCAAACCGGTAAAATGTAGGCCAAAAACAACGACAGACGACTGGCCAAGTTTCGCAATTGGGCGACCAAACTTTTACCCTGGGACCTTAATCAATAATACTCAACCCGTCTAGGCCTAACTTGGGCTACAATTTGCACAATCAGAACTTTGCCGAAAAATAGTCACTGACTCAGTCTTGGGGTAGAATCCGGTTCTGAAGGACCATGTTATTTTATTTATTTGTCGGGTTCAAAATCCCAGCTGAGCCGTGAACGGCCAAATTCTAAAGGGCCAGTTCTACCTAAGCCCAAGTTAAGCTAAATTAAAACTTACGGATTTGAGATCCTATTAGGTCCTACCTCAGGGTTGCTGACTCGATGCGGGCCTACCTTAGACCTTAGTTACATGAATTTAATGTAAAAACAAAAGGGTACTATTTATGGTCTTCTTTCTCAACCTTGCAACAACAACAACGCAACAATCTTGTATCTAAACAACCAAACTGAATTGCAAGAGAGCTCTCTATCAGACCACACCCTGTACGTACGACATCCACAAACGAGTAGAAAAGACGCGCAGCGCCCAAAATGATGCCACAGTGTCCAAACAATGATGCCACAAGAGCCAAAAATGCTAGCTCTAAATTAAGTTAATTTTTCACTAACCTTACAATTATGAGATGGATATATATACACCTTAACTTAATATATACAAGCAATGCTGCATCAATCAGCTTAGTCATCATATCGCCTTGGGACAACAATGGTTCTTCCTCTCCTAGATTTTCTAACAGTTAGTACCCCAACCAGCAATTCAGTTTATTTGAAAAAAGCAAAATTTACGTTTGATCAGTTTGGTTAAGTATTTCTGCCAATTCAGCTCATTTGGCATTGAGCCCAATTGTTGTTTGCATTGAAGATGAGTGCATCTGAATCGAACAAGTTTAAAAAAAGGAGAAGCGCCTACAAAGGTCTAATTACAAAGGTCATTGCCACTATAGATTCTGCCATAGAGCAAGAGGATTTAAGATTAGTGACTGCGCAGCTTTCCATATTAGAAACTAAAAAGGTTGCTCTAAGTGAAGTAAATGTTAAAATTGAGGCTCTTATAGAAGAGGATGAAATAGAAAATAACATAATTTACTTCGAAGAGATTATTGATGATATAATTAAAGTAGGCCACCGAGCAAAAGAGTTTAGCAGCTCATTACAGTTAGAGACCAGGTCTAATAATGAAACACAACACTCAACAAATGATTGTTTGTGAAGTTAAGGTTAACAGATCTGCAGTTCAATTACCGAGGCTTGTACTCAAAACATTTTCTGTGAGTATTCAGGAATGGCAAGGATGGGCAGACAGTTTTCAATCAGCAGTTCATTCTAGTCAAGTGTTAAGTGCGGTGGAGAAGTTTAATTATTTGCAGTCCCTCTTGGAAGGGGAGGCAGCAAAGACAATAGCAGGATTAGTATTAACAGAGGCTAATTATAATGTGGCTTGGGATATATTAAAGAAACGGTTTGGTAAGCCAGAGAACTTAATTAAAAGCCACCTCCGTGAACTTTTAGCTATACCTCCTGTTAATAATCCTAATAGTGTCAAGGAGTTACGGCAGTTATATGATGAATTTGAAGTTAGAACTAGGTCCCTGGACAACTTGGGTGTAGGAATGGAAAGGTATGGTATAATGTTGGTTACTATACTGGAGTCTAAATTGCCTAGCTCAATTTTGCTTGAATTAAGTAGGGGACACTACAGAACATGTGTACATCCTCCTTCAGCAGATGTTGTCTTTTAGGCACAGAATTAGCAAGACGAGAGGGAATTGAGTTTGCACAGTGGGATGTTAAACAAGGGGACAAAGGCAGGCAAAGCACCAAAGTTTCTACAAAAAGGAATAGCCCAGGTACAGTGTCAGCTCTACATGCATCCTCTGAGAATAAATTAGAGGGAATCAAGGAATGCATATTTTGCGAAGGCAACCACAAGTCATATAAATGTGAGGTGGCTGAGGCTTTACCTTTTGAGGAGAGAAAGGACAGGGTAACTAAGTCCACAGCATGTTTTAAATGTTTTTTGAAAGGTCACAGAGCAAGGTTTTGTAAGTTTAAAATTTTGTGCAAAAACTGTCATGGCAGGCATCAGCCATTATTGTGTGAAAACACTCCTAGTAGGCCTACCCCAGAAGTAAGACATCAGTGGCACATGCCACTGCTATGAAAGGGAGTAAAAGTAAAGGGGATTATTGCAAACAACTGCAGCCTTATTAATTGGGAATGATGGAGAAGCTACTGTAAGAGTGTTGTTTGATAGTGGTAGCCAGTGTAGCTTTATTAAGACCAGAATTTCCAGAAAATTGAAGTTTAAAGAACTTAAGAGGGAAAATTTAAGAATTTCTGGGTTTGGGGGTTCCGTTCAAAACCGAACCAAATTTAAGAAGGTAGAAGTTCTGGTTAAGGGGTTGTTACCGCAAAGTCCCACTATCAAGGTCCAAGCTGTAGAGATTGAGGAACTTTGTGCTCTCAGTCACTATTTGTTTAGATATGGCATGTGTCCAAGAATTGCAAGTTAAAGGAATTAATTTGGGCAATAATAAGTTTGAAGGAACAGAAGATATTAGTCTTTTGATTGGAGCTGACTATTATTGGGACTTCATCACTGGTAATATTGTCCGCACATCTCAAGGCCCGGTAGCTATTGAAAGTAAGCTAGGCTGGATGCTACATGGTAGCTATTGCAATGAAATGGAAGTTAAGGCTCTTTTTGTTAAGATTGAGGAGAACAGCCATGGTTTGGAAAGGCATTTGAAAGCGTTTTGGGAACTTGAATCTATTGGCATAAAGGACAAACAGGCAAGTACAGTGAACAATGATGTTTTACAGCAATTTGAAAAAGGGATTGGGTTTAGAGATGGTTGCTATGAAGTTGGCCTCCCTTGGAAGGATTCTTGCAAACCTGGTTCAATCCTTCAGCTAGCTAATCGGAGGTTGGAGACTTCATTGTACAGGCTAAGAAAGAATGAGGAGTTGTTAATTGAATACAATGAGGCCATCCGAAGCTATGTAAGGGAGGGCTATGCTGAAAGGGTGCAAGGTGAGCTGGTGAGCCAGGAGGCACATTATCTGCCACACCATGCAGTGGTACGGCGAGACAAAACTACCACCAAACTGAGGGTAGTTTTTGATGGCTCAGCCAAGGACAAAGGTGGTGTGTCCTTGAATGACTGTTTGGATGCTGGGCTAATTTAAATGCAGATTTATTTTCCTTGTTACTGAGATTCAGGTTTGGTAGAGTAGCATTGACTGCAGATGTGAAGCAAGCCTTTTTGCGGATAAAGTTAAAACCAGAGGACAGAGATGCAGTAAGGTATCTGTGGGTGGATACAAAAGACTTGTTGGAAAATGAACCTAAGGTTCAAGCATATAGAATGAAATCAGTGTTGTTTGGACTCAGCTCTAGTCCATTTCTGTTGGCAGCTACTATGCAGTACCATTTTAAAAAATATTCTGAAGTCTATCCTAATACTATTGAACACATAAGAAAAAAATTTTATGTTGATGATTTGCTGTGTTCCGTGGATAATACAGAAATGGCTAAACAGATATTCATGGAGGCTAGAGCTATAATGAGGGAGGCTGGCATGGAGCTTAGAAAATGGGATACCAATCATTCTCAATTACAAGAGTTTATTGTGTCAGTCCTGTGTAGTACCTGATGCAGCAGAAAGTATTGAGGATTCTGGTATTAAGGAGTTGTGGGCAATAGACGCAAAAGTGCTAGGCATTGTTTGGCAGCAAGGAGATGATTTGTTTACCTTCAATGGGAAATCTTTAGTAGAGCTGGCTGAGAATGAGACAAGGTGGACAAAACGTACAGCTCTTAGTTTGGCTTCAAAGGTCTTTGATCCTCTTGGATTCCTGGCTCCATTTGTGATAAAGTCAAAAATTTGGTTTCGGAGCCTCTGGGAAATTGGACTTGGTTGGGACCAAGAGTTACCTGATCATATGGTGGTAAGGTGGAAATATTGGTTCAAAGAATTGGCACATCTTGGACACATTGAAATCCCAAGATGGTACTTTGGAGAGTTGAACAATAGTCCAGACAATTTGGAGCTGTACATCTTTTGTGGTGCAAGTGAGGAAGCCTATGCAACTTGTATTTATATTAGAGGCACATTGCAAGAGGAAGTAAGTTGTAGGTTGGTTGCTGCAAAGAGCAGAGTAACACCTTTGAAAAGGCTTTCTGTTCCGAGGTTGGAATTGATGGGTGCAGTTATTGCTAGTCGGCTTGCAGTTACAGTGCAAAAGTCTTTGGCCCTCTATGAAATTCCAAGCTATTATTGGACAGACTCCACTATAGTTTGGCACTGGTTAAGAAGTCAGGCAAGGAAATGGAAACCATTTGTTACCAATAGGGTGGAGGAAATTCAAGCGCACACAGATCCAAAGCAATGGAAGCATTGTCCAGGCACCCAAAACCCCGCTGATTTACCAACACGAGGAATTTCAGTGAAAGATCTTGCACAGTCAAGTTTGTCGTGGAATGGTCCAGAGTGGTTAAAACTTGGAAGTGAAAACTGGCCTTCTAATCAGCCTATTGTAGGAGAATGCAAGGCTGATGAAGCATGGGTGAGTGAGGTGAGAAAATGCACTGTGAACAGTTGTCAAGTTATGCAACAGGACCATATTGAGGCTTGAGGACATTAGCAGTCTGAAAAGGTTGTTAAGAGTGACAGCATGGGTATAAAGATTTACCAACAATATTAAGGGAGAAACAAGAAGGGAAGGAATTCTGAACAGTAAGGAGATTCAGCAAGCCAGGAAATACTGGGTGGTATATGTGCAGAAGGAAAATTTGTGAAGAGAGGGAATTGCTCACCAGCCGTCCATTACAGGTTCTACCAACACATTCTGCTCTCAAGGGTTTGGATGTGTTTTTGGATCAGGATTTATTGAGAGTAGGAGGTAGACTACAGTTTTCTGGGCTTCCAGAGGAGAAAAGACATCCAATTTTGCTACCTTCTGGGGGGCACTTTGTGGACCTTTTGATCCTGGATATATCTAAGCTGTTACATGCTGGAGTTAGAGAAGTGATAATAGAGATCAGACAACAGTTTTGGATTCCCAAAATTAGACAAGTAGTAAAAAAGGTCTTGCATGCATTAATGTGTGGTTTGCAAGCGTTGGAGTGCAAAGCCTTATTATGAAAAGGTGGCTCCACTTCCAAGAGAACGGTGTGTCTATACTGCCCCATTTGATGTAGTGGGAGTAGACTTCGCAGGTCCAGTCTATGTGTATGAGCAAGGGGAGTCTAACAAAGGTTATATATGTCTTTTCACATGCGCTACCACCAGAGCAATCCATTTGGAGTTGGTAAGCAACTTAAGTAGTGATGTATTTCTTTTGGCCTTTAAAAGGTTTGTGAACAGAAGGGGTTTCCCAAATAAAATCATATCGGATAATGCCAAAACCTTCAAAAAGGCTGCAAAGGAACTCCAAGAAGTTTGGTCCTTGCTAAAAGAGGAAGGATTCAAATCCTACCTTTCACACCAAGGGGTACAGTGGGAGTTTATTGTTGAAAGAGCACCATGGTGGGGAGGATTTTGGGAAAGGCTAGTGAGAAGTGTAAAGTGTCCATTAAAGAAACTTTTAGCTAATGCTCATTTGAGCAAAGAAGAATTCTGCACCGTTTTATGTGAAGTAGAAGCAATGGTGAACAGTAGGCCTATCACTTTTGTTTATAACAGTATGCAGGATGCAGAGCCATTGACACCAAATCATTTTCTTGTGGTAAACGATTAACATCAAGCCCCAGTGTGCCAGAAGACTTGCAGCCTATCCAGAGCACTCAAGAGAGTTAACCAGACGGTCAGGTACCTTGAAGAGCTACAAGATCAGTTATGGAAGAGGTGGCAGATGGAATACTTGCCAGAACTCAATTATTACCCATCAGGCAAGGTAAAGGGCTCCAATGCAAATTGTATCAAGGTGGGAGAAGTGGTAATGATTGGGGATGAAAGACCAAGGCAATGCTGGAAGCTTGGCATAATTGAAGAGTTGTTTGTTGGCAAAGACAATTTAGTTAGGTCTGCACTGGTAAAGACTTCAGGAGGAAAGTTAAAGAGACCTATACAAAAACTCTATGCTTTAGAAATCAGCAAAAACACAGATAGTCAAGGTGAAACATTTGAGTTACAGCCTCATGGAGAAGGCTTGGCTAACCTTGCAGAAGGTAATGACACAATGCCTCTTCGGTGGGGAGTGTTAGAAAATCTAGAAGAGGAAGAACCATTGTTGTCCCAAGGCGATATGATGACTAAGCTGATTGATGCAGCATTGCTTGTATATATTAAGTTAAGGTGTATATATATCCATCTCATAATTGTAAGGTTAGTGAAAAATTAACTTAATTTAGAGCTAGCATTTTTGGGCTCTTGTGGCATCATTATTTGGGCACTCTGGTGGCATCATTTTGGGGCGCTGCGCGTCCTTTCTGCTCGTTTGTGGAATGCCGTACTTACAGGGTGTGGTCTTATAGAGAGCTCTCTTGCAATTCAGTTTGGTTGTTTAGATACAAGATTGTTGCATCGTGCAATAGTCCAGGTTGTGTTGTTGTTGCAAGGTTGAGAAAGAAGACCATAAATAGTGCCCTTTTGTTTTTATCTTAAATTCATGCAACTGAGGCCTAAGGTAGGCCCACATCGAGTCAGCAACCCTGAGGTAGGACCTAATAGGACCTCAAGTCCGCAAGTTTTTAATTTTAGCTTAACTTGGGCTGTAGGTTGAACTGGCCCTTTAGAACTTGGCCGTTCACGGCTCAGCTGGGATTTTGAACCCAACAAATAAATAAATAACAATGCGCAATCGGGACAACAGGTACCGACAAAGATAAAAAGAGGTAAATTCTCGGAGGACCACAAGGCAACGATACCGGCACCACTATTGGAAAACAAATCGGAATCACCTGTATGCGAAAACGAAAGAGAAACAATAAAAATAATCCTAGCCAACATTCAGGGCTTTAAATCAAACCATTCCCTGAACAAAGTTTTATACCTGAAAGGACTCATGCAAGAAGCCGGAGCAGACTTTGCATGCCTCACGAAAACTCATCTAAAGGACTGCCAGGCGAACTGTGAAAATTGTTAGTCCTGTATTGACAAAAAAGAAATACAAATTGACAACTATAACATCTATGAAAAAACTATACACGCTTACAACATGGTCTCGTATGTGGTACCTTTATTTCTTAATTAAATACAAATTATTAATTTATTGAATTAAATATCTACAAAATTGCCTCGAGATTGGCGACATAGCCTATTGGGAATGAAAATAATTGCTATACATGCATAGAACCCAATATGGAGGCATTGGGCCCACCCAACCACAAAAAAAATTTATTATTTCGTGTTCAAAATTTTCCACTGCTGACTCATGAAAATTACATCAAGAGAAGAGTCAACGAACTTTGAAGAATCAGCAGATTCCTAACGATTATATGAGCGGCTCGCTCGGAGCTTGCTTATGTTACAGCGATGCTTTAAGCAAGGAACATGTACTTTATCTTCCTATAATTTCTGAGTGAAATCCTCTTAATATAAAACCTAATAACTATAAATGAATAGGCCTATTCCTTCAGGTATTTAAATAGAGCGACTGTTTATATTAATTACATCAAAGCAACTCGTGTGTAACTCCATCGTACCGCGGTCCTACATCGAAAACTCGTCGCGTCCTACGAACAGCAGCGAGGCCCAACGAAATAATAAAGTAAGGCAATTCCTTTCTTTACCATTAAGCAGCGCAAATACCGAAGGCAAATAAACATAAAGAGGTCCTTTGAAGACCTCCATATACATAACTAACGAAAAAACGTAGGGCTTCTGTCGTTAACTCTCCACTGTAATCTGCTGGAAATTTCCAACGGATGAGCAGGGGCGGATTTAGACCGTCTTCCGGAAGACGGTCAGAATTTTCAGTGAATTTTTTTATTATATATTTTAATAATATATAATATATATAATATTTAATTATATAATATTTTGATAAATATGATGTAATTTTCCATTGTTTTATTTTTATATCTTTTATTTCATTTAAAAATATGTTATAGCAACTTGAAAATACTTCTGCCAAAAAGGTGCTAACGAAAATTTCACGATTTACAATAGTTCAGTACGCATTTTTTACTTTTCAAATTTTGGAAGACGGTCAGCCCAGAAGGCTGGATCCGCCCCTGGATGAGGGTATCAGACAATCAACACATAGCGCTGTATAGTTTTTTCATAACATCCTCCGAGCTGATAGAACAGTGAGACGTAAAGGAGAATGTGTTATTTACACACGCGAAAGGGATATGGCAGAAATGACTATAAGTACCTCAAACAGCTACGTAGAATATGTAGCAGCAAAAGCTGAAAAATTAAATATGGTACCAATTGTAATGTACAGACCCCCAAACACGCCAACCTCAAAATTTTCAGATTCCATTACAGAGGTAAGAAACTGGGTAAAAGATCTACACTCTCCAACCCCAAATATTTTTCTCTGTGGTGATTTTAATTTCCCATTCATGAAATATAGAAGGATAGAAAAAAAAATATGTATACACCAGGACAAGGGGGAGCACACGAGAAGACCAGGAGCAGTTAAAAATGCGACTAGCTTTAGCTAATGAATTTATGTTAACGCAAGAAATAACAGTTGGGGATATTTCTACATTATCAATTAGATTACTGTTGTTTGTGAATACCAAATCTAGGCAATTGCTTTTTCTTGTGTTTTCTATGATATCGGACCACATCATTGAAATAACAACTAATATAAATGCAACAGGAAAAGAAAGAGCACGCACAACAGAAAGAAGCAAATTCGAAATTTTTAACTTTCACTCCAAAGCTATAAACTGGAAAGATGTGACATCCAGCATGGAAGTAATAGATTAGAAAACCATTTTCGAGGCCAAGACAACGGAGGAGATGCTAATGACGTTAGAGGAGACGACGTTAGAAATTGTGGAAAAACATGTCCCAAAAATACAACAAAGAGGAAAGAGAAACAGGTTCAGAGACAAAAGAGGGCATTGTTTCGAAAGAGAGAAAGAGTGACTGCAAAATTAAGTATTGTAAAGATAACATCAGAAAAATATTAAATGATAAACTGCAAAGTATCGATGACGTTATACAGGAACGAATCGAGAAGCGTACAGAAAAAGAAGACGACGACGCTATAGAAGCGATAAAGGCTAACTCAAAGTACTTCTATAATTTCGCAAAAAGAAAGTCGAAAAACCATGCGACTATCGGACCTTTAAAAAACGAGAACAGTGCTTTATCTGATGATCTTACAGAAGTATCTGAAATATTAAGAGCTCAGTACGAATCATCTTTCAGTATCCCAAAAACTGACAAATTGATTTGCGATAGAAACGTGTTCTTTGAAGAAGAACTACAAGGGGAAAGTATTAAAGGTAAAGTTAGAAAAATGTCAATTATTACAATCTCAGGTGGTGTATCTGGGCCACGTGGTCACCAGGAACAGGGTGAAGGCACAGGAATCCAGAGTAGAGGCCATTAAAAACTCCCGGAGGCCAACTAACAAAACGGAATTGAAGCAATTTTTAGGCCTCGCCTCCTACTACCGGAAATTTATAAAGGGATTCAGTCAGATTGCGCGCCCTCTTAATGAAGTGTCCACCAAGGAATCTTGGGGATAGGGCACTCCGCAAGAGACCGCCTGGCAATCACTCAAAGATACTCTGACAACTGACATCATACTGGCGTACCCAAATTTTGATCAGGAGTTTATTTTGAACACGGACGCGAGTCAAGTAGCCATCGGGGGAGTACTCGCGCAGGAGCAAGAAGGAATCGAAAAACCAATCCTATTTCTCTCCAGAACACTAACGGGCGCAGAACTGAATTATTCCACCTACGAGAAGGAGCTGCTTGCAATCGTCTTTTCACTGAAGAAGGCTCACCCCCTTATATTTGGTCAGAGAGTCATCGTCCGTTCTGACCATAAGCCGTTGAAGTGGCTTCTGAGGGAAGGACACCGAGAGCCAATGGAAGACTAGCACGTTGGGTTATGACACTACAAGACTACGACGTTCTCATCGAGTACGTGAAGGGCAAACTCAATAGAGTGGCCGATTGGTTGTCCCGCCCGCCTGGAATGACTAAGGAGTTTGTGAACGCGATATACGAAAAAGCGGTCATGGATAGCAGGGTAATCAGCAAACACCAGCAAAAGGACGTCGAAATAGAGGCAATTCGAACAGCCGTCGAAGAAAGGGAGGCTTTCAGCTGGCCCGAATCCAAGCCCATCTCGCCGTCGAGATTCAAACTCGTGAGAAACTTGTTGGTTTACATCGATGTGAACTGGAGAGAGGTCATCGTAGTTCCTAAAAAGTTGAGAGAGCAGCTCATTTGGAACGCACACACGGACGTTGGGAGCATTCATCCTGGAGCTGCGGGGCTACAGAAATCCTACGGGACCTCTATTTTTGGCCAGGCATGGTTCAACAAGTACGGCAGGTGGTCCAAAAGTGCGACACGTGCGCGCGGAACAAACAGACGCGGAAAGAGACTGTGGAAACAATGCCTTGTGTGCGAGGCCACAGTCCTTGGAACTTCTGCACGTGGACTTAGTTGGCCCCCTTCCTCCGACTGGGGAAGGCAGCAATTATATCCTCACCTGTGTGGACAGTTTTAGCAAGTTTGCCATCCTGGCAGCAATAAAAGATAAGATGGCTCGGGAGGTGGCGGACAAGTTCCATCGTTTAATATTGTGCAAACTGGGCGCCCCTTCCGCACTAGTATCCGACCAAGGCAAGGAATTTTGGAACTCTACTTTCAAAGCTCTTCCGGGTTTGGGAAGTACAACACCAACGGACCGCCGCATACCATCCCCAAAGCAACGTGATGATCGAACGTCTGAACAAAGAGCTATGCATCAAACTCCGAATACTTTGTGAAGAAACCGGACGAGACTGGGATAAAATCCTCGACACCGTGGAATTGTCCCTGAACATCCGAGTGCACCGAGCCACGGGGTATTCTCCATTCTTCTTGATGTACGGGCGACCCCCCAATGTACCTTCGAAGCTATTCCACATGCCACAGGAGGCGTGCCTGAGCCCGTACAACCCCGAGGAATACGCCGAAGACCGAAAGAGGAGTCTGAGCGAAATCTACCGCCGAGTAGAAGAGTTCATGCGTAGCTATGAGAAGACCAATGGAATCAAGGAATTGAAACCGTTCGAAGAAAAGGCGCCCCATGGCTTGGTGTACATTGATTACCCACGACCGGGCAGAGGCAAGTTGGAGCCCCGGTACGAGGGTCCATACATCATCCTCGAACAGAAGACTCCAGTCACTTATCTCCTGCGTCACATGATCACTGGACATCAGATAGTGATCCATCGGGATCGCATCCGCCGCAGCATCGATGCCCCAGGGGACGTCAAGCGACAAGGCGGGGCGGATGGCGCAGGGGACGTGATGGGGGAAGGGTCATCGCCCCTCCTCTCTGGAGATTCGCCCTCGGCACCGAAGAAACATCAAAACGGGGAAGTGAACCGGAGTGCACTTCCTGCGCACTGGCAGGACCGAGTGGCGGAACGAGAACCGCTGGGCACTTCCGAACTACTTCCTCACAGAGAGTTTCGCCCAGGAAATGGAGAAACATCGACTAGTGGAGGTGAACCGGAGTGCACTTCCTGCCCACTGGCAGGACCGAGTGGCGGACAGGAACTGCCTGGTGCTTCCGAACTACTTCCGCGCGGGGACCTTGTGGGAATAGGATCCCCGACAAAGCAGACAGGCTGCTTTCACAGGGCCACCGTTTGAGCGTCCGTATGCTCTTAGGCCCAGACCTCGAGTACACTACGAAGAAACCGAGAACGATTAAAACTAAGTGTGCCAGTGTTAGTGTCCCGATAAAGGGGACAAATAAATGAAATAAAAAATAGTGGAAAATTGTGAATATAGTGATGATAACTGCCCCTAGTTAAGAAAGTTTGCATCGGAGTGCAAAATTATAGGAGGGGTGGGGGGATGTTGTGACGGTAAATTTGCGTGCCGAAATCTCTTACGAGAATGGGAGCAGAAATTTTAGTTTTAATATTTTGTTGTTTAAATCTCTACAGCAAGGTGGTTTGGGGTTATGGTTATTGAAGAATATCAATAGGTTTCTTGTTACAAGGTTAAAAGAAAAAAAAAAAAAAAAAAAAAAATTTCAGATTGTTTAACGTTCGTTCGATTTTTATTTTTGTGTTCTCACGTGAATGGTATAACCCAGGACAACCTTGTGGGAGAGATTTATGGCAAGGTCGAAAAACGGCCGTAGCTACAAAGAGAAGGGAAAACGAGCTGGCCGAGTTCAGATGTAAAATGGTTTGTTTTTTCTTCGCTTCGTGGTTAAACTTTTGCGAGACAGACTTCTAATCCACTTGTTAAATTGGACCATGACGTTGGTCATAAACTTAAAATAAAGTTCTTTCTTCGAAGCCACTTGGTTTTTAAGTTAATTTTAAGGAAAAGGAGGAGCTTTTTTTTTTGGAAGGGAATGTCAATGTCCAATCAAAGGACAATGAGTCTTGGAACACCCAGTGAGGGAAAAGAAAAGCTCCTTCTTTACTTATGTATGGATGAAAGCTTTCGTAGGGACGACCTTAGGTAATGAAAATGTTTTTGATAGGTCATTCGGAATATTGTAAGGCGGAGTCCTCGAAATTTTAAGGTGTATCTTAGATTTCTAAGTTAGTTGTAGATTCGTCCTCGAAAGCTAAAAGTGGCTTGTAAGAATAACTCCTTGAAATCTGTGGCGTGATTGAAAATTTCTAAGTTGAGTTAAAACTGTTTCACGTTGTACTTAAAAATTTGAATTGCCTTTGTTTACGCGAACTTGTGTGTAAGAGCTTTATTGTTAGCGACCGGGAAAAAGAACTTTGTGGAATTTCTTTCAATTTAGTTCTCATTAAATGTTAAACTTTAAGTTTGCGACATATTAGGTTTCCTCAGGGAAGAGTCAATATCTTGTGTTGAAGTGGGAACTGTGGAAACCCGGGAAGTTAACGCATGACCATTCAGTTATTGTGAGAGGAAATCTAATTTATTTGACGGACTTTTTTCCTGGAAAAACTCTGCGGAACTCGCGCAGAACTGTTGAGAGTAACTTTCCCAAAATTTTTGTAAGTAAACCCTTTTTTCCAACTTCTCCTTAGATTACGAAATTTGAATTTAGTGCTGTTTTTAAAGTTACACGCAAATAAAAAAAAACCTCTGTATAAATGGTTTTTGAGACTTAAATACTTGCAAACATTTTCTTTAAATTAATAATTTGATTTTTTTTAAACAAAATTTGTAATCGTACATCCGTATATTTCTTTCAATTTATGTCTTAATTGGAGTGAAATTAAATAAACTTTATAAGAGGGAGTGTGTCGTTTTTATGCTACCTTGCAATAGGCCTCTCTTGTAAGCTGAGGGTAAATTAACATTGAAAGTGGGAAATCCAAAGTGGGCTTCAAGTAAGCCGAGGGAAAATACGCGTATAACATTAAAGGGATCATGTCAAGAATAACGAACCCAACACCTGCAGGGTTCGCTATTCTTGACAAGGGAATTTTTGGGTTCGCTATTCTTGACATGGTAAAATTGGGTTCGCTATTCTTGACATGGGAAGTCCTCAAGGACGTTTTCATAACTTCAGACGGTAGGTTTATGTTTCCCAATTTTAAGTAATTAGTTAAGGACGTTTAATTAAATGCTTTTATATTAGTCTTTTTTTATTTAACCAAACTAGCACGACTTAACCTAACCAATCGTCAATGCCGTACAGTATAAAGAATCCTCTTCTCTTAATATATAAAAATAAATAAATAAAAAAAATTTATTGTTTTTTATTTATTTTTTTAGGTTAATTGTACGCCCTTGACGATTGGTTAGGTTAAGTCGTGATAGTTTGGTTAATTTTTGCTACCCGCGACCCGCACGAAGGGCGGGTCTTAGGCTAGTTGTAACATAAGAGAAATTGTAATATTTTAATATTTATTATATAAACAAATTAATCGAAAAAGTGGTGAGAGATGGATCAATTATCCATAGTGATGAATGGCGAGCCTACAGAAATCTGGCCAATAATCCAAATTACCAGCACAGAGCCGTCAACCACTCTTTGCACTTCGTTAATCCACAGACAGGCGTTCATACACAACATATTGAATCGAATTGGGGAAGACATAAGGCTAAAATTAACAACATGCGAGGATGCAAACGCGAATTTCTTCCAGGTTATTTACAACAGTTCATGTGGATGGAAAGAAATAAAGTAAACAGGTTAATTAATTTCTGTAACGCAATTGCCACTCAATTTCTTTTTAATAAATTAGTATACGGTTCATTTTCATTTCAGTAAATTGTTTTATTTATTCTTTCATC
Source organism: Bathynomus jamesi (assembly GCA_023014485.1). Taxonomy (NCBI): domain Eukaryota; kingdom Metazoa; phylum Arthropoda; class Malacostraca; order Isopoda; family Cirolanidae; genus Bathynomus; species Bathynomus jamesi. The sequence goes on from JAJOZX010002117.1 coordinate 493,878, forward strand.
AATAAAGTGAAGATTACATATGTTTAACTTTTTCCTTTACATGATATTTTATTGGGTTTGCTATTCTTGACATGGGAACTTTTGGGTTCGCTATTCTTGACAAGGGAATTTTTGGGTTCGCTATTCTTGACATGGTAAAATTGGGTTCGCTATTCTTGACATGATCCCATTAAAGGGCCATCCGAGTGGATAAGCAGAGTCATCCTGAAATAAACGAACACGCGCGTAAGAAATAAGTGCAATCGGAAAAGGGTGTGCACCACATAAATTAAGGGGTTGCGCACGACACTATAATTAACTGTAATAATTTAATATGATGTAATTAATGTACTTTAATGAAACTGTAATTGACGATAATAAGTGAATGTGAATTAATTTGTAATTATAATCATAGTTGTAATAAACCAAAATTACAATGTACTCAGTGATGTACTTGGGATTGTACTCAATGTACTACTCAGACATTATGTCGCCATTTAGGAATACATACTCAGCGATATTATTATTATTATTTTTGTTATTTAGTTTTTCGTTTTATTTTGGAATCTTTCAAAATTCTGATATGTGTTCTTTGTGTTTCAAGGGGGGAACTTAACCTTCAACTGCACTTCCCCAATATTTAAACTTATATGATGCTTGTATCTGTAAATTAAGAGACACTCCCTTGTTAGCAACCCTTCAGCGAGAAGTCAGAGCCCTCCTCTAGGAGGCCGAGGGTCTCCTCACTTTCAAATTCCGGCCTGAGCCATGGTCGAAAGAGGTCGAACCTCTCCCCCTGTAAAAGTCTAATCTAACTTAGAGGCTGAGTATTGCCTGTACATTTTAGCAGTAAATTACAGTAAAAGAAAGTTTTTTTATCTTTTCCTTCGAGCCGTGCTCTCGTCCGAGAACTCAGTCAATAAAGTAGAGAAAAATAATTTCCCGATACGTTATAAGAAGAATCGGTGAATCGTCAGATAATTTAGTAAGTTTTCACAGAATCCTCCGACCCACTATAAGAAGAAATCGGAGAGTAGTATAGAAGAAACTATTGTGAGTAACAAATCCGTTGCTGCCTCCTAACCAGAACCCCCGTCGACTTCGAACCAACCGAGGCCATAGACGGAGGGGTTTAATTTACAGGGGGAGGTGTTCGACCTCTTTCGACCATTGCTCAGGCCGGAATTTAAAAGTGAGGAGGCCCTCGGCCTCCTCGAGGAGGGCTCCGACCTCCTCGCTGAAGGGCTGCTAAGACAGACTTATTTAATTCTTGTATTGTAAATTCAATCATTCCTAAATTTTTGGGAGTGCAGTTGAAGGTTAAGTTCCCCCTTTAACTGGAGATCTAAACACTTCTTGGACGTTAAGCATAATTTTAACACATATCAGAATTTTGAAAGATTCCAAAATAAAACGAAAAACTAAATGAAAAAAATAATAATAATAATAATAATAATAATAATAATAATAATATCGCCGAGTATACATTCCTAAATGGCGACATAATGTCGGAATAGTACATTGAGTACAATCCCAAGTACATCACTGAGTACATTGTAATTTTGGTTTATTACAACTATGAGTAAAATTACCAATTAATTCACATTCGCTTATTATCGTTAATTAGTTTCATTAAAGTACAGGGTGGGCCGTAAGTTTCCATACATAGGAAAAATAAAAAAAAATTTATGGACAACCATTTTTATTTATATAATATGCTCTACATGGTTGCCATTGTTTTGAAAACACATTTCAATACGTGTTCCCCACTGTTGATGAACACGCATTAGCACAGTTGACGTTATGCTTGTAATGGCGTTGGTGATACGTTCCTTTAGATGATTTATGTCTCGTATCTTTTCCTGATACACCATGGCCTTCAAGTGCCCCCAAAGATAGAAATCAAGGGGGGGTGAGATCTGGGGATCTGGGAGGCTACTCCACAGGACCACGTCGACCAATCCAAGCATCCGGAAACTGCTGATCCAAATACCGACGCACGTATTTAAATTTTCCTATGTATGGAAACTTACGGCCCACCCTGTACATTAATTACATTATATTAAATTATTATCGTTAATTACAGTTTCATTAAAGTACATTAATTACATTATATTAAATTATTACAGTTAATTACAATTAAACAGTTAACTATAGTTTTTTACAGTGTTACATATTTATAGACAATTAGGATGTTAGGAGCAGTGGTGGGCACCGTTAACCAAAAAGTTAACTTCGATAACGATAATCCGTTAACCCCAATTTTTAACTCCGATAACGATAATCCGATAATTTTACTACAAAGTGAACGGAAGTTAACGATAATCCGTTAACGATAACTATTTCTTTACTAACATTTAAAAAAATCAAGGGAAAAAGCTTTAAAACCCATAGAAAATGTTTATTTATGCAAAATCCAACAATAAATAGGTATTTAACTGTATTTTTATCAAGTTTTGCAACTTTTTTGCTTAATAACTTTTTTTTTTATTTTTAATAAAAAATGTACTGATTACATGTTTTGAAACCCTTGTAACCACTAACCATTAACTAAATTTTAATTTACCAGGGAATTATTATGGCGGGAACTGAAAGGTAAAATTAAATTTTAGGCACATTTATTAAAGACTATGACACAATGTGCTTGTTGCCCTTCAGAAAGACCAACTTCTCAAAGTTAGGCCCAACTGCCAGTCTTGACCTCTTGGGCCTCAGGATGTCCTTGCCGAGAGAGAAGAGCCGTTCCACTGCGGCAGAGGACGGAATTGGCAGACTGAAGTTATGGCGATTTGAATTCATTCGCGGAGCGGTGATCTTCCGTGAATGACTCCTCGCAGTTAACGTGTTAACGGACTTTAACAGACTAAATATCGAGTTATCGGAAGTTAACTGGTCCGATAACGATAAATGGAAATTAACTTCCGTTAATAGTCCGTTAAAAAAGTTAACTTCGTTAATTAACTGTTATCGGATTAACGCTTTAGTGCCCAACACTGGTTAGGAGTATAACACAAAGTACATGGGCACATACGGTGCATATATATATATATATATATATATATATATATATATATTATAACACACATAATAATGTTTTATAAATTAGAAGCAAGCGAGAGGGATTTTCACCTCAAAAGCGCTCGCTTTCGCTGGTCAGCGGAATTCGAACACTTCCGTCAGCATGAACGAATATCTTGCGAGGAATTAAATAAATAAAAGAAAAAGTAAAAAGAATACATGTGGACGTATGTACATGTACGTAACTACGTACGTAATCATGATCATTAGGGGGCATGTACGAATGCATAAACTATTGTACACATATTGGTAGTCACACAATAGGTTGACAATGGTAGACAATATGCAGCTGAATGAATAATTAATAAAGGTTAAGAAAGGACATGGATGTATGAATGAACAACATATAAATAATGACGTATAGAGTGTAAAGTTTTTATTATTATGTTAAAGAATTTACCATACATTGTATACTAGAGATATGATGAAGGGAAAATGTAAAGGGAATTAAGCTACTTTATGACGTTATAGTTATTCAAATTATGTCATAGGTCAATTCATAATTAATACGTCATAGTTATTTAATTTGTACGTACAGTACAAGTCATTATTGGGAGAATTTAGAAGAAATGAATTAGAGCAATACAGTAAGGAAAGGTTTATAGCCATTGTACAAAGAGTGAGTGAAACTATTAATTAAATAAATATATTTATACGAGTATACAGTAAATATTAAGGAATTGGTACATTTGGGAAGAATTAAATAAATGAATAAAGAAGCACAAAGAAGGGTTCAAATCATACCACATTCAATGTGCATGCATAATCTAATAAAATTTAGGGATGAGGGTTAGATGCAAGACATCAATAATTAATTATAATAAATTCTATAATAAATGGAAAATGGAGATATAGGTAATATTATGATGGAAATATTAAACGATCTAAACCGTCAATTGTCTTGTTTGTACTTTAAGGGAATGAAATTAAGGGACATTCGTTTCTCACAACGAACCTTCAATGACACAAACATGAATTCGACTTAACCATAGAAATGGTAGGTCGCATTGTTGTTAGGCGATTTTGGTTCTTATGTAAAAATGAATATTTGATTATATAGGAATTATTCATTGTTCATTTTTACACACACACACACACACACATATATATATATATGCAAATAACTGCAATGACCGCGCAGTATATAAATGAATAGAAACGACATAAGTATTAAGGAACGTTTCTGCACACGAGGAGGAGAGATAACGAAATAATGAAAAATGAGGCGAACCGCCTGGGAATCGAACCCAGGGCCTTCCAATTGCCGGTCGGACGCTCTACCATTATGCTACGGACCTCACTCAATCACAAATCGAAATTCTCCCAAATAGGGCAGAAACCAATGCCCTCAGAGAGCACCCTCGCAAATCGTGAATATGCGCAAATAACTGCAATGACCGCGCAGTATGTAAATGAATAGAAACGACATAAGTATTAAGGAACGTTTCTGCACACGAGGAGGAGAGATAACGAAATAATGAAAAATGAGGCGAACCGCCTGGGAATCGAACCCAGGAAGGCCCTGGGTTCGATTCCCAGGCGGTTCGCCTCATTTTTCATTATTTCGTTATCTCTCCTCCTCGTGTGCAGAAACGTTCCTTAATACTTATGTCGTTTCTATTCATTTATATACTGCGCGGTCATTGCAGTTATTTGCGCATATTCACGATTTGCGAGGGTGCTCTCTGAGGGCATTGGTTTCTGCCCTATTTGGGAGAATTTCGATTTGTGATTGAGTGAGGTCCGTAGCATAATGGTAGAGCGTCCGACCGGCAATTGGAAGGCCCTGGGTTCGATTCCCAGGCGGTTCGCCTCATTTTCATTATTTCGTTATCTCTCCTCCTCGTGTGCAGAAACGTTCCTTAATACTTATGTCGTTTCTATTCATATATATATATATATATAAGCAAACAACCACAAGGAAAAGGAAACACAAAGTCCGAGCGCTTTCGTGATATATTCACATTATCTTCCTTGATAATGTGAATATATCACGAAAGCGCTCGGACTTTGTGTTTCCTTTTCCTTGTGGTTGTTTGCTTATTAATAAGGTCACGTGTTATTTTGTGATTCTAGTGCATATATATATATATATATATATATATTATATATATATATACTGTGTGTGTATATATATATGTGTGTGTGTGTGTGTGTGTGTGGTGTTGTGTGTGTGTATATATATATATATATATATATATATATATATTATATATATATATATATATATGGCGTCCCAAAAAAATGTATACACACTTTAACAGCTGATAGCTCAATTGATGTTTCTTTCTTTCCAAGTTAAACTCATTAGAATTAATAATGGCAGTCAGACTAAGCTTTGAACAAAGGAAATTCATTCTAAAATGCTACTGGAAGTGTGAAAACGCAGTTGAAGTGCAAAGACAGTTTAGGAGGGAGTTTCAAACAGATCCACCAACGCGACTTACCATCACTCGAATTAGAGATAAGTTTGAAGCCGATGGAACTGTTCAGAATGTCCACAAGAAGCGTTCCGGAAGACCACGGACATCGACAAGCCCCACAAAGCAAGAAAGAGTACTGGAAACGTATCACCAAAGTCCAAGAAAATCTGTGCGGCAAGCGAGTCGTGAGGTAGGAATTTCAGAATCGTCTGTCCAACGCATTTTGAAGCGCTGTCAATGGAAAAGTTACATTCCAAGATTAGTCCATGCTATTAATGAAGATGATCCGGACCGAAGAGTGGAGTATTGCGAGTGGTACTTGGCACGATGTGGATGTGGATTGGACGAAGGGGTTTCGTAGAATACCCTCCGCGTTCACCAGACCTCACACCACTAGACTTTTTTTTATGGGGATACTTAAAAGCAGAGCTGGGCATTTGCGGCATATTTTGCGGTACTGCGGTACTACCGCAAACCGGAACCGCATAACGCAGTACCGCAAAGGATCGCTGAAAGTACCGCAGTACCGCTACCGCATTCAAATTTCCGCGTACCGGTTTGGTGCCGGTTTGGTAGTTTGGTAGTACCGCAGTACCGCAGTACCGCAAAATATGCCGCAAATGCCCAGCTCTGCTTAAAAGACAAAGTCTACGCTATAAAACCTGCAACAGTCGCTGAATTGAGAGCAGCCATTGAACGAGAATGCACACAAATACCAAACGAAATGTTTCGTGATGTTTGCGATTCCATTGCTTCGCGTTATCAGCAGTGCCTGGACCAGAACGGACGTCAGTTTGAAAACAGGCGTTGACAAAACAATTAAATAATGTCTGTAGATTCTATTACACTTTGAAAATGAAATGTATTTTAATAAACACTGCCTTTATAAGTATTTAAAGTGTGTATACATTTTTTTGGGACGCCCTGTGTATATATATATATATATGTGTGTGTGTGTGTGTGTGTGTGTGTGTGTATATATATGTGTGTGTGTGTGTGTATATATATATATGTATGTGTGTGTGTGTGTGTATATATATATATATGTGTGTGTGTGTGTGTGTGTGTGTGTATTAAAATTGACCAACTGATTAGGTTAATTGAATGCCAGGTTGGGTCAACTTTACGCCCTTGACCATTGGTTAGATTAAGTTGTGATATTTTCGTTAGTTTGTAATTATTTTTGTAATATTCCATTCTTCCATTCCGTTGCTTTTATACTTTAAAAATGTCACGAATGTATGTAGCCTAGGTCTTTGCGCGAACTAAGAATAATTTGGCCTATGTAGTGGTGGCGAATTTTTTTGTTGGCGGGTCATTTTTGTTACTTTTGATTTAAAAAAAAACGAAATTGGGTCACAAGAATTTATTTACTTAGTATTTTTAGTGAGAAACTACTTGTTGGATTTTAGCTGCTAATGTTTTGATCCGAGTATTTAGTTGTCTTTAGTCTCACACATGCAGCACTCATATCTGTGCCAAGGCGATTCCTAGTGGTGGATTTGACGAAATTTATGGAGGAAAACAACTGTTCACATGAATAAGATGAACCAAACATTGTTAGCAGAGCTAATGCTAGCTTTTTCATTGATGCAAAAGAATTTGGTAAAGAATTCCATTCTACAAGAATAAGATTCTATACTCTTTCTATTGATTGTTGTTCTCTGGTTACACCCAAAATTGATGACTCCAATTCCTTTTCGTGTAACTTCAGATAAAAATCAATAAATTTAGTCTTCCATACTGCACTTTCTTGGAAGTCAACTAATTCCATTTCTAAATTACCAATGTCAAGCCAATGAAAAGCTGATAACTGAAAATCTTCAAATTGAATAGTATGGGGGAATTGGATGAATTGTAAGTTGTCATACATACATACATACACGTTTTTGAACGTATACTATACGTTTAAAAACGTTTCAATGTGTATCAGCTGTTTATTTCGGTGGGAGAATAAAATAATTTTAAAACTAAGGCAGAAAATATTAAAAATTAGTCATATTTTATTTAAATAAGAGCTCGTGGGTCAGTGGTTCGCCATCACTCGCCCTATAGCCTACGTCCAATTTTCAACGCAAATTATCGTCAAATTTTTGAAGAATAGCAAATTAAATGTACGAAATTCAAACGTTAAAGGGCTATAACGTTTTTATTATTCAGTTATCAGAAAAAAAAATTATATTTTGTAAATCAGCGTAAAAAAGTACACATGATGGTGGTAATTAATTTCAATTCTAGTGGTGGGCACCAAACGGAAAAGATCCAAAATTCCTAATTCTTTTTGCAACACCTCTTACTTGGTTATATATAACCAAGTCTCGACAAAACATTTCCCGAGCCTGAAAACTTTTGTTTTGGAAGAGAACCGCTTCCATTTTCAGTGGCTACAAAACTAAAATTTAAACTTGTGGGTTGATTTTTTCCTTGTACACTGAAAGCTGAAGACAAATAGATTCTTACATTCAGTAAAAAAAGTAGTCATTGTAGTCGATACGTACAATAGACTGTTTCCTCAGGTTTAGGATCGTGTGTAGTCTCCCAAAATTACCTATTGTATCTACTTCAAGTACATTTAATTGTAAATTAACGCAATATGTAATGCTCATCCTAATCTCTTTTACAAACTAACTAGTTAAAAAAAAATTCAAAGATTTTGTAAACAAATTAAGTTTCTAATGTCAATTATATATTTATAGCTTCGATATTGCATCTTTGTATACAATTATTCCCTTAAAAGCAACTACGATACAAACGTGTATAAGCAAACTATATACTAATAACAATGATGCTTTTCATAACTTCAGTGTAAAACTAGTTTTCAAACTGTTAAGCGAGAAGTCTAAAGGGGTTCCCTGATAAAATTTTGGCAATTCCGAAAATTTGAACTTTCAAGCAACCACTTTTGAAATGAAAATTTGAATGATAATTTTGCAGGACTGACTGCTACTTCAGAAATTAAATCAGATACGAAACGCTTACCCGGAAGTAAAGTCTCCACTGAATAATACTGTGGAAGGTCTTTCATCAAAATGTCGAAGTTCGAAAAGTGTGAAACATGTTTTCTGCGCCTAACTGAGAATATTTTCCCCCCAGATAGATCCACATAACTGAGTGCTCAACGCTTCTCACGACTCTACCCACCCAGATGTACTACCAGTGTGTGGTGCCGCGTTTGTTAGCGGGCTAAAGATAAAGTAAAGGCCAATTTGAGGCTTTATTCAACATAAACATAGCATAGATCTGAAACACAGAAAACAATAATTAGTAAAGACTCATTACATTCCTCTCTTCTTTTATAATACGTGATACATTGCACGGTAAGAAACAAAACGACAAGTTCAAGATATTTTGGAAGAAAGAAGAGTCTACAAGTTTAGGCGTTGAGCTGGGTATCTGATTCGAGTGCTTCTTCTCAGAGAGGGACTCGTCTCGGAGGTTACTGACACAGGTGGGCCTCTCTCGACTTCGACTGGAGTCGCTTCGACGGAGCTGTTGAGACCGTGTGTCGGCGGATCTCAGCGGGTTCTGAGTCGTCCGTTAGCGGGGTGGAATTGATTGGCGGACTGGGTACGTGGGGTTCATAGTGATTCGTGTCATCCGTATTGCTACGTCCCGCCGGTGCCAGGTCCTGATGGATACGGTATCTTTCTCCCATTCGGATGCCGTATAAACGCGTAGTTGGGGTTTGCCTCAATTAACTCAACTTCCTCGACGAGGGGGTCGTTCTTGGATCGGCGAATGAATTGGCGAAGGAGTACAGTTCCCGGAGAAGACAGCCACGTCGGTAGTGCAGAACCGGTAGAAGTACGCCGCGGGTGTGTGAATAGACGCTCGTGAGGAGTTTCGTTCGTGGCCGTACACAGCAGCGATCTAATCGAGTGCAGCGCGTCTGGTAGGACGGACTCCCATTGCGACATCGGCAACCCGCGATCTTCTATGGCTAGTTTGATGGTGTTCATGATGATTCCATTGTAACGTTCGCATTGCCCGTTTCCTTGGGGGTGATACGGCGTTATCACCGTTATCGGTGAGACGGGCGATAACGGTTGACGTGTTCGTATCACGGCACGGGAAGGCAAAAGGAAAGCGTGAATACTCGTCGATTACTGTTAGGATGTAAGGTCGCGAAGTTGCGCTCGGAAGCGGGCCTTTAAAGTCGATGTTAAATCGGTCAAACGGGGACATGGCCCGTATTAAGTAACTAACTTCTGGTTTATAGTACTGTGGCTTACATTTAGCGCATGTTTGGCATTCCGACGTAACTCGTTTGATGTCATCCACTGAGAATGGTAGGTTCCTAGCTCTCACAAAATGAGTCATTCGGCGGACTCCTGGGTGTATCAGATTAACATGCAGCTGGGCGAGGATATTCTTGGAGTAGCAGCGCAAAAGGATCGCGACAATGCGTCTGCGGCTCGGTTCTCGGGGCCCGGTCTGTATTTTATTGTGAATGAGTAGCCGGCTAGTTCTACACGCCAACGGAGAATCTTATCGTTCTTATACGACCAGTAGCTTTTCCATCGAACATGAAAGATACGCTCCGCTGGTCGGTGACGACAGTAAAGTGTCGATAAGCTAAGAAGTGCTTCCACTTGCGAATGGATTCGATTACAGCGTATGCCTCCTTTTCAACGATGTGATGGCGACGTTCTGTGTTATTCAGAGCGCGAGAAAAGAACGCCACCGGGCGGCCGTTCTGGGTGAGGGTGGCTCCGATTGCTGAAGAGGAAGCGTCCGTCTCCACAGTGAACGGCAGTTCTTCATCGATTGAACCGACGACAGCTTTCGAGATATCATCTTTGAGTGTTTGGATCGTTGATACTTCCTCGCGAGTTAATGGGAATGATGAAACGTTGAGCAGAGGTTTGATCTTGAGGGAATAGTTCTGAATCCATTTAGCATAGTATGCGAATAGTCCGATTACGCGTTGTAGAGACGACTTGTTGCGAGGAGTTTGAAGTTCTTGTAGTGGCCGGAGGCGTTCGGGATCGGCCGCAATACGCCATGAGAGATAGAATATCCGAGCAGGTGCACTGATGTCATCGAAAGCTTGCATTTTTCCTTGTTTAGACTCAGATTTACTCGTTTAGCGGCTTCCCAGAAATGTCGAAGGTTCTCATCGTGCTCTTCCAAGTGGTTCCGCAGATGGTGAGATCGTCGAGGTAGGCGTATGTTGATGATAAGTGTTCGAGGATATGAATTCGTTCATGACGCGCTGGAAGGCTGCGGCTCCGTTAGTTACCCATGGATCCTTCTGAATTGGTATAGATTTCCGTCAGCCTCGAATGCTGTGAAAGGTCGTTCAGACGGATCGATTTCTACCTGGTGGTAGTATGCGCTTGACAGATCAATTACGCTGTAGTATTTGTGTTGTGAGACTTTGTTGGCTATATCATCGATTCGCGGAAGAGGATATGCATCTAGCATGGTAAATCGGTTGACGGTTTGAGAGAAATCGATTACCATGCGTTTTTTTTTTTGTTTCGGTAGATGTAATGATACTTGAGCACGCCAGGGTGAGTTACTGGGTTCAATTATCTCATCCCTGAGTAGCTTTTCGATTTCTTTCCCAATGAAAATTTTGTCCTCAGAGCAAAATCGTCTGGACTTCGTGCGATGGGACGACAATCGGTAGTTAAGTTGCCGAATAGTGGTGGGGCTGAAATTCTGATCGAGTAAGGCCGCATATATGGAGTGCTGGCTCCGGACCTCCGAAATTGATGTTCAATTCCTTGTGTCTGATTAAGAATGGGGTACCGAGTATTATGTCAGCGCACAGATCCGACAAGACGGATAGTTCGAGCTTTTCGTAGTCGCGGTCTCCCATCGTAATCTTCACTGTACATCGACCTGAGATGGCTGCGGATAGATTAGGCGAAGCCATTGATACGACGCCCGAGTGCGGAAGAATGGGCGGCTCTAAGTGTTTGGCTAGATCCTCACGAATGAAGTTGTCCGAGCTGCCAGTATCCAACAAGGCGAGACACGAACGGCCGTTGAGAGGATATCGACTGTTGAGTTGGTAGGCATGGAGGAGCTACACGATAGAGTGGTACTAATGGTCGCTAATGCTGCGGCTGAATGAGACGCTGTGGTTTATCCTGTTTTGACGTGCCGAGGAAGTACTTGAGCGGCAGACTTTGGCCCAGTGGCCAGTTTTTCACATTTCGCACAGATAGAATCCTTTGCTGGACACCTGCTTCGTGGGTGGCGTCGAGACCCGCAGAAGAAGCACAGAGCGGCTTTGTTGTCGAAATTCGTAGCGGCTGAAGAGTTTTGGGAGACGTCTTCTTGGACGCAGGCAGGCCGGGCAGAGTCAGTAGTCGGCGACGGTTCGTGGCGAGAGCCAGTGGCTGCAACAGCACCGTAATGAGTGAGTACGATTCTGAGTTTTTCTGGGCCTGATCTAATGTTCGAGCCTGGACGATAACCTTTTCCAGTGAGAGTGTCATTTTCGAGTAAGCGGGTACGGATGGCGCTATCTCTAATTCCTCGGATGAAAGCGTCTCTCACAGATGAACTCCTGTTTTCGTCGGCGGAAACCGATTTGAAGTTGCAGTCATTGGCTAGTTGTTGAAGAATTTGCAAGTACTCATCGAGGGTTTCCTCGGGCTTTTGGTGAGGGGGACAACAGGTGGCGAGCGCATACTCGTTTGGCTTCTTGACGTAGGTGGCCTCTAAGGCTGCCATGGCATTCTCATAAGTAGAGCAGTCTTGAATGATATCAGCGACATCGGGGCGATATGTATGAATAGAACCTCCAATTTATTGGGGTTGTGTTCGGCGATAGTACTCACAGAAATATTGAATCCGCGCGACCATAATTTCCATAGTTCCCAGCTTGGGAAGAATTCGGAGAAGTAATAAATTTATCCGGGCGAATCACCTTCTCCATGATATAGTAAGATTACTGGATGAATATTTGCTTGCTGTATCTGAAAGGCCGACTGAATGGCTGATTGAAATGTTGAATAATTGTGGTGCGCGTTTGTTAGCGGGCTAAAGATAAAGTAAAGGCCAATTTGAGGCTTTATTCAACATAAACATAGCATAGATCTGAAACACAGAAAACAATAATTAGTAAAGACTTGTTACACAGAAAACAATAATTAGTAAAGACTCATTACACAGTGCATGAGCACAAGTTAGTTTCAAACTATATCCCTCGTAAACACTTGTGGGTTAGAGTGAAAGTGAGCATTCCCAACTTTCTGAGTGGTTAAGTTTCTGATGCTACTTGTAACTTTTTTTCTGTGCGAGACTGCGTTTTTTGCGTACTCCCACAACTCAAAGTACTGCCAGAGATGGGCACAAAATACTTTAAATGTAATTAAATACTAAATACATTACTTCCTTAAAAAAGTATTTAAATACCAAATACATTACATATTTTCAAAATGTATTTAAATACTAAATACATTACATCAAAAATGTATTTAAATACATTTCAAATACATTTTTAAATACTTATTCAACTATATCATGCCAGAATTTTTCTAAAACCTATCTCTTGGTAACATTAGTTTATTGATATTATCATCTATTAGACTTTATAAACATATTGCATAACTCATAAGTAGGCAATTTTTTATTGACCTAAAAACAAAACAAAATTGACTTATTTTCTCCAAAATTGACTTTGACCTAATAAATATGTACCATTAAATTGTCTAATTTGACTTATTGTAAAGCAATTTTCGTGATTACAAACTATTAGTTGTGTAATTTTAGTGATAAATTGTATAATCTATTTATAGATTGATACATAAAACTAATATATTATACAACACTCCACATGCAGTCAGTTAACATCTTAAAGTACAATTATTCCACATCTGCATTATACAACACCGCAATATAGTTTTTAACATTTTCGAATTTGAAGTTTTTGTCTTTGGCTAGGAGTTTTCGAAGAATCGACAAACTTCTTTCGACTGATGCTGAGGTAGGTTGACAGTTTTTTAGTAGAACGTATAATGATGGAGATATAGCATTCCTGGTCATCAAAATTATATCCTTGATATCATTTGTTTGCAAACGCTTTTTGATATAATTTTTTATATTAACATCATAATCTCCAAAATATATGGTACTGACCGCTTCGTATGCTTCTTTGATAGCAAAATCTGTGCTCTCCATTTTTCTAATGGAGAACATAATGAAGAGTACTGTTCTTGCAATTGTAAGAGCTGAAAACCTAACCCATCTGATTTGATGAGAGCTTTCGCTCTTTTAACGAGGATCCCATTGCCCTCGAATCCTTCCACAATCTGTCTTACTTTTGGAAGATGCCTTGCGTAATAAAACGCTACATTCAACCAAGTGGCCCATCTAGTAACGATTGGATCAGGTGGCTTGGTTTCTTCGGCTAAGAAATGTATTTGCGAAATGTATTTAAAAATATGTATTTTCAAATAAATACTCTTTCAAAGTATTTAAATACATATTTAAATACACACCGAAAAAGTATTTATAAATACAAGTATTACAATACAAATGTATTTAAATACATATGTATTTAAATACTGCCCATCTCTGAGTACTGCCACCCTTGATGCTAAGACTGATATGCGTCTGCAACTGTCGACTATCGCCATTAATTTACTGCTGAACAGACACACCTCTCATTATCAGTCAGTCTTTCCTTGTGAACAGACGTGTTTTATCGAGTGTCGAGTGTTATCAATTGAATAAGTGGTTTTCGTTGAAGTGTTTTGAAAAAAAAGTGTTCCGTGCATTCTTAACGAAATTACTTCGTGGTACTAATCATTCATTAACGAATATATTTCATTTATTGACGTTATTCATTACTATATTATTTGATCAAACCAAGGCTACTGAACGTGGCTTGCCTTGTTTGGTTTTCAAATCAATCAGAAAACGTGCAGTCATAAGGTTGAAATTCCCTTGGTTTGCCTTTGTGTTTTCAATCTATCAGAATCGTGGTTTCTTAAGGTTCATTTTTCCTTCACACACTACCTGACCTCCAAAAGGGTCACTACCGTAAGAAAAAGGATTAAGTCAGTAAACAGCGACCAGATAAGTTTCATTAATACTTTTTCTTTAGCATCTCTTCGTCGTGTAGCTTAATTAATATTCATTAGCATAAAATTGTGTTACAAGAACCTGTTTATGCGTTTCAAGAACAATTTTGCGGGTTTTGCAGGTTGACGCAAAATAAGCACGCGGTAGACCTACGTTGTAATTTATTAATTCCAAACGCTCGTTTTTTGTTTTTTTTGTTGTTCATAATAAAGATGGCACCCCCGTCAAGTATTGCAGGTCGCTGTGAAGGGAAATTTGCTGCTTACGCGTTTACAATGGCTAATAATAATGATCAGTTAGTTTGCAGGTGGTGCTCAAGGATGGAAGTGCTGAGGAACGAGTTAGAACGTGAGAGGGAGGCCAGGGTGAGACTTGAAGAAAGCGTGATGCTCCTGACGGCAAAATTAGAATCCCTTGAGACTCCAGTTACGACCCCTCCTGCCTCAGTTTCTACTAATAATATAAATAGCCCTCTCTCTTTCCCCAGTTCCCAACCCTTCGTTCGAGTGCGAACTGGAGCCCCATTGAGAAAAGCAAAGACCTGTCTACCAGTAATAACAAGCAATAAGTTTTCTGTTTTAGGTTTCGAAGATGCTGATGAACCGGAAATACGACTCGTTGGCGATTCCATTGTTCGAGGGCAGCTCGAGGAATTCTGTGGGAGAAACCCTCGTCGTAGGCGCCGTTACTGCTACCCTGGTGCAAGGGTGGAGGATATAACTAATAGTGTTGACCATTTTACAGACGGTACCACCGAGGACACAACGTATGTTATTCATGTCAGTACTAATAACGTTTTAAATTCTAGATCGGAAGAACTGCTGGCTAGGTACAGAGACTTATTAGAGCGATTAAAGGAGAAAACTAATAAGATTGTTTTAACAGGTATACTTCCTCGAATTATCCAACGAAGCGATTTCTACAGCAAGGCGACCTATATTAACAATAACCTAAAGTCTCTTTGCCAACAGGAAGGAGTGCATTTTGCAAATTTTTGGAACAGTTTCTACGGCAGGAGGGACTTGTTCCTCGAAGATGGACTTCATCTTAATGAAGTTGGAGCTGCGCGTTTAGGAAGACTATTTCATAATACTGTCTCTTCTTTTCAGGCTGCCGTAACCCGAACGGTCCCAGCATAAATTCCACAAATTTCCCCCGCGCTCGCGAAGGTGTCGCAATTACAAACAATTTGAAGGTTCTATCCTTAAATGCTCGTAGCCTACGAAATAAAATAAACGAATTTTTTTCTTTAATTGCTTGTAAAGACTATGATTTAATTGCGATAAATGAATCGTGGCTTAGCACTGAAACACGTGACTTTGTAGGGGAGTATCAAATTAAAGGTTATAGACTTTTTGTTAAAAACAGAATAGGTAGGCGAGGAGGCGGTGTTATGTTGTATATCAAAGATAATATGCGAACGTTATAGAAGTAAAGCACTCAATTCCAGAACCGATAGATTCGACTATAGCAGAACTTAAATTGAACGATTTCAAACTTCTTGTTGCGGTTATATATAGGCCCCCAAATCAAACAGCTGATACGGACGAAGCGTTATATCGTGAACTAAAGAGAATAATCGGTAGTGAGCAGGCTTTAGTTATGGGTGACTTTAATTGCGCCAACGTGAATTACGATACAATGCAGGGAGACGCGGAAGGTAATCGTTTAGTTAATTTTCTCGAGGATAGCTTTCTTATTCAAAAGGTTGGGGAACCTACGAGGTTGGACAGTATTTTAGATTTAGTAATAACTACGGATGATAGGCTAATTACTGATCTTCAAGTAATAGAACCGTTGAGCAGTAGCGATCACAATATGGTAGAGTTTGTCCTCTCATTAAGTCACTCGAAACCAACTAACTCGACTAAAATTCCTAACTTCCAGCACGCAGACTTTAGTAAATTTCGAAATAAATTTTCACACGTCAATTGGGAAAACGTAATGGGGAACTCCAACGCAAAACTAATGTGGGAATCGTTCGTAACGGTATTTAGGACTATAAATGAGGAATGTGTACCGTACAAAATTAAGCGTGCGAAAGTAAACAACAAGCCCTTGTGGTTTACTTCTAGAGTACGAGACATTATAAAGAGTAGAGATAGGGCTTATAGGCAACATAAGTGCGATAAAGACAATTTGTTGTACGAAACAACTACATATCTCTGAGGCGTGAAGCGAAAAGTGTAATAAAAAAGTCCAAGCGCGAATTTGAAATCTCCATAGCTCGTGACGGTAAAGAAAACCCCAAGCGATTCTTTCAATACGTCAATAATAGAAATCCAGTAAAAAGTGTCTTAGGTCCATTGAAAAATGTAAATGGAGATCTAGTCTCTGAAAACAAGGAAATGGCTACCTTGCTAAACGAATTTTTTACGTCAGTTTTTACTATAGAAGATGTAACGAATATCCCTACGGTCATAGACATAATACCTTTTGATAATGGTAATATTTTAGATAATATTGTCGTTAGTGAAGGGAAAGTAATGCGCTATATTGATAAAATGAAAACGCGAAAATCACCGGGTCCGGATTCCATATATCCCATACAACTAAAAGAATTAAAAGATAGCATTGTTGTGCCGCTAACAAAGATTTTTAATGCGTCTATTTCTCAGGGGTGCGTACCAGATAATTTCAAGTTAGCAAACGTAACACCTATCTTTAAGAAAGGCGATAAAGGTGCGGCGGGAAATTATAGGCCAATCAGTTTAACGTCTGTTGTAGGTAAGCTACTGGAATCAATAATTAGGGATCGTATAGTCGAACACTTAGAAGTGCATAATCTGGTTAGAAATACGCAGCACGGTTTTAGGCGAAACAAATCTTGCTTAACTAATCTTTTAGAATTTTTCCAAAGCGTGGTTGACGTTTACGATAGACATCGGGCGGTTGATGTAGTGTATTTAGATTTTCAAAAACCGTTCGACACCGTGCCGCACAAAAGACTCATTGAAAAAACTAAGGCTCATGGAATCAGGGGTGTAGTAATAAATTGGCTAGAAGAGTGGTTGCGAGGCAGGAAACAGAGGGTGGTCGTTGATGGAGCGGAGTCGTGTTGGGCTAATGTAGCGAGTGGCGTTCCTCAGGGTTCTGTATTGGGCCCCTTGCTTTTTCTTATATATATTAACGATTTAGATGTCGGCCTAGTCAGTACAGTTTCAAAGTTTGCGGATGACACGAAGCTGGGTGGTAGGGCGATTAATGACGAAGATAGAGGTAAAATTCAGGAAGATCTGAATAAAATCGTTGATTGGTCAGTCACATGGCAAATGAGATTTAACGTGGATAAGTGCAAAATTTTGCATATAGGTTCGCGTAACGGTAATTTTGCGTATAGTATGTCAGGGAAAGATTTAACAAGCGTAGAGCAGGAAAAAGATTTCGGAGTTATAGTAACTGGTGATTTAAAAGTAGCGAAACAAAGTACAGCAGCGGTCAATAATAGTGGAAGAATTTTAGGATAAATATATTCAATCGACCTATCAAATTAGCAGGAAGTCGAAACTTGGTACACTTGTAAACTGAACCATACTGATGAATATATTAAAAGTCCCAACAAATCCAAGTTGTGCTCCAGCCGCCATCTTGGAAAATGGCGGCCGAATTTCGGTTTTTTGGAAATAACTTCAGACCCGTAAAAGATACGAAACTTTACCGAGAGAGCAAAATCATTCTACATAAAAGGCAAACATTTTCTGTTCCTAACTTTGTTTTGTACGATGAAAAATAAAAAAGTTACGCAAAATACAAAATTCCTTTATTCTATTGTTGGTTTTCGTCGTCGTCGTTGGGCCTAGGCAAGCTACGGCTTGGGACCGTAGCGCATCTATCCGGTATAGGTTAACTGGATGATGTAGCCATAAGCACTGCCGCTGGTTAAGTGCCAACCAGTGATTATCTCACTAGCCGTATTGAGTCCGTTAGGCGAAACTGCGACAGTACCAAGGATGGAAAATATAACCCTTGGATTTCTATTATTTATTTGCAAAATGGACATGGTATTAGATTAAAATAATTATTTGAATATAAATAATTAACTGACAATTGTGATATATAATTAATTATGTTTACATACAATAAAATAATACAGTATACATAAAATTAGTATTAATGTGGTTTACAATTGAATTATGATGGGTAACTAATTTAAAATGAATTTATAGCTATCCGAAATTCAAGACGGTAAAATTAACATTTATCTTGAAACTAAAATAAGAGTATTCACTACACACTCCCCCACCAGAGAGGAAGTTCAAAGAGTTCCGAACGACACAGATTTCCCTGGACCTTTTTGGTAGCTACATGTACCTCGCTTAAGGTTGATTCCAAAAACGCAGGCTTAAGACGATCGACAGAAACCTTGTCGACCTTGGAACCGCGCTGGATGAGAAATGATTTGCGCGTACGTCGGAGAACTTCATAGGGCCCGTCATATGGACATTGGAGAGGCCGTTCTGGGACAGGTACACGAACGAAAACGTGGGTGCAAGACTGGAGGGCTGGGGAAACAAAGATGTTCTGTTGGCTAGTCAATCGAGGGGGAACAGGCTGAAGGGACTGCATGTGAGAGGAAAGTGTTTGAGCGAATTCCGTAGGATCACATGACTTATCCCCTGCAGTGAAGTAGCCACCTGGTAGCCGCAGTGTTGTTCCATAGACTAGTTCAGCCGCTGTAGTCTTCAGATCACTCTTAAATGCAGAGCGAATACCAAGCAACACGAGTGGAAGCTTATCCATCCAATGGGAGTCTTCGTGACACATAAGGGATGACTTCAGCTGGCGATGGAAGCGTTCGACGAGGCCGTTAGCTTGCGGATGATACGCACAGGTATGCGCATGTACTGTACCCAACAAGCTGGTAAACTTCTTCCAAAGCGAAGACTCAAATTGGCGACCTTGGTCAGTGAGACTTTTGTCGGCAATCCAAATCTTGATACCCATCCATGAAGAAAGGCTCTTGCAACAGTGTCCGCTTGGATATCAGGAAGTGGGATGGCTTCAGGCCATCTGGAAAAGCGGTCGAGACAGGTGAACAGATAACGTTGGCCTTGAATCACTGGAAGAGGGCCAACAATGTCTACATGAATTACCTCAAATCGCTGGGATGGGGGCGGAAATGCGTCAAAGGGGGACCTGGTGTGCCTTTGGACTTTGGCACGCTGGCAGGCAAGGCACGTTTTGGTCCAATGTTTGACATCCTTCCGCATCGAGGGCCAAACAAAGCGAGAGGTAACCAGGTGTTGCGAAGCACGGATACCAGGATGGGAGGGCTTATGAAGATCCGTGAAGACTGCTTGTCTGTGACATGGAGGGACATAAGGGCGAATAGCAGCTGTTGATACGTCGCAATAGAGGGGCACAGACAATCCTGGCATACTCATTTTCTTGAGGGAAAGGAAAGTGAGTGAGTGGAGTCTTCTCTGAGCAGGTCTTGTAGTTCCGTATCCTTATCTTGATCCTGTGCAATAGCATTCCACAGTGTAGAGCTGAGGGTAACAGAAGTAATCTCTATTCTTGAAAGTGCATCCGCTGGAGTGTTCAAGACCCTTTGATGTGGCGGATATCTGTGGTAAATTGCGAGATATAATCGAGTTGCCTGATGACTCTGGGAGAGTGGTTACAGTTCTTATTGAAGACAGTGACCAAAGGTTTGTGGTCGGTAAAAACACAAAACTCTCGGCCTTCAAGGAAATGTTGAAAATGCTTCACGTTTAAGTAAATAGCAAGAAGTTCACGTCCGAAAGCACTATAACGCGTTTGGGCTGGCTGCAGCTTTTTCGAGTAAAACGCGATGGGTGCTTGTTGACCGTTAATGGTGTGTTCCAACACCCCACGATCGCAACATCTGATGCATCGACCGTCAGAGTTAGGGGGGCATCACTGATAGGAAATGACAGAGACAATGCACTATTGATAGCATTTTGGCATTGTCGAACGCCTGTAACTATCGCTACACCATACCAATTTCGTTACCTTGCGTTTGTGTGTGATCATAGCGTGTAGAGGAGCAAGAACACTGGCACAGTTTTAATGAACTTGTGGTAATAATTTACCAAACCTAGAAACGACGTAACTCACGCTGATTATTTGGCATAGGGTAATTTTTTATCACTTCACACTTGTCCTGAAGGGGGTAATTCCGTGCTGCGAAATCGTGTGACCAAGAAATTCCAAGGTTGGCTGTGCAAACACACACTTAGATGCATTAATAGTAACACCGTATTGTTCTAAGCGTTGAAAGAGGAGTGAAAGATGTTCCTTATGTTCCTCTTCCGTTGAGCTGGCCACAAGCAAATCATCGATGTAGGCATAAACAAAGTCTAAGCCTCTGGTGACCTCATCTATAAACCTCTGAAAGGTTTGCGCAGCATTCCGTAGCCCGAACGGCATCTTCACAAATTCGAATAACCCAAATGGTGTACAAACTGCAGTCTTGGGAATATCCGAAGGCTCTACGGGAATGTGGTGGAAAGCCTTAACGAGGTCTATTTTACTGAAGATAGATTTGCCGTGGAGAAGAGAAGTAAAGTCTTGGACATTTGGTACCGGATATCGGTCCGGGATGGTTGTCGAATTCAAAAACCGGTAATCCCCACATGGTCTCCAGTCTCCTGACTTCTTCTGGACCAGGTGTAGGGGAGAGGACCAACTGCTTTTGGAAGGTCTTATTATCCCAAGATCTATCATAAGCTGGAATTCCGATTTGGCAGCTTTCAGTTTGTCCGGGGCAAGACGTCTGGGTTTTGCAAACACAGGGGGACCTTTTGTTGTAATGTGATGGGTAATGGTGTGCTTAATGGTATCACCCATCTGCATCGGTTGAAGAATTCCTGGATATCGCTGGAAAAGGCACTGGTACATGGAATTAGGGGAACGAGGGAAAGTGCAGAGTTCGAGGCGTCCGGAAGGGCAACCTGTTTGGCAAGAACAGAAAGCAGTGTGGCCTGGTCGCATAAGCGTCGCTTGTCAAGATCCACCAGGAGTTTGAAATGCTGGAGGAAGTCAGCGCCGATTATGGGATGCTGCACTTGAGCACAGATGAAAATCCACTTGAAGGATCGGTGAAGGCCCAAGTTTAGTTCACGCGACTGAGTACCGTACGTGGGTATGCGTGAACTGTTAGCAGCGTATAGAGGCGGAGATTCCGAGTGCGTATGACCAGATTTTTGAGGGAATACACTGACTGACGCTCCGGTATCGACCAAGAAATTGACACCAGAGTTCCTGTCCTTTATGAATAACAGGTTGGCAGTGCGAGTACTAGACGCCATTAGGACTCGCTGCTGGGGTTTTCCGACGAAAAATTGCAAGGGGAGATGCACTTCCTAGCCTTCTTTCCAAATTTAGAGTGGTAGAAGCAGATCTTCCCGGAACTCGAACGATGCCTCTTCGTAAATCTTGACCGAGAATGGCTTCTTTGCCGTTGATTTTGTAGCAGAGAACAAACGTGGTTGAGTTGTTGACTTAACTCTTCCACTTTCAACTCCAGTTCCGATTGTGTGTTCACGTTGTTGACCGGAGCTGTGTCAATCTCCACTACTTTGTCGGCAGTTTCTGCTAGTTTATCAACTGGAGTAGCAGGATCCATAGTGGCCAAGACACGCTGAGCTGATGGAGGAAGTTTCTGCAAGAACAACTGTCTAAAGATGTCCTTATCGAAGGTTTGTGCGCGTTCGCCTAGAGCGCACTGCATAGCCATCAGCATTTGAGTGGGCTTACGGTCTCCAAGTTCGTCTTTTGAGATTAACTGATGTAGTTTCTCACGCTCGGAGACAGTGGTGCGGCACAGGATGGCAGACTTCAGATCGTTGTATGGGTCCTCACTCGTGGAAGTAGATACGATGACGTCACGGACTTCAGATATGATGCTCGCTGGTAGAGAGGACAAAACATGATCGTATTTTGTCCTGCTAGCGGTGATCCTTCCCAAGTTGAATTGTGATTCCACTTGGTGGAACCAAATAAATGGATCACCCGGCCAGAAGACGGGGAGCTTTACGCTCAAGTGGGAGATGGCACCAGCGTCGTCAGGCATCTTCTCCTATGCTTGCTGACGTACAAGCAAGACGACAAGTTACCAACGAAGGAGTGGAGGTTGAGACGAGCGCAGGCACAGAGCGCACGGGCAGGGGTGAGGGGCAGAGGGCACGAGCGACGTTACAGTCTGGTCCTAGTCGCTCGGGTGAAGGGGGTGATGGGCACGAACGACGTTACAGTCTAGTCCTAGTCGTTCGGGTAAAAAGGGGGAAATCCAACTCCGGGGTCACCAATTGTTGGTTTTCGTCGTCGTCGTTGGCCTAGGCAAGCTACGGCTTGGGACCGTAGCGCATCTATCCGGTATAGGTTAACTGGATGATGTAGCCATAAGCACTGCCGCTGGTTAAGTGCCAACCAGTGATTATCTCACTAGCCGTATTGAGTCCGTTAGGCGAAACTGCGACAGTACCAAGGATGGAAAATATAACCCTTGGATTTCTATTATTTATTTGCAAAATGGACATGGTATTAGATTAAAATAATTATTTGAATATAAATAATTAACTGACAATTGTGATATATAATTAATTATGTTTACATACAATAAAATAATACAGTATACATAAAATTAGTATTAATGTGGTTTACAATTGAATTATGATGGGTAACTAATTTAAAATGAATTTATAGCTATTCCGAAATTCAAGACGGTAAAATTAACATTTATCTTGAAACTAAAATAAGAGTATTCACTACACTATGAATCAGTGCAGACATGACGTTCAAACTTGGTTAATGGGTAGAAATTCGAATATTTTGTTGCAATTTATTATTTCAGAACCATGACAGTTTGTTTTTTATAGGTAGTTTGGTAAAAAAGTAAAGCACAACAGAAAGAGCTAGAGAAAAATACTGTAATGTAATTTTTTTGATGACGGGTAGGAGCTAAGTTATCGGTTTATGAATGCTATTCTCAATACATACATTACTAATATATTTTAGGTAAAATATAACATGCATTTTTCCTTATCTTGTATACTGAAGAAAAATGTAACATAGGAAGAATTTTCATGTATTGATGATGACCATGATGTTCAGACAGGTTTTATGGATTGAACATAAAATAACATCTTATTGAATGGTCACAGTAATCCTTAGACACTTGGGAACATCACTATAGCTAACTATAATCGTCTGTTGTTACCTAAAATGAAAATGTAGTAATCTAAGTCTTGGAGTGCAACGCAGTAATACACAGTGGTGGGCACGCGCAACAATTTTTGTAGCGCCGCAACCGCAACCGCAACTCTGCTGAAATAGTTGCGCCGCACGCGCAAGCGCAACCCTTTTCAAAAAGTTGCGCCGCAAGCGCAAGCGCAACCAAAAATGTTGCGCCGCAAGTTGCGCCGCAACTTTTTGCGGCGCAACTGCCCACCTTTGCATTTAACGTATATCTGCAGTGGTGGGCACGCGCAACAATTTTTGTAGCGCCGCAACCGCAACCGCAACTCTGCTGAAATAGTTGCGCCGCACGCGCAAGCGCAACCCTTTTCAAAAAGTTGCGCCGCAAGCGCAAGCGCAACCAAAAATGTTGCGCCGCAAGTTGCGGCGCAATACAGTATATAGCTTTAACACTAAGGCACTGTGTGACATCTCTAATGTTGAATAAAGTCATCTAACATGAGCTAGGAAATAAAATGTAATTGTGTCTCCCTGTTTTAAGTATAATTTTCTAATTACTACGCAAAAATAAGCTAGATTGTACATTTATTGCATTATGTGTAGTGTCATATTGCAACACACTCAGTTATCAGTTGTCTAGTAGCGTTTCAACATAAGAGTTCTCGCAGGTAGTTCCTTCACATCCTCCACACATCGCTGAGCACAGCAAACCAAACTGTATGCACTTGCATCTCTTGGTGCATCCTAGCTTGCAGTTACATGAAATGAGGTTAAGACGTTGTGATGGAGCGGCTTCCTTGGTAGTAGGGACAGGCCTCAGTGATTTCCCTGTCATGGACCATCCCCACTCTGTTGGCTCCAGGCAGTTTCCTAACCATTCTTGGACCTGCAAGTACACTTTGTATGAGTGTTGCTCTGCTGCTGCACTGGTCGGAGGTAGGGATGCTAGTTGAAAAGATGTATCTAACTTCTTTTTTGCTACTATGCGATTATACATGAAGTATCTTAGCTCATCCAAGGACTTTGATTTTGATCCGTACATTTTTAAGAGAACTTTTCCCCAGCAGCTTTGATATCTTCTTTACTGGCATCCTTTTGGTTAAATATTTTCATTTCTTCTCTCATTTCTGTATGGTTCTGTAGAAGTTGGAGACCTCTAACTTTCCTTTTTTATACAAAGCTGATGTGGTATCGCATCCAGTCATGGCGTGAGCAGATAGCAAAACTTCACAAGCCTTCCCCATGTTTTTTTTCTCACTTTGGATGCTGAAAATACGGGGTGTGCTGTTTGATTTCCCTGGTTTGAGAAACCAAATTTCGAAGTCTTCATGGGCTAGAGCAGTTAGAAGCACTAGAAGATCCGTATTCTGGCCAACAACTACTGTTTGATTTTTGTGTTTAGCTTGATCTAGAGCAGCCTTAACAATAACAGTATCTGCATCACTCTCCGCCTGAACAACAGAATAACCTTTGATCTTCATACTAGACACAAGAGATGCAATCAGGGCCAGTTTGTTGTTTCTGTTAGCAAGAAAATCTGATTGTGGTATAGTGGTTGGTGTATTCTCATTAAATATGATATCTCTAGAAGTTCTTTTTGCTGCTCGTCGCTCTTGCTTGGCTGTCTTAGTGGTTTCTCTGTCATTATAACCATCAAACACCACTGTACAGTTTTTACCGTAATTGCTCTCTACAGAGGTTGTATACAAGTCAAACAGCTGACCAAATGTAGCGGGTTTTGGCCAAACAACGCAATGAAGAAGGTTTCCTCCATCTAAAATGTAGTGAGGATTGGCTGGTAAAGCTAACATCTCGTTGTGCGACTGAAAAGCATTGATCAGAGAAGACTTTGTGCCTTTTCTTAACAATGTTGAGTCAAATAATGATGGAGGCACACTTGCCAGCTCATACTGAAAGTACCCTTTAACTTCTGTTTTGCTTATGTCCAAACATATCATTCTGTGGAAGAGTTCTTGTGGGGAATGCAGGATTACAGTTTTTCTTTCATCTTTATTGTGCCAGATGACAGGTTAGACAAAGGAACTACTTTCTTCTTCCTTTGCAGTCGAATATCAGAGAAGCTATGACTTGAGAGTGCTTTCATTGTTTCTGTACCAATCTCTAGTGCCCTATCACATGTTATGATGAATCTGCTATCAACCCATTTGAGAGGTTTACCAACTGTCCTGATAATTGACCAAATGGGTTATGTTCTTTTAGCCAGCAAACAAATGTCACAAAGTCGTTTAAATCTCTTGTTTGACGAGATGTTCCAGATTCTATGTTCGGATGACTAATTGTTACACTTATTCCTGCGAACTCTGATAACGTTCCAGTTATTTCACCACAAGCTGGAGCAGACAACACCCATCTCTGTAATATTTCAGTGTTTGTAAATCTTAAGTGTTTGTGTAAATAACCACCAAAGGTTTTTCTATGTTCACTGATAATACAATATGATTGTATATTTCACCAGACACAATTACACGCTTCACAAAACACAGATAAACCGTTACTGACAAGGCAGAAACAGCAATGTGTTGTTGCCAGTTTGAAAAAATGTATTAAAAAAATTTATTTTAAAAATTTAAAGAAAAAAATTAATTAGTTATTTAAAATATATAAAGACAATAGAAAATTTTATACTAAGTATATTTTAGACGTTAAAAACTAGAATATTTAATTACATTTAATTCTAAGATACAAAATATACATTTACAAGTTATTTTAATTTACGAAGGCAAATTTTATTAATAAAGTTTTCTTATTTTAACATATTTTTTTTCTTATCTGTAGATTTGTTTAAACACATATCAAGCACTTCATCTTGACTCATCAATAGCGTCCATTACCTGAAAAGAAAAGAAAAATATTAGTTCGTCTGTCATTCACTTTGAACTATTACTTCGGTATATTAACTCATAACCTCCGATTGAGTGAATAAATGTTACAGGTGAATCCGTAGATATAATCATAATTAAGAGTATTTATTAGAAGTAGAATATAGGAAATTAGGGACAGAGTTGCCCATATCTGCTAGAAACAAGAAAATGTATTGGTATAAATATTTAGAAAACCAGGTACTGTCACAATTTATATTTCTACTAGCTCGTTCCTGTGAAATATTTTTTCACAAAATCACCCATACAAAGTAAGAGAGGTTTCTGAAAATAGGCAGTCATAACAAAACATTCGCTTTTTTTACCTACAAACCCAGTTTGAACGTCGTGTCCGCATTGATTCATAGAATGAAAAATCTTTGGTTTTGCATAACCTTTTTATTTTTCATCGTACAAAACAAAGTTGGGAACAGAAAATGTTTGTCTTTTTATGTAGAATGATATTGCTCTCTTGGTAAATTTTCGTATCTTTTACGGTTCTAAAGTTATTTCCAAAAAACCGAAATTCGGCCGCCATTTTCCAAGATGGCGGCTGGAGCACAACTTGGATTTGTTGGGACTTTTAATATATTCATCAGTAGGGTTCAGTTTACAAGTGTACCAAGTTTCGACTTCCTGCTAATTTGTTAGGTCGATTTTCCTAAAATTCCTCTACTATAAGGCGAACAAAGTGTTAGGTTTTATAGCTCGAAATTTTGAGTACAAATCGCGCGATATTATAGTTCCTCTTTATAAATCATTAGTTAGACCCCATTTGGAGTACGCGGTCCAATTTTGGAATCCGCATATGCGCAAAGATATAGACAAAATCGAAAGAGTTCAAAGACGAGCAACTAAGATGATTCCGTCTCTTAGGTCAAAGTCGTACGAGGATAGGCTTAAGGAGTTAAAATTGACTACTCTCGAGACTAGGAGGTTAAGGGGTGATCTAATCCAGGTTTTCAAAATTATGAATGGGTTTGATAACGTAGATAGAGATAGCTTTTCGAAATATCTCAATATAATAGGACTAGAAATAACGGGTGTAAGTTGACAAGTAGAAGGTTCGAGACAGCAGTAGCGAAAAAACTTTTTTACGCATAGAATAGTAAATACCTGGAATAGTTTGCCGGTAGAAGTAATTAGTAGCACGTCTATAAACATGTTTAAAAATCGATTAGACGCGCATGTTGATAGAAAGGGTATAGTTTAAGGTAGTAAAATTAAGGCTTTGTGGGGATAGATCCCACAGCTCAACACAAGTGTTGTGGGATATAGGGAGGCAGCGTCTTGGGTTAGGGGATACTCTCTGTCCTTACACACCCCATTTAAAGAGATTCCTCTGCCGAGCGGTGCCCCCCATAGTACTGTGAGGTATTGAAAAACTCATGATCTTCACTTGCCCCACAAACACCTTTAAATGGGAGACCCATAATGGGTGCACACACATTTCTACATTACTGTACAGTCTTTACAGCCACACCTACACGTTTCCTCGTAAGTGTATATATTGTAATGTATATGGTTGTAAATTTTGACTTGGTCCGCAATCGATATGGACCGTGACTTGATGGATACCGTAATGAAATTGACTGGATTCTTTGGATCTGATATATTTGCATGTCCGTTATAAATAGATATAGAGTGTAACATTTGTGGATAGTAGTCTATTATGACTTGATCCTCTGGATCGAGAGATTCTATCTTTAGTTTTAAATCGATAATTAATTATTTTTAAATTGATAATTATTTAGTTTCGTAAAAATTGGTCGTTGCCAATTTACCGGCAGTTTTTACATAAATTTCTTATGTTCTTGTGGTTCGGAACCCACGTAAAATTGTAGGTCCCCTCCGCCACCACGGAGGACATACACAATACACGATTACGAACACAGTTAGGTAGACCAGCCATGAGTGGATCCTAGGGTCTTTGTTGGTCTGAAACATTATAACATTATAACATTATAACAATGAACAGTACTAAACACTATACTACAAAACTAGGATTCTCTGGTTTGAAAACTGGTGATGTTAAAATCAAAAGAAATGTTAGAAGTAGCTGCCACTGATAACGTTTTCCCTATTCAATAACATACTATATGCAGCATGAAGGATTGAGAATGGGGTCGGTTATACCGCCAGCCATTAGCCAATGCATTCTTGTGTCACTGAGCAAACATAAACCAGTGGTATACTCAATCGCTACTTTGCCGAGGTCTGGTCCTCCGCGTTCAACATCTCAAGAGGAAGATGCTGCGATTGTTAATCATGCCAGAGAGCATCCGTTTGTTCCAGCGACGCATATTTACAGACACCTGAACCTTCGTTGTAGGGCAAATACAGAGAACAACAGACTTCACGAGGCAGGGTGTTTTTCTCGCCGTCCAGCTATAAAACCTGCATTGACGATTGAGCATAAAGTGGCGCGGATGGGATTTGCCTTGCAATACTTGCCGCAGGAGGAAGAATTCTGGAGAAAAGTTGTGTACTGTGACGAAAAAACATTTTCAACAGATAGTCATGGTTCCCTGCATTGTTGGAGGCAGCGCGGAAAACGCTATGAAGAAGGAAATGTTTTCCCGAGCAAACGTAGTGGTCACATCAATCTCGGTGTGTGGGGCTGGATGTCTGGCTATGGTGTCGGAGAATTGACTCAAGTAGATGGACGCTTTACTGGACAGCAATATTGCCAGATACTGGAAGAGGTGCTGCTACCCAGTGTTCGTGCGTATCTGGTTCCAGCACCGGAACCATTTTACTTAATGGAAGATAACAGTCCCATTCATAGGAGTAACGTTGTGAGAGCGTGGTACGAAGATCACCCAGGATTATTAATCTAATTCTGCCACCACGTTCTCCTGATTTGAATCCGATTGAAAACCTTTGGGCAATAATGATTAACGAATGGGAGCAACGCAATGAAAGAACATTTGAAGCACTTTTAGCTCACACGATGAATAGTTTGGAGAGCTTACGCCGAACACCAAACATTCCCTACAATCTGACCTCTTCTATGCCGCAACGATTGCAAGAAATTATTGATGCTGGAGGAAGCTATACGAAATGCTGATGTTAAAGCCATGACGTAAATGTGTATCAAATATATATTTATGTTAATATAGAATTTTATTATATTTTTATGTTTGACATCTATAAAAGTATATATTGTGACCATGAAAGAACTTTACTTATCCTTAGTTAGAATCTTTTCTTGCAATGTCTACGCTCGTGGAGATGATAATATATGCATTGTTGAAACAAACTATGAGAAGGTAATAGTTTCAGGAAAAAAAATAAAAACTGGCAACATCGAGGTCATCATATGTTTATGGGAATTGTCATGTGATATGCTACCAATAAACTCTTATATACTACTATATACAGTATATTATATTGCGTAATAATTACGATGAACAAATCAAATGCAAATTTCTCTGATTCACGGCCCACCAGTCTTGCTCGTTTAGACTAATGACTTTCATAAGATGGAATAGGTTTAACATAGTTCGTTTAATAGGTTACCACTTAAAACAATGGATAAACTATCTATTAGTGAGACGACCGTGACTTCCTCGAAATGCGAGCGCGTGAGAGGTTCACTGAGGAATTTGGTCATTAGATTCTTCACGTAGGATATATCACAAACAACAATATTGACAACAATTCCCAACAATTACTTAATATCAATAATTGCATTTGAGCAAATAATTTAGACCTGCGTCAAAATAACTTAGGTATCATGCCATGATTTGGGATATTTGCCGAATTAGTCGTTCTCTATAGTCTACAGTATATATTGAGACGGTATAATGTAATGCCCAGCTAATATTATGACGACTAGGATTGCTCCATAACCATCCCAACATCCCGAAACTTGCTCCATTCTGCTTCTTAATCATTTGTATTTTAAACACTAAAATGTAGCAGAAGTGACGTAATAATGGACGTCATTGATTGTGTTAGAGCAGTTATGTGCACCAATCCGAACACACCTCCGCTGCCATAAGGACCGCCCATTTTATACCTAACAGACTAGCTTGGGACGAGACAGAAGCGTGAGACTTCTTGTAAGCACTGTACGTAATGTGGCGTGTGCGCGGCGTATACGATATTATTATCAGTGTTTCTGTTCGGGTATCAATCTATTTTTTGTGACGGTATATTTTTTGGTTATTATACGACATGTATCAATTATATCTAATATATCAACTCTCTATTACATCACCAGTTTACTGATCATAATATCGAGACATAACAAATAAATCTGACCATCCGTCACTTCAGCGGCGCCTCCTGTAGTATTGCCATAGAGACGTCATCCGAAAATTTAAAACCGTGATCTGTAGCCACCAGCCAGTTGGCAAGCGACTGTTTTATGGAAAGGGATGTTTCTCTCTCAGGTTTGAGCATAGTGCTTTAGTTGTGATATATTTTCCTAAGTAGTTTTATTAATCAAATGCTATAATTGTATAAATGTATGCATGTCAAAGTAGAAAGTACTTTGTGTCGGAGATGCTTTCATATTTTTGGATGTAATTATTTCAAGAACGGTGCAATAGAAGTTGCTCGTTTATAACAAATGAAATTGGTCTGTTATTTTTAATTATTAAAATAAGAACATAGAACGGAACAGCAAGTGCTTTGTTGCCTTTGTATACAGACTTTCTTCCGAAATTACTTAAATAGCATAATGTTTTATCTATAATTTCCTTGGAATATTTATTGATAATAATTCATATACATAATACATGTAACTGATCGAGGCTGTTCCTAATAAAGATCGGTAGGCTGTAATCACAGTTTTTTTTTCTTTCAGATATTGCTGTTGTGATCCCAATTACCAACCAGTCTAGCTAACTGCAGTGGCAGAGCAAATGAAACGGTCTCATCCATCAGGTGCAGAGAAAAGAAAGAAAAGAAAAAGTGAGGATGGAAAAATAGCAAAGGAAAAAGGTGTATGGTTATTATTATTATTAAATGTATTCAGTGATGGATTGAATTTATATGAATCCATGTTATATCTTTCACGGGCATTACTCAAGTACTTTGGAACGACTTCATCAGGTGAACCACAGCCGTCTTCTTCCTCCACTGATGTCACTGCTGCTGAGGGAGCATCAGCACAGGTACCAGGGCCGTCTTCACCCTCCACTGATCTTTCACCTTTCTCACCTCAGTACTTTAATTTAGTTCAACCACTTGATCCAGCTGACTGGCCATCTGTTTTGTCAGATGAAATCAGGACAGATTTGGTCAGCAGAGGGCCATTTTTGGTTGGTCCTGAGTTCACATTTCCCAAAAGAGATGGTAGAAGCTTTAACATTCACCACAGTTATAGAACATTAATCAATGGGGAGAAAATTAAGCGGGGTTGGCTTCTCTGTTCAAGAAAAACAATGCAGTCTATTGCTTCTGTTGTAAATTGTTTTCAAAAAAGACCTACAAGTTGATCACAGAAGGACTGTCAGACTGGATCCATTTAGGTATATTACTGAAAAGCCATGAAAATAACCCAGAACACACTAAGAACATGGTAATATGGAAGGAGCTTGACCTGTGTCTTAAGAAGGGGAAGACGACTGACCAGGTAGAAGTGTCTCTTGCAGAAGCCGAGAGGAAGCGTTGGAGGGAAGTACTCACTCGTTTAGTTTGCATCATCAAGTCTTTAGCAGAGAGAAACCTAGGGTTTAGGGGTTCTGTTGACAAATTGCACCATCAAAGCAATGACAACTTCCTAAAAGAGGTAGAACTTCTTGCCAATTTTGGTCCAGTAATGAAACAGCATATCAGCTGGGTGGAAAGTGGAGTGGGTACTCAATACTCGTGCTACCTATTTAGGCAAAACTATTCAAATTGAGCTGATTACCTCCATCAGTGACAAAGTAGTTGAGAAAATGGTGACAGAAATTTAGCATTTCAAATACTATGCCATTATTTTGGATTGTACTCCTGACCTAAGCCACCAAGAACAAATATCAGTTATCATCAGAACTGTCAAACTAGAAGAAACACCAGAAATCAAAGAATACTTTCTGGGATTCCTTGTGGCATCAGAAACAACAGGTCTCTGTTTGTCCTCTCTCATTTTCAAAATGCTTGAGGAGCTAAACTTACCCTTCAATGATTGCAGAGGGCAGTCTTACGACAATGGAGCCAATATGAAGGGAAAGAATAAGGGTGTTCAAGCAAGGCTCCTAGAAGAAAACCCTCGTGCACTTTATGTACCTTGTGGGGCACATACCTTGAACCTTGCAGTGGCTGATGCAGCCAAAAGCTCCATAGATGCCACAAGTTTCTTTAAATATGTACAAAAAGCATACAAATTGTTCTCAGCAGCACCTCAACGATGGACTATTTTGAAACAGTATGTCAGTACCACTCAAGTCCTGGAGTGAAACGAGGTGGGAAAGCCGACTTGAAATTATTGAGCCGTTGCGTTATCAGGCCTCTATGATAAGGGAGGCATTGTTGGAGGTCATGGAAAAGACAACAGATGCTACAACAAAAATTGAGGCACAGTCTTTGGCAGAGGAAGGGGGTCATTTAGATTTCAGATTTGCACTGTTGTATGGTATGATATCCTCTCCAAAATCAACAGTGTCAGCAATCTCCTACAATCTGCTGAGATACAACTGGACGTGGCAGTTAACCTCATAGAGAAGACTAAAGCATTTTTCATAACATACAGAGATAATGGTTTTGCTGGAGCACAAGCCACTGCAAAATACATATACGAAGATATGCATGTGGAGGCTGTCCTCAAAGAGAAGAGGATAAGAAACACAAAGACACACTTTGCTTATGAATCTCCAGATGAACCCATAAACGATGCATTGAAGAGGATGAAAGTCACGTTTTTCAATGTGGTGGTCGACTCAACCATTGGATCTTTAGATGACAGATTCAAAACACTAGGGAAAGTGAGAAGTAAGTTTGGAGTGTTGCTTAACTTTCCAAATATGATCACTGAGGCAGTGACAGAGGAGTGTGAAGAACTTGGGAAAACATTAAGCTGTGGAGAGGAAGCTGATATTGATGGGAGATATCTGGCCACTGAAATTGGGAACCTTCCAAATTTGCCGAAAGAGTTGAAAGACAACATGACAGCACTTGGACTCCTAAGTTACCTTCATCAAAAGCAGATGAAAGAAATCTATCCCAATCTTTGGATAGCACTTCGGATTGCTTGCACTCTCCCAGTGACAGTGGCATCAGCAGAAAGAAGTTTTTCAAAATTAAAGCTCATAAAGACCTATCTCAGATCCACAATGGCACAAGATCGCCTCAGTGGACTCGCTATCATAAGTATTAATCAAGAGATTAGCAGGCAGCTGTCTTATGATAGTGTTATTGAAGATTTTGCCTCGAGAAAATCAAGGCGGTACAGATTATAAGCATGTCAGAGTACTGGTATTTATGGTTTGTTATTTTATTTATTTGTCGGGTTCGAAATCCCAGCTGAGCCGTGAACGGCCAAATTCTAAAGGGCAAGTTCTACCTAAAGCCCAAGTTAAGCTAAATTAAAACTTACAGATTTGAGATCCTATTAGGTCCTACCTCAGGGTAACCTCAGGGTTGCTGACTCGATGCGGGCCTACCTTAGACCTTAATTACATGAACTTAAAGTAAACAAAAGGGTACTATTTGTGGTCTTCTTTCTGAACCTTGCAACAACAACGCAACCTGGACTATTGCACGATGCAACAATCATGTATCTAAACAACCAAACTGAATTGCAAGAGAGCTCTCTATCAGACCACACCTTTACGTACGACCTTCCACAAACGAGTAGAAAAGACGCGCAGCGTCCCAAAATGATGCCAACAGTGTGACCAAACAATGATGCCACAAGAGCTCAAAAATGCTAGCTCTAAATTAAGTTAATTTTTCACTAACCTTACAATTATGAGATGGATATATATACACCTTAACTTAATATATATACAAGCAATGCTGCATCAATCAGCTTAGTCATCGTATCGCCTTGGGACAACAATGGTTCTTCCTCTTCTAGATTTTCTAACACTTCCCACCGAAGAGGCATTGTTGTCATTACCTTCTGCAAGGTTAGCCAAGCCTTCTCCATGAGGCTGTAACTCAAATGTTTCATCTTGACTATCTGTGTTTTTGCTGATTTCTAAAGCATAGAGTTTTTGTATAGGTCTCTTTAACTTTCCTCCTGAAGTCTTTACCAGTGCAGACCTAACTAAATTGTCTTTGCCAACAAACAACTCTTCAATTATGCCAAGCTTCCAGCATTGCCTTGGTCTTTCATCCCCAATCATTACCACTTCTCCCACCTTGATACAATTTGCATTGGAGCCCTTTACCTTGCCTGATGGGTAATAATTGAGTTCTGGCAAGTATTCCATCTGCCACCTCTTCCATAACTGATCTTGTAGCTCTTCAAGGTACCTGAACCGTCTGGTTAACTCTCCTCGAGTGCTCTGGATAGGCTGCAAGTCTTCTGGCACACTGGGGTTTGATGTTAATCGTTTACCACAAAGAAAATGATTTGGTGTCAATGGCTCTGCATCCTGCCTACTGTTGTAAACAAAAGTGATAGGCCTACTGTTCACCATTGCTTCTACTTCACATAAAACAGTAGAGAATTCTTCTTTGCTCAAATGAGCATTAGCTAAAAGTTTCTTTAATGGACACTTTACACTTCTCACTAGCCTTTCACAAAATCCTCCCCACCATGGTGCTCTCTCAACAATAAACTCCCACTGTACCCCTTGGTGTGAAAAGTAGGATTGGAATCCTTCCTCTTTTAGCAAGGACCAAATTTCTTGGAGTTCCTTTGCAGCCTTTTTGAAGGTTTTTCCATTATCCGATATGATTTTATTTGGGAAACCCCTTCTGTTCACAAACCTTTTAAAGGCCAAAAGAAATACACACTACTTAAGTTGCTTACCAACTCCAAATGGATTGCTCTGGTGGTAGCACAGGTGAAAGACATATATAACCTTTGTTAGACTCCCCTCGCTCATACACATAGACTGGCCCTGCAAAGTCTACTCCCACTACATCAAATGGGGCAGTATAGACACACCGTTCTTTGGAAGTGGAGCCACCTTTTCATAATAAGGCTTTGCACTCCAACGCTTGCAAACCACACATTTATGCAAGACCTTTTTCACTACTTGTCTAATTTTGGGAATCCAAAATTGTTGTCTAATCTCTATTATCACTTCTCTAACTCCAGCATGTAACAGCTTATGATGAGTATCCAGGATCAAAAGGTCCACAAAGTGCCCCCCAGAAGGTAGCAAAATTGGATGTCTTTTCTCCTCTGGAAGCCCAGAAAACTGTAGTCTACCTCCTACTCTCAATAAATCCTGATCCAAAAACACATCCAAACCCTTGAGCGCAGAATGTGTTGGTAGAACCTGTAATGGATGGCTGGTGAGCAATTCTCTCTCTTCACCAAATTTTTTCTTCTGCATATATACCACCCAGTATTTCCTGGCTTGCTGAATCTCATTACTGTTCAGAATTCCTTCCCTTCTTGTTTCTCCCTTAATGTTGTTGGTAAATCTATATACCCATGCTGTCACTCTTAACATCTTTTCAGACTGCTAATGTCCTCAAGCCTCAATATGGGGTCCTGCTGCATAACTTGACAACTGTTCACAGCGCATTTTCTCACCTCACTCACCCATGCTTCTTCAGCCTGGCATTCTCCTACAATAGGCTGATTAGAAGGCCAGTTTTCACTTCCAAGTTTAGCCACTCTGGCCCATTCCACCACAAACTTGATTGTGAAAGATCTTTCACTGAAATTCCTCGTGTTTGTAAATCAGCGGGGTTTTGGATGCCTGGACAATGCTTCCATTGCTTGGGATCTGTGTGCGCTTGAATTTCCTCCACCCTATTGGCAACAAATGGAATCCATTTCCTTGCCTGACTTCTTAACCAGTGCCAAACTATAGTGGAGTCTGTCCAATAATAGCTTGGAATTTCATAGAGGGCCAAAGACTTTCGCACTGTAATTGCAAGCCGACTAGCAATAACGGCACCCATCAATTCCAACCTTGGAACAGAAAGCCTTTTCAAAGGTGCTACTCTACTCTTTGCAGCAACCAACCTGCAACTTACTTCCTCTTGCAATGCGCCTCTTATATAAATACAAGTTGCATAGGCTTCCTCACTTGCATCACAAAAGATGTGCAGCTCCAAATTGTTTGGACTATTGTTCAACTCTCCAAAGTACCATCTTGGGATTTCAATGTCTCCAAGATGTGCCAATTCTTTGAACCAATATTTCCACCTTACCACCAAAGCTGGGCACTTGCGGGTTTTTTTGCGGTACTGCGGTACTACCGCACTACCAAACCGGTACCGCATAACGCAGTACCGCAAAGGATCGCTGAAAGTACAGCCTGTACTTTCAGCGATCCTTTGCGGTACTGCGTTATGCGGTACCGGTTTGGTAGTGCGGTAGTACCGCAGTACCGCAGTACCGCAAAAAAAACCGCAAGTGCCCAGTTTTGCTTACCACCATATGATCAGGTAACTCTTGGTCCCAACCAAGTCCAATTTCCCAGAGGCTCTGAAACAAATGTTTGACTTTATCACAAATGGAGCCAGGAATCCAAGAGGATCAAAGACCTTCGAAGCCAAACTAAGAGCTGTACGTTTTGTCCACCTTGTCTCATTCTCAGCCAGCTCTACTAAAGATTTCCCATTGAAGGTAAACAAATCATCATCTTGCTGCCAAACGATGCCTAGCACCTTTGCGTCTATTGCCCACAACTCCTTAATACCAGAATCCTCAATACTTTCTGCTGCATCAGGTACTACACAGGAATGACTCATAAACTCTTGTAATTGCGAATGATTGGTCTGCCATTTTCTGAGCTCCATGCCAGCCTCCCTCATTATAGCTCTAGCCTCCATGAATATCTGTTTAGCCATTTCTGTATTATCCACGGAACATAGCAAATCATCAACATAAAAATTTTTCCTTATGTGTTCAATAGTGTTAGGATAGACTTCAGAATATTTCTTAAAATGGTACTGCATAGTAGCTGCCAACAGAAATGGACTAGAGCTGAGGCCAAACAACACTGACTTCATTCTATATGCTTGAACCTTAGGTTCATTTTCCAACAAGTCTTTCGTATCCACCCACAGATACCTTACTGCATCTCTGTCCTCTGGTTTTAACTTTATCCGCAAAAAGGCTTGCTTCACATCTGCAGTCAATGCTACTCTACCAAACCTGAATCTCAGTAACAAGGAAAATAAATCTGCATTTAAATTTGGCCCAGCATCCAAACAGTCATTCAAGGACACACCACCTTTGTCCTTGGCTGAGCCATCAAAAACTACCCTCAGTTTGGTGGTAGTTTTGTCTCGCCGTACCACTGCATGGTGTAGCAGATAATGTGCCTCCTGGCTCACCAGCTCACCTTGCACCCTTTCAGCATAGCCCTCCCTTACATAACTTAGGATGGCCTCATCGTATTCAATTAACAACTCCTCATTTTTTCTTAGCCTGTACAATGAAGTCTCCAACCTCCGATTAGCTAGCTGAAGGTTTGAACCGGGTTTGCAAGAATCCTTCCATGGTAGGCCAACTTCATAGCAACCATCTCTAAACCCAATCCCTTTTTCAAATTGCTCTAAAACATCATTGTTCACTGTACTTGCCTGGTTGTCCTTTATACCAATAGATTCAAGTTCCCAAAACGCTTTCAAATGCCTTTCCAGACCATGGCTGTTCTCCTCAATCTTAACAAAAAGAGCCTTAACTTCCATTTCATTGCAATAACTACCATGTAGCATCCAGCCTAGCTTACTTTCAATAGCTACTGGGCCTTGAGATGTAAGGACAATATTACCAGTGATGAAGTCCCAATAATAGTCAGCTCCAATCAAAAGACTAATATCTTCTGTTCCCTCAAACTTATTATTGCCCAAATTAATTCCTTTAACTTGCAATTCTTGGACACATGCCATATCTAAACAAGTAGTGACTGGAGCACAAAGTTCCTCAATCTCTACAGCTTGGACCTTGATAGTGGGACTTTGCGGTAACAACCCTTTAACCAGAACTTCTACCTTCTTAAATTTGGTTCGGTTTTGAACGGAACCCCCAAACCCAGAAATTCTTAAATTTTCCCTCTTAAGTTCTTTAAACTTCAATTTTCTGGAAATTCTGGTCTTAATAAAACTACACTGGCTACCACTATCAAACAACACTCTTACAGTAGCTTCTCCCTCATTCCCAATTAATAAGGCTGCAGTTGTTTGCAATAATCCCCCTTTACTTTTACTCCCTTGCATAGCAGTGGCATGTGTCACTGATGTCTCTACTTCTGGGGTAGGCCTACTAAGAGTGTTTTCACACAATAATGGCTGATGCCTACCATGACATTTTTTGCACAAAATTTTAAACTTACAAAACCTTGCTCTTTGACCTTTCAAAAAACATTTAAAACATGCTGTGGACTTAGTTACCCTGTCCTTTCTCTCCTCAAAGGGTAAGGCCTCAGCCACCTCACATTTATATGACTTGTGGTTGCCTTCGCAAAATATGCATTCCTTGATTCCCTTTAATTTATTCTCAGAGGAGGCATGTAGAGCTGACACTGTACCTGGGCTATTCCTTTTTGTGGAAACTTTGGTGCTGTGCCTGCCTTTGTCCCCTTGTTTACCATCCCACTGTGCAAACTCAACTCCCTCTCGTCTTGCTAATTCTGTGCATAAAAGACTTAACATCTGCTGAAGGGGGATGTACACATGTTCTGCAGAGTGTTCCCTACTTAATTCAAGCAAAATTGAGCTAGGCAATTTAGACTCCAGTGTAGGAACCAACATTATACCATACTTTTCCATTCCTACACCCAAGTTGTCCAGGGACCTAGTTCTAATTTCAAATTCATCATATAACTGCCGTAACTCCTTGACACTATTAGGATTATTAACAGGAGGTATAGCTAAAAGTGCACGGAGGTGGCTTTTAATTAAGATCTCTGGCTTACCAAACCGTTTCTTTAATATATCCCAAGCCACATTATAATTAGCCTCTGTTAATGCTAATCCTGCTATAGTCTTTGCTGCCTCCCCTTCCAAGAGGGACCGCAAATAATTAAACTTCTCCACGGCACTTAACACTTGACTAGAATGAACTGCTGATTGAAAACTGTCTGCCCATCCTTGCCATTCCTGAATACTCCCAGAAAATGTTTTGAGTACAAGCCTCGGTAATTGAACTACAGATCTGTTAACCTTAACTTCACAAGCATCATTTGTTGAGTGTTGTGTTTCATTATTAGACCTGGTCTCTAACTGTACTGAGCTGCTAAACTCTTTTGCTCGGAGGCCTACGTCAATCATATCATCAATAATCTCTTCAAAGTAAATTATGTTATTTTCTATTTCATCCTCTTCTATAAGAGCCTCAATTTTAACATTTACCTCGCTTAGAGCAACCTTTTTAGTTTCTAATATGGCAAGCTGCGCAGTCACTAAGCGTAAATCCTCTTGCTCTATGGCAGAATCTATAGTGGCAATGACCTTTGTAATTAGACCTTTGTAGGCACTTCTCCTTTTTATAAATTTGTTCAATTCAGATGCACTCATCTTCAATGTAAACAACCCTTGGGCTCAATACCAAATGAGCTGAATTTGCAGAAATACTTAACCAAACTGATCAAACGCAAATTTTACTTTCAAATAAACTGAATTGCTGGGTGGGGTACTAACCAAACACCAGTATGGAATACCAAATTTTCCACCCCAGGACCTTAATTCAATAATGACCCAAAATTAACCAAACCGGAAAAAAAGTAGGCCAAAAACGACAGACGACTGGCCAAGTTTCGCAATTGGGCGACCAAACTTTTTACCCTGGGACCTTAACTCAATAATACTCAACCCGTCTAGGCCTAACTTGGGATACAATTTGCACAATCAGAACTTTGCCGAAAAATAGTCACTGACTCAGTCTTGGGGTAGAAATCCGGTTCTGAAGGACCATGTTATTTTATTTGTCGGGTTCAAATCCAGCTGAGCCGTGAACGGCCAAATTCTAAAGGGCCAGTTCTACCTAAGCCCAAGTTAAGCTAAATTAAAACTTACGGATTTGAGATCCTATTAGGTCCTACCTCAGGGTAACCTCAGGGTTGCTGACTCGATGCGGGCCTACCTTAGACCTTAATTACATGAACTTAAAGTAAACAAAAAGGGTACTATTTGTGGTCTTCTTTCTGAACCTTGCAACAACAACGCAACCTGGACTATTGCACGATGCAACAATCTGTATCTAAACAACCAAACTGAATTGCAAGAGAGCTCTCTATCAGACCACACCTTACGTACGACCTCCACACAACGAGTAGAAAGACGCGCAGCGCCCCAAAATGATGCCAACAGTGTGACCAAACAATGATGCCACAAGAGCTCAAAAATGCTAGCTCTAAATTAAGTTAATTTTTCACTAACCTTACAATTATGCGATGGATATATATACACCTTAACTTAATATATATACAAGCAATGCTGCATCAATCAGCTTAGTCATCGTATCGCCTTGGGACAACAATGGTTCTTCCTCTTCTAGATTTTCTAACATGGTTTGACAAACATTGATGTTTTTTGTTAATTTTTCTAATCATGGTTGCAGTTGGCTTCAAAAATTTTCCTTTATTTCTTCTTGTTCTCTTAATTATCATTTTATGAAACTATATTTACAATTGTCAATTTTATTTTCCGCCATTGCTTATTATTTTCTCCACATTAAAATCA
Source organism: Bathynomus jamesi (assembly GCA_023014485.1). Taxonomy (NCBI): domain Eukaryota; kingdom Metazoa; phylum Arthropoda; class Malacostraca; order Isopoda; family Cirolanidae; genus Bathynomus; species Bathynomus jamesi. The sequence continues at coordinate 535,201 of JAJOZX010002117.1, forward strand.
TTTCAAATTTAGACTCTACGTTGTAATTTTGAATATTTGTAATTCTTTAAATGATAAAAGAGGAACACTGATACTGATTTACCTTCCTGTTATATATTTGTGAAAAAGATTATATATATATATATATATATATATATATATATATATATTGGGTGTTTGCTTTTATCAAGATGATGTCCTCACAGAAAATCAGAAACATATGTGGGGCCCTGGGAGGGTTGTGTAAGGAATGGGGGCTCCCAACTATCTTGCACAGGGCCCCTCAGAAGCTAGGGCCGGCCCTGGTTAGCCGATCAGCCCACCCTGATCGAGCAAGCCGGCGCGGCGGCACGCAGGTAACCAATCGCCCTCTCCGGAGTGGACCAGAGGTTCAGCGCACTAGTGATGTTGTGCTAGAGCGGTACAGTCTGTCATAATCTGTTCAATTGTTTGTGGTGTGTCCTGGCACAGGTGGCAGGTGTCGTCTGTGGAGTTGTATAGTCTGTGTTTATATGTCTAAGTTGGGGTGATGTCCACATCGGAATCGTGCTAAGTTAACTCAATCCGATCTGCTCAGGCTGGTCTCTGACCTGTCAATGGGTGGCGGCTTCGCACCTAGGACCGCATTCAGACTGAGTCGTGTCAGTGCTTTGTGGGTTAGGTGTGTGTGTGTGTGTGTGTGTTTTCTGTACTGTGTGATGTCTGTGGGGCGTGGTATGAAATGGAGTATTTGGTTATAATGTCTCTTTGGTGTTACCTTAATGATAACGGGTGTTATGGGTTAGTTGTCGCTGCTGCCATGATTGTGTTCCCCTCTAGTCTAAATGTTCCCTAATTTTCAGTATTTTTGTTTCTGTGTGCAGGTGTGCTATTGGTGTTGTTTGAGTACATCCTGTAATGATACGAAGTGCGTTGTTTCGTATCGTCTGTAAGGTGTTTATGTGTGTGTTTGAGATAATGGGTGCCCACTGCCCAGCATGGGCTAGCAAAGTTCATAACTGAGCGAATATATTGTTTGTATATGAGTGATATTTCCTGCTGGTGTCCAAAGTTTGTGCCTGTTAGTGTCGTAAGCGTGTTAAGTCTTAACGTACATTTGTTTTTAATGTTCTGAATGTGGTTTGCAAAAGATAATGATGTGTTATATGTGACCCTAAGTATTTTGGTCCTGTGAGTGTGTGGAATGTTGTTGTTGTTTAGTGTAAGCTGTGGAGTTATCTGGTGTTCTTTTGTGTTGCTTGTTAGTAAGGTGATGGTTAATTTTGTGGGCGTTACTTTGAGTCTATTGTGTGAGAGCCAGTCTTGTATACTGTTTATGTATGTTTGTAGGTTATTTGTAGCGGTGTCGATGTTGTTGTGGGTGGATGTTAGAGTGATGTCATCTGCATATGATGATAAGGTAAGCTTGTTATCTATGGGTGTTGCAATGTCATGCATGTATAAGTTGAACAGTGTTGGTGAGAAAACAGAGCCTTGAGGGACCCCGTTCGGAAAAAGCGTTTTTGGATGACTTGCCATTAAATGTGACATGCGAGTATCTTCCTGAAAGATAGTTGCTTAGCCACCTTTTGGTGTTATTGTGCATGTTTGTGTTGAGTATTTTGTTTATGAGAGGGAAGCGTGGGATAGCATCAAATGCTTCACTAATGTCTATTGTTGCTAATAGTGTACGTTGAGCTGGTCGTCTGGAGTTGATGCCATCCATGATGTGCTGCATGAGGTTAGTGAGTAATGTCGTGGTTGAGTGGTAAGGTCTGAATCCATGTTGAGTAGGCGATAGTGGTATGTGTGGGTTGGTGATTTGTAAGATTAGTCTTTCTGTTACTTTGGAAGGTGTGCATAGTAAAGTAATGGGTCTATAGGAAGATGGTTCTGTTGGATTTTTGTTTGGTTTCAGTAGTGTAATAATTTTACCTTGTTTCCATATGTTAGGAATAATACAGTGTTGGTATGAATATGTGCTAGAGCTAGTATTCCCTGTGGGCCCCAAGTGTTTAAGGTGTATGTTAGATATGTTGTCTGGTCCAGTAGCCTTCGAATTCTTAATGTTTTTGATGATCTTGGTGGTCTGGTCTGTATTGAAGGGTGTAATGGTATTGTCGAGTCTGTAGGTTTTCTTGTGTCTCGCTGTTTGTCTGTCTGCGTGCTTCTGGTTGTTGTCTCTGTTTAAGTGATTTATGTATTTGTTTGCATTATTGATGATATGATTAAATGTCTTGAGTGTTGTATTGATGTTTATGATGGGTGTGCTGTTTAATGTGGTGAATTGTTCCTCAATCTGTATTTTGAACTGTTCTCAACCAGTTTTCTTGTAATTTCTGTAAGTGTGCCTAAGGCTGTTGGAGCAGAGTGTAGAACGTGTTGTAATGATGATGGGTAGGTGGTCTGATGACAGTTGTTTTTCTGTTCTCCATTGTGTATGTGTTGCTAGTGAGAGGGAACGTTATGTCTGGAGAGGAGTTTGAGTATCCTGCTTGATGTGGTATGTGTGTATGTTCTTCTGTGTTGTTAAGAATGAAGAAGCTGTTTAGTTGTGTGGCTATGTTGGCGCCTCTGGTGTTGTTTTGGTTGTGTAGGTACCAACTAGCGTCTTTAGCGTTGAAGTCTCCTCCTAAGATGACATTAGTGAGAGAGGCCAGATTGTGTAACTGTGTATTGTAATTGGCTGGCACCTTAGGTGAACTATCTGGTGGGATGTAAATGTGGAGTGTGGTGTGTGTTGTGGTGTTGTGTTGTGTTGTGTTTTGTGCGTGTTTTAATGTTAACTGCCTGTATTTCTATCGTGTTATCCGATTGGATTGTTTGTAATGTTTTGGATGGCATCAGTGTAGCTAATGCTTTTACGTATGTAAGTGATGAGTCCACCCCCGTGATCCCCAGTACGATCTTAACGGATCGCCGTGAAGTCAGGGATGGTGAATTGCTATGTGAATGTTTTGTTTGTGTACGAATTCCCTAAGCTGCATGATTTTGTTTGTGAGGCCATCTACGTTGTACTGTAATATGTTAATATTATGCTTCTGTATGTCTCTCATGGTCCTATTTGTCTATGTCTTTGTGTATGGTGAAATGTGTAAGTTGTAGTGGGGCCTGGATTAGACTTAACCCTTTCATGCCCATGGTTGTACGTTTGACCACGCAACTTTACGAGATTTTAGTCCTTGTAGAGAATAACGTTAAGGTATAAAATTGTCTTAATCTTAAACATAATTCGGGAGTGAAAGGGTTAATGTCGCCGGAGAGTAAGAATAGTCCGGAGAGCACGTCCGGCACACAATTGCTCCCCGTAAATGAAAAAAATAGCACGCTGGTATAGGTCCGGCCCCGGGAGCCGATCGGCACTCTGAACGTGCCACGCAACAGGCCGTCGGCTGCCAGTCTGGCCAACCGTAGACAGCCCGCTGCCCGGAGATTTGAGGAAGTTTGGCCACCAGCGCGTTGATGTCTTCGGTTTGACGTCGCTTCTTCGCGCTGACGTTCCACGTTTTTTCGTTGACGTTGACACGTCTCGCGCTGGAGGATACAGCCACTGCTAGAAGCTTCCTCGTCAGCTGCTAACTTTTGGTTTTATTGTGTGTAGATTGAGTTATTACTGTGACTCTATTAAAAGAACATTCTCTGTTATTTTGTGCTTATCCTTCGTTTGAAATTTTGTGTTGTTCTCTTTGTTAGAGTTCTGAAAATGTATTGCCCGCCTGTCTGCTAAAATGCTCTAATATGGACAATATGGACTCAGTTTCTTATATTTCTTCTTCCTTTATTTACACTAGAAATATGTCTAAAATCCAACACAGAAATCTTCTTGGGAAAAATTTACACATGCTAGAGTGCTCCTGATCTTCGTACACGCAACAGAGAATAGCAGTCGTGTGTGTGATATACATATCGCAGAAATGCTGCCAAAATTATCTAACTTTTTTTTTTTGTATGGGGTGGACAGTGGGGCCAGCTCATCCCCCGGGAAAACGCCGAATTACCCCAAGATTTAATACCACCGAGATAACCTGTCGTGCAGCATTTATAAACGATATGTTGATGATACATTTCTACTTTTTAAAGAAGTAAATGCTAAGAAATTCCTCCATTATCTGAATTCATAACGTTGCAATATTAAATATACATTTGAAGGTAAACAAAACGGTTCACTTCTTTTCCATGATGTGGAAGTTGATAGCTATAATAATTTAATAAGTAATTATATAGAAAAACTACATTTACTGAACTAAATATAATTTACCTACATCTACAATTGCATATAAACTCAAGCTCTACTTGATGGAACTCTTCTTGTTTGCCTCGACTATCAAAGCTTTCACAATGAAAATATTTTAAAAAGTATTTTGCTAATAATAATTAGCAGTCATATATTTCTTATAAAATTAAATTTCACTAAATAATTCATAAATTACTACGCAACCTAAGTGTACCTAAAACCAAAGTTCATATTCTTCCTTTTCATGGGTTTAATTAACCCATATTACCCCAAGGAGTTTCAAAATCATGGCAAAGTTAAATCTTTATTTTTGGTGTAAATGTGTGCTTATGATTAACGTCACAATTATATTAGTCTATTTCAGTTACAAATGTACTTTTTCAGAGACTACGTAATTTAGGGTGGATCACTTTTCACTTTTTTTAAAAATTATAGCTGGTCAAAGTTTTTCCCATGATTTGGTTCAGTGGAAGTACACTGACACCATTTTTACCAAAATCGATCAATATTTAGGGGTCGCGCATCGACCTTGAAAATTTCAATTTTGGAAATTTGGCCAAATTGACAATTTTTTACTGAATAAAGATAAATCATCAAATGACCATATTTTCTGAATCCTCTCAGTGAAAGAAATCCTCTCAGATACTTACCAAGTTGATCGGACAAGTGGTTTAGAAGTTACACTCACCTAGAAATAACATTAAAATTTAAAATACCGTATTTGTCCCCCGTTATGGACGTAATCATAGCATCAGTAGCTGGCGCATCCTAAAATCCCAATCACACACACACGCTATGTCTATGACCAATATTTTTACTAATCACAGTTTGCTTTTTACAGATCAACTGTGTCAATTGATTCTTGTTTGATAAGTCTAGACTTTAGTACAATGGATAAACTGTTAACAACCAGGAGTGGGAAGACTCTGAAAGTTACTTATTCTGGAAAAGAGAAAGCAGCAACAACAGCACCACCTTCTCTAAGGTCAGCCACGGACGTCTTCTTAATTGGTCAGCCATCTTCCTCGATCGGTGGTGCCAAATTGCCAACCACCCATCAAGTTCTCCAGTACTTCTTCTATGCCAAGCAGGAAACTACTGACAGGAAGGCCGCCGTAAAAGACACGGTGGCCAATGTTCTGGCATTTTGGAACATGGCACGTATAAAGACGATCACGAGGCGTAACTGCGAAAGAAAGCTGGAGTTACTGTGGGAAGAGTGGCGCTCGCTGCAGAAGAGCAAGATGAGAGACAGTGACGCGGGAAAAGGCAGGGAGAAGTTTTCAGAAAATCTGAACAAGTTCTGGGACATCGGAGCTCCCGATGCTATTGAAGAGATACAGAAAAGTCGACTGCTCTCAGACAACAACAAAGAAGAAGATATTAAATTTTATGAGGATCAACGGGGCCTGCGCCAGGCAACAATGAGTGGGAATGATAAAGTGTTCGTTGTCAAGAGAAAACGGCAACTCTCAAGACAACAATCTCGTGATGAGCCAGGCACCTCAAAAACGAAATTAGGAACCGAAGCTGAGAGCGACGATGAATCTATAGAAAGCAGATCATCGAGCAACTCCGAATCACAGCTAGAACCACCATACAGACAGCCGAGAGAATCAACTGTATCAATCAGCCTTCCTCACCGCATCCTCAATGCACCGGCTGTTATTGAAGTGGCTGATCGCTTCCGGATGTCCAATAATCAGGTGTGTATATATCAGTAATGATCTTTCCTTGACAAAGATATAATAGACGTAACGACGGAAAATTTAGTGATTATTTTGTCACATAAAAACCATACGCATCCTTGTCAATTTCCTTTCAATTTCGCACATAGGTGGCAAGTGTCGTGGCGGCAGTCCTACGTTCGGCAGATCCGCCCGCAGACCTGGACAAATTCAGTATCTCGAAGGACACATCTCACCGTGGAAGAGTGGCACATCGTAGTGAAGTGTCGACAGCTGTGCAGAAATCCTTCGTATCTCCGAGGCATGCTGTCGTCCACTGGAACGGCAAAGTAATCAAGGTCAGTTTTGCCCTCACCGTGGACGACAGTGAATTAACATGTTCCAGTGACGACAGTGGATTGACATATTCCAGTGGACGATAATGGATTGGTATGTATGACATACGTTTCAGGACTCTCTTGGATCATTGGAGCACCGCCAGGCGATTCTCATCTCCGGAGCTCCCCAATGCACAGAAGGAAAGTTGCTGGCCATTCCGACTGTTGCTGACGGCACCGGTCTGTCCCAGGCCCAGGCGATCTTTCGTGCTCTCAAAGACTGGGGATGCGAGAACAACGTGATTGGACTGTGCTTCGACACAACTTCCTCCAACATGCTTGGTAAACCGCTCTTCCAGCTGGGCTGTCGCCATCACGTTATGGAGCTCATCGTGGGGGCAGTGGTCATCACCGCGTTTGGAAGAACCACAGCACCAACTGAACCTTTGTTCCAGTATCTGAGGAGAAGGTGAATTTCAAGTCTAAGGCGCATTTGTTTTCTCCAATGATTTTTTGCCTTCAGAGCAATTGAGATATCAGCGTCCTTCTACTAATGATGTTAATAGCAGTCGAAAAGGGAAACTTCAGTCGTTTTCATGCAATATTTTCATAACTCCCCTTTCAGGTGGGACAAGCTCGACCTCTCGACTTATCGCGAGCTGGAGATCGAGCATTTGGCGGAGGTGACGTGGCTGATGGAGCTCCGAGATGAGGCAGTCAAGTTCCTCGGCGCCGCTTCTGGTCTTGTCAGAGAAGACTACCGAGAAGTGGCGGAGATTACACTCCTGGTACTCGGGGCCCAGCCACGTCGTGGCACACACTTCCTGCGCCCAGGAGCCTACCATCATGCGAGGTGGATGGCCAAGGTTGGTATTTTGAATTAGAAGTTAAATATTGTATTGCCTTCTGCAAACAGCCATTTGAAGTCCCTACCAGAAAAAAATAAGATAAATAATTTACCATTAAACAAACTTATATGGAGTGGTATCTGTATTTATACATCACAGTGCGTATTCGTTTCAGATCATCTACTACACGAAGCTCCTGATGTTCAGCGGTCAGCTGGAGTTCGACGACGAGCTGGTACAGAAACTTCAGAGAGTGGTACTATTTACTGCACTCCTCTACGCACCTGCCTGGCTGGCGGCTCCTGTCGCAGCTGATGCCCCGTGAATGACTTTGTGTTGTACCAGCGTCTTCTGCAGTACAGGGCTGTGGATCGCGAGATTGCAGAGGCTTCACTGGCAGTGATCAGGCGGCACTTGTGGTATCTGAGGCCTCAGACCGTCGTTTCACAAAGTGGAAGACACTGTGAAGCACGAGATGGCAAAGAAGCTGTGCCGCCTCGCTGTGCCCGAGGACTTCACGTATGACAACGTCTCGGTTGATGACACGACGCGCCTTCCGGACCTGATCGATGAGTCATCGTGGTTCGTGTTCACAGGCCTGCAGGTGCGCGCGTCTACGTGGCTCACTCTGCCGGTGAATAAGTGGGATCAAGATAAGAACTACTGTGATCTGAAGAATGTCATCTCGCATCTGAAAGTTACCAACGACGTGGCAGAGAGGGATAAAACTGATAGAAGATTACGCGAACACTGTCACAAAAGACGAGTCACAGCTGCAGGGTCTTCTTCAGCTCGTGGAAAAGAGCCGGAAAGAACTCGGTGACTTCAAGAAGTCGTCACTTGCCAAGATGACGTAGCGCAGAGGGAAAGGGAGTTAGCAGAGAGAGTACATGGCGCACGCCTTAAGATGACGTGTGTTCTAACCACGATTCATACAGTTTTTGAACCTAGTTAAGGGCACCGGAGTAAGTGCCTTTAGTGATATCGGTAAACCGTTTTAATACAAAATACATTTGATCTTTCCTTATTCGTTTTATCTTATCCTAAAAAGCAGACAATGGCAGACAGCATATGGAGGTACGGGGACAAATGCGGTATTTTAAATTTTAATGCTATCTCAAGGTGAGTATAACTTCTAAACCACTTGTCCTATCAACTTGGTAAGTATCTGAGAGGATTTCTTTCACTGAGAGGATTCAGAAAATATGGTCATTTGATGATTTATCTTTATTCAGTAAAAAATTGTCAATTTGGCCAAATTTCCAAAATTGAAATTTTCAAGGTCGATGCGCGACCCCTAAATATTGATCGATTTTGGTAAAAATGGTGTCAGTGTACTTCCACTGAACCAAATCATGGGAAAAACTTTGACCAGCTATAATTGTTTTTAAAAAAAGTGAAAAGTGATCCACTCTACTACATATGTAGTCATTGGGCTTAAATGGAGTACAAAATAGGTTATAATGAATAAAAATGAAGTGGCGCAATATTTTATAGTGTCTTAATTTCAGTTGAACAAATAGGAACTTTGTTTAAAAAAAAACCAACAACTCGCATAACTTTATATTACACAATTAATCAACTACTACAAAAATAGAAAAGTGAACCTGTAAAAGAAATTTGATGCAAAAATAAAAATTGGCAATTATATAGCTGTTTTCAATATTTAACTAAATGTAATCCTGCCGTTTATCCTCTAGGTTATGGAATGCTTGGTTCGACATTACAGTACTGTATTATTTCTAATCAACTGTATATATTTCTATCCTTAGTATGTGAAATGTCATTATATTAATAATACTTGTCATATGGACTATAATCTGCCAATAAACCTTTTCATTTATTTTCATTTCAATATGAGTTAATGCAAAATGAATTACTGAATACAAAAAATGGTATCCACAAACAGATTTGAAACTAACCTTTACAAATAGTTTGAAAACATTATTTTTAAATTTTAAAGACAGATGTTCAAATAGCTCGGATCTCAACGTCATATATTGGCAACACGCAGCTCCATCTTTCTCTGCTCATAGACCAGCACATGGGAATAATATCTAGATCTGGTTTACTCTTTACAACTACTACGTATGAGCTATCAGATCGTATGCAAACAGCCAACCACCCGTTAGAGCCATTTATAAATATAAAAACTGTAAAACTAACCAAAAATAACCTAAGCTTGAGACTACTCGAATCACAACATTTTGAAACAAACTACAAATTAATAGCTATAATTATTGTTTAAATCCTCAACTATTGGCAAGATGACTTAAAATGTAGTTAAAAGCAAATTATTGTTATGCACAAGCAGCAAGTATTTATTTTTTTTCTCTATTTTGACAAGATTTAATTTTTCTACATTTACTGGGCATTGCTGTAAATATATTTTAATCTTTTGTATACATACTTTCTATGTAGCTAGTCTAAGTGAAAATTCTCTTCTGCAAAGTTTGGGAATTTTCAGAATGAGTGTTAGTTTCAACAATTATTTTGCTTTTATACTACAACTTTGGTAATAAAAAAATATATATATATATATGTACAGTATAAACATGAAAAGACGTCTACCTTCTTTAAAATTCGCTAATACATCAAAAGATTTTTCTGCAAACGTCAAATATAAAAAAAATTAAGAAATACAACATTACATTTTTCCCCAAAAGCTTTAATCCTAAAAGAGTGAATTAATTGCATAGGGGCCATTCAAAAATTATGTAATGTTTTTTTCCACCAAAATTTAAACCCCCCCTCCCATAACACAGTTACACCTATCCAACCACCCCCATAAAAAATTATGTACCACCAGCACTATTCCCTCCCACCTCACATTGCCCTATAAAATGTTTTCAATAAATTGTTACTTTTCTTTCACCAAAAATTTGTCGCTCATCACTTACTCAAAATACCTTTTTATGCATGATAATTTGTTACTCTCACCTATATTATATACAAGACGCGTGTTGAAATTATGTATTTGTGGTGAAGTGTTATGTAACACTTGGTGTGGTGACACCCCCGCCACCCCATGTAACACACTAACACCTGGCCTAACATCCCCCACCTCCTTCTGCGTTACATAATTTTTGAATGGCCCCATAGACAAATTTAATTTTATATAATGCTACCACTATGGTACCGTGTTAAAACATGTAGACAAAACCACTAATATTAAAAGCACCAACATTTACGATTTATTCTACCTGTAGGAAGTTAATTTATCTTCCATCTTCAATAAAAATAATCTTACCACAGCAAATCGGATCTTGAAAGGCGAGATACAACTCCTCAAAAGTTAACAGTACAGGTCAGAGGATCTCAGCAAGATCATTATCGTCAGTGTTCAGTTTCTTCAGAAAGCCAACAGACTACTTAAGGATTACCTAGACTTGCGGAATATTCGCTTAGAAACCTCTTTAATATGGATGAGTTATTCTAGTACGTCTATTACTAGTAACTGAAATCCGTGTGAAAATCGTGTGAACGCGGTGGTACTAAATTAAAATTTTGCACGTCATCAGTAACTTTGTCTAGATATATATATATATTTTTTTTTTGTGATCGAAAATTTATGCTGTGTTTTGCAGAACAAAGTTCTATTTCTTGCTAGTCTTCCGAGACTTGGTGAGAGAGTGTACAGAGGTAAACTAGTAATTGTAATTGTAGTACTGTAATTATAGTTCAAATTCTGGAACAGCTCTATTCTTGTGAGAAAGCTGTAACAATGATTTTGCATTACCATTCTAGCAGAAACATTGGCACACGTGTGGTGCTCTTTTTGCTTTTTGCCCACTGTACTATTAGCCTGACCACCAATGGTGGATATTAAGCACCAACTATAATGTAAAAAATCAGTCATTTGTTAACTTTCTGATGAAAAGACAAAACTGACAGACAACGTGCTTCTTATATGGTAAGATACTTAAGTTGAATACATTGTTCAAGGCTTAAACTGTATTTAAAGTAAATATGTGTTTTAAAGTGCCTTTGAATGAACAACCTTAGAAGCCGATATAAACAAAAATAAAACTATTCAGATACGTTACTGTATGAAATATATTTATTAATCTTTTATTAAATTATGTATTATAAAAATGTACTTTTTACCCCAAAATGATAACTCACTGCCTTTTGCTACCAGACAGTGATGGCTCTTCCTTCAATGGTGTAAAGTAAAAACACACGTTCAGTGGTTCTCGTCTTATTAGAAACTCTCCCCATTTGAATTGCACAGTAAAAAGTTCACGAATGCAGCTATGAGCCGTTATCTTGTAAAAGAGTAACATCCCATAAAAATCAACCATCAACAGTTAGATTTTCATGGATTACTTTATTAACGGATTCATATTCAACAATTGTTCATTAAAATTAGAGTTAGGGGTTGGAAGGCTCATTCTTACTTCAAAATTACAAACAAAAAAATCTCCGAAACCCGTACTTCAACACAAATTGGGGTTAAGAACCAACTCTCGGTTACCAGATCCTAACTAGTAGCTTATTATTTGGTCGTAAAAGGTTCACTTCGCTGGAATCAAATATATCTGACATACATTAGTACTGTACAAAAAGTTAGAAACTACCAGCACTCGCATACAAATAGAAATATGGATTCGGAAAAGAACTTTACTGCTTACAATTCATGCTTTGTGGAAATAAAAAACTCAATGGATGTCCTTCAAGGACACAGTGTAATTAATTGTGTTTGTAATAGAAATAAAATGTGATGATACCTTAATGTATTGCAGTTCTGCCAGAAAGCAGTTGTCACGTCACAAAATAGGATTGAGGAGAGATAGTTAAAGGGGAAAAATGAGCGAGTAGGAACAAGTGAGGGAATGGTAATTAGCAATAGTTTACAGAGAGAAAGAAAGAGAGGAGTGGGTGGTGAGACATGCATTGAAGAAGTAGGAAAGAATTTCGAACATTTACTTCAATAATGAAGCAAATGTAATTACAATTGTGTATTTGCATAAAATGTAAAAAATCTTTAGGAGTTTCATTTTTCTGTCGCGTGCTATAGCTCGAAACCTACGGGTTTCTCGACATATGTTTATATAGTTTTCTTTACTTTTGTCTCAAGAATACACCTTGCTATTTATGAAACATTTATGAATCACCCTGTATAGTTTAAAAAATAAATTTATTTTTCTGTAGTTGTTTCCCTTTTGGAAGGAGTTGGTTTTGAGGGTGAATGTCGAGGAACAGTCATTATTAGTTTATGAATTAGTTTTGTTTCTTAATAAATGTAATTATGCAAGCAAATATTCATTTATTCAAAAGGTTAAAGCGTATTTGCAGCCTTTTCTCAATGATATAATACAGGGGACACTTTCCAGTAAATATAAATTCTAACTTGCTTACCCTATGAGTTGGGGGATGAGAATAACTGCTTTAACTATTTTATTTTTGTGAAAAAGTCTTCGAAAATTATTGTATTTGATAGTCAATCATCAGAAAGCGAAGGGGCAGCATAAATTTCACTTTTCTGGAGAACTTTCCGCAGTTGTATATTCCTACTTGGGAATATTTTAAAAATTTATCCACCATTTATCTCGGCTCTTGGTAACACTACATAATACAAAGATTCTTACGCCATAAACCTTGGGTCCTTTTTCTTTGGATGACTTTTAAGACCCCAAATGAGGCCTGAAAAAAGAGTTAACCCCAAGAGGAAGATCAATGCCCATGGAGTGATTAAGCTATTAACTGATGAAGAAGCGTCTTCAATGTTCTCAGAAGGGGATTCTTGGGGGGATTCTTGGGAGGATTCTTGGGAGGATGCAGTCTCCTTTTGAGGCGGTGGCTTAGGAATGTCGGGTTGTACCACTGATGGGGGTTAAAATTTATAATTAGCATAGTGATAGTAAAAAAAGTTACTTTTAAATTACATCTATCATTTAACGCGTATAAACGGTAGAATCAAAACTGTAGTGTGTAATGCAAATTTGAGGTGGTATGAATATATTTGCGATTATAACTGATAAATTTGTGTTGCCTCAGAGAGGAAACCCAAACCTGCGGTACATCTTGCTTCTGATGAATCATGCACCCAGATCTACAAAGTCATGCAGGAATGTCTGTATAGCAAGATGAAGGCAAACGCACACAAGATTATGGATTGGACCACTTATAATTGTATATGACAAAGCAATGTTATTCCAATGGCGATGAGCTAGGTACAAAGTCTCGCTAATACGTTAACTCACTCACTCTCTAATATATATCTATATATCTATATATATATATATATATATATTATATTATACAGGGTGGCGCAAAAGTCAGGAACCATAGGCACATTTTAATAATTTGTGTTTTAATGTGTGTTTTGTTCTTTTCAGATTTGTTGTTGAACCTATGGCACAGAAATTGACAATAGATGAACGGGTAGAGATAGTTTTAATGTGTGCAAGGCGTGGTAACACGCACCGATCAGTTGCTACTGCTTTTAATGACACACACCCTGAGAGGCCGCCAGTTGGAAAACTGTTCACTCGCTTCAAAGAAACGGGAAGTGTTCATGAGCGGCCGCGTAGTGGCCGGCCAAAAAGTTCAACCGATGCAGCAACATCACTAACGGTACTCAATCACCTCGAAAAAAGCCCACTAAGTCCTTAAGAAAGTTATCCCAGAAAAAGGGTGTCTCTAGAAGATCCATTCAACGAATTCTTACAACAAATCGTTTCCACCCCTACAAAGCAACTCATTCAGGAACTGCACGGTGACGACACAGACCGTCGTGTAGAGTTCTGCCAGTGGTTTCTACAACATCGACAGCTTCAACGAAGGATCATGTTCAGCGATGAAGCGATATTTCACCTCAGCAGTCGTGTCAGTAGGCATAATGCACGCTATTAGGCCAATGAGAACCCCCACTGAATGGAGGAAGGACACATGCAATTCGATCCACGAATTATGGCGTGGGCTGCGCTCTGGGGGGATCGGTTAATTGGTCCGTATTTTTTCGACAACAATGTAACAGATGAAACATATCTGCATATGATGCAAACTTTTCTAATGCCCATACTGGACGACATTCCATTGGCAGAACGGGCGGAGATGTGGTTTCAGCAGGATGGTGCACCACGACATTTCGCAACCATCGTTCGGAGCTCTTTAGATGAAACATTCCCAAGCAAGTGGATCGGACGGCGAGGGCCCGTCGAATGGCCACCTAGGTCTCCAGACCTCACGTCTCTTCACTTTTTCTTGTGGGGCCATCTCAAGTCGGTAGTCTATGCTGATCGACCCAGAACCATACGTTCTCTAAAGGATAAAATCACATCTGAGTGTGCCAAAATCAGTACCAATGTGTTAAGGAATGTTCAAACATCATGCATTCAACGCGTCAGAAAGTGTCTCCAAGTGGAAGGCCACCAATTCGAACATTTATTGTAATTTAATAAAATGTGCTTATGGTTCATGACTTTTGCGCGCGCGCATATATATATATATATATATATATATATATATATATATATATATATATATATATATATATATATATATATCAGTGATGCTGCCAACTGTTCGTGCCCTGAATGAGTGTAGTGTACGACCGGACAAATTTAATCAAATTTAATCTGTAAACAATGTACGTTTTCAGTGTCCTTTAAAGAAATACTGTTCACATACGCCTCTCCATACCGGAACAGGCCGACAATACAAGGTCTTCAAGAAAGAGCTGATAATTTTTAAGTTACAAAGACCCTCGAGACCCTTAGATTAATGTAGACACTAATCACTGTTGACACACCAAAAATTATAGCACTTACCGCACAAAAGGTTATCGAAGTGATTCCACGTGAGGCCTCCACCGATGTCCCACCGAGTCTCTTTGCAAATCAAGTCAACGGACGTTACGTAGTCTTTGTATTTTGGCGTGTATCCGTCCTTACATTTGACGTGAGCCTTAATAAAAGTGAGTTTCATTACTAAAATAAATCTGTTTTAACGTTAGGTTAAAAGGGTTTAAAACATTATCAGAAGACTTTACTGAAAACAGGGTTTTAATAGCCAATAGCCTTGGCCACTATTATGTCTACTTAAGGTGTTTGAATATATACTCATTAATAGACTTGAATGTTACCTGTATACTAGTGATAACCAATTTGGTTTCAAAAAGAAACACAGTACTGATATGTATGTGTATGTCTTGAAGGAAATGGTCTGTAAATACCAAACTCTAGATGCTAATGTATTTTTGTGTTTCCTGGATGCCTCTAAGGCATTTGATCGTGTTAATCATGACAAATTATTTATGAAACTTGTAAATCGTAATGTACCTAGTTACTTGGTCCGTATATTAATATTCTGGTATAATCACCAGACCATGATTGTAAGATGGGGTGGGGTTAATTCAGATCCATTCTCCGTGACCAATGGTGTCAGGCAGAGAGAGATATTATCCCCCTACTTATTCAATGTTTATATGGATAATCTATCTGTTGTGCTGAACACCTGTAAATTAGGCTGCTATATTCGTGCAAATGATTGTTAATCATCTGATGTATGCAGATGATTTAGTTCTTATTTCTCCATCTGTGAAAGGGCTCAGCACACTTTTGAAGGTGTGTGAAAGGTATGGGAAGGATAACGACATAAAATATAATTCTGCTGAAAGTCGTGTTATGATTATGACGACCAAGGCCTACAAATATACAAAATTTCCTGAATTTCAATTGAATGGTATGGTGCTGTCAGAAGTGACCGAGAATAAGTATCTTGGCCACATACTAACTGATAGTCTTTCAGATGACTGTGATATTCTAAGGCAATGTAGACAATTATATGCTCAGGGAAATACTTTGGTTAGAAAATTTCATATCTGTACATTAGATGTTAAGTTGATTTTGTTCAAAACTTTTTGTACTCCACTGTATACAGCTCATTTGTGGTGGAATTACAGGATGTATAATTTGAGGAAATTATATGTGCCAGTGTCATTGCAATTTTGTATTTAGATTTATCACTAGGCTTGGTGAGTCAGTCAATAAGATAATAGAAGCCATAGTTAGTGGACTGCTCTCCGATTATTTTATAACTCAAATCTGGAAGCATTGGCGTAGGCAATTGTATGTTCATTATGCACAGTGATAATCTTGTATGGACTACTTGTGTAATGTTTGTACCTGTTGAGTCTGAAATGAAGTGTTTGTTTGTTTTGAATAATTGAATTGAATAACCTTTATTAATAATAAAATAAATACATTCATTTTACAATGAGACATGAATATCGTATATACCCGAATATAGGTCGATCTCGTGTATAGGTCGACCCTTGATTTTTGGCCAAATCATTAATTTATCATATGCCTCGTGTATAGGTCGACCCCAGTTGTTGAGGGTAGTGGAACAACAAATTAGGGTAATAAAGCACCATATTTTATGGCATATAAAACTCATTTCCAAAAACTAGAAACTGGCAACTGCGTCTAGGTGACCTTAAACACATCATGTATAGACACTAGACAGGTTACTGATAACCTGTAGTTACCGTATGTCTTTTGTTTCAAATTTATTGAACAAAAATTGATGTATCTTTCTATAAATAAACTTTTAAAAATGTATTCATTTAAGTTTTATATCATCCTGTGCTACCATTCTGTAATTTTAATAATTGGTACATATTTGGTAATTTTAATAATTGGTACATATTTTATGTTTTCTTTGTTTACTGGTACTAAATGGTAAATATTTTTCATGTCTGAAGCTAACAGTAGCTCCTACTCTCCCCATCGTGCACGGATTTCAACCCCACGAAAATGTTACCCTTATATAGGTCGACCCCCTAATTTTTGCCTAAGAATTCAGTCTTAAAAACTCGACCTATACACGAGTATACGGGTAATTGTGAAGCTCGACTATTTATTTAATTTAATTTGGCCCTTAAGCTTTAGGCTTTACTGGGCTTTATTATACTTGTTTTTTGTTTGTTAGTAACTGATTCAGTTTCATCCAATGGGTAGAAGTAAGTTACATCCGAAATACATTCGTATCCGGTATTGTACTTGATAAAAATCATTTGACTAAAAATAATGCATAACCAAGTTGAATAATTCATTATAATGAAAGTAGAATGTTGAATACTAAATGTACAACACGATTCCATTTGAAATGAATTGTCAAAGGATTTTTTTTTTTCATTGCCACTTGAATCTTGGATGAAAAGCAACCTTTGATCAAAAATTTAAAATCAATGATGGGGGCATATATTTGCATACATTTCCTCTTCAACCAGTTTACATGAAAGAGTCATTACCGGTCTCGATAAAAATTTAAGCAAGGTCATTGAACGCAATCCCTTTATAATTTTATATTTTTTGAGTTTGTTGATTTAAACAATGACATACCGAATTAGGCCCTATAAGAAAATTTATTTGTTCTGGAATATCCCATATATATTTTAAACAATTCAACTACAATTATTATTATTATAACTATATCTTCATCTGGAATCTTGGGAAATTTATATGCCACCTTTTTCAACAAGTGCAAGTGGTTATTTTTTTATTTTATTAAGATTCAAATGACACTTTATAATGCTCGAAACATTTCACCATATCTGATACAACACTTTCATAGAAAACCTGTACATTTTGAACAGGCTTGTGCTGTTCATCATCATTCATTTTATTCACTGCCTCTTTGGTTGGCTCACCTAATACAATTTGGTTATGAAGTTGATCCTCAAGTGATTTTTAATTCACTTTGGTTAACTAATTCCTACAGCAATTGGCTACTACATCTGCTTCAACATATCTAAGCATGATTATACAAATCAACTCATTCAGTTTTTCCATACAGAATGTGTATTTGAGGTGTAATAAACAAACTTCAAAAATGGATCAAATAGCAAGAAAATACTTTTCTTCTGAAGCTTTAGACTTAGACTTCTGTATACTGCGCCATTTGGCATCAATTTCAAATCTTTTTTTGTCAGCTCTATGAAGTACTTAATAGCTGCCTAGTCTTCAAATAATGGTCCAAGTATCAAACTTCGATACATTCATGAATAAAAGTTTGTAAACAATGTATATTTTAGCTCACGTAAGTACCAGTAGGCTACATCACTAGTTTTGTAAATAGTTTGAAGTAAATTAGCTGACGAGATTAATATTTTGCAAAATTTCGTAATAAAATATAGCTTTAGATCACTCATCTGATTTGGAAAACATTGATAAGCCCAAGCAGCTTGTATTTGAAATTTTGCTGAAGCCTTAAGTTAAGACGTTACTTATTATACGTATATAATGTGTCCAGATGAATGGCTACCAATAAGTCTTTAACCCATGAATTAAAAAGTAGATCAAGACAAGAGTAGGCCTAACTGATGTTTGTTTACATCTGATGTGACAAACTCAAGTTGCTATGTTCTTTTAGTCCACAAATCTGACTTCAAATTAGTGAAAGAATATGACCAAGTCAAGTCAAGTCAAGGTTTGGATAAAAAGAGAACAGTAAACTGATAGGCCTACATAAATATTTTGTAAAGTTTTATTTACTTTTGTCCACCCTCAGGAGGAATTTATAAAACCAGCATAAAATTACTTCATTTGCGATGAATAGATCATTTTCAATTTTCAACTCTAGTCCCTATTTTTGTGTACTTGGACTCGGGTGTAATGTGACTTAACTTGACTCAAGACTTGCCTCTCTGAACTTGTGATTTGAATTGAGACTTGTAATATTCTGACTTGCGACTTAGCTGAAATAACTAGTATTTTTCCTTCATGTCAATATTTTAGTATATGTGCAAGTAACCATAGTCCGATCATTATCATCAAAATGTAAAATAAGTCCCGCCCAGGGCAGGATTAAGGTTGCGCGGGGCCCGCGGCACATTCGTAGCCGGGGCCCCTTGCCTCGGTTACGAACAATGGCGTCGTGGTTAGGAAAAATGACAATGTAGGTCGACCATTAGTGAAGTGAAAATTCCATTAAAAAAATCGCAAAATTGCAAAAAAAGATGACAAAAATGATGAATTGCAATATAAAGATCAGTGATTACGGGTTACTAGCTCGGGCGAAAGCGTCAATAACACCAGTACACATTTGAAAACTTGTCGATCGATTTTTACAAACTAGTTGGTGATTCTATATAATTTGAGTGCGCTGATCTCAAAAATATAGTTAGTTTTTCCCTATCACGTATGGTTTTCTTACTACAGGGTGTGTCATAAATCCCCCATTTATCCCCAAATGTGAACCATCTTATCGAGACCAACATTGGATTGCACATGCTAAACCATGAATTTTGTTGTTATAGACTACAGTAACGCTTACATAATAATGTAGAGTAAATATATATAACAACCAGTCCCGTTCCCAGCAAAATACTCTCTCCCCTCCCATCAATGGGTGGTTAACATTTGGGGACAGATGAGGTATTACAACACCCCTTGTAGCACGAAATCTTTAGGTGATAGAGTAAAACCTAATTAAAGCAGAATTAAATAGCTCCTAGCTCTTGGACAAGCATATTGCTTGTTTATGAAAGAATAAAAAAATAACTGAAAGAAACAAAATATATTCACCTTCTTTACTTGCAAACATTTCAGGACCTATTCCAAAGACTTAAGACTACGAAGGTAGATCTGACTAATGACGACTAAACCGGTGCTTCTTTGATGTTTTCTTATGCTGTGCGTTAGGCTGATCTCGTTGCAGACACCAGCAGTAATCCGCCATCATATTTGTATGCCATCTTCCTTGATATCTTCTTTCCATGGTTTTGATGTCCTGGTGAAATCGTTCCCCTTGTTCCTCACTGACATCTCCGAGATTTTCGGGAAAACGGTCAAGATGCGAAAATAAGAAGTGAACTTTCAGGCTCATGTTGCAGCCTAAGGCGCAAAACTTTTTAAGCATATTTTCCACCAGTCTTTCATAATTTTGGCTTTTGTAGTTTCCCAAGAAGTTTTCAACATCTTTGAAACCAAGCCATGCTTCTTTTTCTTTATTGGTCATTGTGTTCAGGAAATGATCGTCTGTCAATAACTTTCTAATCTGAGGAACTATAAAAACACCTTCCTTTATTTTCTCGTAGCTAATCTTTGGATATTTTGAACAAATGTACTTGAAACACTCACCTTCTCTATTCAATGCTTTGACATACTGCTTCATCAAGCCTAACTTAATGTGCAAGGGTGGTAGGAGGATTTTATTTGGTTCAACTAGATGTTCATGTAAAATGTTCTTTGATCCTGGGGTAAGATTCTCTCTAGGAGGCCAAGTTTTCCTCTTCCAGTGCTGGTCACGTGCTCGACTATCCCATTCGCAGATGAAACATGGCATCTTAGTGTATCCTGATTGCTGCCCAAGTAACATGCAAAGGACTTTGAGATCCCCACACAATATCCATCTGTGATTTTGATACTGAATTTTTTCCAGAAGCAGTTTCATGTTATCATAGGTCTCTTTTAAATGAGTAGAATGGGCCACTGGGATTGATGCATATTTGTTACCGTTGTGCAGTAACACTCCTTTTAGACTGGTTTTAGAGGAATCTATAAACAACCTCCAGTCACTGGTTTGGTATTCGATGCCTAGCTTGCACACTAATCCTGTGATGTCCTTGCAAAATACCAAGGGACCATCTTCTTCGAAAAAAGGCACGAAGTCTTTCTCACGATTTCTGTACCAAGCGAAGTATGTGTCGGATGCCAATAAATTGTTCTCCTGCAATCTAGACTCCAAACGTTCTGCAGAGTCCTTAGGCAGATTCAAATCCCTGACTAAGTCACTTAGTTCGGCTTGGGTTAATGGTTTAGGAGGATCTCGGTCAGCTGTTGGCTGTTCATAAACATCATCATTGTCTGGATTTGGAGCTGAATCAGAATCTGAATTGTATTGATCCAGACTCTCGGGTGGGCGGGGAATAGGAACTTCTGGACCATGGGGTACCGGCCTTATTGCAGATGGAAGACTTGGGTATTGAAGGCTCTCTTTATTCTTTGCATTATAACCTTTAACATTGCAAGAACAGAAGTAGCAGTCGTCGGTATGGTTTCTAGGCTCGCGCCAAACCATAGGGATCCCAAATGGCAAACTTTTCTTTTTACCTTTGCTCCAATTCCTTAGTGCCGCAACACACGTAAGACAAACCTTGTGTGGAGCCCAACTTTTGTCTTGATCTCCTAATTTAATTCCAAAATAAGCATGATAAGCTCTCTTAATGAAGGTCGTCACATTTGTCCTTTGTTTTACAACAACATACCGACCACAAATATAACAAAATATGTCTGGACTATGGGTACATCCTCTAGAAGCCATTATTAAAATTTTAAAGACGTAATGTTAGAATTATCTATCTGAAAAATATGAAAAAACGAAATTAAAGATATAGGTAAAAAATTACAAAACGCCCCAAAATTGTTTTGCTAATAACTTTAAAACTGTGGGTGATAGAAAAAAACTGGTAGCATTTTTTTATTTAGCGCAGCGAACTGCTTCAGAATCACAACTCAAAATAAAGAAATCGATTTTCATGCAGACCGGTGTAATCTGCAGCGCAATCGCAACAACGGCTGCAGCGACAGACACTGTGATCGTGACGTATACAGTGTGCTTGTGCGCGTGGTGTGTGCTGCGATATCCATTCGCAGTGCGGGGCCCCGGAAAGCAAGGGGCCGGTGGCATATGTCGCTTTTGCCATATGGTTAATCCGGCCCTGGTCCCGCCCATTATTCTAGTGATGGCTTGTGATTGGTCGGATCAAGACACCCAAGATCTCCGAGCTTGGAGTCCATATCGTTACCGATATCATTATAGTTACGTCAGCAGTGGGACCAGTTCCCACGCCCGGATGGGCGTACCTTATTATACGGCCTTGGAGCAGTCGTCCATGTGCTTCCGGAAGGGGTAGAATATTTTTAATCTAACTTCCATATAATCATAGATAAATACACACTTTGCCGTTTGTATCACCTAAATTGTATGCAACTTCCGTATACGTATATGTAATGGATATGACCTTCATTGTGTATTTCCTCTTAATAAAAACATCAATTGGTAATGAATATTAAAATTGTGTTTTTCTGTTGACTTTTATAAGGTAAATTAAAGAGTACTCAGACAGAAAAGGAAGGGATATGTTTATCATGAAGAGATAAGTAAGGTCCCCTTGAGTAAGGGAACAGTTGGAAGGAGATAAATAACAGTGCTTATTAAAATCAAGAAGAAAATGGCACGGGTAAGTCATCTTCAGAAGAAGATACTGGTAAAGATAAGTTCTTAACAATAAATAGGCGTGGGCAGGTCGTGTCTTTCATGACAAAGATAGAGAGCATAGTGTAACAGTGGTAGCCCAGTGGAGGCGTAAGAGCAAAGCCGGATTATCACATGTGCAAACTGTGGACGCTGCACAGGGCCCGTAATAAAATAAACTAAAGAAAAACTAAAATTTAAAAAAAAAATTATTTCTTTCCTATGTTTCAGAGCCTTGTGTAGTGATCATTATGAATAAACACTAAAGCGGATATGCAAAAAGAGAAAGAAAAGGGAAGAAGAAAAAGAGCTCCGGGAAAGGGAATTAAAGCGAATGAAGCCGCTTTCATCATTCTTTGGTATTCAAACAGAAACAGGAGCACAGGGTGAAGCTGGTGCGGGTGCGGGCCTTTCAGATGGCACGGGCCTCGCAGACCGTGCACTAGCTGCTGGTCCTGGTGAATCCGAGACTCATCATGATGGTGCTCAAGCTTCTGATACAAGCGATGAACCAGCCATTCAGGAAGCGGAAGCGGAGGGCGGAGTTCCCGTACACAACCAACCTAGTCGTATGCCACTTGGTCCGGAGTTTGGCACGGATATTGGTTTGTGGCCGCCCGATGCAACCGAAGAGATGAGAGAATACTGGTCAGGGTAGGGTCGCTCAAAGGTACGCAAGTCGTTACGCGAATTGAAGGAAACTGGATTTCATGCATTCTTGATTAATGACAGGTATTGCACGGTGGGAATGTTCATTCGCGAATGTAAAAACGGAGAGAAAGTTGAGTGTATTTGGTTGTGGTATTCGGAAACAACTGGCCGGGTTTATTGCTCAGAAAGTCGCTATTGGCCGTGAGGGAGTAAACGACTGGAGCCATGCGCACGAGCGTATTCGTCAGCACGAGCTGTCGGATGCTCACACGAACGCTATCGTCGCAGCAGCACAACGGGCTGATTTTGTTGGCAGAATTGATCATTCAACACAACAGCAGATTGATGAGCTGACAAAATACTGGAAGAAAGTTCTGCAGTGAGCGCTCAGTGTGATTATATTTCTCGCTGAACGAGGTTTAGTATTCAGAGGAGACGACAAAATTATTGGCTCATCGCACAACGGCAACTATCTCGGCATTCTCAAGTTGCTAGCACAGTGCGATTCATTTTTATCCGAGCACCTTCAAAAAGCCAACTTGGGAAAAGGTAAAGTGAACTACTTGTCATCGAAAATATGCGAGGGATTGATGCAGCCGGTTGGAGACAAACTTCTTAGGACTATTGTCGATCAGATAAAGGCCGCAAAATACTATTCCATCTCCGTCGATTCGTGTGAGGACAATACGCATACTGACCAGCTGACGGTAGTAATCCGTTACGTTAACGACACTGGCGTTCCAGTTGAGGGATTTCTCACTTTCCTAGAGTCGACCGGTCACCAAACTCAGGACATGGTTGATGCTCTAAATGACCTGTTCAACAAGTTGGTCATTGATATCCGCGCTTGCTGTGGTCAAAGTTACGATAATGCACTCAATATGTCGGGTTGTTACAACGGAATGCAAGCCAAAATTTTGGAACAAAGCCCGACTGCATCATTCATCCTCTGTACTGATCACTCGCTCAATTTAGTATGTAAAGAAGCTGCGTCGTCATGCCGAGAGATTATGCTCTAATTTGATTTGTCATAAGGCGTCTACGTGTTTTCACCAACTCTACGGGCCGGTATAAACAGCTGAAAGACAGGCTTGAACCGTTGGGCACTCCAATGCCAAAAATGTTGTCGCTACGCGATGGCCTTGCCGAACGGACTCCACACATGCCATGCCAGCAGGCTATACCGAAACTCACGAAGTCCTGAATGAGATTGCAGAGAATCCCGAACAAAAAACTGAGACGCGCTGAGTAGTATGGGCGAAAAACGGAGTGTGCAATTGCAATGTTTCAAATGCTGATCAATGTTGCAAATGGGGAGGGTATCGCAGAAGGGGCTGTTGCAAAGGGAGAGGGGTATGCAACAAGGGGGAGGGTTATCCCCAACTTGCAATGAAGGGGGGACCTCCCCACAAAGGGGTAACCTTAACCTAAGAGAGAAAGAAACGAGGAGGAGAGTCTTTGGGGGAGAAGGTGGGATGTCCTCACCCCCCAAAGGGAAGCCCCTAACCTAAGCCTTAACCTAAGAAGGAGAGAGAGAGGTTTCGTCCAGCGGAACCAGAAGCACGATGAAGAGTTCATCCGAGCGTCTGCTGTCTTATAAGGTCCTAATCCGCCAGGTGGCTTAGAAGGCGTAAATGGCTTGTTCAGGTGTACATTAGAATAAAATGGTGTATCTGGCAACCCTCCTTATATAAATAAATTGGTAACTGGTAACCGTTCCAGAAATAAAAATTAAAATAGTGGTACCTGGCAACTCCAGACCCTCTATATAACAGCTGCTAGTCCTCTGGACTCTCATAATGCGTCTGGTTGGGGCCAGGCGAACACATGGTCTCTTTTCTCTCCTTCTTAGGTTAAGGCTTAAGTTAGGGTTTCCCTTTGGGGGGTGAGGACATCCCATCTTCTCCCCCAAAAGACACTCCTCCGCCTCCTCTCTCTCTCTCTCTCAGGTTAAGGTTACCCCTTTGGGGGGGGGGGAGGTCATCCTCCCTTCTTCCCCAAAGCTTCCCCCCCTTCATTGTAACTTGGGAATACCCCCTCCCCATTTGCAACAACCCTTTTGCGACACCATCCCCCTTTGCAACAGCCCTCCCCAATTTTCCACATTGGTCAACATGTGCAACATTGCAATTGCACTCTCCCATTTTGCGCCCATACAACTACGCTGCACAGCGGCAGGCTTGAGGGACAGAATGAATTGTCTAGAAATTGACATTTTTGCTTGCTGTGTTCTGGGATGGCGTTCCGCAACGCTTCGACCAGACGAACAAATCATTGCAAGCTGTGCAATTGGATCTGAACACAGCAGTTGCACTTAAGTCACTGAAGACGTTCATCGAAAGCCTTGCCCATCGATTTGACGAGTATGTTTGACCAAAACATTTATTTTCATGAAAGTTAGACAAGACAGACAGAATCCTAAAACGAATCGAATACGCAGGCAAAATTAGCAACGGTCAAGTCTGTCCATGACTGCAGACTAATTTAGATAAAAAACATTAGGAGTCTTATGACGGGCAAACGTGCTGATATCATCATAGTTTATTTGACGTAACAAGTCATGTTCTAAGCTCAAGGTAAATCAGTTAAGGCGGCATTCAGACATACGGGTACGCATGAGATTTTTTACCAGTTTGAGTTTTGAGAAAGAACGCTCACCACTGCTATTAGACACCATCAGCTTCAGGTATATTTTGAGCATGATCTCGCAATTCGAAAAAGAAGACTGAACTTCTTTGTGTATGATCAGATTGTACAAAAACTGCTCCAGAAAGATCGTCTTGCTTTTCTGGTGTGCAAATGCATTTGCAAATGTCTGACTTAGTGACTCTTGACTTGAGATTCGACAAAAAATGACTTTTAGACAAGTCTGGCCTCAGATAGTGGAGCAATGACCCCATAATTTGTAAATTGAATTTTACGATCAATATGTTATAAATATTTAGTCGCAATGAGAAAGTTCCCCATTAACTGGAAATAAAAAGTCAGCTAAGCAAAACTTAAATCAGGGAAGTTCTTTCATAAACGTTTTATATTATATTAACTGACCTTACGACATCTGATCGACTTGACATTCTATCGACAAGTTGTTATTAGGTTAAGTTAAGTTAGATTAGGTTTTGAGTGTGTCGATGTGTTGGCCTTGTCGGTGAAATAGGTATAGGTCCGTATTAACATTGTTATTGCAATTGCGAGACTAGGGTATCAGCCCTACTATGGCGCCACTCTGACACGAGGCCTTGTTTACCGTGGCAAGTATATTACAGGACCTACATAAAAGACTTACAATAACGGGCGCGGATTTGTTTTCAGATCTGACTTCTGCATGGCAGGTCAAACGTTCGTTGTCGTAATCCAAATGCACTCCATCTCCAACCTCCAATGGGGGGCAGCCTCTTTCCCAAACTAAAAAAATAAAACCCTTAAGCATAAACCATGGGTATATTTAACTTTTAACTGGTAAAATACTACACACAAAATTAAGAATTTTCAATTATATAGACTATAAACATAACTTGTTCATAAAGCCAGTATTTGAAGTTTTTAGAGTTTCTTTGAACGTTATGTACAGTCCCCTGCAATAGTTCCGCTCTACCCTCTCCAAGATGTGGAGGCAACGCAGTCCTCTTTCTCCTCTACCCCTCACTCCTTCCCTCTCCTTCCGCTATCCCTCCTCCTGCCTCCTTATTTTCTTTCGTTTTACATTCATTCTTATTTTCCTTTTTCCTCCCCTTCACATTATTCTATTACATGACCCTTCTCCCCCCCCCCCTGTTCCCCGATTACTACCTCATTCCATGTCTCTCATTCTTCCCACCCTATCAACTACTACTGTCATTTGTGTTTTTACTTCTTTCCTTTTAACCTTCCCCTCCTAATCCACTCTCTTTTACATAATAGCCGACTCATTCATCCATTCACGCATTTAAATTTTGGTAAATCTCTAGGAGCGCTCCATTTTTCAATATTAAATATACACTCCTAAAACATACACCATTTGAAAGCTCACATTTTTCTGAGTCTAAAAATGTAGTAATCCAAAAGTATCAATAGCAAATAAAAAATAACTAGGTTTAAATATAAAACCCTATACCGATCAATTTGTGATGCGTGATCTTTACAAATGATAATGCGTGATCTTTACAAATGATAATGTAATAACATTCATGTTAGGTTAGGTTAGCGTAACAATTACCAAAAATATCATCTTACAACACAGACTGAAGATTTATAACTTAGCCAACCTTTATAATGTAGTTAATGACGTCACACGTCAAACAAACCTAGTTACTTTTTATTTGCTATTGATACTTTTGGATTACTACATTTTCAGACTCATAAAACATATACCATTTGAAAGCTCACATTTTTCTGAGTGTACTATATGTTTAATATTGAAAAATGGAGCGCTCCTAGAGATTATCCTAAATTTTTAATAAAATTTTCCCTATAAATACTCAAAAATATATTAACAGCTTCCAAAAATGTTCGTGTATGTCAATCTTGTTTGTTTTAAATAATACATCAAAAACGACGATATTACGAGATCAAACCGTCTACATGGAATCGCACAGTAGCCAAAATTAATCATAATGTAAAGGAATACAACACTTATTTGTAAGGGTTAATATCGAATCACGATATGACAAAAAGTATTGCATCACAAACTGTATCACTAACTGACTGTACATAAAATGCAAGTTTGGAAATTTTTAAAATTTTCTTTATTTTATTTTTGCTAAGTAATTGATGAATTATTCTTTTTTAAATTACCTAATAATTTTTTTAGATTAAGCTTAATCATGTAATCGTGTTACATTCTGCAATGTTCAATTTTTTATACATTCTCTTTTAGTTGTAAAAGATGAAGTCATAACTTGCCAAAACTCTAAATTAAAACAATTTTAAATTTTAAGCATTTAATTTTGGCTCATATGCATGTTTAATTTTAATCCATAATAAAATGCATATTTCAATTTCCATTTTAAGTTAACTCGGTAAATCATGATAACATCAGATTTGTCACTATGCTGTTTAAAAGAAAAATATAACTTCATCTTCAAATATCTTTCTTATCTACCAGTATGCTGTTACAGCCAAAATTTACCTCTATATTTTTAATAATGTGGGGGTGTTAGACCCCGTTAGGTATTAGGTTATTAAATAGACAATAAAGGTACTTACAGGTGCTAGCGTCCCACAAACGACCTACTAAATGCTAACCTTGCTAATTTAGAAGCTATAGACATTACCCCTAACTGATATAATAATTAGACAACTTCCTGCTTAAATTAGCCACTTTAGAAACATCACCAAATTAAACTTAGCACCAACGATTTAGTTAGATACAAAAATACATGCTGTTTGGTTCAGCCCAATAAAGGAACAGACCGTGTTCCGCTGTTTATCCTTGTGTGTTGTCATTCAGCTTTCTTT
The DNA here is from genome assembly GCA_023014485.1 of Bathynomus jamesi. Classification (NCBI taxonomy): domain Eukaryota; kingdom Metazoa; phylum Arthropoda; class Malacostraca; order Isopoda; family Cirolanidae; genus Bathynomus; species Bathynomus jamesi. The sequence continues at coordinate 563,540 of JAJOZX010002117.1, forward strand.
TAGTGACTTTTCCCTTTAGTGACTTTTAGACTATATACATATATATACACACACGTCACCTGAATCTTCAAAAATTTTGAAAAAAAACCAGCCTACTGAGAATAAAAAACAAAACAGGTCAACATTGAGTAGTAATGATGTCACAAAATTATTAGTATATAAACTTGTAATTTTTCAGATCATCATTCTGATCTGACCTATATGATGAAGCATTACCTATAATATTTTAGCAGTAAAATTCAGTCAGAGGATCTCTTTTCTTCTCCTTTGAGCCCTGCTTTCTCCAGAGAACTTAGTTTCAAAAGAGAATAAATAATTTCCCGATACACAAGAATCGGGAACCGTCAGATAATTACTAAGTTTTCACAAAATCAGAATGTAGTACAAAAGAAACTACTGATATTCCCTAACACCAGTGGTGGCAAACCTATGGCACGCGTGCCCATTTGGACACGCGATAAAATTTGCCTGGCACGCCTAAGCATAGAAGCATAGAAATTGTTATCCAAAACACGAGTATAGCATAAAATTAATGTTTATAATTTGGTGTAATATATAAACTTTGGTGGGCACGCGAATTTTATTTTATGGTTTATATGTTTTTTTTTGGCACGCGACTGTAAAAAAGGTTTGCCACCCCTGCCCTACACGGAACCAGCTACCCCAGAGTGAGAAAATCCGTTGCTGCCACCTAACCAGAAGCCCCTTCAACCTCGGACCATCCAAGGCCATAGACGGAGAGTTAACATATACGAGGGCCACTCAATATATTTTGCCCCATCTTTATTTTTTCTTTCCAAGTTTCCTTGTAAGTTCCAGATTTTTTGTACACAAGTAGTTACATACCTTTTTAACAAGTTTTTATTTTCCACATAGTCTCCATCCTTTTCTACGGCTCTTCTCCATCTCGAAACAAGGGGCCTTTATTCCTTACTGGTAAAAGACCGCTGGGTTCCGCTGGAGCCACCTCTTAACCTCCTCAACAACCTCATCGTCAAAACTTTCTTCCACAAATAGCATCCTTCATTGGCCCAAACAAATGGAAGTCTGAAGGTGCCAAATCCGGGCTGTATGGAGGGTGGGGTAACACAGTCAAGCGCATTTTTTGATGGCCTCTTTTGTTTGCAAACTGTTGTGTGGTCTTGGCGTTATCGTGCAAAAGAAGGACGTCTTCCAGTTTTGTCTCCGGTCGAACTCGCTTTATACGTATCTGGAGTCTCTGTAGGGTAGCAATATATGCCTCCGAGTTGATTGTTTGTCCTTTCTTCATAATGTCCACCAGAATCATCCCTTTCATGTCCCAGAAGATGGTGGCCATAACCTTTCGTGCAGAGGGAGCCATTTTGAACTTTTTCTTGCGTGGGGAGTCTGCGTGATGCCACTCCATGGATTGGTATTTTGCTTCAGGTTCAAAGTGATGTACCCAAGTCTCATCCCCAGTCACAATTCTTTGGGCTTTGTTTGTGATCTTCAGTCAGTTGGCGAGGAACAAACCGTGAACACACTTTTGAGTATCTCAGTTGCTGAATTATCGTATTCACACTTCCTTCACTAATTCGTAGCTCCAGTGATAGCTCCTTGTATGTGACGCGCCGATTTGATCGAATGATGCTGTTCGCACGTTGCACAGTGTGATATGTCACGCCCGATGCCGGGCGACCGCTGCGTGCCTCATCATCGAGGCTGGCTCTCCCTCTCTCCGAATCTCACGTTCAGACCAGCGTCCAACTGTGCTTTGATCAACAGCAGCATCTCCGTAAGCGTTTTGTAGACGTTTGTGAATATTTCCAACTGTTTCCTTCTCTGCGGTTAAGAACTCGATAACAGCTCTCTGTTTACGACGCACATCACTGTCAGACGCCATTTTTGAAACTGCGTTAACCATCGGTTTTATACAAAGAGGGGAGGTTCAAACTGGAAAAACCCGGTTATGTGAATCGCAGAAAGTTCAAACTTACGGCCCAAAAGACATTTCAGCCCCATGGCCTATTATTTAACTAAGAAAAAAGGGTGGGGCAAAATATATTGAGTGCCCCTAGTATATTACAGGATAACTGTCCTCTTCATACTGCCAGGATCATCAGACGGTGGTTTCAGGAACAAGATGTCGAGCTGCTGAAATGGCCCACCAAAGGATGTGACCTAAACCCCATTAAAAGTGTGTGGGCAAATGGGGTTAACGCTTGGGAGCTTGGGCAGGAGTGGACATCTCAGCACCTGCTGGAACACACCATGGCAGAGTGGGAAATTTTCCGCAGGAACCCACAAGTTATCTACAATCACGTGGCATCTGTTCCAAATAGCTACAAGAGGTCATTAATAATAATTGAGTAATTGTGTATAATAATGTTATGGTTATGATGTAGTAAATATACATTTATTTACTCGAACAATTGTCATTTCCTTATAATTTGAACATTATGTTTTGTATGTTCTTAAGAAAATCCCTAAATTTACTCGATTCATGTTTATTTTTGTAATAAAAAATTGAACTGTTATCCTTAGCTCACCATGGATAGACCTTTTTCTGGATAATTTTTTTTAGGCAGGAAGGAGGGGCCAAGGGCATGTCCACAAAAGCGTCTCTTCCCCCCATAGAAGAAGAGAGCCAAAATTAAGGTTCGAGGTTTTCGAGATGCCTGGACATTCTGCGTTTGAAAAATGGGAGGTCATGGTCAGGAGGAAAGATGGATTAAGGGAGATTGTTCCAGAGTTGACCGGTTGAGTAGATGAAAGACTGAAAATACCGATTAACCGTTGCGTTAGATAGTTGGACGGAAAAAGAATGAGAAAGTGTAGCAAGGCTGGTGATGCGTGCTCTCCTTAAAGGAGGAGGCATACAGTTGAGTGTTCAGAAGAGCAATGTCCGTTATAACAGCGATAGTAAAGAGTGAGTCAACATTGTGAAGAAGAGAGAGAGATTGAAGACAGTCAGTAAGAGGCGGGGAATTGAAGAGACAAAAAGCTTTTGATTCCACCCGGTCAGGAAGGGCTGTGTGGGTTGAACCAGCCAACACACGAGAAGCGTACTCCAAAGGGGGAGGACAAGAACCCTGTACAGAGACAGCAACTGAGTGAGTGTGAAGAAACTGGGGAGCCGGTACAGCAGACCTAACCTCTTAGAAGTTGATTAAGAGAGAATGTGTGATTTTTCCAGGAAATATTACGAGAAAAGGAAACACCAAGAATGTTAAACGAAGAGGAAGGATTGAGTTGTGTGTTGGTGAAGGTAAGGGCATAATTGTGTGGAAGATTGTGACAAGTAGTCAGATGGAGGAACTGAGTTTTTGAAGCACTGAAAGCCACAAGGTTTTCTCTGCCCCAGTCAGATATAGCAGAAAGATCAGAGGTTAGGTGTCCCATAGCCGTCCGACGCGAATCATGAAGCGACTGCTGTGAGGGACGCTTTAGGATGTGGGTAGAGAAATGAAGAACGGAATCATCGGCATAGGAGTGAATAGGACAGGAAGTGCGAATTAAAAGATCATTAATAAATAAAGGGAAGAGAGTTGGTGACAGGAGAGAACCCTGAGGAACACCACTGTTAATAGCTTTAGGAGAAGAATAGTGGTCATCTACAACCACAGCTATGGATCGGCCAGAAAGGAAATTAGAGATAAAGGCACAGATAAGAAGGATAGAAACCAAAGGAGTGCAGTTTCGAAATTAAAGATTTGTGCCAGACTCTATCAAAAAGTGTTTGATATGTCTAGCGCAATAGCAAAGGTTTTACCGGAAAGGAGGATTACCAAGAGTCAGAGAGATATGCAAGAAGATCGCCAGGAGAGCGTCCCTTGCGGAACCCATACTGACGATCTGAAAGAAGATTGTGAGAAGAGAGGTGTTTAAGAAGCTTCCTATTAAGGATAGATTCAAAAACTTTGGAAAGGCAAGAAATCAAAGCAATTGGACGATAGTTGGATGGTTGAGGACCGTCACCCTTCTTTTGGGACAGGCTGAATGAAAGCGAACTTTCAGCATGAACGAAAAGTACCAGATGAGACACAAAGACGAAAGAGTGTCTAGGCAGGGTGTCAGCACAGAAGCACAGTTCTTAACAGGAGGAGGGAACGCCATCAGGACCGTACGCCTTCTTAGAGTTGAGCCCAGATAGGGCAGAAAAACATCTTTAGAAGAGGTTCTAATTTCAGACATAATAAAGTCAGAGGGAGGAGGAGATAGAGAAACAGCACTAGAATCGTCCAGGGTTGAATTGTAAGCGAAAGTTTGAGCGAAGAGTTCAGCTTTGTCAGGAGAAAAGACAGCAACTGAGCCGTCGGAATGAAAAAAAGAGGAGGGAAAGAGGAGGAAGTAAAGTTGTTGAAGAGGTTCTTAGCTAGATGCCAGAAAAAGCAAGAATAATTAATTAGAAATGGATAGATTTTCGCATTTTTGTCGGATGAAGGAATTTTTGGAGAGTCGAAGAACAGATTTTGCACGATTCCGGGCAGAAATATAAGCTGAGTGAGAATTAAGAGTTGGATGGCGACGGTTACCTTCTGAAAGCCTTCTCTCTGTTGCGGATAGCATTAGAACAAGTAAAGTTAAACCAAGGGTTTTTTGCATTAGTAGTAGGAATAGAATATGGAATGTATGCCTCCATGCCCGAGAGAATCACCTCCGTGATGTGTTCAGCACACTCGCAAGGGCCCCGGCCACGAAAGCAGTAATCATTCCATTGGAAATCACAGAAGTACTGCCAAAGGGCTTCCCAATCAGCTGCGTCGAAGTGCCAAATGTGCCTCCTCTGGGGAGGATCCAAAAGCCGAATTGGAGCGATAGGACAGCAGACAGATATAAGACTGGTCAGAGGAGCCCAACGGAGAAAACGTTTCACAGAGTAAGAAGAAGGACGAGAGGTAAGAAATAAATCCAGAATGTTGGGTCTATCTCCAAGGCAATCGGAGATACAATCTGCTCCAAATCGTTTAGAATAGAAAAGTTATGAGCTAGTTCACCAGGGATGGCAGTGAAATGAGAGGAAAGCCAAAGGCGGGGGTGAACATTGAAATCTCCTAAAATGGAGATTTTAGCAAAGGAAGAGAGGGAAAGAATGTATTCCACTTTGGAAGTGAGGTAGTCAAAGAATTTTGGATAGTCAATAGAATGAGGGGAAAAGTAAACATCGCAGATGTACTTAGTCTGAGATTGGTATGCAAGTCGTAGCCAGAAGGTATAGAATTTGGAAGAGTCGAGTTCGAGAATACGAGTAGTAGTTAAGTCATTGATCACATATACGCAACATCCACTTTTGGAGTGAAATTGAGTATAGAGAAAGTAAGAGGGTACAGAAAAGGGGTTGCTGTCAGTCACCCTAGACACCTGAGTTTCAGTGAGGAAAAGAAAATGAGGTTTAGGAGGAGGAGGAGAGGTGGTGTTCAACAGATTGAAAATTTGAGAAAAGGCCACGAATGTTGCAGATGTTTAAGAAAAGTGAATCAGATAAAGGCCCAAATATCTCGAATGGGCGGTAGCAGATCCAGCCCCGCTTCCCGGGTCTGCGTTCCTGGCATCGGCAGCGAGGGAGCCGAGGCTCTTGAAGTTGATGCCATTTTTTTTTTAATTTTGAAAAGATTATGTAGTGAGAAATAGGGAGAGAAGCGTGTGTTTGAGAGCATGCTGGACTGCTCATAGGGTAGATGAGACACGGAAAAAGAGCAGCTACGGAGGACAGTGACAGGAGAAACGGGAGTTCCAGCACTCCCTATATTCTGTCTAACGGGCCCCCCACCCCCTGAGTACTTCCCTGGTCGATTGGTCTCTACAATCGACTCTTCAGATATGTCTATGATGCATGGACTTTAAACAGAAATGTTATTGCCTGGAGGAAAAATTGATACAACAACTTATCTTACACTTTAACTATAACATGGCCACATCAAAATCCTCTGATTGAAAGTTTTTAAAGTATCCCACGTTTGTGAAATAGCCTAACTAATCTATTCCCTAAATTTAGGAATAATGCATGAATAAAATACATAGTCGTCCTAGCATTACCACCAAAACTACAGTGAACAATATATTTATTCTGTCATTGGTTTTCAAAAAATAAAAGTATTACTATGACAACACCTGAGAGGGGGAGGAGGAGAGGGTGGGAGACTGGAGGTGGGAGACTGGGGTTTAAGAGGGACTGCGTTGTTCCACACCTCGGAGAGGGTGGAGCGTAACTATTGTAGGGGACTGTACATATATCTTCATAGAATGCAGTGCAAAACAAGCCAATGTCACACATTACTAACATGACAGCCAATATTATGAGCCTTTTGTACTTCTGCTTTAACGACCAATACACCTGTTTATATCGGGAAGCTTTGATCTTTTTCAATATAAATTTCAATTTTCAAAAACGTCGAAAAAATTACTTGCCTTCAGTGAAGTTATAACTCTTCTCCATCAGCTGAACTTCGGAATGATCCCCTTTTTTAATCTTAATTTCGCATCGAATAATGGCGTCAATGGGCATGTGAAAAATCTGGTAGGAGGGGAAAAAAAAAAATTAAATTAAAATAAACCCGAAAAACGTTACTACTCACTCAAAATCTCTCTAAACGGGTGATCCGAGTTCCGACCAAATTTTTAACCAAATTCATTCTAACTTCGAATTTAACTTATTTCAGGTTTTTTCTATGACCGTCAATTTTGCGTGCGACTTCGAATTATGACCGCATTACGCTCTCAATTTTAAATTTAACCTTATTTTACCAACAAAATTTTTATTTTAACTTCGATTTATTGACTTTTGAATTTAAATTTATCCAAATCGGAAATACGGTGACAAACACGTTTTCGATTTTCAGGAAGAATTAGCATAATTTATACATCATTAATATTTTCATTCCTGGTGGAGAGCGAACTCCTACCAGGCGCGTCCCTCGGGTGGCGGATGAGGGAACCCTGGAACCTTCGTTCTAGGGCTGCTCCGAATATACAGAATAAGGAGCCGCGGACCAAACAAGCAGCAGAGGGATGGCAGACCGGCTGCTTTATTTGCCAAGAAACCCTATGATGATGGCGCATACCGCGTACGGGCGAACTGACGCACCTTCCCTTCGTGGCCCACAGGAGGAAGGTAAATAAGATTCCACTTTTTGTTATTACGTTTATTAACCAATATCCATAACGCAAAACAATGATGGAACTCTGAAACATACAAACAAAACAAACACACAAACAAAACAAACACATACATGAAAAATCTCTAGGTGACAAACGAGAAGAACCTGGAGCGAAGACGCCATCTGAGGGACCCGACTCGGCTTTTAAGCCGGATGGGACGTAAGTCAAGTATTTTCATTAAATGTAAAGATTTATATATACTGTCTCTATCTTTTTTTAAAGTCTGTGCTGTAGAAACCCAAATTCACGCAGCTTTCCAAAGCTGAAGCGGATAAAGGATGACGCTAGAGCAAAAGTGAAACAAGAACGGCTGAATATGCTCTCAATGATGTACCGGGTGATTACGAATGATCTTCCCGATTTAAACATTTATTATGAAAAACTAACAAAGCTACAGCGAAAAACAAGATATACAAATAAAGAATATTTCATGGAATTTTTATTTGTAATATTGAACACGTCAGAGATAGTCCTAAAGTTAATGTGTTTTGTGCTCTTACCGCTGAGAAAGTGTCCATTCTTCTTTGCTGAACAAACAATTAACTATCATTTACCGCGATATGCTACACCTGTGGCTGGTGTCCCAGCTGCTAGAGGACAAAGCTGATGTGTGGTTTCAACAGGATGGTGCGCCACCCGATTTCCACAATGAGGTTACAGCATTCCTGAATGAGCAATTGCCTGATCGTTGGATCGGGAGTGGGGGGGGGGGCCCATTCCTTGGCTGGCTCGTTCGCCCAAATCAACCCTCCTTGACTGCTTCCTCTGGGACTATGTCAAAAATGAAGCTTTTGTTCCACCACTTGCAACAACTTTGGAATATACGCGAGGGTTTAGAAAAGTTCAATATGATATACCTCAAAATGTATGAAGGAAAACAGAATATCATTTTGATGTCTGCAGAGCGACAAAAGGAGCTCATATTGAACTTCAATAGCTTGTAAATAAAACTTTCCGAGTTCTTTAGTTGTATATCTTGCTTTTCGCTCTAGCTTCGCTAGTTTTTTCATAATAAATGTTTAAAATCGAGAAGATCATTTGTAATCACCCAGTACATAGAAAGTGACATTTTGCGGGAACCTAGTTTCAATGATATAATTTGAGGTTTCGCAAACCAGAAAGCTCGAAAGGCAAACTTCTTTGATTCAATAAGACAGAGTACACAAACTGATAAATTCCCAGTTTTATTTTACATTTTATAGGCCCTAAAGTAAGTTTGATCAATAGTTTTGTTTTAGCAAACGGCAAAAATACCGTGTCAAGGTCCTTTATGTTTGTTTCTCAATTAGCCTAAGCACCGTACATGTAATTCGTGTAGGCCCTAAATGTACTACGTACTGTACGTGTATTGTTAATAAAAATATATAGAAAAGGGTCCCCAAAATAAAATTAGCCTCAGGCCCCAAGTACAGTAGGGTGTATCATGCTCATTGAAGCGCGAATTTCAAGATTGGCAGTATGTATTCCTATGTAAAATTAAATTTTAGGAGGGGTTTGTTTTCTTGAACTTTTGCTAAAAATCATGTTTAAGTGTTCAAATTTCCACTTTTTCGTTTTCTGGTTATGTGCAGAACAGCTGTGCAGGACATACACTGTAGTACAAATGTAACAGACCGGTTTTTCACCAGACAAAACCATTGTAACAGCTGTTATAGGCTACTAGAGTTTCACTGTAATAATTTTCTATGTTTCAGATACAAAGCTCGGTGAAGATTGTGTAGCTACCATGGCTAAGCAAGGACGAAAGACCAGAAAAAGTTCTGGTTCAAAGCTGAGTGATCTGATGGGTCCAGGCAAGCAGTTATTTCCCACAGAAGTTCCAACCTGGAGAGCTGTGTTTCAGAGAGGAATCCTCCTCCAGGAAGAGAAGCTGCTTCTGGATGATATGAAGAGAACTCAGTACCTTCTGCAAGATTTGGCTAAGGACTTGGCATCACTGGCACTGGCACAGTGGCGCAAAAGCAATGCCAAGTTCACTCCTCCTGTGATCATTCAAGAGATATCCATTGCCAGGAAGATTCTTGTCAGGTGGAATGAAATGATTGACCTAGTGAATGGCAGAGTGAAGGCTGCAAAGAGAGAGAAGAGAATATCTGAACTTGATACATTGTTTGACATAACCTGCAGACATGATATCACTTTCTGTGGAACTGAAGCATCTGGCCGCTCTGGCTGTGCTGCTAGAGTTCATGTCAACTGTGACTGTCCTCTGCCTCAAAAGATTCCAAAGCCAGAGCTAGAGTGGCTCCATTACCAGAGGATCAAAACCTCAGAAGTCTCTGGCTTCCGGATGGCATCTGTTGATGTGAAGGAAACAGTGAAGCAGGTGAAGGCTGCTAAGAGGAAGGAGGAAGAACAGAAGGCAGCTGAGAAGAGAAACAGAAAAGAGGAAGAAAAGGAGCTACTGCTTAGAGCTGATGATGGTGATGAAGATGAGGTGACTTCCTTGCAAGAGTCTCCAGGCAGAGCAGCTCCTACTGCTGACACAGATTTTTCCAGTACTGCACCAGGCACACGCTCCAGTGTCAACACTGGCAAAGTCTCCACCTCTGCCTGCCAGGAGGAACTACATGGATATCTCAAGCACTGCTGCGGTTGCAGTCAGGTTCAAGGTGACAAACACTCCTGCAGCAGCCATTGCAACTGGTTTCTTGCAAGATCTCATCAAAGCTGGCCATCTATCTGCTGATAAGGCATATCTAGCTGTTGACAGGATGAAGATGTGGAGGGGCAGAGAGTCTGTAATAGGTGCCTCGGTGGAGGCCCTGGAGAAAAGGACAGAGGGAGAGGAGATCAAGGAAATTTTCTTTGATGGAAAACAAGGTAACAAGACAAAGATCATGAGGTACAATGAAGAAACTGGCCGCTTCCATCCTGATATTACAACTGAAGAGCACTATAGTGCTACCTGGGAAACTGAGGGGAAGTATCTCTTCCATTGTACACCAGAAGAACCTGAAGGAAATGAGAAACCTGCACTGAAGATAGCTCAGGCTGTTTGAGTGGATTAGTGTTCATGGTGCTAAAGATACTATTGTGGTCCTTGGTGGTGACTCCACCAACATAAACACAGGACCTGATGGAGGAGCAATCACTCACTCGGAGAGACGGCTAGGTCACAAGTGTCACTGGCTGATATGCCAGTTGCATATTAATGAACTCAGCCTCAGGCACATGATCATCAAGCTTGATGGTCCCTACACACACAAGTCTGGGTTCAGTGGCCCAATAAGAAACTTTTGGAGATCACTGACATACCTGTCAACTTTAGCTTCAAGGCTCTGCCAGGAGAAGGAGATATAATTGAACTGCCACAAGACATTGTACAGAACCTTAGCACTGACCAGAAGAACTGCTACCTACTGATCAAAGCTCTCAAGACAGGAGATTTGAGCAAGGAAGTTGCTGGTCTGAAGTGTAGCCCACTGAATCAGTCACGCTGGCTGACTACAGGTGAGGCTCTGTTGATGCTGTGGATGAGGCAGCATGGTCTGAAGGGAGAGGTGTTGAAGAAGCTCGGGGTGCTGCTGAAGTTCTGCCTGGACTTCTACTTCAAGATGTATTTTGAGATCAAGGTGAAGCACCACATGAGGTATGGACCTCACCATATTGTGACCCGCTCTGGGACTGCTGAGAAGCCAGACCTCTGAAGTCAGGAACATAATCACTCATGTGATAGTTCGTGGAGCATATCTTGCTCACAGTGAGAACCTCATTGCCTCTCTCCTGTGCAGTGAGGATGAGGAGGAGAGGGCATGGGGGGGTTGAGATGATTAAGAAGATCAGAGGTAAGTCTCAGTATGGAGACATGAATCTGAGAACTCAAAAACCCTAAACTGAATTTTGATGCCACTTCTCCAATTACTCTGATTAATTGGGATAAGGAGAAACTGTATGAGCAACTCTTCACTTGTAAGATGTCAAGAGGAGAAGTTGAGGAGCTTCTCAGGTCTCCACTTGAAGTTGAGAACTTCTCAGTTCACACTCAAAGCTGTGAAAGAGCAGTCCAGGAAGTTTCAGCTGCAGCTCATGCAGTGTATGGGCAAGAGAAAAGAGGTGGTTTTGTTCGTGCTAGGATCGATCACAGAGAATTGTTGCCAGTTTTCAAGTCAAAGCAAGACATTATGAACATAGTTTTAGATCTCTACAAGACCTGCTAGACAAATCAAGATGCTTTCAGAAGAAAAAATCTCAAAACATTCAGTTGACCAGCATATTATTACAAGCTGGGGGTGGAGGAGGGACTTATACAAATATTAAAGAAGAATTGCAATTGCAAAAAAAAGGTTGAACGTCACAGCAGCTTGCGGAAAGGTGGGGGCAGCTGCCATCACACTCAGTGATGACGAAAAGAAAATAAATAAAAATTGGTGGAGGCGTTTCTAAAAAAAAAAAAGAAAATGCAAGACCAAGAAAGAAGAACAAAAAGATTCTGCCTGATGAAGAGAACAGCCGCGAAATGTGGTGTATAGGAGACTAAAAATCATACAATTCCTTAGTTTTTGGTCATTTTGGGTGATTTTCGTTATTTTAGGGGTTATGAACCACTTTGACTGATCTTAAATGGGTCCAAGCCTGCCCCTAGAAATGCTTAAGGGTGTATGAACAATATGGAACACATGGAGGTCATCTGAGGCTACCAAGTCTTTGAAATTGGCCAAAAATCCCATTTTTCGATAAAAAAAAAAAGTGCGATTTTGAACACTTAAATGCGATTTTTCGCAGAAGACGAACCCCTCTTAAAATTCAATTTTACATAGGAATACATACTGCCAATCTTGAAATTCCAAGTTTTTCAATATTCGACCTGAGCATGATACAAAATCCGAAATAAAGTTAAATTGCTAGTGATAACCAATTTGGTTTCAAAAAGAAACATGGTACCGATATATGTGTGTGTGTATGCCTTGAAAGAGATGGTCTGTAAATACCAAACTCTAGATGCTAATGTCTTTTTGTGTTTCTTGGATGCCTCTAAGGCATTTGGTCGTGTTAATCATAAATTATTCATGAAACTTGTAAATCGTAATGTACCTGGTTACTTGGTCCGTATATTAATATTCTGGTATAATCACCAAACAATGATTGTAAGATGGGGTGGGGTTAATTCAGAGCCATTCTTTGTGACCAATGGTGTCAGGTAGGGAGGGATATTATCCCCCTAGTAATTCAATGTGTACATGAATAAGCTCTCTGTTGTACTGAACACTTGTAAAATAGGCTGCTATCTTGGTACAATGATTGTTTAATCACCTGATCTATGCAGATGATCTAGTTCTTATTTCTCCATCTGTAAAAGGGCTCAGCACATTTTTGAAAGTTTGTGAAAGGTATGGGAAGGATAATGACAAAATATAATCCTGCTAAAAGTCATATGATTATGAGGACCAAGGCCTACAAGTATATATAATTTCTTGAATTTCAATTGAATGGTATGGCACTGTCAGAAGTGACCCAGACTAAGTGTCTTGGCCACATACTGTACTAACTGATAGTCTTTCAGATGACTGTGATATTCTAAGGCAGTGTAGACAATTATATGCTCAGGGAAATACTTTGATTAGAAATTTCATGTGTACATTAGATATTACGTTGATCTTATTCAAAACTTTTTGTACCCCAATGTATACAGCTCATTTGTCATGATTTGTGGTGAAACTGCAGGATGTGTAATATGGGAAAACTGAATGTTGCATATAATATTTTTAGGAGTTTATTAAGAACTTAGATTTATAAGTGACGCTCCTTCTAGTGCCAGTATGCTGTTTGTAGTCAATAAGGTGCCTAACTGTGCCAGAGTCATACGCAATTTTGTATTTAGATTTATCACTAGGCTTAGCGAGTCAGTCAATAAGATAATATAAGCCATGGTTAGTCGACTGATCTCCGATATATTTTATAGATTTCAAATCTGGAAGCAGTGGCGTAGGCAACTAACTGTTTGTTCATTATTTACAGTGGTTCACTGGCCAACATAGTCAGTGCTCCAGACAACTATCTCTCAACCTTCTATGGACCACTTGTATAATGTTTGTACCTGTTGAGTTTGAAATAAAGTAGTGTTGTTGTTGCAAAAAAATACGCCATCTTCGATTCTTTAAATAGTTTACACACTCCCTATACATTGTACAGAGTGGGCAAAAAGTCTGGGCACCCCTTCAAAATTTTTGCATATCTAATTTTTTGCATTTTAGTAATTTTTTGTTAAATTAAAAGTTAAAGTTAAAAATGTCACTGTGCAATAAATTCTCTTTCATGTACACTATCTTATTTTGAGGGGATACCCACACATTTTGCCCACTTTGTATAATCCTTCAGAAAACGAGAAACCACGACTCGTAGGGTAAATATTTAACACTTATATAAAAATTTACTGCGAAAACAAATCTGAACAGTTTGCCTAACTCTTCGGTCGATTCACAAACAACAGGAACTGAAAAAGTCATTCTACAGGGTGTCCACACTGTTTTGTCACTCCAGTAAAATACTAACCTATTTTCGTTCTTCTTCCAGACCCATTTGAAATGTGTGATAGCAGCAGCTATACGATTGAACAACGCGTATTGGCTAGTACCTGAGTCCATGAGCGACCACGTAAAGGTAAACCCTTTGAAAATATTCGTGCAGACTTCCAGTACCGACTCAATCGTGCAGCTCCTTTTTGGAGGAGCTGCACGATTCAATCGGTCCTGGAAGTCTGCACGAATATTTTCAATGGTTTTGCCATGACGTGATCGTTCACGGACTCGGGTACTACCCAATATGCGTTGTTCAATTGTACTGTTGCTGCTATCACACACACACTTCAAATGGGTCTGAAGGTAAAACGAAAATCGGTTAGTATTTTACTGGGGTGACAAGACATTGTGGACACCCTGTACCAAGTAAAATCTGTCTACTTTATAAAATGGTTCACTTCTCTCTGACACCAGTTACTATCCAAAAGTTAATGAAAAACGACAAAATACCTCGAATGTCTCATCATCGAGACTGTAAGACACGGAGCCGTTGTAGTAGGGAGTTGCCATCCATTTTGTAGCCATTAGAATATAACCATGGGCGGTACTCCACACACCACACACAACATCTGGTTTGGGTGTTACTGCTGGACCATCCCACGAGAATTTAATGCTGCAGTCTTCCACTTTGTATGTTACCATATCGGGCACGTCTGGAATATCTGCAAAATCCAAAACAGAAACTAGAAAAGATTTAAAACCTCAACGAGCAACATGTTAAAACATCTTTCTTTGTGTCCATGACTGCAATTAACTTCTAAGAGGCTTTTACGTTTAAACAATCCTTGTGACACTTCTATTTTTGTAAACAAGTTTTTAGCATTTAATAGTGTCACTACTTTGAACTTCATATCGATATTATAAAGTTTTTAGTTATTAGACATTATGCACAAATGTAGCATAAAATTTGGTTGCACAGTAGTACCAATTTGTTGTGCACGTGCACACGTGTGTGTGTGTGTGTGTGTGTGTGTGTACACAGGGTGTTATCAAATTAGGTTTCATAAGTTGGTATACATATTCAGGAGGTCAAAGTGAACAAAAAAGTTCCTATGAACATAAATCGGCAATCGCTTCATTTCCGAGACACTGCTTTTTTGTCGAGGATGATCCAATTAAAATGGAAGTCATTGAAGTTTATCAAAGTCGTAGTTGTCTGGTTGTTTAGATAGCTATTTTTCTTTTTAGATAGCTATTTTTCTTTTTAGATAGCTATTTTTCTTTTTAGATAGCCATTTTGTTAGTCGTCATTTTAGAAACCAAAATTATTTCCTTCATTTCATATGTCACTCTCATGTAATGTTACAGAGGGTTATGGAGCAGTACTCTTTTAAAGAACTTGCTGATATGCATCTCGTGCTAGGAAAGATGCATTGCAACGCAGTTGCTGCCCAACGCCGGTACGCTGAGAGGTATCCTAATAGGCATTTGAATGCTGGACATCCACGAACTCGGCAAAACGTGAATGTAAAGAACAGATTCTTCTAGCTGTCCAACAAGATCCGCATAAGAGTACAAAGCGAATACTGTAGCTGCAAGAATAAATAGGTCAAATTTTCAACGACGCGTTGAAGCATGTACTCTGATGCAGGGAAACCATTTTGAGCACTTGCCGTAAATAAACTCTGATAAACTTTAATGACATTTTAATTGGGTCGTCCTCGACAAAAAGCAATGTATCTCGAAAACGAAGCGATTGCGGACTCGTGTTCATAGGAACTTTTTTGTTCACTTTGACGTCCTGAATATGTATACTAATTTATGAAACCTAATTTGACACCACCTTCTTTGTGTGTGTGTGTGTGTGTGTGTGTGTGTGTGTGGTGTGTGTGCACAGTATAGTCAATACACGTATTGATCAGTCATTCCCCATATTGACCGATTTCAAGTCATTATATATATATATATATATATATATATATATATATATATATATATATATATATATATATTAGTGGTGGACCGGATGTCAGTTTTTCAACATCTGCAGATGCGGATTTTTTATTTCGATATCCGCGGATGCGGATATTTAATCTATCAATATATAGAATTATGAATATATGACAATTTTTCAAATTTCGTGATATTACTATTATGGCAGGCAATGCATAAGAATTAAAATTAATATTTTCATTATGATAAAAATAATAACTTTCTCAAGAGTTTCAGCCACAGAAAATTCAATGAAAAGTCTCATTCAATTTTTGGTGCTACTGTAGTATGCGGTCTACCTACGATTCGGCGGTCTACCTTTTAATTATAGCTTCTTATCTTGTTTACTAATTGTTTGTTTACATCCCATTGTCAATCGCCCTTGACGATTGGTTAGGTTTAGTCATGATATTTTCGTTAGTTTTAACGAAAATATCATGATTAAACCTAACCAATCGTAGGTAGACCGCATACTACAGTAGCACCCAATTTTCTGTGTTACCAGGTATTTATATTTTCAGGTTTATATATTTGTTTGTTCATTAATAATTAATACTTTACATGAAATGTGCATGACTGGGCCTTATAAGCTACTTTATAAGCTAATTTAATTGTAAATTGCATAATTTATTAGAGGTAATATCCGCATAACATCCGCAGTCAGAAGTGCGGATGCGGATGTTAATGATGCGGATATTCGGTCCACCACATTATATATATATATGTGTGTGTGTGTGTGTGTGTGTGTGTGTGTGTGTGTCAAAAGCCGAAATCAGTCAATACGAGTAGCGACTGATATAAGGGTATTTTCCTGGAGGTTGTTACATTAACTATATATACAATCATCATAGCTTTGTAGTGCACAAGAAGAACGCTCATTGAAAGCATTCCTCCGTACTAAGACCGAGTCTTTCTTCCTACAAAACTTATACGAGGAATCTGAGCTACCCTCAAATCCACACATTCTTTTCTCAAATTGTTTTGTTGAGGTCTTCGATACAAAATTTTCAGGCAGGGGTGTGACGCTGAACACTCCCGTCGGTAGTAAAGGGGCGGTTCCCACGAGCCCGCGCGATCGTCATCACACTCCTGGAATAGCTAAAAGTTCTTTTTTACTTCAAGCTACTAATTGTAAACCATTCACTCTATTTCTGTAATATCAGTGAATTGAGCGTCTATCTTTATTCGCTCGGTTTACGTTGATCTTCAGTTAACTGAAACCCAAGTTTCCTTTTCCCTGTCTCCTTCCCTTTTCCAATCTTAGACTTAAGGGTGGCACATACGACTATGCCGAGTCTGCGGATTCTTCTTGTAGAGAAGTTTCCAACTACTATTCTAACTTCTTTTACAAACTATTTCCACGACCACGAAGCACTTCTGCTGTGCCTGCCCATCATTCGATGCCTATCGAATACCTAAACCCGTAAGGAAGTAGGTCTACATCTAACTGAAAACTACGTACTGCAATATTTTTACTTGCCTCTAAAGCTCATCTTACACAACTACTGAATGCCGTTTTTTTACCGCGCACGTCAACATATGACTGCTGCTGATCATCTTTTACAAATCCAGTCCTTCACCCAAACCCTTTTACTTTCATGGACGACACTCGATGGATTGGATCAATATAATACAAAAGCAACTACTATTGCATCCTCTTCATCCATAATGTCTGGTTAAAGCTATGCCGTCTTGAGGGGAATGCCCACCCAATTAAATTTCGAGGCACAAATTTAGCGGCATCACGACACACCAAATTACGCGTGACATACTAATCTCATTTCCGCGGCACTCATCGTTTCTACTACAACAACAACCCACATGGTATTCAGCGGCAGTGACATGGGGTTTACTCTACCCGACAAGACTAACTGCGAGATCCTCACCTGAAGAAAGATCAATACTCCCCAAATTTCGGCTACTCATTAAGAAAAAACTAAGTTTAATCAATTCGACTGACAAAACTCCAAGTCCCGATGAAGTTCCATGTCCAGATGAAGTTCCATTGATTGCCCCTATAGAAATATCCTCTTGAAATTGCTGCCGATTTATCCAAACTCTTTCGCAAATCGCTTCATACTTCTGTATTTTTTTCTTCATGAATGGATGCCAAAATTTACCCAATCCCCAACAAGAGCAATCACTCGGATCCTTTAAATTACAGACCTATTTCCATGACATCTATTACTATTAAAACATTCAAAACATTTCACAAAATCTGGCATTGTTCCCGCATGTCTCATCTTTCTTCCTATCGTTTTTCTCTCCTCATTTCTGGGATTTCGTCGTTAGTGGCAGATCGCAGAATACGTACACCTGTAGTGCTAGAGGGGCTTTCCTGACTTTTATTCAAACAATTCTGGGTCAGTTCAAAAATTACGTAACGCTATTTTTGCTAAAACTTGACACCCCCACCCTCTTGTAACGTTGCGTAACGCTAGACCAGACACCCATTAAGATGTTATGTAACCCCTAATAGGGGGTGTCTGGTCTAGCGTTGTTACGGAACGTTATAAGGGGGTGGGACTGTCAAGTTTTAGCAAAACTAGCGTTACGTAATTTTCGAACGGCGCCTCTTGGGTTTCTGAAGGATCCGTCCAAGCACCAACTTTATTTCTTCTCCATATCAATGTTCTTCTCTATTACGCTGATGTTCTTGTACTATCAAACCGCAATACACCCAAACCAATCTCAAAGCCGAAACAGTTTATCACCTCGCTTACTGGACTCTTACCTTGCGCTCATGTGGCAGAGTGGACTTCTATCAACATGCATCTTTCAATCTATCCAAAACTAAATATATGGTATTCAGCAAGAGAACCAACCAATCAGCAACAAACCCAACTTTCAGTAATACCGAGATTCCCCTATCTACCAGCATTGAGATTTTATTTCGCACTTTCACTCGCAATCTTTCCTAGACATCTATTTGTCATATCATTAACTAAAAGAGCCGTCAAAGAGTTTTGACTCTTGAATTCAGTTAAACATTACTTGAGAGAGAACCAAATTTCTATCATTTATATAATCACTCACGCTCGCTCTCGTAATTAAGTATTGCTCACACCTTTGGTAATGTTGTGCTCAAGGTGCACTGAAACAGGCTTGATGCAATCCAAAATATGACCAATAAAACCGGTAAAAATATGATAGAATTATCGCAAACTTTCCTCCTTAATGTTTACGACGATATATTTCATTCCTTTCTTCGAGGAGCTTCGGCCCATACTACCTTTCTGAAAAACCATAACAACCTCTAGGAGCGCTCATACCTTTGCTGTACAAACGCCCCAATGCACAATTTCTGTTTCTCACCATTCATTTCAAATACTCCGAGCCGCTGTTTGCAGAGCTCAGCACTAACATATGGTGTGATTCCTTAATTATGCTCCACTTTCAAAAACAAAATGAATGGATTAATTTGGTCGTTCATAAATTTCGCACGATTGTTTTTTTTTTTTTTACGGGCACACAACACGCTTGAAGTATTTTCTCTTTGCGAAATCAGGTGATAAATCCGAGCAGTATAATTTCTAGTTTCTTTTTACGGCCTCCTCTATGTCCCCACAAGTTTGTTTTCAGCAGGATAGCGCAAGACTTCATAGAACAAATGTAGTTTTGGAATTTTTACGCAAGAGTCCTGTCTAGTAGGTACCGTCTATTACAAAATTTGGGATAGACTAGGCCACACCAACCTCACGATTTAGAGTACCCTAACTTTTGTAACTGATAGGGCCATAGCAGTGAAGGTTAGGGTATCGTGATTTCGTATGTGGACATCTGAAGGAGAAGGTGTTCAAAGAAAATTCCAGGGCAATGGAAGCTCTAGAAGCTTCATCACGTAATTTTTCAGAGGAAAAAACACCAAACGTATTGTGTGCCTTTAAAATAACTACGAAAGTTAATCCAACGACTTCTTTGGTCAGTTAAAGAACAACTCCGCATACCTTCATATAAACTCCTTTTCTTTCGACGGTCACCACCTAACAATAATAAGTCATTCAGGCGAGTCTATCTTTTCCTATCTACATGTACAGGGTGGGCCGTAAGTTTCCATACATAGAAAAATTTAAATTATGGTCTTCACGTGCGTCGGTATTTGGATCAGCAGTTTCCGGATGCTTGGATTGGTCGGCGTGGTCCTGTGGAGTGGCCTCCCAGATCCCCAGATCTCACCCCCCTTGATTTCTATCTTTGGGAGCACTTGAAGGCCATGGTGTATCAGGAAAAGATACGAGACATAAATCATCTAAAGGAACGTATCACCAACGCCATTACAAGCATAACGTCAACTGTGCTAATGCGTGTTCATCAACAGTGGGGAACACGTATTGAAATGTGTTTTCAAAACAATGGCAACCATGTAGAGCATATTATATAATAAAAATGGTTGTCCATAAAAAAATGTTTATTTTTCCTATGTATGGAAACTTACGGCCCACCCTGTACGTATATCTATGATATATATACTGTGACTGAATGCACGAAAGGAAAGGATATTGTAATAAAAGGAAATTCCAACAGATGTGCTACAGTGCCTATTAAAAGCATCTCTTACCAACAACTAAGAGCTGATAACTAGAGCTTGTAGCAGTTTTTTCTGTCGACGTCATCACTTCGCAGACGTAGTCTCCCTCCAATTCAAGCCTCAACGACGTAAATTCAAGATTACCGTCACCTCTAGTGAGGACTACGTCCCCTTCGTTCAGATCTTCGCCAACTAATTGCAAAAAACAGAAATTAATAAAATTTTTAAGTTCACGAAATATTATTAAAGTTTACTTTCCTAACCGAAACTTAATCCAAAAAGCGAACAACAAATTTTAAACAAAATTCAACAAATTACAAATTCAAATTCAAATTATTCTGTTAAAACTTGCCCTAGAAATTCATTACTTACTCTTTGCTGGGTCAGTGGGTCCCCACGAGAATGCCACATTACCGTTATGGTGCCACGTGACCTTTTTGACGCTCTCTCCCTCCTCTAGTACGTATTTACATTCTAAGACTGCTTTATCATCCCTACGAAGTTGTAAGTAGTCTTTTCCTCCCATTATAGATATCTCCTCCATAGAGATTGTGGATACAGATGACAAATCTATGAACGAAAGTTAAATCTATAAATCTGGGTATGCTCTCGCGCATTAATACATAGCTACTACAAATATGCAAATCAATATATATAGGCTACATGATACCTACAGATTAGTTTTAAGGGTCTATGTAATGTTGGAAACTTCAGAGCGATAACGCAGTAAAATTTATATTACAGTTTCTGATACCTGACCTTAACTCTTACTCAGTTGCAGGCAGTGGGGCCATACGGCGTATCCCCACCTTAAAATTTCAGGCATGCCATATAGCTAAGAGTAGAACCCTGGCCATACGCAGGTATACGGCGTATGGCCAAATATCTTTACCTCAGGTCACGAAAAGGTCACCAAAATGGCCATTTTCATTCGTTGCAACGATTTTAAACCCACTTCCCATTATCAAATAGTCATAAGACATACACCATTTGATTCAGCGTAATCGTTTTAGTAACGCAAACGACTTTCTGAAATGCAAGATATCTTTACCTCAGGTCCACCCCATTGGTCCCTCGCTGATCAATAGGGTCGGAGCAGCGTATGGACAAGGAAAAAGTTACTATTACAGCACTGGCTTGCCTCGCAGGACACCTACAGTGGTGCTCATAAGTATTCATACAGAAAAATATTTCACTTATATTTGTCTTTATCTTTTGTTATCTTTCGTATCATGCATAGGATAGTTATGAAAAGTTTACCCTTCGTTTGGAAAAATTAAAAAAAAAAAAAAATTAGTTCAACTCCAACATATAATGTAAAATGTCAGAGAATTTGAGGAAAATAAAAAATGTTAAAATGCAAAAGATTTCCTACATTTACAAAATTATTTAATAATTTGTGTCCACCTTTTACTTGAACGACTTCAATGATTCGTTTTGGGTATTTTTCTACAAGGTTTCGACATCTCTCGGTAGAAATTTTAACCCATTCTTCTAAAGAAAATTGTTGCAATTCATTCAGATTCAAAGGGTTTCTCTCGTGAACAGCTTTTTTCAAATCAAACCATAAATTCTCGATTAAATTGAGATCTGGACTTGACTTGGCTACTCGAGAAGCTTGAAATGGTGCTACTGTAGTATGCGGTCTACCGTTAAGTTTCTACTGTAGTATGCGGTCTACCGTTAAGTTTCTACTGTAGTATGCGGTCTACCGTTAAGTTTCTACTGTAGTATGCGGTCTACCGTTAAGTTTCTACTGTAGTATGCGGTCTACCGTTCAAAATATTTAAAAGGAATTGAAAATGAATTGAAAGGAATTATAATTTAATTTACACGGTGCTGGTTAAGTGTGCGGTCTACCTACGATTCGGCGGTCTACCTTTTAATTATAGCTTCTTATCTTGTTTACTAATTGTTTGTTTACATCCCATTGTCAATCGCCCTTGACGATTGGTTAGGTTTAGTCATGATATTTTCGTTAGTTTTAACGAAAATATCATGATTAAACCTAACCAATCGTAGGTAGACCGCACACTTAACCAGCACCAATTTACACAATTAAGGAATTATTAAAGAAGTTAAACATACTACTACCGCATACTTAACGGTAGACCGCATACTACAGTACGCCCTTGATGATTGGTTAGGTTAAGTCGTGATATTTTCGTTAGTTTTAACGAAAATATCACGACTTAACCTAACCAATCGTCAAGGGTGTACAATTAACCTAATAATAAAATAATAAGATAAGAAGCTATAATTAAAAGGTAGACCGCATACTACAGTAGCACCCTTGAAATTCTGTTGAAGTTTTTTCATGGTACTCTAACTTTTATGTTTTGGATCATTATCTACAGTAGAGTTTTAATTGTTCCAAAGCCTTTCCATTTCTTTATAACTGCAGCAGCCGTCGTAAGAATATTTCGAAGTTCTTCTATCTTCCTATTACTCTTTCCAGACTCGCGTTCAGCAATAACAGATCACTTAAGGTCAGTAGACAGCTCTTTACCACGACGACCCATTGCTTATTAATGGCTTTTACAGTCCTGTCTTCCATGAAGATTCACAGAGAGAATTCTAGAATTCAGAATTGCCAGCAGTCTCTAATCAATAAACATGCAACTGCTGATAAAATCTTTAAATTCTTCAAGTCTAAGGTGGACACACAAAGTCTTAAATAAATTTGTAAATAAATGTACAAAAACTTTTGCATTTTAACTTTTCTTTCCTTAACATTATATGTTGGAGTTAAATTATTTTTTTATTTGTTAAAATTTTCCAAATGAACAGTAAACTTTTCATAACTATCCTATGCATAGTACCAAACGTTGTAATCGTAATAAGGAATCTTAATCATTGCATTAGATTCCACATTTTTGAGGAATCGTAATCGATTCCATGACAAATGTAATCGTAATTACATGCCATGATTACAACATATCAATGAATATGAAAGTCAAGTTGCCAAGTATGTCAGTTGGATAATTAAGCATTTTTCAGTTATTATACTTAGAAATATGTTAATTTATTTGCGACAAGTCACTTTAAACAGAGTATATGAAAAACTTTATCACATTAAATAAAAACTTCAGACTTCTGAAATGCAGTCTAGAAACTATAAGAAATGTGTGGTATGAATAAAAATCTTCCTCAAGAACTACAAATTTTTATTTAAGTGTTCTCATTTATTTATGACTTACTGAATTCTGTCCTTTTTTGTAGTATCTAATATTCACTATTATATAGCATTAATAATTTTGCAACATTCACACACATTCACACACACACACACACACACACACACTATGAAAAAAGAATAACCCGCAATGCTTTGAAAAAGAACTGATATAAAAATAGTCCTAACTCACCCATACATAGCAAGATATAACTAAAATGTGATTATGTTGATGGAATAGTATTATTCCTTATCTGTGAGAAAGAAAAATCTATTTTGATTTCAATCAGTTATTTTGTCCTTATAATTTAATTCGATTTAATCACTTGATTTAAATAATTTGATTTCAGTCATTGCAATCCTTCATGACAGTGATTATGTGTTGTCTTTCTTCCTGTTTACCTAATTTGAAATCGTAGGAATCATGATTACAGTTTTTAATGTAATCTTAATTGATTTCATTAATTTTGGAAGGAATCAGAATGGATTCCATGTGGTGAAATCATACCATGTCTGCATGGTACAAAAGATAAGGAAGAATATAAGTGAAATATTTCTCTACGTCATTAAACTACACGAAATAATCTCTGCTCCAACATTTAAGTGGGTTACATGTCAACACGGGCAAGGAACCTTTAACATGACCTTTATAATAATTTACACTGAAAAACTAATTAAAATTTAACTACAATGACTAAACCAATACTTTTTCAGATAAAGTATAGGCTACATGTAGATCCTCCGTTGATCTAAGATTTGAAGAGACTAATAGAAAATTTTAATCGTTGATTAGGTTAACAGGAAAGTGGAAAAGCAATAAAATAAATCTTTCCAAATATCGCTCCCAAAAGAATCTAAATCTCAATTTTGAAGCGTGTGTAGCGATTTAACAGGACATCGCGAGGCAACAATCGCTTTGAACGATTTCATTGGTTAATTATAGATGTTAAAAACGAGCCAGGAAGTAATTCAACTGAACATTTACCAGAGGTCAACAGATGTAACATCACTGTACATAAACAGAAATATTCGTGATGGAGGAGAGATCCGTGAAAAGATATTTCTAAAAACAAACAAATGGAGCAGATTACAGACCCGCCAATTTAAATTAGCATCTACAGTAGTTTTTGTCACACGAAAAAAGGAAAAGTCAGGAAATTAAAGATGGTGGAAAGGAGTGGGAGGAAACTTTAGAAAGTTTGGAACAATGTCAAATTGTCAAAAGTTACTTCCTCATAGGATTTAACCATTTAAGTATAATTTGACTACAATTATTTTAAGGAAAATTGCAGGCGTTTCTTAGATCACTGATTTAATGGATGTACGGAATCTCTATAAAGAATCAAACTTCAGACTGAATAAAACTACTTAATAATTAATATGCTTACGTGAAACAAAAGTTATTAATACAAGTTGCAATAAGTTAACATACGCCATTTGTATCTGCGGTTGAACCAGACACACTTATAGAAGAGTCAAATGAATTTTAAATTAATTAACCCTCGACTTTCCAAAAGTTAAAAAACTAAAAAAAGTGCATTCACTACTTCCATATGAACTGCCTACTGCCGCTTATAGCGTACGAGCAATTTGTGAAATGGTTAATAATTCACTGGCCAACAAAATGAAACTTTTTTTCTCATCACAAACATGATCACACTTTTCTTAATGCATTTTTCGCGCTGATTCCGAATCTGGTTTTATTTGTTTTCTAGCACGTATAGTTATATAGATACACTGGTTTTGATATTTTTAAGTTTTTGATATTGCTATAAGAAAATTTATGGATGTATAGATCACACTTAGGAATGCTAAACAACAAATACATCATATACCTTATTCAATGTACTTATAAATAAAGAATATATACATTATTTTATTAAAAGCGCTGTGAGTGTGATTTCCCTTTGTAAATTTGGCCTGGATTGTCACGATACAGCATCCAACAATGGTCCGCCATCATGCTTTCATTCCAATATCCTTGGTAGCGCTTCTCCATCATCTGAATATCTTGATGGAAGCGCTCTCCTTGCTCGTCACTCACTGCACCAAGGTTTTCAGGAAAGAAATCTAAGTGGGAATGCAGGAAGTGAATTTTTAACGACATTCGACACTCCATTTCTTTGAAGGCATCAAGGAGGTTCTTGACTCCATCCTTATACGCAGGTGACTTGTTGCTTCCAAGAAAGTTTTCACATATCCATTTGAACGCCAGCCAAGCCTTCAATTCCAGCGGACTTAGGACTTTTTCAAATTCAGTGTCATTCAAAACCTCCCTTATTTGTGGCCCAACAAAAATTCCTTCCTTCAATTTTGCTGCAGTAACCTTCGGAAATTTCCTTGAAAGGTATTGGAACCCTTCAGAATTGACTTTACCCATTGCTTTAACAAAATTCTTCATTAAACCAAGTTTAATGTGAAAAGGTGGCAGATAGATCTTTTGGGGATCCACTAAAGGGACAGACTGGACATTGCTTATCCCTGGGACATATGTATACCTAAGTGGCCAGTCACTTTTGGTGTAATGTTCTATAGTGGGGCGACTGTCCCACAGGCAAAGGAAACAACAAAATTTTGTGAATCCTGACTGCATACCCATAAGCATTCCTATAACTTTTAGATCTCCACAAACATTCCATTGATGACTGTCGTATTTGATTGCCTTAAGTAGTATATCCATATTGTCATATGTCTCTTTTAGATGGACGGAATGGGCAATGGGGATGGATGGCATTATATTACCATTATGCAAAGAACTGCTTTCAGGCTTCTCTGCGACGAATCAATAAAGAGGCGCCACTCAGATGCCACATACGTCTGAGATATGGCTGTAAATAGTCCATTGATGTCATGGCAATAACAGAGAGGACCGTCTACTGAAAAGAATGCTGTTAATTCAAAATTCCGCTTTCGGTAGTAACTAATACGAACATTGTTCTCAAGTAAATTGTTCTCCTTTAGTCTTGAGGCGAGAAGCTCTGATTTCTCTTTA
This sequence comes from Bathynomus jamesi, assembly GCA_023014485.1. Lineage (NCBI taxonomy): Eukaryota > Metazoa > Arthropoda > Malacostraca > Isopoda > Cirolanidae > Bathynomus > Bathynomus jamesi. Next base: position 589,804 of record JAJOZX010002117.1, read on the forward strand.
GACAGCGATAAGTCTCTAACAAGATCATTCAACTGTCCTTGGGTTAACTTTTTAGGCTCTAAATGTCTACCTTCAAAAGTGTACTCTGGTTCTGTAGATGGTCCGGAAACGCCAGTTGCACCTTCATCACTTTCCATGTCATCTATGATAGAATCTAGCCTATCACTTGGGGGAATTGGAATGGGCAATGTTTCATCATGTTTTACTGGTCTACGTGCTGAATCCAAGTTTGGATATACAATCTGGTGTTTGTTCTTGGCAGAAAACCCCATTAAGTTCACACTACAAAAATAACAGTCTTCATGATGATCTCTCGGCTCCCTCCATATCATGGGTATGGCAAATGGCATTGAAGCTTTCTTTTTAAGCCAATCACGTAATCCATTTGAACAGCCAGAACAGATTTGATGTGGCGCCCATGGTTTATCTTGGTCACCTAGATGGCAACCAAAGTATAGCTTGTATATTTTCTTAATGTCGGTTGTAATACTTCGTCACTGTGTTTTAGTTGTCAACTGGCCGCATACGAAACAGAACTTGTCGGGGTCATTCTTACATTGTCGAGACATGTTGACTGACCTGAGCAAACTATAAATTCAAAAAAATGTACACCAACTTGACACAACAAGTTCTTGGACTGGACTGATCTTTTGACACACAAAGCACGGCGTTGTTGCCTGAATCACAATGCTGCTAGACGTAAAAGCTCACACCTGAAATACATAAGATGTATAATTAAGATAATTGAAATAAATAAGATGAATAAACTAAAAAAACACAATAAAATAAACACAATCAAATGTTGAAATATTAGTATTTTGCCTATTTAAAATGGTTAAATCTGTGTAGTTATATATATGCCTTCATCTTGAAAACTATACGTGCTAGAAAAAATCTGAATGCAGTTTTGGAATCAGCGTGAAAAATGCTATCCAGCCACCACAAATTTTACTCTGATGAAAAATCTTTGTTGACCAGTGTATAATTGTTAATTCACGACGCATATTTATAAGTAAAGAAAAACAAACTCCAAAGTTGACTTAAATTGACTTTTTTGTGAAGGGAAGGAAAAATCTTTCATGCAGGCAATTTCCTATGAACACTTGAAAAATGTCTTCAGTTCCTGCATTTCAAGTTTGCATTCGTAACTAACAAGTTTAACTAGTTTCATTATAGGTGCGTCTTCTGAAAGATTTCCAAACATAGGTTACGCTTACAAATTCTTTTCGAGCTATAATTACTAGTATTATTAGTTACTGTTATTAAGCCAGTGTCCGTAGCTCAGCGAGTAACACCGTTTCCCTATAAGCAAAATGAAAACGTGTCCGGGAGGGGGGGGGGAAGAGTAGGGGAGAAAATCCATAAGATGCTGGTAATACAGAAATTACAGCAGTGGCCCGCATTAGTTGCCCTGAGCGCTATGACAGTTTCTGGCCCTCCTCAAGAATTATTATTAATGTTACTACAAGTTAAACTATGTTGTTCCCCCACCTATGGGTTTCAGTTTACAGTCTTCTTCGAAAAAAAGAGGAAAGAAACTTGAGTCCGTATCACACGACCGTTTTTGTTGCCGTTTTTTCACAGCTGAATTGTGATCTGCTTAAAACCGATTAGTGACGTTTACGTATTAATCGGCAATAATCGGGGGTTTAAAAAGTAGTGAATTTATTAATCACTTTTCAGCAACAAGACTCCAAGAATTTTCAAACTCCGATTGTTGCTCATATATATTATATATATATATATATAAACGGCTACAATCGGTTTTAAGCGGAGTATGATTCAGCGGTGAAAACGGCCGTGTGATATGGGCTTTAAACTGATAAAATTGCCTTATTTAATTAGACCTAACTATAAGGCCATATTTTGAAAGCGTACTACATCCGAGATAAAGCTGAAGTCGGTATCATCTTCCCGAAAATGGAATTACATCCAAATTATGAGCTATAAAATAAATATATTTGCCTTTGGAAGTCGCAGGGTAACTGCAAAAATCCTCATTTTATATATATACAGGGTGTCTCAAAAGTCACTATCTATTTCGGTGACATTAGATGTTTTCTTAAAAAATGCTATACTGGCATAAAGATATGTACTTCTGGTGCAAATTTGTGTATTTAAAAAAAGTTAATTGGTTTATTTCGAATTTTGTGTAATTTATAAATTTATCTTGACATGCTTGAACAATTCCTCGAACCTCAACTTCTTACAGATGGCATTCTTGACACAGTAGTTTTTCAGCAGGATGGAGCACTGTGCCATTATGCAATAATTGTCCGTGATTATCTTGACAGACGCTTCCCCGGTCGCTGGATTGGTCGTGGAGGAACACAACCATGGGCAGCACGTTCACCCGATTTAACACCATTAGATTTTTTCGCCTGGGGTTTCATTAAGTCTAAGGTGTACACTGGTAGAAGAATTAGTGATGTAGCCGAACTTCGAAATCGTATTACCGATGCAGTTCAGAAAATAACACCTCAAATGCTGGAAAGTGTGTTCCGGGAAACAACTTATTGCTTTGAGCTCTGTAGACACTGATGGTCGCCATGTGGAGACAGATAAATAAATAGCACTAATTCTTTGTGGCACTTACTTTGAAATAAATATTTTTCATGTCTTAAACCAGTTTTTCGTAATTCCCATTATTTTTCAAAATAGATAGTGACTTTTGAGACACCCTTATATATATATATATATATATATATATATATATATATATATATATATATAGAGAGAGAGAGAGAGAGAGAGAGAGAGAGAGAGAGAGAGAGAGAGAGAGAGAGAGAGAGCGCATTTTGCTGATAACCTAATTTTCTTGATAAATCGTTGTATATGATTGTATACAAAGTTTTGTCCGATAAATAAAATTTATTCAATAAAACCAAACATAATTAAACTTCAGTGGTAGAAAGATGTTCAAAGTAATCGCCTTTATTTGCAATACATTTTTGCCATCTTCCTGGCAATTTCCTGATGCCATGTGCAAAGAATGTCCGTGGTTTAGCGGTAATCCAGGCATCTAGAACAGCGTGAATTTCTTCCGCAGATGAGAACTTCCTACCACGAATTGAAGATTTAAGTGGGGAGAAAAGGTAAAATAAACGGTGCGAGGTCTGGTGAATATGTGGGATGTGGCAATAATGTAAAACCGAGATCGCGCAGTTTCTGAACAGTTTTAGCAGCTGTATGAGGCTTCTGCCATCATTGTCCCAATAGATCCAAACTTCGTCCATTGTAATTAATTGTCCCAAGAAATCATTTGCAGCATATTTCTCCAACAACTCTAAACATATTCGTTCACGGTTTGCCTTTTGTTCAACAGTTAAATAATGTGGAATCCATCGATTAGATAAATAACGTTTCCCCATCTGAATAAGATGCTGCTGAATTGTTCTGTGACAAACTCCCAGTTCTAATGCAATACTCCTAGTCGTAGCATACTTCTCTGTATCCAGAAAGTTTTGTATACCTGTGTTCAAATCCAGTGATGGTCGACCACAACGTGGTTTATCATCGACATTGAAATTGTTTTCCTTGAATTGAGCCACCCACCGACGACATGAACGTTCATTTGTTGTTTCAGCACCAAGTGTCGAATTTATCTCTGCTGCTATGATTGCAGGTGACATTCCACGTTTCCAGAAGAAATAAATCAGCTTACGTACGTCTCTTCGTTCAAATTCCATGCTTAAAAATAAGCAATAAATGATAAATGCAGCGAGAAATGAATGAAGAGAAAATAATGATGGCTGACGGTTGGGTAGGCTAGGCGCTATGTAGCGCATAGCCTACGCATAGTGTTCGAAGCACGAGAATTATATATTAAATAAATCAACCGAATTTCAGTAGCCATAGACCTCATAATTACAATATCAGCGTTTATTCATCGGACAAAACTTTGTATACAATCCTGCCTTCTACAGGGTGTTCGGAAAGTCACTGTGCACTTATATTTATTTAATAGCATACAATAGTATAACATTGCATATATGATAGAGGTTATGGATGGGACCATCAGAACTTATTTAAAAGGTGTTGAAAGTGATGTCCTTTAACAGCAATACAGGCCTGGACCCGTCTTATTTTATTTTGAAACACCTTTGTCAGTTCTTCTTTTGAAATGGACCTTATGTACGCAGTTATTGCAGTTTTCAGGTCATCAAGCGTGAGTGGACGATCTCGATTATATAAGTGCACAGTGACTTTCCGAACACCCTGTAGAATCTACTCACAACATTTGACACCAACGATACGAATCTAGGAAACCTTTCCAAAAATTGTAAATATTTTCATCTAGGGCCTTCTAGGCTTATGAGAAGCAACTACTATATGTCTCGGTCTAGTTTAAACAATTGCAATTCTTTAAACATGATATTGTAGCTTGTCAAATGATAGTACCTAACATTCATAACACTGCCCAACAAACAAAAAAATTTTTTGCTGCCGATTTAATTCTAAAACCTGTTTCTGGATAATATTGATGTGCTGATTTCAAAACTCACCTTAGATTTTGTCCATCACATCAGGTTTTCGTGCAATGCAATATGCCTATTTTGGGTGATCCATGAAGGGCGCTTATCAAAATTGATGATTTTTGAGACCTGTTAACAGCTGTTTTGCTGTTAAAATTTTATCTGTGGAATACGCAAATCTGTGCATTAAATCTAAAGGTCATGTACAACATATTAAAATCTTGGGTATCTGTGATTTCCCCAGGTGTGAGCGTGACGTCATGATCGAGAGATATTTCCCATTGCCGGAGTGAGAGCAGCCGGTTCCGCTAGTGACGTCAGTCTGTCCTGGTTGGATACAGCTGCAAAGTGTGTGACGTCATCGCCTGCTCGCCACATGATTGGGAGCGGCACAGAGTGACATGTGGGCAGCATTCAGTGATCCAAATCCAATACTGCGGAAGTTATTTGCGATCAGTGGTGAGTGGAGGGTGCGTTGCAGCTCATCATCATGTCTGCTGTTCGAAGAAAGTGTTCAAACAGCCCAGATGTTTTCTGCTACATTTGTGGATGCTTTACGTTACTAAAGCAGAGGATGAACATTACTGATTTCGTAAAAAAGGCATACCTGGCCTATTTTAAAGTTAAACTTGGAGATCAGGATAAGTCGTGGGCTCCTCACACTGTTTGCAAAACTTGTGTGGAACATTTACGACAATGGACAAATGGAAACAGAAAAGGTTTGAAGTTTGGCATTCCTATGGTATGGCGAGAGCCCAAAAATCATTCAGATGATTGCTACTTTTGCCTTGTGAAGACTTCTGGCTTCAACGCAAAGAATAAACACCATCTAAAGTATCCTAACCTAGATTCAGCAATCAGACCAGTTTCTCACTCGGATGAAATTCCTGTTCCAATTTTCACGGACCTTCCAACACTCACAGAAGATGAAGAAGATATGCAATTACCTGATGAGATCGAACGTGATATCACTGATGATGATTTTGAACAGCCTTCTTCATCAACGACACCTCAGCGATTTAATCAACTTGAGTTGAATGATTTAATTCGTGATCTCAGCCTTTCAAAAGAGTCATCAGAATTATTAGCTTCAAGATTGCACGAGAAAAATCTACTTCATCCTGGGACAAAAATAACATCTTATCGCAATAGGAAGTCCTATAAGAGAAAATTTATCAGCACTGAAAAGTAAAAAACAAGAAAAAGACAGTTAAGAAAACTGGTCCCGTGCTTGCTTTAATATGGATTCATTTTTTGCTTATTTAAACACTTTTAATCACTTGTGTCTCAATATTACCATTGTATATTAAAGTTCACTCCCTGCACAATTGTTTACTTTTCCATGCTGATTCCGAGTATGTAAAAACTTATTTTTTGAAAAGAAAAAAAATTGGGCAAAACCCTGCCAAAATGCGATATCTCCAAAATATCTGTATTTGATTGCTCGAAAACCTGACGTGATAGGCAAAAACTAAGGTGATTTTTTAAATCAGCACACCAAAGTTACCTAAAAACGGGTGTTAGAATTAAATCATCAAAATTGGTGTTGGGCAGTGTAATTAATATTTCAAATAGGCCATGCCTACAGTTTTTACATTTTAAATTTACCAATTACAGGCTAAGGCCTACTATCTGTATATATACCGAAGAGAATATGTTTCAATAAGCATGTTATAGGCCTATCATAAGTGCACGTTGAAGTGATTCAAAACAATGATGCCTAGACCTATTATACAGGCGAATTTAGTCTGAATCAAAGTCTGAACTGTACGCAGTATAGGCTTAATTTATGCCCTATAGTGACTATACCCATTGGATCGACAAACCATAACATTGATACTAAAGAATTAACGGATCAAGTAAAGATAATCCCTCCCAGGTCACACTAGTAAAGCAAATCCCTCCCAAAAATGACCAAGTAAAGATAATCCCTCCCAGAAAGTAAAGTAAAGTGAAGCAGTCTGACATAAGGATAAAAATTAAGAGAATCTTTTTTTAAAAAATGATTTATTTGAAAACAAAATTTATTAAAATTCATTTATTACAATGGATCAAGTAAAGATAAGCACCCGCAACCTTTTTTAGTTAGCTTTATAAGGCTAACTAACGAAAATATCACGACTTAACCTAACCAATCGTTAGGTCAACTGTACGCCCTTGACGATTGGTTAGGTTAGGTCGTGATATTTTCGTTAGTTAGCCTTATAAAGCTAACTAAAAAGGTTGGGGGTGCTTAACTTTACTTGATCCAAAGACTTTAATTAAAGCGGTAAAGCGGTATTACCAACTTTACCAAGTAAAGATGATCCCTCCCAAAAAATGATCAAGTAAAGATAGTCCCTCCTTTTTCTGTTGGGAGGGATTATCTTTACTTGATCCGAATTAACTAATGCTAACTTAACCTAACCCACACCACAATGTACTTGTCGATAGAATGTCAAGTATATTGTGAGCTAGATTAAATTACGCTAGGTTAAAGCCATATCATGAACATAATGGTTATTTTGTATTATACGTGTACAGGGTGGGCCGTAAGTTTCCATACATAGGAAAATTTAAATTATGGTCTTCACGTGCGTCGGTATTTGGATCAGCAGTTTCCGGATGCTTGGATTGGTCGGCGTGGTTCTGTGGAGTGGCCTCCCAGATCCCCAGATCTCACCCCCCTTGATTTCTATCTTTGGGGGCACTTGAAGGCCATGGTGTATCAGGAAAAGATACGAGACATAAATCATCTAAAGGAACGTATCACCAACGCCATTACAAGCATAACGTCAACTGTGCTAATGCGTGTTCATCAACAGTGGGGAACACGTATTGAAATGTGTTTTCAAAACAATGGCAACCATGTAGAGCATATTATATAAATAAAAATGGTTGTCCATAAAAAAATGTTATTTTTCCTATGTATGGAAACTTACGGCCCACCCTGTATAATTATTTTCTATTATATACAGTAATTAAGAAGGATAGTGTGATATCGAGACCACCAAAATAGATAATGGTTGCTATCTGACGTAGGCCAAGGCCGTATCAAATAGATACCATTTTCTGAAAGCAGAAAGGATTATATTTGTAACTAAACAATACTGAATCGTTTACTGTAATGAGAAAAAGTTATAAGCAATGCAATAGCATACTATAACCTTGACAAAATTAACCAAGCTAATTTTTTTTTCAATTCTGACAACCGGAATTAATCTATTTCTAATAATAGAAATTTGTACAAAGACAGTGGGTTAAAATCGATTATCTAATTTAAACTAATTGAAAGTTCGCACCTAAACTATTTTAGTGCTTAATCTATTAAATCACAGGTCGTCATCAGGGCGTGTCCAAGAGGGGTGCGCGCGCCCCCTATAAATTCCATAAAACTAATTTGACAATTGAATTGTCAATTCAATACTTATTAAAGTTTTGATCATTCTTCAAATGTTTAAATGAAAAAGTTCGTCAGAAAACGAGTGCGAATCTCATCCTTCAGCTACTTAGTTATATGCTCTACATGTCACCAGAAGGGGGACCCCCCCTCCCGCTTGACGGCTTCGCCGTCTCGTCAACGGCTACACCGTTGGGTTGAGCCCCTCCTTTCCGTAATTTCTGTACACGCCCCTGGTCATAAAACTTATTTTGCAGCCAAATGTCCATGTTTTGGAATATCGTAGAGACGTAGACGAACGGATAGACAGTCAATAATAAAAACTTAAATTAGGGCCGAAACAAATTTTCAAACCGATACTAAGAATTAACTAAGGGGTGGGGCGTCTTAGGGTACCTAAGCGCCACCACAGGCGAAAACGTGTTTTTGATGGATATCACTATTTTCACCCTTCCTCTATCGCGTGGTTTGGGTTATAATGACCTTACGACACGAAGTATGGTTGAAAACCTTATGAAGCGAACTACTTTTTTCACCTCTATCGCCAGCCAAAAGTTCACCCAAAGTTTGGCATAAGAAAATCAAAAAATTAAAATAAATATATATAAAATATGAAAATCTATTCCAAAAACTCGTCAACATCTTCATTAGCATACTTAGAACTCTAATTTAGCCAAAAATGAACGTTCTAGCTCAATTAATAACAGAGAATATTGCTAGAATATTGGCGAACTTTGGAGGCGATTTCTGGCGAATTTTAATTTTGGCGCTTAGGTACCGTAAGACGCGGGACCCCTCAACTATACATTATACAGTATACTCGTATTTATAATTTTCTACTTAACACTACGTACGGTTAAATTTACAATCGATCATTTGAAACTGCAAATAATGAAACCCTATGCCTATTACTTCTGTGAATTTTTAACTTTTGCTTATTATTATTTTCATACATTTGTTATTAACTTATTAATATTACTTGCCATTTCATTTCTCTTGTGTAATAATAAATTGAGTCCCATTAATTTTGCCTGAAAGGCTTCTGTGGTTTCAGTGGCATATTCAAATTAGAATACAGTACTGTGAATATATTAATATCATAGATACCACAAGTGTCTAGAAAAAGTAATTAAAAATATTTTAAACCTTATGCAAATTCTGTTCTTTTTCTGAATAAAGTTTTTTTTTTAAATTTTGATAGATCTCCGAAAGTGAGCGATGAGCTGCCAGCAATTAGGTCTTAACGACGCAAGTTAAAGCGTTTTGGGTCATTTCGAGGGAATCATCATGCGCAAAGTAAACCACTAAAGCAAGCACTCTTTACGCCAGTGATTCCCAACCTTTTCCGGCTCAAGGCACCCCAATGCCATTTGTTACTCTTTCGAGGCACTCCAAAAGACTTTTGTCTCCCACTATTCAACATCCAGTTCTCTTGCCGCCTCCTCCTCCTCCTCCTCCTCCATTTAACTTCAAACCGAGTCCATACAGTTTGTGTGATCATCATCATAACGATCTTTTGTTTCATTTGAAATTTGCATGTCTTCATATCTTCACTTTTCAATTGTTTTATTTTCATGAAATTTTGTGGCACCTGGTTGGGAAATGCTGCTTTACGCGAATGTCTCGTTGAGTCGCTATTTATTTTGTTAGGCTTATATAAATTATGAACTTATGATAAGGGAAGGGAAGTTGGTTAATACGAGGTTAAGACAATTTGTTCGCTATATTCGATGAGCGAGTGAACTTTAGAAAAACTTTTAACAGATGCAAAACATGCTTGAGCGGAATTAGAACAATATTAACTAACTATTTGTTACCCGTACACGATTAGATTTAATGGAATCCATAAAAAAAGCAGTGTATAATTTAGACCTATCTAATATACTATTTCAGAAATGAAGCCTATATATATAGATCGATATATATATATATATATATATATATATATACACATTCAACTGCAAAGAACACGCAGTATAAATAACGTAAAGAAACGACGCTTGTATAGGAGATATTCCGCGCAAGACGAGAGAGAGAGAACGGAACAAATGAAAAAATGAGGTAACCACCTGGGAATCGAGTATGTAGAAGAATTACGGCATTTGGAAGAGTGAGGTCCATGGTGTAATGGTATCGCGTCTGACCGGCAATCGGAAGATCCCGGGTTCGATTCCCAGGTGGTTACCTCATTTTTTCATTTGTTCCGTTCTCTCTCTCTCGTCTTGCGCGGAATATCTCCTATACAAGCGTCGTTTCTTTACGTTATTTATACTGCGTGTTCTTTGCAGTTGAATGTATATAATGTTACGGCATGCGGGAGGTGCCCCCTTGGGGCATTGGTTTCTGCGAGTATGTAGAAGAATTACGGCATTTGGAAGAGTGAGGTCCATGGTGTAATGGTATCGCGTCTGACCGGCAATCGGAAGATCCCGGGTTCGATTCCCAGGTGGTTACCTCATTTTTTCATTTGTTCCGTTCTCTCTCTCTCGTCTTGCGCGGAATATCTCCTATACAAGCGTCGTTTCTTTACGATATATATATATATATATATATGTAACAGTTTTTTGTGCACACCTACAGGTCGCTACAATTGGTGTAGAACAATGCGGTTTTCACCATTCGATGCGTCTTTTTATTGTGCAGTGCCCATGCTAAAAAAAATTCCCTAACATAATTTCTTCCCCCCCTTTTAGGGGTTCAGTTCTTCCCATGCCTGTACACGCATTTTTTTTAATTTTTAATTTTTAATCATAATTTTTAATCATAATTTTGGCACAAAATAAGTCGATATTTACTAAACATTTGGTGCTCTTCCAATATGTGCTTTACCGCGAAACTGTGATCTACCATATTCCAATACGTGCTCTACCGTGAAACTAGCCTTATAAGGCTAACTAACGAAAATATCATGACTTAACCTAACCAATCGTTAGGTCAACTATACGCCCTTGACGATTGGTTAGGTTAAGTCGTGATATTTTCGTTAGTTAGCTTATAAGGCTAACTAACGTACCTGCTGCTAATCCGAATAATCTAAGGTAGATCACGTATTGGAATGTAAATTTTCGCGGTAGAGCACATATTAGAAGAGCACCAAACATTTAATATCATTCGATTCACAAAAGATTTATTTATCGATTCAATTTAAAAAAGTATATATTTTTAAAATTCATAAAGAACTTTTTGCAAAAAACTAAAAACAAACATGCATTTTTAAAATTCAATGATTTTTATACAAAATATTTTGATATCTAATACTATTTCAGAAATGAAGCCTTATATGTACAGGGTGGGCGGAAAGTAGCTCCCTATTTTGGATTGGTAAAAAAATACGTATATTATCCATTTATTTCAGAAGAAATAATATGAAAAGGTAGGCATACATGGTAGGTTTTCTCTAAAATTCAATGTGGGCTCCAACTCTTTCCACCAGCTTCTGGAGCCGCCCAGGAATGGCGTCCACTGACTTTAGCAGGAACTCCGGCGGGATGGAGGACATGACTTCCCGAATTCGGTCCTCCAGTTCTTCCAATGTCCTCGGTTTGGTGCGGTAGACTTCTTCCTTTACCCACCCCCAAAGAAAGAAGTCGCACGGTGTCAAGTCGGGGCTCCTGGCTGGCCATTGATGTGGACCACGACGACCCATCCAACGCCCAGGGAAGTGGGCATCCAGCCACTCACGGACAACAAGAGCGAATTGCGGAGGGGCGCCATCTTGCATAAATATCAGACCGTGCGACTTCTTTCTTTAGGGGTGGGTAAAGGAAGAAGTCTACCGCACCAAACCGAGGACATTGGAAGAACTGGAGGACCGAATTCGGGAAGTCATGTCCTCCATCCCGCCGGAGTTCCTGCTAAAGTCAGTGGATGCCATTCCTGGGCGGCTCCAGAAGCTGGTGGAAAGAGTTGGAGCCCACATTGAATTTTAGAGAAAACTTACCATGTATGCCTACCTTTTCATATTATTTCTTCTGAAATAAATGGATAATATACGTATTTTTTTACCAATCCAAAATAGGGAGCTACTTTCCGCCCACCCTGTATATATAGATCGATAGATATATATATATAGAGTACTATAATTAAAATGTAGAGGTCTATGCGCCTTTTCGATATAATTATGAAAGATTCCTGAATTGACTACCTTTCGAAACCACTTTCTTAACAGCTCTTAACTCTTTCAACTTACGCGCACAATATCCTCACAGGCGTAATTAATATTTAAAGAAATCGAAGTCTGCATGAATGTAAACTATTGAAGTTGCGGCGGAAAGGAGAGTGCCGGGGGCCGCCGGCCCCCTCTTAAATTGACAGAGGGGGGGTCATGGCCCCCTTGCCAGCGAAGATATTTTGACATTTTAAACTTTGAAAAACAGGTTTTTTAATTGTGTAATTAGTAAACATTTACTTTGTGTTTGGGCTATGTAACATAATTCCCAAATTGTAAGTTAGTAACTGCAGCACTTTAGCATATTACGTGAATGTGCTAATCAATCCTACTTGGCCCCCCCTTTTTGCACGCTGACGTTCCGCCACCACCGAGTTGCGGCCTACTGTTCTACGAGCGAAATTTAATAGGCCAACGGCATTCACCCACGCATTGGGAAAATGTCTAAAAACTATTTCCTTGAACTGGCAGCATTTTAATATTCATACTGTACAAACTATTTTACTGTGAAAGAAAACTTTGTATATCGAACACCTTCAAATAACATACCCATTATGATTAAATATCACTAGTAAAAAAAATAAAAATCCTGTCTGACGGTTCATCTTATAGGTACGGTGGCTAAATTATTTAAATCAGCTTTAATTGGTATATACTGTTTAGCTTTAAATACTGCCTATGTCAGACTAATCTAAGTACAATGCGTACAGTAGGACCCTATATCATACAGTTTTAACAAGCGTTTCATTGAAAAGTACAGTTTTAATAGCCGCAGCCATCCTGTCATTCTCTGCGAGAGGTGAATCATTGAAATTTGAATAAACATCAAAGAATGCTTTTAGTTTTATGTCACAAAGTTCAGATGGTATTAATCCGAGAGTTGAGCTTTCAGAAGAGGGGAGGGGGGGCGGAGTGACCTAGTTACAAGTTAACTCATATATATACCCATTAATACTATCGTAGTCACTGCGAGTATCATTATTAAAAGAAAATGAAAGTAAAAAATACTTAGTGAAAACCGATGTCAAATTAAACATCTCTTACATCAAACTAATAGAGACAATCCCACGCCATGGTGAACTGGATGGAACCTTGCGAGCGTCCTCGAAAAATCCAAATATAGAATGTGGAAAAGTGACTGTCTTATTTTATTATTTATTTTCATTACAACATAATGTATAACTGCACAAGTCACTAACGATTTGTAATTATCATATATTAAATTTAAATTATGTATAATGTTCAACAAAATCTAAAATGATGGCCACGAACGTAAATTTCTAAACTTCGGTAGGCCTATCGTATAAACAAGCCTTTGGAAGCCTATAGACCGCGGTAGGCCTACTTCCATTCCAGTGTGTCTACATTTTATAACGCACATGGATGGATGAACATTAGTAATGTCACAAGTCTACTGAAGGTCTCTAAATACTAAAAAATAAGTATTATGAAGTAATTTTAAGAGGTTTGCGAGCCTCATTATTATTAGTTTCTTATGTACGCCTAGGGCCTATTATATACGAATCAATTAGTCAGATACTCAGATATGAAAGCCGGTAACAGCGATTAAGTAACAATTTGGTCCTCTTGCTTTTATTATTAACTTTAATATAGAAATGCAGCATCAGATAACGTTAGTAGTTCCTACAATATATATATACACACACACACACACACACATATATATATATATATATATATATATGCATTTAACTGCAATGACCACGCAGTATATAAATGAATAGAAACGACATAATATTAAGGAACGTTTCTGCACACGCGGAAGAGAAATAACGAATAAATGAAAAATGAGGCGAACCGCCCGGGAATCGAACCCAAGGCCTTCCAATTGCCGGTTGGATGCGCTACCATTACACCACGGACCTCAATCATTCACAAATCGAAATTCTCCTACATAGGGCGAGAAACCAATGCCCTGAGAGGGCACCCTCGCAAATCGTGAATATGTGCATTTAACTGCAATGACCACGCAGTATATAAATGAATAGAAACGACATAATATTAAGGAACGTTTCTGCACACGCGGAAGAGAAATAACGAATAATGAAAAATGAGGCGAACCGCCCGGGAATCGAACCCAAGGCCTTCCAATTGCCGGGTGTAATGGTAGCGCATCCAACCGGCAATTGGAAGGCCTTGGGTTCGATTCCCGGGCGGTTCGCCTCATTTTTCATTTATTCGTTATTTCTCTTCCGCGTGTGCAGAAACGTTCCTTAATATTATGTCGTTTCTATTCATATATATATATATACATATATATATATATATATGTTAAACACAGACCGTGCATGGAACAAGGAACTCTTCTGGGAAAATTAAATCCACTATAGTCCGAATAAGTAATGGTAAATGACAAATACCATAGTTTTTTCCTTTTTCATTTGTCATTTACCATTACTTATTCGGACTATAGTGGATTTAATTTTCCCAGAAGAGTTCCTTGTTCCATGCACGGTCTGTGTTTAACATATAATGTTCTCAGGGAACCATTCTGAGTTTGTGTATATATAATATATATATATATATATATATTATAACTGCAAACACGCAGTATAATTAACGTAAAGAACGTTATATATATATATATATATATATATATATATATATTTTTTTTTTATTAGTCACTTGTAAAAAAAATAGAGTCCGGCAATTGTGTAAATTATGAGAAATATAAGCATAATACATATTGGGGCTCACTTACGATAAAGGAAAATAACTGCCACTTCAAAGTAAATAAAATTAACATTTTTCAATATTAAAATTTTCCGCTTTTGAAAGTTAAAACTAACTTCAGTTAATATTTACGTAAATATTACACAAAATCTTAACTCAGTGAAGGTAAAGACAATTAACAACTGTCGCGGTTTGTCTAAATTCTATAACTGCTGATTGGTTATACTTCGAAATAAGAAAAACGAGAGCTTATGAGCTCACTGGCGACTTTAGCATCCTACGCACGCAAACTGCATGAAGTTAAACCTCGACTTACTCATTCTCATACTCCCTCCCTCCCTTTCTCCCACAATCATCCCCCATCCTTAATCCTCCCAATTCCATCGTTGAAATCTCTCTTGAGCCAGAATCAGGAACAATTCATTAAAGGCTTTCTCATCGCACAATTACAAAAGGAAATCTGAATTGTTACACTTTTTTTTTATAGAGGTTTTGCCTAATTTGAGAGGGACTTTAAAATCTGATACATTTATACAATTTATTACATGTTTGTGTACATACGTATTCTTATACCAATAAATGCCATTCGTGTACATTATATTAACAAACGCAGGTAAAAAAAAATAAAGCTGAAACTTTAAACAAACGTGCGCGCACGCGCGCACACGTCAAAATAAACAATTCGGGCAGAAGCAAAACCAAGGTGTGTGTATATATATATATATATGTTAAACACAGACCGTGCATGGAACAAGGAACTCTTCTGGGAAAATTAAATCCACTATAGTGTGTATATATATATATATATATATATATATATATATATATATAAGCAAACAACCACAAGGAAAAGGAAACACAAAGTTTCTGTTCCTCCTTGATAATGTGAATATATCACGAAAGCGCTCGGACTTTGTGTTTCCTTTTCCTTGTGGTTGTTTGCTTATTAATAAGGTCACGTGTTATTTTGTGATTCTAGTGCATATATATATATATATATAATTTATTTTCCCCCTACAGATGTAGTAATCATTTGGCTGGATTTTCTTATTGTGAACTGGGCGAGGCCGACGTGTCGACGCGTAGAAAGTTGGATGTTGCAAAATTCAACTCTTGTGCTTCATTTAACACAAATTTGAAAGTAGAAAAAATATAAATAAAAATTTGAATATTTTTGCACGTTGCCTCTGGGAATAAAATGAAAAAAAGAGGAACAACGAATAACATTTCTTATACTAAAAAGGTGAAATAGAATAGAATATCTTTCGGATCACCTGAAGATCAGGACCCCCAGCCTTCTTTAGTTAGCTTTATAAGGCTAACTAACGAAAATATCACGACCTAACCTAACCAATCGTCAAGGGCGTACAGTTGACCTAACGATTGGTTAGGTTAGGTCGTGATATTTTCGTTAGTTAGCCTTATAAGGCTAACTAAAGAAGGCTGGAGGCCGTGATCTTCAGGTGATCCTATCTTTCAGTTCATTACAAGGTTATAGAAATTATTATTATTATTATATATGCGCCTCGGTGGTGTAGTGGTTAGAGTCGCTGACTACGAATCCATCGGCTCCGGGATCGAGACCCGGTGACAGCAGGCGGCGAGCAGCAAAACCCAGCTGTTCATCTTTCCACACAATAAAGAAATTAGTTGGTAGATAAATGGGTATCATGGGTAGCCTAGTGGTTAAGACGCTGGGCTGTTGGTGAGGCGTGGTTCGGATTAACTGTAGGTCTAAGGTGGAGTGACAAGTTTGACCGTCAGAATGAACAATTCGGAAGCAAAACCAAGGTTATACTGTATATTGGGTGATTTTTTTAAATATCTGATACTTTAAAAGATTTGTATTTTTGTTATTAACTGAAATAAAATCATGACATTTTTACCACACCTCTACACATGGGGAATTAGTTCCCTACTGCAAAACATGCTCTGTGTGATGTTCTCTCATCTCGCAATACTTACGCAGTACTTTCGACGGAAGAGTCCTGTCAAATAGATTTCCTGCGGTTTATAATAAATATATCATGGCCACCAACGTCACCAGATCTGAACCCCTGTGACTTTTTCTGTGGGGTTATTTAAAAGATAGTGTTTAAACAGAATCCAAAAATAGAAGAATTAAAAGCATCAACTGAGGCGTTGCGAATAACAATGACGAACTCGGCAAAACTATGTTTTAAGAAATGGACTCCAAAGTTTTGCAAATTAGAAATCACCATAATTTTGCCAAAAAATGGTAGATTTTGATGGTTTTGTATCATTTTGATCTGAAATGGATGTAGATTATTGTAATTATAATAACTTGATGCATTCCGCAAAAGATACAAAACACACCGAGTTCGTCATTAGTATCCGCGGAATTCTCCCACAATCCAATCTGCCTTGAGTGCATGGTGTTTTTCCCCTTTAAAAGAATTGTATTTTGCAAGAACTAATGGCGAACTTGCATCATGTGTCATTATCCATTTAAAAGAGTCCAGCCTGGAGAATATGATGGTATAGGAAACACCCATGTCGAGTTCGTCACTAGTATTCGCAACGCCTCAAATGAACAAGAAATTTCTCATAGTGGGTTGAATTAATGTAAAAATCGTTCAGATCTGGCAGAAAGTGTGAAATTTGGCATTAAGTTACCTTTAGCCATATAGAAACATTTCCAGGTTGGGAACACACTGGGACCTCACTCTGGCGGCCATTTTTTTTTTCAATGTATCGCTCTATATCACGGCATACTGCATGGTAATGCAGCAGCTACCGGATACTACCCAGCAACGGCTGGGTAACACCGGCACACCTCGGCTTTTACTATGTAAGCCTCAATAGGGTCATCACTAGAGGGACTGAGCATTTAGATGCAGTTTACTATGGCAGTCCAACGCGTGGCTACGCCCCCTACCTAGACCTCAGCCAAGAGCTTGAAGCCAATGGGAGGATCTCGGGGAACCTGATCAATCCTGCTGGGGAACGTGCCCCAGATTCGGCGGCCGCCCACCTCGCATGCCCCTACGACCCCGATGCCTCCAGGTGTACACCGACCCCTCAAGACTACGAACCACTATCAACTTCAGAAGACCGGCTCCAAGGCCTAGTGCCTCGAGATCTTCAGTCGAGCCGGTGTACAGCAGCCCACGCCACGAACGGAGCGGTCGTCACTTTCGCGAATTGGCAATGTTCATCCTGTTGCCGTGCCCAGTCAAGTGCCCATTGCCTAACAGCCGGCTCGTCTAACGGCGAACCTTCCGTAGGTGGGCCTCCTCCAAGATCGTGCAACAGGAGTCCGCTATAATCTGAGCGTCTATGATGGTAACCTCATGGTTGCGGGCCACCACTAGGTCAGGACGCCGAATGCCCGCAGGGGTGGGAACCACCGGCTCCACAACCACCCGGGCGCCAGCGCTACGGAGTGACTGTTCGGCCAGGCGGACCACCCGATCATGCCGTTCGACGCGCAAACGGTTGGTGTCGGGACAGCTCTGCAGGATATGGCCAAGGCCATCACCCACATGACACCCCCACTCACAAGGTAGGGGGCCTCCACGACCCCGTGTCCGTCGCTCCCTAGTGGGCAGAGCGCCGGCACGGACCTTGACGGCGTCGATGAAAGTACCGCCGGTCATAAGTCTCGTGTCGTCGTTGATCCAACTATGGGAAACTTTAGCAGCCTGTTGGCGCGCCCCGCCGGCCTTCGACCGTCGACAGTCGCGGCGAGTGCTAAGCGGAGTGTACCTTCAATTTCTGTTGGTGTTCGCAGAACCAGGCCCCTGAGTCTAGCGGGAGGGCACGCCGCAATGAGGAGACCGCCCAGTGGGTGCGCGGCAACCTCCCTGGCGACCGGATCAGAGCTCTGAATCAAGCCCTGAATCCGTTTGATCTTAAGAATCGGTATCCGATAGCGCAGAGACGGCAGACCAAGTCCTCCGTCACCCACAGCCGCGTATCGGAGGGCAAGTGGCACATCTTTCGGGAGATGCAACCACTTCCGTAGGGTGACCCCTGATCATGCGATCCAGCGCCAGAGTCCTCACACGAACCCGGCTCAACATCAGGTCATGGGTGATCCCCGGCAGCACCTTAACATCGCAAGATCCAGAGCTTCTGCTGCGGAGTGAGCGGACCAGCCGAGACCCGATCCAGCCACTCACGAACTTTAGTGAGGGCTCTCGACTTGGACCCAATCATGCCGATATCTACACCGAGATACCGATAGAAGTCGCCTACGTTCAACGCGGGAATGGCCGTGCCACCTACAGTAAAGCGAGCCTCGGAGCCCCAAACCGAGCGATTCCCCCTCCCGTCAAGCAGGAGGGAGAAGGTGGCGGATTTCGCGCTATTCGGGCGGAGACCAGTCTTTTCCGTCCGGCGGCATAATAATCCAACAAGGACTGCAAGCCAACCGGAGACGTACTAAGAAGAACCACATCGTCCGCGAAGGCAAGGTGGCTCACAAGCTGGCTCCCTAATGGAACCCCAACAGCATCCCTCAACTGCCCAAGCGACCACTCTAAAACCGCGTTGAAGACTAATGGGGACAGCGGGTCCCCCTGCCGCACACCCCTATGCACTGGCAGACGCTCCCCCATCAACCACGTGGCTGCCCCTTGATAAGTTGCCGTCACGTAGCTGACTAGAGGCGCTGGCACTCCGAGGCGTAGCAAGGCGCCGGGAATGCTCTCGTGAGACACTATCGAACACCTTGGCCAAATCTACGAACTCCCCGTGCAGAGGGTGGCTCAGGCTTTTGGCCTGAGAGATGATTGTCTGGAGGACCAAAAGGTTCTCAGCACAACCATCAGCGTGCACGAAGCTCCGCTGTCGAGAACTCGGAAGCCGCGCGCTGTTGCACCTATGGGCTAGGCTCTTGTGGAAACAGCGCACGATGACTGAGCTCATCGTAATTGGGCGGTAGTCACTCGGCCCCTCCGAAATGGTCTTATTCGGAATGAGGACCGTCCGGGCGTCCCGAAAACGGTCAGGCAAATTCCCACCCGCCAAGAAGCAGTTGAAAGCCACAGCAAGCGCCTCACTGCTGTAACCTGCAATGCTCCCCAGAACCACCCCGTCCTTCATATTCTTGACGGCCCATTTGACCTCGGTCGGCGTAACCGATTCGATGAGGTGCCGCCTAGGCTCCCCAGGAACCGACACGCGCGCATCGCGAACAGAGGGGGCGCCGAATACACCTCGCCAGAAGGTAATCTTCGCCTCCGCTCCGACCGGGTCGGACTGCCAGTAGGAGTCGTCCAGGACCAGGGACGCAGCTCTCCCTCGGTTCCGCGCCCATAGCCGCTGGACCATCCTCTACTCAATACGCCTTCTCATACGAGAGCGTGGTACTTCACCAAATGTCGTTAGGACGCCCCGCGGGTACTGGAACACGCGGACCGCCCCTCCCAGGATGACGCCGCCCGTTTTCGGCCGGTAGAGGCGTAACGCACCCCCGTTGGCCTACTGGCGAACGGCCCGCCCCCTGAGTGGGCTGACCGGTGCCACCCACAGCCAGGCTGTCCAGGACAGCACAGGCGAGGGGGAGCCACGCCTGCGCCGCCTGGTGGGCGAACCCATCCCATTCCCGGAGTCCATCTACTTCGTCTCCCCAGTTCCTAATCCGATTGCCAATCGCCAAAACTAGCCCGTCTAACCATTCGTCTGGGTCCCTACCTTCGACTGGCCCCGGCCAATCGTCCTCGGCTCTCTCCGTCTCGCCCCGCCGCCTAGTCCTCTCCCCCTGTCCCTCTGGGGAAGAAACCACCTCCCCACTGGACGAATCCAAAACAACAACAGACTCATCATCGTCGGAAGAGGAAGGGCTCTCATCTATGTCGGGGTCGGGGTCGGGCCGACGCCCGAGGCGCCGGGCCTCGGCACGGACGCACTCCGCCACGGGGCCCGAGGTTCACAAGGACCACGGGCTGAACCAGACGGGGAGGCGCCGCATCCCGCTCCTGGTGCGGTCGAGCATCGACAACGCCTTCAATGGCGGCCTGTTCCCGGCGGTATTCCACAAGCTGCAGAACCTGCTCACGGTACTGGGGCCGCTTACGCCTCGACTTAATCGATTCGAGCGTGCGGTCGAGAGAGAGATCGAAGAGGGCCTGGTTCATGAACAGCTGACCCTCCCTGTGCTCGAGGGTCAGCCGTGCTTCGGTATCGGCCAGGACTTCCTCCTCGGCAGGATCCCAGCGCCTCTTCACTTGAGCGAGTTGCACCCCGGCGAAGTACTCGTCGGGGTGCATTGCTCGGCGGTGCACCCCTAGGCCGATCTTCGTCGGAAACTCGCGGGTACTGTGGGCAGACAAAGGTCGGAGTTCGACTCTCCGCCTCCGGAGGCAATTTCTCTCCAGCGCCCACAGCCCCGTCAGCCGCAACACGACGGGCTAAACGTCGCATGGACGACACTTCAAACAAGCACTACTGTGGGGAAGAAGTCAATCTGAAGACTGACCAGTTGTGCCATTAGTACGGTGGACGAAGTCCATCACCACCGCAGAGCCGGGACTCTCACCACGAGGTGGCGGCGCATTGAGTTACCTTTAGCCATATAGAAACATTTCCAGGTTGGGGACACGCTGGGACCTCACTCTGGCGACCATTTTAAGCAAATTCAAAATGGCTGCCTCGATTCCACAGCCAAAACCATAAAATGTCATATCTCAGGAATTACTGGGCCGATTTTGATGATCTTGGGCTCGTTTCTTATACTTCTGAGGATGCCTGATCAATCTATGTTTCGAGGTCAAGGTTACGTAAGTCATGGTCAAGGTAATTTTTTACTCTAAAACACCTATATCGCTCTATCTCTGAAACGGCTGGGCCAAATTTGATGATCTTGGGCTCGTTTCTGTCAGATTTCATAGCTCCGCGGTTGCGGGTGCGGTTGTCAGGAAGTCAACCACGCGGTTGCAGTTGCGGTTGTTTGGTTTAAAATTGAATTATCACTAACCTGTGTGAACTTGTGGAAAATAAGAGCGATACCGGCAAATCAAAGATTAACCGTTTTAGCCACACTGTAAATTCAATCATTATTCGATAATCAAGTGTGTTTCCAGGGTGCAGGACGAGGACCCAACGCGTTATGCATCCCACCAACCACTTTCCCCAACCTCCGCCCATCTGAAAGTGGTTATATTTACAGTTACACAAAACTAATTAAGAACATTGGGCAAGATCATCGTTACTACAAGTCAAGTTATGAGACAGAGAGGGTGTCAAAACTGATCATACAATGAGAACACTAGGTAAGATCATCATTGTTAAAACAAGCACCTTGGCAGTGGCATAAGGAGGTGCAGTGTAAGTGCGCTTTGTTGCATTTTCAGTTGCCAGTGCATGATTTCTTACATCCACAGTGTCGGAGGATCGCGCAAGCCTTACTAACATCTGCAAGTGTCGTCCAGAACGGCACCAACTCCTGAGCTGAGATCATACATCCCCAGTCAGTAGGATCAGGGATCTCTTGAAGCCGCAGCACCTAACCCCAAATGAAAGCGGCCTGAAGAATGGCTCGTCTCATGTTGAAATAGAGCTGCCTGCGTAGGTGGGATATTGTCGAGGGTTCTGCTCCCTCGTGAGAACATCTCTTCGGGCTTGGTTCACGATAGCAGCTCCACAAGACTTACTGTAAAGTAGGACAATAAAACGTTCGATGACCTGCAATCCTGCATAGGTACAGAGTCCATGGTGATTGGTGAAGCAGTCGAGATCACGCAATATTGCGACAGGCTATCCGTGAGTTCCGGAAAGAGCTTCTACACTTCCCAAGCTGTCTTCTTGCCAACTCCTACAAAGTGCGATGTAATGTCCGAGCCTGTCAGTGCATGGAATAAGGGAAGTGCAAGTCCTAACTTTGGGCCGAGCTGCGACGCTAGCACGTGAATGGGAAAACATTCAAGGGAGATGATGCCTGCGCGGTGAGGAGAAGCTAGCATCCATATGAGGAGGGCAATCGGCTCGTCGTAAAGGTGAGATGCATCTCCATCTCCCTTGATGTGATCGTTTGAGTGTTCATGTGATTGGTCTTTCGCCATCATGGAATACCGGTTCTCTGACCTCTGTACAACGAAGTTACCCTTCATAAACTCGTGGTACACTGTTGGATATTTGTCCTTCAACTGCATGAGGTCTCTCACGTGTATTGGCAGCCACCGTGCGTAGTTTGGATGGTCGAGAGCGAAACATGAAATTATCTCACCAAGCACTTGGACATAAAGTTCAAAATCTCCCTCTCTCTGACACCTGATAAACCTGCAGTACATTAGTTGGAGATCCTTTGTCTGTGTCCAGTATTGGACTATGGATATACTACTTGTCCTTGCGACACCGAGTACACCTCTTCCCTCAATAGTCAGTATGTGAAGAGCAGCAAGGGACACTTGGTATCGAGTTCTTTTCACATTATAGGCACTCAACGCCGAATGAGCACGACCAGGTGATAGAACGCCTGCTTCAGCCAACGCGTGATCCCACCCTGAGCAATCAAGCTACTTGCCCAGGATCTCCTGCAGCACCATCTCAATGTGAAACCCTCCCATCATCACAATGTACTTGTCTTCACCAAGTTGCTCGCTCTGGGTACTTCCATTATATTTATATCTATTTATATCTATTTATATCTATTTATATTATATCTTAGCGTAATTTCATATTGCAGCAGAAGTACAAATGACACCGATTTTTACCTTAACATTCACCGGAGCCGCACAGTTACATAACGTTGGGTTTGAACAATAATTGCCCCAAATTTTAGTACTGAATACTATATTACACATTATAATGCGCACTGCACTCTATTATTTTGTGTTTTGGTAATAAAATCACTTACCTGTACTCTAAAACCGCTCAAAATTTATAAAGCTCTGCAACAGAAATTTCACCATTCACTGACTGAAACCGGATGACAATTTGCTCAAAATGGCCGCCCAAGATCATCAAAATCGGCCCAGTAGTTCCTAAGATATGGCATTTTATGGTTTTGGCTGTGGAATCGAGGCAGCCAATTTGAATTTTCTTAAAATGGCCGCCAGAGTGAGGTCCCAGCGTGTCCCGCCGTGGAAATGTTTCTCTATGTCAAAAGGTTACCTCATGCCAAATTTCACGTTTTCTGCCAGATCTGAATGATTTGGGTGTATTTTTGTATTAATCGACCCCACTATCAGACTTCAACGGATACTCTACTCTGTCCGAAGTACTGCAAAATTTTGTTGTTGATGTGCAAAGAGTTAATACATACTCTTTCTAACTATATTTCTTCATTAACCCCTTCAATTTCAACGTGTTTTTGGGAATGTACATAAAATGTAAAAACGCTGTAGAATTTTATAGAAACGCTATATAAGAAAAATTGTTGTTGCGTTACCCCACTGGAGAGGATAACACATAGATCATGTTTTGCACTAGGAGACATTCTCCATTTGTAAAGAAGATAGAGTAAATATTTCATACATTTATTTCATTTTATGAAAAAAAGTACAAACTTTTTAAAATGTAAAATGTTTAAAAAAAAAATCACCCGATATATATGAGTGTAATGCTTCAGTTAAATACATTGAAATTAGACTTTAATTTAAAAAAATAGGTAAAACTCATTCTTCTTAAAGTAAATGAAAATGAAATGAAAAGGTTTATTGGCAGACTATAGTCCATATGACAAATATTATTAATACAATGACAGTTCATACACTAAGGATAGAAATATATACAATTGATTAGAAATAATACTGCACTGTCGAAGTTAAGTGGAGCAAAATATGATGATAAATATACTGTACAATATCCTTTATTTTTAGTTTCATAAACAATCGTACATGAATAATTTATTCAGTAAAAGTACGTTTAATTCCTTCGTGTTCCTGTAACTCGAAAAACCAAAGACTATTTATAACAAGACCCGTGATTTCACCCAGTCTTGCGTTAGCATTTTTACTCTATTGCCATCTAGTGTTCGGCAAAAGAACTAAATTACTCCCCAAAACAGTCATGAGTAAATTCTATTTTAATACATATTATTTTTAGTTTAATATTTATGTAAATACAATTTATACAAATACAGTTAGTGGAGTATCCATACAAGAAGTAATCGGGAAAAACGAGTTTCATATCTTATAATTATATAGTCTTTGGTATAATTTTGACTAACTTATGACCCTTCATTATAAGTAGGGATGCACCGGAACCTCAATTTTTATGAAGTTCCGGTTCCGGCGGAACCGGAATTTTTTATTGCGATATTGGTTACTGTTTCATGAATTAAAACATGCTAAACTTAATATTTTTAGGTGCTATGATATACAGTTTTGGAAAAATACTATACAAGGTGAATCTTACCTTGAAGCATTGTTGTATTCCTATATAAAAAAACACTTAATTAAAAAGTGGGGATCTTTTCCGTTTGACTGCCGCCATTGAAACATAAGAGGTGAGTGCCCCCAGCCTTCTTTACTTAGCCTTATAAGGCTAACTAATGAAAATATCACGACCTAACGTAACCAATCGTTAGGTCAATTGTACGACCTTGACGATTGGTTAGGTTAGGTCGTGATATTTTTGTTAGTTAGCCTTATAAAGCTAACTAAAGAAGGCTGAAGGCCCTGATCTTCAGGTGATCCCCTTATTTTTCTGAGTACACGATTAAAACTTAAAAATTAAGCATGGATCTTGAAAGTAATTAAAATTGTTTATAAGAAACAAAATTTGAAGGGGAAATTAAGAAAAACTTTTTTATAAAGTAACTTATTTTGTATCATCAAGACATTTCAGTTAAAATACAAAAAGTTTAATTACACTGGCCAACAAAATGAAACTTTTTTTTCTCATCACAAACATGATCACACTTTTCTTAATGCATTTTTCGCGCTGATTCCGAATCTGGTTTTATTTTGTTTCTAGCACGTAGAATTATATAGATACACTGGTTTTGATATTTTTAAGTTTTTGATATTGCTATAAGAAAATTTATGGATGTATAGATCACACTTAGGAATGCTAAACAACAAATACATCATATACTTTATTCAATGTACTTATAAATAAAGAATATATAAATTATTTTATTAAAAGCGCTGTGAGTGTGATTTCCTCTTGTAAATTTGGCCTGGATTGTCACGATACAGCATCCAACAATGGTCCGTCATCATGCTTTCATTCCAATATCCTTGGTAGCGCTTCTCCATCATCTGAATATCTTGATGGAAGCGCTCTCCTTGCTCGTCACTCACTGCACCAAGGTTTTCAGGAAAGAAATCTAAGTGGGAATGCAGGAAGTGAATATTTAACGACATTCGACACTCCATTTCTTTGAAGGCATCAAGGAGGTTCTTGACTCCATCCTTATACGCAGGTGACTTGTTGCTTCCAAGAAAGTTTTCACATATCCATTTGTGAATCCTGACTGCATACCCATAAGCATTCCTATAACTTTTAGATCTCCACAAACATTCCATTGATGACTGTCGTATTTGATTGCCTTAAGTAGTATATCCATATTGTCATATGTCTCTCTTAGATGGACGGAATGGGCAATGGGGATGGATGGCATTATATTACCATTATGCAAAAGAACTGCTTTCAGGCTTCTCTGCGACGAATCAATAAAGAGGCGCCACTCAGATGCCACATACGTCTGAGATATGGCTGTAAATAGTCCATTGATGTCATAGCAATAACAGAGAGGACCGTCTACTGAAAAGAATGCTGTTAATTCAAAATTCCGCTTTCGGTAGTAACTAATACGAACATTGTTCTCAAGTAAATTGTTCTCCTTTAGTCTTGAGGCGAGCAGCTCTGATTTCTCTTTAGACAGCGATAAGTCTCTAACAAGATCATTCAACTGTCCTTGGGTTAACTTTTTAGGCTCTAAATGTCTACCTTCAAAAGTGTACTCTGGTTCTGTAGATGGTCCGGAAACGCCAGTTGCACCTTCATCACTTTCCATGTCATCTATGATAGAATCTAGCCTATCACTTGGGGGAATTGGAATGGGCAATGTTTCATCATGTTTTACTGGTCTACGTGCTGAATCCAAGTTTGGATATACAATCTGGTGTTTGTTCTTGGCAGAAAACCCCATTAAGTTCACACTACAAAAATAACAGTCTTCATGATGATCTCTCGGCTCCCTCCATATTATGGGTATGGCAAATGGCATTGAAGCTTTCTTTTTGTTAAGCCAATCACGTAATCCATTTGAACAGCCAGAACAGATTTGATGTGGCGCCCATGGTTTATCTTGGTCACCTAGATGGCAACCAAAGTATAGCTTGTATATTTTCTTAATGTCGGTTGTAATACTTCGTCGCTGTGTTTTAGTTGTCAACTGGCCGCATACGAAACAGAACTTGTCGGGGTCATTCTTACATTGTCGAGGCATGTTGACTGACCTGAGCAAACTATAAATTCAAAAAAAATGTACACCAACTTGACACAACAAGTTCTTGGACTGGACTGATCTTTTGACACACACAGCACGGCGTTGTTGCCTGAATCACAATGCTGCTAGACGTAAAAGCTCACACCTGAAATACATAAGATGTATAATTAAGATAATTGAAATAAATAAGATGAATAAACTAAAAAAACACAATCAAATGTTGAAATAGTAGTATTTTTCCTATTTAAAATGGTTAAATCTGTGTTTTCATATATATGCCTTCATATTGAAAACTATACGTGCTAGAAAACATCTGAATGCAGTTTTGGAATCAGCGTGAAAAATGCTATCCAGCCAACACAAATTTTACTCTGATGAAAAATCTTTGTTGACCAGTGTTATGTTTCAATGGCGGCAGTCAAACGGAAAAGATCCAAAAGTGGTAAAGCATATAAAACAAAGTGGCCTACTTGAACTTCATTTCACGGCTTTAGTTTTAGAAATTAGTTTAAAAACCGAGACAAAGACCAATAATATCATGCTAGCATTTCTGGGTGTCCTATGAAACTTATTTTTTTCGTTGTTTAAGCAACACTTCAAAGTTCCGGTTCCGGCCGGAACATTTTAAAAGTTCAGACAAGTTCCGGTTCCGGCCGGAACTTGATATTCTGGTTCCGGTGCATCCCTAATTATAAGCTACATAAATTTTACGACATATGGAAAATAGCCACTAAAGATCTTTATAAAATAATACATGTAGTCTACATATAATAATTGTGAGAGATGTGGTCATCTGTATGAATAATCGTAATAAAAGCATTCATTAGACATTTCTGATGCTATAAAAAATCTATAAGAAATGTACAGAAGTGAGTAACTGATGGTAATCCTTTTTAGTGTTGCAACATCGAGGTTACTGACGCCGAATGTACAGAATTAACCAATTGAAGCTAAGATTAAATAAAATCATGAGACGGATGAAAAATTACAAAAATGAAGGATCAATACTATGAAGGAAAGAAACGAATGAAGTGAAAATAAGTAAAGGAAAGATTCAGGATTAAAAAAATAACAAATGGGAGAGGATGGTAGCTTCCTCAGATCTAAAACCCGACTTTCAAGTAGTACGGGTCAGCACCGAGCACCGAATAGAGAGGGTGAGAACCGTTTTAACTCCTATGCACGATACTGGGCGAGAGCGCGCCGTCGTAATTGTTCCAAAGACTGGGACACTTGGCAAGCAAGTGACGGACAGTCAAGGGGGAACAATGCAATGTTCGCAGTAGGGGCAAAGGACTCGCTCTATTAGATATTCGTAAGTAAGGCGGGTGTGCCCAATTCGAGGGCAGGCAAAGTTAATTTTCCACTGTCGGGACATACCAGGGTAACTACAGGAACACACTGCAGCCTCGACCTGATCGATCTTGTTGGGGCCAATAATGGTATTTTAGACGATACGAACTGCAGCCCAAATCCCAGGAATACTGGAAGTAGCAGACTTTGCAGATTGGTTCGCATCCTCATTCCACTTAAATGGTAGGGAAATCCTCTGCCCACGACAAGCAATTAAATATAGCCACCTAAAATTTTCTAAAACAACGGGATGGAGAGCATTAAAAGACTCAGATTTGTGGCACCCTCTTGGTGTTGCCAAAACCCTAAAAGAAGCAAGGGAGTCCAGAAAAGTAAAAATGATATGAAGCGCCAATGAAATGGTGGAAATCCCTGTAGTAAAGATCTATGCAGCTGCAAGTACAATGGGATGACATTTTTAGCAGTCGTTTTGTGGGGACTCGAGGGGCTACCCACCCTGACTCAACTGCCAGGATTAATCAGCCTTCAATCGAGACGCGCTCTGACCTCAACTGCGGTTCGGAGCAGTTTGGAGGTCCCACACAAAATGAGCGACTTAGGGCCTGGGTGGAACTCCCTGTACCAAACCTCGGATGAACAGCCAGAGAATCGAAGGGTGATAGCTCTTCGAGTAACGAAGTTCTTGAGGCCAATCACCACCTCGACCCAAGCCGTACCCAAGTTAAACTCGACTGAGTCTGAATGACTCTGATCGAGTAAATAATGGCCAGCAAGTTAACCACTTCTAGACCTACTCTTAAATCCACTCCGGGGATAGGGGGAATCGAAATTATTAATTCGAAGGACTCCTCAAATCCACAGAGCAGACAAGACGGGGGTTACGTAACCCAATACGTAATGATCAGTTTAAATCCCACGGTAATACTTAATTATTTAGATGATTTAAATTTAATAGAAATATTACGGCTTAAGTTTAGATCGCTGACGGTAATTTACATTATGTTTATAGCCCAATTTAAAATATTTACAATATATACACAAGGAGCAAAATGGCTCCTGGGTCCGAAATAGGACAAACTTAAGATTAAATTACCAATAACTAGTGGCAATAGTAGCCTAAACAAGGTTATGAACACTCCTTTCAAAAGAGATTTAAACTAAGTTAAACGTTTAAGATTTCAAAGAGAATCAATTGAAATCTAAGCAGAACACAACCTACGTTAGCAAAACTGAGAAACTAGTCACCATAATTTCTTACAACTACAGTCTCCCAGATTCAAGATGGCGCACGATGGGCGGAGCCTACAAATGTTACACGTCATTCCTCAAGGGAGCGTTCTCTTGGATTAGAAATAGTGTATACAGTATATCTAATTTTACACAATATAAATTTAAATACTGTGAGAAATAATTCCCACACGTTTCCTCTTAACAAATTTTCAAAAAATGTTACCATTATTTAAGTTAACCTCACAGGCTGTTGATGATCGAATGGAATCTTCCTGTTTGCACCTTGTTATGGCTGCTTTATATCGAGACTTACCTCTACTCATATTCATGTAAACTGGACCTATTCTCGGTCGACCAAAGACATTATATATCATAGTCTAGTATAATTACCAAGTCACCTCATCTCACTCATGAGGTATCATACTAAAATGAAAATGCTATAACCTACAACTACTTTTACAACTAACAATTACTGTACTCTACAAACTTTTTATTTCTCGTAAAGTAATGAAGAGTTATATTATTCTTGATTCCTTTAATCTGTATGTTATTACAACCATAAGCAGCACAATATGTAACAAATCCTGACCCTAATCCGAAATTATCCGCCATTCCAGACTGCCGTGCACCACCTTGAGTTCGTAATTCTAAATGATGAAACCTCATGAACGAAATTCACATTCTTCTGCAATTTCAACTTTTCACGTGGGAGGAGCGCTACAAGTCAATTTAGTATGAATGTTATTATTTTTCTTTGATTGCGTTCGGAATCCCAGCTGAGCCTTGAAAGGCCAAGCTCTGAAGGGCTACCTTAATTTAACAATAAACAAATACTTTATTTAAGACTCAACAGGTACAAACATTATACAAGAGGTCCATCGAAGATTAAGAGATAGTTGTTTGGAACACTGACTAAGTAGACCAGTGAATCACTGTGCATAATGAACATACAATTGCCTACGCCAATGCTTCCAGATTTGAGATTTATAAAATCTATCGGAGACCAGTCCACTAACCATGGCTTCTATTATCTTATTGACTGACTCACCAAGCTTAGTGATAAATCTAAATACAAAATTGCGAATGATACTGGCACAATTAGGCACCTTATTGACTACAAACAGCATACTGACACTAGAAGGAGCACCATTTATAAATCTCGGAGTTCTTAATAAACTCCTAAAAATATTATTATATGCAACTTATAATTTTCTCAAATTAGACATCCTGTAGTTCCATCACAAATGAGCTGTATACATTGGAGTACAAAATTTTTTGAACAAAATCAACTTAACATCTAATGTACACACATGAAATTTTCTAATCAAAGTATTTCCCTGAGCATATCATTGCCTACATTGCCTTAGAATATCACAGTCATCTGAAAGATAATTATCAGTTAGTATGTGGCCAAGATAGTCTGGGTTACTTCTAACAGCACCATACCATTCAATTGAAATTCAGGAAATTTTATATATTTGTAGGCCTTGGTCGTCATAATCATAACATGACTTATCAGGATTAATTTCATGTCGTTATCCTTCCCATACCTTTCACACACCTTCAAAAGTGTGCTGAGCCCTTTTACAGATGGAGAAATAAGAACTAGATCATCTGCATACATCAGATGATTAACAGTCATTGTACGAATATAGCAGCCTATTTTACAAGTTTCAGTACAACAGAGAGCTTATTCATATACACATTGAATTAGTAGGGGGATATCATCTCTCCCTATCTGACACCATTGGTCACAGAGAGTGGCTCTGAATTAACTCCACCCCATCTTACAATCATTGTTTGGTGATTATACCAGAATATTAATATACGGACCAAGTAACCAGGTACATTACGATTTATAGGTTTCATGAATAAATAATTTATGATTAACACGATCAAATGCCTTAGAGGCATTCAGAAAAATACTGTACATTAGCATCTACTGTAGAGTTTGATATTTACACACCATTTCCTTCAAGGCATACACACACATATCAGTACTGTTTTTTTTTAAACCAAATTGGTTATCACTAGTATACAGGTAACATTCAAGTCTATTAATGAGTATATATTTAAACACCTTAGACATAATACTGGCCAAGGCTATTGCCCTATAGTTATCTTTACTGTTGATTTTCCTTTTTATCTTTTAGTACTAGCACCCAGGGCCGGCGAGAGCTGCCCCCGGCCCCGGGGAAGGATTGGTATATGGGCCCCCTTGTTTACTCAGTATTTTATTATGAATGTTTTTTGTGTACATAACAAGCAAACTGATTATATGTCCAAGTCACTATTCAAAACATAGAGTATGATAATCTCTATAAAATGTTCATTAATTATATTTCCTCTGTTACTTATCAATTGCTTTATCAATATTTTTAGATTTTATCCCCCCTCTTTCCGGGCCCCCTAGAGGTCCGGGCCCCGGAAATTTAACCCGGCGGCCCTACTGGCACCAAAACAACGAATAACATTGTATCCGGCAAAACACCATGTACGAGCAGGGGTGTACACAGCATTTCTTAAAGGGGAGGCCCACACACACACACACACACAATATATATATATATATATATACAAAGGTGGGCAGTTGCGCCGCAAAAAGTTGCGGCGCAACTTGCGCGCAACATTTTTGGTTGCGCTTGCGCTTGCGGCGCAACTTTTTGAAAAGGGTTGCGCTTGCGCGTGCGGCGCAACTATTTCAGCAGAGTTGCGGTTGCGGTTGCGGCGCTACAAAAATTGTTGCGCGTGCCCACCACTGTATATATATATATATTATATATATATATATATATATATATATATATATAATGTGTGTGGGGTGTGTGTGTGTGTGTGTGTGTGTGTGTCAGTTCAAAATTTATGATGATTGATTTGGAATCAAAATGAATTGCATCTTGGAAGGCTTCAGTTGTATTTTATTTCCAATTTATGGGCAAAGAATTAAATTTGCACAAATTAATCGTACGTATAAAGACTTATATAAACGTTCCTAAGTCAGCCAAATTGTTTTTGAGTTTTGAGTTAAGAAATAAAGGTACCACATACGATACCATGTTTAAGCATGTATAGTTTTTCCATAATTCATATCACTGACGTAAAATGTTTTTACCAAATATTCTACATCACTATAGGATATACGTAATAATAATAATAATAATAATAATTAAGTTAACCTTTGTTATATACAACAATTCGATTTCTTTGATTCATTTTATTATTAAAGGATAACGAAAGTAAATAACTTTTAGCAGCAATACTTTGATTTAACAATTACTGAACAGCGGACTTGGGTTCATATGGTAGGCAAAAGTGGATCCCTAAAATTATAAATACCTTAATTAACCCTACGTAACCGTAACCTAATCAAACTTGTTTAGCCCGATGTAGCCAAAGCCTAAGGGGCTGTCCCCTTCGAAACCCTAAAAAGATTAGGTCTATGTTAACAATTGTATTATAATATGATAATAAAAACCCACTCTAATAGACAGAGTTTATTTCCACAACAGTTTCGATGCCCACTGGCATCCTCTTCCATTTCGTTTTTCTGTATCCACCGAAGAGGATGCCAGTGGGCATCGAAACTGTTGTGGAAATAAACTCTGCCTATTAGAGTGGGTTTTTATTATCATATTGTGACTTTCACGTAGAAAAAAGTGAAGTTTTTTTTGCATTAATTGTATTATAGTCGAAGAATAAACTCCAAGTGAAAACAATATGAAAAGAATTGGTGAAAATAAGTGAAAAGAGAAATTATGATAAATAGGGTAAGATTTAGGTATAATCATTGTATGGTGAATGTTTCATTACTTACAGTAGTTACTTTTTAGTGCAGGAATGTCTCAGTCATCGTATTTTAACTGTTTGCAAAACAGGAACTCTTATTCGGCGACATACCAAATGGTGATAGGCTCGTTAATTAATGCTTCTTTCTAGTTGGGTTTTAAGACTGAATAAGTTTATTTTGCCTGCGTTTGATGGAACACTCTTATTTAAAAATATTTAAACCATTTATATTTACATGTACTTTAAACCAAAACAAATATAGGAGCCGAACTTTATTTCCACTCTTCCGTAGGATATATATATATATATACATTCAACTGCAAAGAACACGCAGTATAAATAACGTAAAGAACGACGCTTGTATAGGAGATATTCCGCGCAAGACGAGAAAGAGAAAACAACAAATGAAAAAATGAAGTACCACCTGGGAATCGAACCCGGGATCTTCCGATTGCCGGTCAGACGCGATAACCACTACACCATGGACTCCACTCTTCCAAATGCCGTAATTCCTTGGTTTCTGCGAGTATGTAGAGGAATTACGGCATTTGGAAGAGTGGAGTCCATGTGTGTAGTGGTTATCGCGTCTGACCGGCAATCGAAGATCCCGGGTTCGATTCCCAGGTGGTACTTCATTTTTTCATTTGTTGTTTTCTCTTTCTCGTCTTGCGCGGAATATCTCCTATACAAGCGTCGTTCTTTACGTTATATATATATATATATATGCAAATAACTGCAATGACCGCGCAGTATATAAATGAATAGAAACGACATAAGTATTAAGGAACGTTTCTGCACACGAGGAGGAGAGATAACGAAATAATGAAAAATGAGGCGAACCGCCTGGAAACGAACCCAGGGCCTTCCAATTGCCGGTCGGACGCTCTACCATTATGCTACGGACCTCACTCAATCACAAATCGAAATTCTCCCAAATAGGGCAGAAACCAATGCCCTCAGAGAGCACCCTCGCAAATCGTGAATATGCGCAAATAACTGCAATGACCGCGCAGTATATAAATGAATAGAAACGACATAAGTATTAAGGAACGTTTCTGCACACGAGGAGGAGAGATAACGAAATAATGAAAAATGAGGCGAACCGCCGTGTGCAGAAACGTTCCTTAATACTTATGTCGTTTCTATTCATATATATATATATATATATGATACACAGTGACTTACACACAGACCGTGCATGGAACAAGGAACTCTTCTGGGAAAATTAAATCCACTATAGCCCGAATAAGTACAGTAATGGTAAATGATAAACACTATAGTTTTTTCTTTTTCATGATGTTAGCCCTATGTGGGCAACGGGTCACTCGCAAAGAGGTCCCAAAAATATAGCTTCCCTCACCAGTTATCTGTAAAGCAGATAGGATCCAGCTTATAGTGTTTATCATTTACATACCCGTAGCCACGTTGAGGCAGACGAGGCGGCCTTCAGCCATCAGTCAAGTAGCAAATGATAAGAACTGGTTTCTGATCATATCAATGTAATGCACTCAAACCACAAATAACATGAATAAAAACATAGAGTAGCAACATTTAAGTGAAGTTATTATTGTCCAATTCCCTCTCAGTTACCATACGCTCAAAGTGCATGATTTTGTGCTAGGATTAAAAAAATCTTCTGAAGGAGCATGGCCCCGGACCCCCTAGTAGGGATATTTTCGCCTCGTCTGTTTTTAAGCTCTGGCTACTGCCTTGATTTACCATTACTTATTCAGACTATAGTAGATTTAATTTTCCCAGAAGAGTTCCTTTTTCCATGCACGGTCTGTATGTATCATAAAAAACCTCAGGGAACCATTCTGAGTTCATTCCCATCATGAAATGGACATGTTATGTGCCTTGAAAAGTGGACGCTCAATTCTGCCAGTTGAAGTTTAAGTTTTGTTTTTTGGCTAAAAATAT
Organism: Bathynomus jamesi; assembly: GCA_023014485.1. Taxonomy (NCBI): domain Eukaryota; kingdom Metazoa; phylum Arthropoda; class Malacostraca; order Isopoda; family Cirolanidae; genus Bathynomus; species Bathynomus jamesi. The sequence continues at coordinate 625,134 of JAJOZX010002117.1, forward strand.
AATAGTTACCCCTTTTTCTTTGATGTATTCAATCTGACGTGAAAGCAGCGAGTCTTTTGCTTATACTGAGGTTCTAAATGTAGCTGGGCTAGGCTACTTTAAACCCTAGATCCTGTCCCAAAGCTGGATCCTATCTGCTTTGCAGATAACTGGTGAGGGAAGCTATATTTTTGGGACCTCTTTGCGAGTGACCCGTTGCCCACGTCGTGCTAGCATTTAATTTTCCGAGAAGAGTTCCTCGTTCTTGCACGGTCTGTGTGTATCATAAAAACCTCAGGGAACCATTCTGAGTTTATTCCCATATATATATATATATATATTATATATATATATATATATATATATACACACACACACACACACACCACACACACACATATATATATATAATATATATATATGAAAATTATTTCACAAAAGTAACAGGGGAAAGTACAGTGCGTTCGAAAAGTCTCTCCGCAGTCAACCAACACTTTAAAAAAAGTGTTTGACAACAAGTGTAGACGAGTTGCTCTGTGCCTGCAAAATGGTGGAAAACACTTTCAACACATGCTGTAAAATCAAAAGGTTATGTAATAAAATCACTAAATCATGGTTGAATGAAAACATTGTAGTTTTTCAATTTCCTATGCGTTTAACAGAGCACTGCGGAGAGACTTTTCGAACGCACGTACTTCGACTTTACGACAGATAATATTACACAAGCGATAGGGAAACTAAAAGCACACTCAGAGGCATGACCGGACAAATGGAATGCCACACTGATTAAAAACTGCAAGAATGCAATCGCTGAGCCCCTATATTGGATATGGAGACGATCACTAGACACGGGAGAAATACCGGGCATCCTGAAGAGCGCGAACATAGTCCCAATATATAAAGGAGGAGACTCTTTGCAAACTCTTTGCAGACTCTTTAAATGCACATTTTACTTCAATAGCGGATAAGCTTCGCTCACAATTAATAAATAATGATCACTCACCTCTAGAATATATGGCACCCAGCCCACTAAATTCATTTTCTTTTGTTCCTGCTACCTCTACTGACGTTCGGAATATTATTGGTAAATTAAAAAATACAAAAAATAACATTCATAACATTCCTGTACCTATATTGAAACTTGTTAAAGATAAGATATCTGTAACTTTGGCTAAAATTATCAATCAAAGTATTTCCAAAGGAATATTCCCATCAATGCTAAAAACTGGTTGTATAACACCCCTTTTTAAGGGGAGTGATCCTACACTAGCAACAAATTACAGGCCGGTGTGTTCATTATCTGTGTTCAGCAAAGTTTTTGAAAAAATTGTAAAAAGTAGAATGCAGCGATATTTAGAATCCTACAGTTTATTATCTCCAAATCAATATGGCTTCCGTAATAATAAAACAACGGAAATGGCTATTTTAAATCTTATGGAAAATGTAAATATAGCTAAGGAGAACAAAGAAATAATATTAATATTTATGGATTTGAGTAAGGCGTTTGATGTAATAGACCATAATATTCTACTTAATAAATTATATTGTTAAGGCTTTAGAGGAGCAATCAGTGATTGGTTTAAAAGTTATTTGTCCAATAGATATCATTTTGTATCAGTAAATAAGGTTTGCTCAACTAAAGCGCTTGTCAAACATGGTGTGCCACAGGGCTCAGTTCTGGGTCCACTGTTATTTTTATTATATATAAATGACCTTCCACGTTCATCTGATATATTGAACTTCATAATGTTTGCAGATGATACAACTGTCTCTTTTTCTTGCAAAGATGTTAATACAGCTAAGAATATATTTCATTCAGAATTCATCAGTGTAATGAAATGGTTGACTACCAATAAACTCTTCCTAAATACCAGTAACAAATTTCATGATTTTCACTAATAAAAGAAATGTATATCTTGATGAACTTAATGTTAATGAAATCGCCATAAAGGAGTGTACTGTAACAAAATTTCTTGGTGTAATGCTAGATAAGAATTTGCAATGGAGTGATCATGTAAATTATATCGCGAAAAAGATTTCAAGGAGCGTTGCTATAATGTTTAAACTTAGAAACGTAGTCCCTAAACAAGTTTTATTGACTCTTTATCATACTCTTGTTCTTCCTTATATAACATACTGCACCCTTGTTTGGGGAAACTCCGCTAACAACGCATTAAATGGTATCTTTGTCATCCAAAAACGAGCAATAAGGTTATTATTATCTGATGCTGATTTCCTTGATCACTCTAGTGCATTATTTAAAAAGCTAAACCTACTAAAGCTCAACGATATAACCAAACTGGCTCATTTTATTTTTATTTACGAGTGTAAGGACAAAATCATTAATTTGCAATGGGTAAATAGATATTTTGTAACTCATCAAGAAATCCACTCGTATCAGACTAGAAATAGATCAAACTACCCATTTTCATTGGATTGAAACTATGGAATGACTTGCATGCCGATATAAAAAATATTGTGAATGTAAATTTGTTTAAAACCAAGTTGAAATCCCGATTAATAATGGCATACTAACAAAAATCTAGGATTAATGTCCACTAATATTGTTTAATATTGTCCATTAATATTGTTTAATATTCTAATACATGTTTTAACTATTAATAATACTTATTTATTTATTTATTATTATTAATTAATAACAACTAGTTGCTTATTTTTAATAAGAGCCCAGTAAAGCCTAAAGCTTAAGGGCCAAATTAAATAAAAATAAATAGTCGAGCTTCACAATTATTCATGTCATTGTAAATTAAAAAAAATGTATTTATTTTATTATTATTAATAAAGGTTATTCTATCTATTTATCTATCTATCGATCCGAAGCCAAAAACTATAGGCCAGTGTCGCTTATATTTCATCTCACTAAAATATTTGAAAGAATAGTTAGACAGAAAATCTATGGCTTTTGGGAAACTCAGAAAAAAATTAAATGATAACCAACATGGGTTTCGGTCAGGCAGATAATGCGTATCACAACTAATGGAACACTACAACAACATTATTGATGCACTTGAAAGTAATGAAAACTATGATGTAATATACACAGACTTTGCCAAAGCGTTCGACAAGTGTGACCATGGAATCATAATACATAAACTGAAGTATATGGGAATAACAGGAAAAGTAGGGAAATGGATATATAGTTTCCTTAGTGAGCGGTGGCATGTCGTTACAGTACAAGGAGTATCTTCATCAGAATCAGAGGTCCTCAGCTCAGTACCACAAGGAACAGTATTAGCTCCACGACTCTTCATAATCATGCTAACTGACATAGATGAGGACGTTACCAGAGACAGCGCAGTAACATCCTTTGCCGATGACACAAAGATCGGTAGAAAAATAAGAAACTCAGAAGATATAGGATCTCTACAAACAGACATGAACAGAATCTACAAGTGGACGGAAGACAACAATATGAAGTTTAACACTGAGAAATTTCAGCTGTTACGGTACGGAAAAAGACAGGACAGGAAATTCAGAGAAATTCTAAAGCAAAAGACTTAGGGGTTGTAATGACTGATGATGCGAAATTTGAAACAAAAAATAAGATAGCAGTAAACAGAGCAAAGAGAGTAACTGGGTAGATACTGAGAACCTTTAAACGAAGGGATAGGAATATAATTCCTCTACTGAAAACACTGATCATACCCGAATTGGAATACTGCTCGGTCCTAACATGCCCATATAAAAAAGAAGACATTAGACAACTAGAAGGGATTCAGAGAAGCTTCACAGCCAAGATCAAGGGGTGCAAAGAACTAAACTACTGGGAAAGGTTACGCGAATTAAACCTGTATTCACTAGAAAGAAGGAGAGAGAGAGAGACATCATTATTTACACTTGGAAAATAATGGAGAAACTAGTCCCTAATATTACTCTGAACCCTGTAACTCCCCAAACAGCAGTGGAAAGTAGAAAAGGAAGACTGTGTCGGGTTCCAAAATTAAAGGCGAGACAGGGAACATCCTTAAACTTGAAAGAAAATAGTTTTGTTGTGAGAGGACCAAAACTGTTTAATCAGCTGTCCAAAGATCTAAGGAACACGAGTGGTGTTGCAGTGGACATCTTCAAAAGAAGATTAGACGCCTGAGTCAGAACAATTCCCGATGAGCCGGGTGTACCTGGCTATGTGAGGTGGAGAGTACAAGAAACCAACTCACTACTTTACCAGGCCAACTCGAGAGGAGGGGCGACAAGCTTGACCTTCGTGAAATGAGGAATCATCGCGCGGAACATTTGAAAGATTGAAAGGTATATATATATATATATATATATATATATATATATATTATATATATATATATATATATATATACTTACTTTTGTTTACTTTTGTTGAGTTTGAACGACGGTTCAGGATCGACCTGCGGTCGACCCCTCTGCAGCATCCCGCCTCATTTGCGGGACTTGGTGAAGGAGGGAATTGCTCTCTGATCGCCTCCTGCCTCCTGCCTCTCAATATATATATATATATATATATATACTATGTATATATATGAAAATTATTTCACGAAAGTAACACGTGGAAAATATTTATGATGAATAAACCCACGAAGGAAACAGCATCAATATTCCGTTAGAACGGGACAGTCGTCCAGTGCCCTTTTTGTCCATTTGTCAGAGTTATCCCATTGTATTGATTGGAATAATGCTTCAGTTTTGTTTCACTCTAGCAACATTATTAATAGAAATATTCTTGAGTCTGCTATTATTCAACTTACAAATAACTTTAACATTTGCAAAGGTCTTTTTCAATTCGATCCCGTTGTTTTGAATTCGTTTAGAACGGATTTAGCCAAGAAGGGCAGAGTGCTAAACCTTTGGTAATTTTCCCTTGTGTGTATATATATATATATGTGTGTGTGTGTGTGTGTGTGTGTATGTGTGTGTGTGTATATATATACGTATGTGTATATGTATATGTGTATATATATATATATATAGATATATATATATATATATATATACAGTGGTGGGCGCGGTACCAAAATTTGGGGGTGCGTTACGCGGTACTGCGGTACCTCAGCATGCCCAGTGCGTTACGCGGTACTGCGGTACTTTTTCAGGTCCCCTGGTGCGTTCCGCGGTACTGCGGTACTGCGGTACTGCACACAAGAACAACACAAGTAATAGCACATATTTTCAGAAATTGCATATCGGCGATTTCGCACCTGAACTTTCTGCCATAATGGCTAAAAATCGATCTTTGTCACAGAAATGTAACACACGTGCAACCGGCTCAAAAGCAAGCACTGCACTGAGGCGTTGTGATAGGATGGCAACGTAACATGTTCTGAACGAAAACTTAACGTGTCTAGAGTTAGGCTGATGCAACACACGCAGCATTCGTCTTACTGTACTCCTGTAATAACTTCAACGCCGCCGCCGCCGCCGTCACTAATAAGGTTTACTTCAAAAAAAGTGTTAATTTTTTGAAAAGTCGTGTTTGTCGGTACCGCGGAAAGTACCGCGGGAAATTTGAATGCGGTAGCGGTACTGCTGTACTTTCAGCGATCCTTTGCGGTACTGCGTTATGCGGTACCGGTTTGGTAGTGCGGTAGTACCGCAGTACCGCAAAAAATACCGCAAGTGCCCAGCTTTGTGTATATATATAATATATATATATATGTATGTATATATAAGAAAGTACAAAACGACCAAAATTGTATGCTCTTACAATTTTTATTTTTCAATTTATTTTTTTTTTTTTTCATTTTTTTGTGATCTATATATCATTCAGGCATTATCTATAAAATTGATTGTAAACATCCATTTGATAAATGCAAAAAACTTCACTTTTTTCTACGTGAAGGTCAAAATATGAAAATAAAAACCCACTCTAATAGACAGAGTTTATTTCCACGACAGTTTCGACGCCCACTGGCATCCTCCTCGGGTGGATACAGAAACACCCGAGGAGGATGCCAGTGGGCGTCGAAACTGTCGTGGAAATAAACTCTGTCTATTAGAGTGGGTTTTATTTTCATAAATCCATTTGATCATGTGTTTGAATTCGGGCAAAGTGCTAAAATTGGTAGTTTTCCTTACAAATGTGTATGCTCCTCCCACAATTTTATTTCTATATAATCTATATATATATATATATATATTTTGTAACCTATATATAGTCTTGAACTCTTTATTTACTTCAGTGTTCCTGAGGATGTCATTTGACGAAAGCGCTTCAGCACCACTCTGTGTTTCCTTTCCTTCGTGGTTTTATTCATCATATATATATATACACACACGTCGGGCGGTCAGAATGCTTTGCAAACAAGGTATGAAATAATATGGCAGACAAAGAACTCGCACTTTATTTTTCAATATAATGTCCACTGATTTTAATGCACTTGCTCCATTCAAGCTCGTCATTCCAGTCTTTCAGAAGTCTACCGATTGCCGGTCAAGCCTAGCTTCAGTAGCCTCTGTTAGCTCCTCATCCTCCGAAGCAGCGACCACACAGGTGGGACTTCAAGTTTCGAAATAGATAATAGTCACTTGGGGTCAGGTCTGGGTTGTAAGGAAGTTGCTCCAAACCGCAGTCGCGATTTTCAGCTTGTGCAACACGGGCCCCTCGACTGGGCCCACCTTCTGATGTTGAGCCTGAGCATTGAGATTTCGGGGGACTCATCTTGCCGAAACCTTAGACATACCCAAATATTCATGGGTGATGGTCACAACACTTCCATGTGAAATTTCAACTTCAGTGTTAATCTCATTTTGAACACATACCAAATTTCCTTACTAGCATGTTACCCTGTACATATAGCTTTTTACTTTGCCTCTCAATATCAAGTTCATATTACAACTCATGAGCAATTACATGACCTAAGTATTTACATGTGTCTTTGACAAGTATTGTCTGACCATTCATTTCAAAAGACCCACATGATATATGTTTCAGCAGATTACACCTAAAAATCAAAATACAACTCTTTGCCTCATTATAGGTGATGTAATTTTCTATACTATATTGTTCACATATCTCTAATAGTACTCTTAGCCCATGGGGAGAGGGTAACAGGAGAACAAGATCCTCAGCATACATTAAATTATTAATTCTTTCCTTTCCATTGACGCAGCAAGTGCATGTAGTTTTTAGTTCATTGGTAAGGTCATCCATGTATATACAGAAAAGATAGGGTGATAATATACCCTCTTGCCTAACACCATTAGTTACGTTAAAACCTGGTGATACAGTTCTTTTCCATCTTATAAACATGGTCTGCTCTGTATACCAGAACACAAGTATCCTAAGTATATATTTAGGAACCCCTCGACACAACCGTTTCTTGAGAAGTTTGTGATGGTTAATTCTATCAAATGCTTTTGATGCATCCAATAAACAGGAATGTACATTGCTACTTGAC